>OY284489.1:19833031-21046657 GCA_958336395.1 Ctenicera cuprea
GAGGCGATCATGAAACTGCCAAGAAAATGTGTTACGAAATAATTAGACAATATTCTTCAGCCTCTGAACCTTACATTACACTAGCTCAGATATTTGAACAGACTGACCCAGGGAAGTGTTTAGATTATTATATGGTAGCAGCACTATGTAGTCCTCGAGACGTAGATTTGTGGGTGCGTTGTGCACAACTATCAGTTACTGCGAATAAAGTAAACCAAGCTATTTTCTGCTACACAAATGCTGTTAGAGTACAACCTAAAAATATTCAATTACATTTGAAAAGAATTCAGTTACTGCGAATGGAAAAAGATAACAAAAACATGTTAAGATCTTACGTAAAAATGATGCAATATTTAACACCCGCATACTATGATTTTTTATTGCAAGTTGCTGTAAGAGTTGCTTGTGAATACCACCAAATGAAAGAGTACAAAAAAGCTATTGATTCACTAAACATTCCATTCCAAAAATGCCCTAGTTTAGTTACCCTACAAATGGTAAATATAATGCTGGAATTGTTGTTGATAAATGAGAATTACTCATACGCTCTTGATATATTTTTGGAGTACTGCAATATTGAAATAGAGGTTCTTCTAGTCAACGAAAAGAAAATTGAAATTGTCTCATATCGCATGCCTGAACACATACCAATAGATTTACGCATCAAATTTATCATTTGTGCCATAAAACTTGAATCATTTCATCTAATAAATGAACTTTTAAATCCGTTACTTTTAATGGAAGATGAAGTAGAAACAATCGGTGATTTATTTTTAGACATAATTGAAGTTCTTATGGCTGCCAATCATTATGAAGATGCATTGAAATTACTAGTCCCTCTAATAAAAAGCAACAACTATTCACTTGCAGGTGTATGGCTTAAATATGCAGACTGTCAGAGGGCATGTGGGATGTACGAACCAGCTATTGATAGTTACCGCACAGTAATGCGTATGGCCCCACTGCATATTGAAGTTAAATACAACCTAGCCGAAGTCTTGGCTAAAATTGATAAAAAATCAGAAGCTCTTGCTATTCTTCACCAAGATCCAACCATGCAAGAAATTGACATAAACTTACTCATGCTTAAAATTAAACTGTTAAAAGAACTGGAAGAGTACGAAGAGTATTGGAAGTCAGTTGAATTGTTGCTATCACGACATTGTTTGACACTAAGACATTATGAAGAAATAAGAGCCGTTACCTATCTTGAACGTCCATATGAAAAAGAAGCCCGGATTAAAAAATTGAGACAATTCAGAGGTGAAACTCTTGATGAAAAGCCAACATTTGTATGTACTGTTGAACCTAGTGTTGAGGAAGAATATAGTGTCTTTCGGGAAGCAACCGAATTATGTATGAAACAAAAAAAATATGAATTAATGCAAAAGTTGATTTTTACCGCATTAACTTCACAACGATTTAAAAACAAATACGAAGAATTGGGATTATTGGGATTTTTTGCAAGTCTGTACAATAAAGACAGTTACCATGCATATCCGTTAATACGTGAAATTGTTATTCATCACAGTGAAAATAACTTAGCATGGAACTTATTTAATGTTTTGTTGCAGCGTGCAGATGATTTACGTCATACTCGATTTATGATGCGATTTCTTTCTAGTTACACACAAAAACCTCATTTGAGACTTTTAGAAGCTAACTATTGTCTCACTGTGGGAAATATTAAGATTGGTTTAGGTTACTATTTAAGTAAACTGCGAAGTCATCCAACACCACTGACATGTATGTTACTTGGTTGTTTACTTCTGTATATTTTTGGTCAGAAATTTACACGAAATAAGGAGAAAGTAACAAAAACTGCTATTGCTCTGTTTTTAAAATATTCCACCATGCGCAGCAAAGATGCTTATGAAGAAATTAATTATAATTTGGGACGTTTATATCAACATTTTGGTTTGGTTCATCTTGCAAAACACTATTATAATTTAGTATTAGAATATAAGAGTCCTTTGGCCCAACAGAATCCAAATTTAAGTTTAAAACGTGAAGCTGCTTATAATTTACATATTATTTATAAGAATAGTAAAAACTATATAGCTGCTAGAAATGTTTTAATAAAACATGTTAGAATTTAATCATTTGCCACTATTGCATGTATTAGATTTACTTGTTAATAAATTGATTAGTTTAAATTGTATAGTTTTCTTTTAAACCCCATAAGAGATTTTGTGATGTTATTAAATTTTATGCAAAGGCGAATTTAGAAGGCGCTAAGAGGAACAAGGCAGAATGACGGAAGGTCATTCTTTGAACTACTTTCACATCTAGGTTTTAAAATTGGTCCAGATCAGTACATAATACTGAATATTAATCGCCTTGCAACTTGACAATACAGTAGAACTCCAATTATCCGAATCAATTGGGACCGGACCCCATTCGGATAATTGGAATTTTTTCGAAGAAAGGGTCTATTAATTAACTTCTGTATGTATATTGAAAATGGGAGAAAAAAAAACTACATATATATAAAGAAAAAGAGCTATGTATTAATTAATTTAAAAAATTTACATACATACATACTTTGGTAAATGACAGTTATTGCTTACTAAACATCTCCGTCCAAGTAAGCTGTTTGGCTCTCACAAACAAAACAACAAACCGACGCGTAAGGGAACCACCACAGCAACAGGGCAATGACTGAGTAATCAAAACAAACTACCTTTATGCTTACCAAGTCAGCGAATTTAGAACTGCAATATGAGACGGTGTCCTAAAGCGATTCGAATAGTCGGAGTTCGGATAATTGGAGTTCTACTGTATTTTCAGATAGTCCCTGAAATAAAACTTTATATGAATAAGAGAATATTCGCTTTTAATTTATAATTAAGTAACTTTGCGAGAATACAAATAAACAAAACTAATGTGCATCAGTATTGCGCTAAGTTATTGCATTGCTTGCAGTGACGGTTTGTAAGGAGGACAAAGGATGTTTATTTAAATTTTTATTTTTTTTTCAACGCAAATTAGAATTTTTGGGCGCGCTTTGAAGCGCTTACAATAAGGAAATTCAATGATATTGTCAACCAAATACAAAACTCAGAAATGTATACTCTACAGACACCATATGACGCCAGGGTGCAAGGGATTATAGATTTAAATAGCTGAACCTGGTTGCTTCATTCAAACTTGATCCTCATTGTAAGTTTAAAATGCAGGAGTACCATAAAGTTTTTGTTATTCATCGCATACTAGCAAAACGAAAATGTCTGAAGTGCATAGTGATGCGGAAAGAAAGAGGATGCCCTTTAGGGTGAACTTGGACAATAAAAAAGCTACCAAAACCGCAACCAAAAAATATAGACAATATACAATCCTTGGGTAGTGCGTGTTCATCTTCCGGTTTGAAAGAACATTTTCTACATTTCGACTGGTGTATTCAAAATCGACGAATAAATTGGGCTTGAAAAAGGCTGCAAAATTTGTATTTCAATACGAATTATTGAACAAATGTTTTGTAATTAATATGTATTCATTTTAATAATAATACAAATATATTTATTGTTGTAATGGCGTTTACTCCTTATGTATAATACTGATAGTATCAACCGACACACGTATAAATGACTTGTTTTATTGGGTAAACGGTCAGGAGTCGTATAGAGAACAAAAAACTCAATGCATTCTAAAACCATTTATTGCACACCTTCATTGGGTCAAGAATTTTATAATTGACTCGTACGATAACAGTTGGAACCATTATTTTAAAACAGTTTTTTGCGCTCCTCGTTTTTGTCAATTTTATTGAAATAACTAAGAGTTAACTCTAGCTTTTTTGTGAAAAATAGTTAAATTTTTAATTCATATAATGCGTTTCTATAGCCTATAAACATAGCAAAAGTTCATTTGTTTATCTTAATAAATAAAGACGAAAAAGGGGGTGTGCCATGTTTCATTAACACCCGCTTTATAGAGAAACTTGATATAAGAGCTCCGAGATTGTATACGAACCAAACTAATATGATCTGCAGCAGTGCAGTGGTAATAATTTATACGTTAAAAACTAGTTGCAGAGATAGAAAAAAAAATTGTGCATAAAATAAGAAAATTGCGGATCCTAACTATTATATATTTACAACCAATTACTTATTAGCCAAATGTCAGACATCTTTTTTAACAAAAGAAAAAGCTGTATAAACATGGGTCTGTAAATGCTTCCTTATACAGAATTACAGCCTCCCAAAGATTTTTGAGGTAAATCAATTTATGTAAAAGATTAAGTTGCCGTGAAGGTCTGAAAGTTTTCTCAAAATGCGGAAATAGTTTCTATATAAATGTTGAGAGTAAGCTGTACACATTGAGCAATAAAATTTGTAAAAAACATGGGCCTGGTAACCCTTCGTTATGGATTTATACTTATAGCGTCTGGAAAAGAAAACAGTTTGGATTGTTCCCTTTTCTGAAGGAATTGTCTTGCCCTTATTATACAGTTTGTACAAACTATTTCCACATTTTAAGGAACCACTTAGACCTCTTCATGACAACTAAATTTTTGCAGAAATGGGCTTTAGCTCGAAAACCATTGGATTTAACGACCTTCAACAAGCATACCCCTTTTTTTGGTTTCTGGTGCATACGATTTTCAAATCTTAAAGTAAAAAATGCCAAGGTAAAAAACACGCTAAAAGATACATCGAGCACAAGTGAAAATGTAAATCATAGTTCATCAATAGTAAAATATATCCGTTTAATTATTTACACAAAACAGAGTACTAATGAAGAAATTATTTTTTTCTAGAGTCTTCAGTTTTATATGATGTTTGTTTTGTATTTGAAATAACAGGTAAAAAAACCGCAGATGCCGCCAAATATAACATTTTGCTAGCTTCAAATGTATGTTCTGTGCTAGCTTCTTCTTCTTCTCTTAGAAAATTTGCTAGCACCTCTCCAAACATTCCATGTATTACACTATCAAAGACCTTTGACAAAGACTGTCATCAAAGTATAACAATATAACTGATCTAACCTATGCATCAAAGGTTTTATAAAATGGAACAGCACGAGGCTACCTTTTATCAGCAATTTTATCGTAGCCAACTTTTACGAAACGTTACGTCATTGCACTGTAAAATATTTTATTAAAAAATCTTTTATTAAAGACTTAAGATCTTTTATACTGTAATACGGGCCTTAGCCAGGTTTAGAGATATTTTTCATGATGATTGGCTGCAGGGTTGAGACTATTCCATATGCATATAACTTCAGACTGATAAGTGGCGGGCAATTAAAATTGACTTTAAATTAATATACTTTTACTAATTAAAAACTTCTAAGATTGTTAAAATTTGTTTGTTCATTACTTATTTATTACAAGAATTGTCGATAGTATTTAATAATAGAAATATTACTGAGATAATATACGGGACTACTTTTTTAAATTCGTTGCACTTCGAAAATTTTCGGAGTAGTTCGTATTTTTCAATTGTTTGAATTTGTGGACGGTTACACGCTTTATTTAAATTTTTTATTTATTGTGAATTTGTTAAATTTCGTTAAACTACCGTTTTATTATTGTTTAATTGTTGTTTATTTGGACTTTAGCATAATTATTGTGTTATGGCGAGGATCAGTGTTGAAGTTATTCTGAAAAGTATTCGCAGGTCTGTCTAACCTCAAATTTTGGACATCTATTTTACTCCTTTCTAATAAATTTTACTACAATTCTAGTTTGAACGACAATAAAATAACCAGCGTATGTGATTTATTTTTAAAATCACAGACAGTTCGTTCAGGAACAATTTTTTCAAGTTTTGATCCAAAGGAAAATTTATTTTTACATGAAACCGTTGAACATATCATCGTAGGAGAACACAAGGAATTCGTAAGTTTTTAATTGGTGATAACTACTTTATGCAGTCTTTTTGTTCTAACTGTTAAAACGCATCTATGTTTACACAATGTCTATGTCTTTCAGGGTGTAAAAAAATCGTGTTTTTTATAAACGAAATCAATTTATTTGACTTAATTCAACTTTTTTTTATTTAATTGATTTCTGTGATTATACTAATTTTTTTTTCATTTAAAAAAATTTAACTACCTTTGTTCAGGCTTGGTATGTTTAAAACAAAGTGTTTAAAATATTTGTTTTTCTGCAGCCAGCAGGAATGTGACTTTTGCCGCAGGGAAGTAGTATTACAGTACTAAGTAGTGTAATGAATGATTACAGTACTGTTTTGGAAAAACATGTCAGTTTAGAAATTGGAGACATAAACATATGGCTTCCTAACATACTTGATTAAACTTTTTTCACTATCACCCTACTGAAAATATATATAGAAACCTCATATAACCTGATAATGTTTTCATCAGGTTGTATGTGGTTTTATGCGGTTTTTGAAACAACCAGGTTCATTTTGTATGAGGTTTTATGAGGCAACTGAGGTGATTTTCAGTAGGGCAATAATAACTGTCAGTCAAAATTATGAATTGATGACATACTTTTTAGTTAATTAAAGCGATTGCAGGAAAAATAGTAAACGTAATAATACATCGGGAAAGTGTTTTTATTACGCATTAGTTATTTATGTAACAAGTCAGGAAAGTGATGTTTTGCATGATGAGATTTGTTGAAGTTTATTTATTTTATTTATTTATTTATTATTTTATTTATTCTGAAATTGCTTTAATTAACTGGAAAATTTAAATGATCAATTCATAATTTTGACTCACTATTATTATTGACAGTGAAAAAAGTTTAATCACGTATGTTAGGTAGACATATGTTTATGTGTCTCCAAGGTTCATAAGGTAAACAAAATTGTTTGCTTTGTTTATAATCAAAAATACTCTTCAAGGAATGTGAACGTGAATTTGACACTAACACATAAAAATTGGCAAAGCACTTTGCCTGGACTTGCCCATACTTAAAAAAATTATTACCGTTTATGTTTTTGAAAATATCCTACAACCTATATAAGTGTGATATACTTATTATTCACACTATTTTTGGCTATGTTTATTTTTTATATTTTCAACTGTTTTGATATTATTGGAGCAGTCGTCAATATTAATAAATTGCATGATACGTATTTTTTACATTTTGTTGTAGAGAGCTGTCTCTTTCCAACTATATAAAAATTTTTATCGTTACATAAAAAAATTATAATAAAATAAAAACGGGAGCGAAAGAAACAGTCCAAACATGGAAACAAACAAGCATCATGGCTGTCAAGTTAACTGTACCTTTGATTCTATGTTTAACTAATTGTTCCTGAGAGTGAATCGAACACCCAGTATGACATGTGTATGTCAAACATTATGTTACACTTGTTATAAAAACATTGAAACAAAATCACGTAATTCTGCAGAAAATACGCTGTTAGTTTGTGCAAGTAACCAGGGATACTTAAATTTTTTTAAGAAAGAAAATAATTTAAATCAAAAATATCGATTACAAATTAAAAAATTACGATTTAAATCAAGTAAACCGATTTTTTTAATTTAAAAAATGAAGATTTTTTGCACCCTAAATATTTAAATATTTGTATATATTTTTGCAGATAGGTGGTGTTATCAACTTTTCTCAAGTTCAAGTCAAATGGTTTTTGTATGCTCTGAACCAAAGTGAACATCAAATTGAGTCTGAATATGACGACAATGGAGAAAACGTTCAGCTTGCTACAATTAGCATACTGCCTTCTGCAGAATATTTTAATCTTTGGGAAAATCTCATCTACGATATTACTATTAAAGAAGAGGTCAGCTTTTTCTGGATTTTATTTACTGTAATTAAAAGTCTTTTTTTTGTAGCTGCTAAATTTTGCATACTCTGCATTACTATTTGCTGATAAGAAGATAAATTGCAATACAGTTAGCTGTAACAGAGTGGTTCTACTTCATGGCCCACCTGGGACAGGTAAAACATCTTTATGCAAAGCTCTTGCACATAAATTAACGGTGCGATTACAACATCGCTTCAAACGTGGTTTTTTACTTGAAATTAATAGTCATAGCTTATTTTCTAAATGGTTTTCTGAGGTAAGCATAGAAACAATTATTCATTGAAAAAGTTTTGAATTTTGTATATTGTAGAGTGGAAAGCTCGTAACAAAACTGTTTTCTAAAATTAAAGAATTTCTAAAAGATCCAGAAGCAATCATTTTCGTTTTAATAGATGAAGTTGAATCATTGGCACATGCTAGAGAGAAATGTATGTCGGGTATGTACGTAAGCTTAGTTCAATCTCTTGTATATGACACTTTTTTTTTGTAGGGGCTGAACCATCGGATTCGATAAGAGTTGTCAATGCCGTTTTGACACAAATTGACCAAATTAAAAATCATCCTAACGTTCTTATTTTAACCACATCTAACATGACAGACGCTATTGATTTAGCTTTCGTGGATCGAGCTGATATTAAACAATTTATTGGGTTACCTGGACCTGAAGCTATCTACCAAATTTATTATTCTTGCATACAAGAACTAATGAAGGTCAGATTTTAGTAAAGCATTTAAAAAATAATTATTAATACCGTGGTAATTGTTACAGGCACAAATAATAAATCCAACAGTTGTAATACCTCCAATTCAGGTGTATCACAATGCAATGTACAAAGCGAGTAACATGCTTGACTGCAGCAGAAAGTTATTTCAAATTAGTGAAATGAGTATTGGGTTTAGTGGCAGAACTTTACGTAAAATCCCTTTCCTTGCTCATGCTTTGTATTTAGATAGTGATGCAGCAAATATTGAAGAATTTTTTGAGGCAATGATAAAGGCTATTCAACGGCAACATCAGAATACAAATCATTTTGCTAGTAAACTTAATCAAAGTTAAAATTTAATTATTTTATAAGAGGTAAACTCAGTGTTGAAAAGTTAGAATAATAGTTTTAAGAGCAAAATTAAATAAAGTGTCTATATTTTATCAATAAGTATTGTTAAAAACTGTTTTTGTGTTGTTTTACAAGTGAAAATCAATTCTGACTTCTCATTGCATTTTTTGTCTTCCAACATACGAACTTTAAAATATGCACAAAACTCTTGAATATTAGGCTCAGCTGCAAGGGTATGTTATGGATCTAAGGAGGGGGAACTCTAAAACTCTCAGTTTTGGAAAAGTTGGAGCAAAAAGATACTTTTTATGTTTATATTTACATCAATGTCCCTACAGACCTTGTATTTACGTCATGTAATATTATACTTACTAGTGTTACCCCAGCGCACAATGCACTGACAGACAGCATTGACCGACCAGGCGAAATGCTAAGTCACGTGATGCATTAGTTCCATAAGGGAGACGCGACGTTGGTGTAGATGTCGCCTCAAGTAAAGCGTGTTTAACAGACTTTCATATATATTATAAATTAAAATAATTATTATTGAAAAATCGACGTAGAATAAAAATATAAAAATGTTTCATGTTCCATCTGAGGATAGAGACCTTTCATTGAAAAAAAAATGGTTCAAATTGGTGAAGCGGTAGCCGCTGGAGGAACCGGAGAAAAAAAACCTTTGAGCTTTTATACGTATATGTATGGATTTCCATACTCTGACGGATGCATGAACACAAAATAGCGGTAGGTATGGAGACATTTCCAGCACATATTCATGTTTTTAACAGCTTTTTATAAAATTATATATTTTCTGTTTTGCCTTTTCGGCGTTCAAAAGTTGCTTCAACGACAAAATTTTACTGAATGTTCCTTGTAGAAAATGTTATGCTCTATAACTTTGTCTAGGAGCATTTTTCATGTAGGTGTCACCGTTTGCTAGTTATTCACAAAAAAATTATTTTGGGCGCCATTTTAACGAATTTCACATCGGATCATTGAGGACTTTTAGTATATTACACAGTCAGACTGAACATCTCTGCGAAACATCAATTTTGTTTGAATTTTTTCAGCTGTTAAAGGACAAAATTTCCTGTACTAGTGTAAAAGTTATAGTCTTAGAGATAGCTACTACATATTTTAATGATCTCCAAACGAAAATTGTACAATCAATAACTGGAGAAAGAATAATGCAATAAGAAAAGACGAAAATAAATGAAAAATATGAGTACTAGATTTTAGATGGTTGAAATATTAAAAATAAATAACAAACAAAAAGTTTATTTCATGCAGGACGAATCCAGGACTACTGCATAGAATGCATCTGTCTGAACTGCATCGCTATGAAGACATTACATGTTGTTACTATGGGATTGGAAAGGCACGTCTTGAATTTATTAGTATTTATTTGGATTTCTGCTTAATTTTAAAAGTACAAATTATTATTTTTTGATTAAAGGGCACTATAATAATTAATAACAATAATACAGTTTAAATTCTTAGCCTAAGCACCTACCCTGGGGACATAAAATCTAGAAAAGTATAATTTCTCATGCATTTTGCATATAGTTCAGCTTTTCTGAAAAACAGATACAAAACTTATCGTTTTTCTAGCTGTGGAAACGGTGTATAACAAACTAATTTTAGAATATCTCAAGTTCAAGCTTTCAAAACGAAATTAAATTATTGTACAGGTAAATTTGCCGTTTAGTGACTTTTGATGATTGCCCTATTTAAGTTGGCTATTATGCTGCTGCGAAACGTAACGAACTTCAGTACAGTCTGTCATTTGACGTTTAAGTAAACATAACCTATTTGTGATAAGTAGAATTAGACTGATGACATTAATTATTAAACAATTAAAATGTCAGATAAATTAGAAAAAGTATCGTCCTTGTTGGACAAATTAACTTTAGAAGTTTTAATGCTAACAGAACAACATATTCAAGCAAAAATAAATCTTGAGAAAAGTATGAGTGAAGGCGAGGCCCATTTAGCCAAATCTAGGTACATAATGGGCCATAAGAACGTATCTGCTCTTCAGCTTCCTACAGAAGATAGTCCAGAAGTTGATGCCATTGCCAGAATACATTCCACTGAAGATGAAACACTATTCGGACAAAGGTCCTTTGATTTAGAAATTCGAAAGAAACCAAAGCCTGAAGAAGCTGATGTTAATTATCAAGACCCTATTCGATGGTTTGGAGTATTAGTTCCACAAGACTTACACAAAGCACAAACCAACTATAGGCAAGCCCTTGTTTGGTGTATTCAGTGTACAAATTTACAAACAAGGCTACATGAAACGTGTGTTAAAATTAAGCAACTTAAAGAGTACAAATCGCAGTTAATTAATTATGAAGAATAGTATTTTTTATGCATTTATATTAGCTAAAAATATTTTTGATTAGATTATTTTACTGAGGTACATAAGTTCTGTATTATTTTTAAATAGGTATAATATGGAGGTTGTAGTTCTTACTACCTAAAGGAAATAAATGTTTTATAAAAGTATTCTTGTATTACTAGAAAAATGAAATGTTGTAACTTGAGAGGCACAGATTTCTAATAGTTTTACTAGATACTCGACTGCTATACAAAAAATGTCAGGTGCCATTTTGTAGTTGGTCAAAGCCAGTTTTGTGGCATTTCACATATTCAAACATTTCAACGTTAATATAAACAAATCTAATTTTTTAGTTTTAAAACCTTATTTTTGAGGCATGCTGCAAGCGTGTTGTGCTGTGGCTTGTAAAAACTGCCCACAAAAGTGAGACCTTTTGCAGTTTTTTAAGTAAATGTAAAAAATTAGGTTAAATTATGCGATTTTGACACAATGATAGCATAGTTTTTTTAAATATGTAATATTACGATTACTGCTGTTGGTATTAACTGAAATTTTTTTTTGTTACTTGTTACTTTCTCTCGTCAAACGAAGAATGTTTGAACAAATGGATAGAAGCTGTAAACAGACAAGAATTTAAACCTACAAAATATAATGTTTTTTTACTAAGTCCTGGAACCGGTGTTCCACATCAAAGAAATGACGCAGTTCCATCTGTATTCTCATATTCCTCGCCAAAATTATACAGAAAGCAAGTCACATTACCAGTAGAACTTCCAGAACGAGAACCTATTCCGTCTACCTGGAAGGAACTAACCCCTATTGAACTTTTTGAAGTAGAAATAGACATACACAATATATGGATATTTGCAGAAGTTCATTTACAATCAACAGTTATTTACAACAATCTGGAACCAGTGCCTTGGATACAGGAATTGTACAGAATGCAAAATACATTACCAGTGCGATAGTACTTTTTATTTGCAAGTTAATGTACTCGCGCTACAATGCATTTTAATTTGACGTTTTGACCTCCTACAAAATGGCCGGCCGGTTTTACCTATTTTATTGGTTTGTGGAAATCTGTGGTGACGGGTCACTTCTTATACAGAGTGGTCCAACATTAATTACCCCCTATTTAAATTTAAAGCAGACCTAACTAGAAAACAAAAATACTAACAAAAGTTTTTTCATAACGTTTCACTTACCTTTCTGCATAGCTAATTGAAAAAAAATTTTAACCAATGCTGTCAGCGCTGTGATGCGATCGTCATTTTTTTAAACTGCACTATAACTACTTATGCCTTCTTATAACGGTATGAAATTTATGTATATGTATCCTTACATATACAATTTTCAAAAAATTTTTTCTCATCAGCCTCGCCCACAGGCAGTTGTGTGCTTCGATATCTTTTAACAATCAAAAAAATTGAAAGTACAAAATGCTAGTGCTGCTGTTGACAAAGTCTATATGTACAAGTAAGTTTGTTATAAACTTTTCTTAAAGCAGATTGTAAATAAACATACTTTGGATGAACCCAAGGATGTCAGCAGTTAGGGTGTTGCTGATGGTGTCCATGTCCGGCCAGAAGTCCCCCAAAATGCTAAAATCTAAAATATGTAGAAGAAAATATTACGTAACCCCCCCCCCCCCCCCCGTATGAGTAACCTCTAGTGTTCTTATTCGAACCAAAATTATTACAAATACATGAATAACTAATTATGTGAATAATGCTCACATATGAAATTTTAAAATTTGAGTGCAATTACTGCAAAAGTTATCTACAAAAAGTGATTAGCCTGGTTTATCTTCAAGAAGCTGTAACCCTATAATGAAGGGTTTTCAGGCCCATGTTTATGAGAATTTTTTCGATTATATTTAGATACTGAATCTATCCTGAAAATTCGTTCCACATGTTATGAATCACGGTACTTTTTGCACTCGCTGTTATTTTTTATTTTCGTTTTAATCTAACTTTTCTGTTCTGTTTGTATTTAGGATGGAACAGATAAGAGAATAAAATCGTAATTATCTATTAAGCGATCAAAGTCACTATTTTCTTGTTAAAATCAGTTGTGAACCCTGGAGAGCCCCCCTCTCCAGGGTTCACAAAATGCGTGATGTCATCATTTTTATTTGACACAAAAGGGGAAAACTTTCTACACTGAACCCCCCGTTCAGTGTAGAAAGTTTTCCCCTTTTGTGTCAAATAAAAATGATGACATCACGCATTTTCAGCAATTTATTTTAGTTAGGGTAAAAACAGATTTGTAAAACGTAGAACTCATCCCCAAAGTTTTTACCAACAAAACATATTTTTTGAATTTCAAAACTTCACTTAAATGGCATAAATAGACAAAATTTTATCCTAATTCGAATATGCATGTTTTTGAATATTCGTTTTGCAGTACATATTCCTTGCAGAATAATCGAGTGAAAAAATTTACGGTTTAGATAGCTGTCCTGTTGATCTGCAGGCACTTTCACTGGTATGTGACAACTATCAATAGCACCAATCACGACTAAGAAAAACCAAAACCATAATCCAAAGCAATCAAAATATATTGTATAATAATAGCTATACCTACTTTACCTGAATATTCACTTTTTGTTTTAAATTTTTGTGCTATTTCGAAGTATTTTGGAAACACGTGCAGTGGTGCTACCATTCTAAATTTTTCTTCAATGCATGGCGATAGTTATACGTTTTTTAAATTTTCTCTTTTAACCTTATCAAACGGCATAATCAATAAAGAAAAAACAATTTTTCAAAGATCAAAGAGTATAGATACCTAAATATTACATTATTCAAGTTAATATTTTCCCTCATTTTCTTTATTGTCTGCTCGTTTCTTCTACAATTTACAATTCAAATTATAAATAAGACTTTTCAAGTAATAAGTACATAAAAACAAGTTTTATAAAGTAATTTTAATTACACTACATATGCGCGAGAAATCATTTTATTCATCCACACTAGTCTATTATTAAAAATAAAGTTTTAAATCAGTATGAACCGGTATTCTAGTAGTTCCATACAGGTTTCTAATAAGTGCAAATTTGAAGCTTTTGTCGTAACCAAAACGGTACGTATTCCGCTAGATACTTGACTATAACTGCCAAATCGCTTCTATCACAGGCATTCATTCTGTACTTTACTAATGCTATTGTCTAGTTTCACTAATTAATTGCCATAAAAATTAGTACTCTATAGTATTTAAGGAAATATTTACAATATTATAATTTTTCGTGGGGGATTGGGTCTTTTTTTAACAAATAATTAACGGTTAAAATGTGTATAAATTTTGGAATAAAGTTCTGAAGAAGGCCAAAAGCCGAAACAGCTGTAAACAACATTTAAACCGTTAATTATTTGTTAAAAAAGACCCAATCCCCACGAAAAATTATAATATTGTAAGTATTACTATAGGGTCACGAAAAAATAAACAAAAGGAAATATTTAGAGTCAGCAATAAAGTATTATTCATATGAGTAAAGTATTAATTTTTTCATGTTTTTTTTTAATTACAATGCCTTACAGTCATCCCATTCCATAACTACATAAACTGCAGCATTCCACCTGACCCATGCACATAATAAACGTCAAATCGGGCGCATCAAATTGCTTGCAGAACCATTCTTGTGTTTTCCTTTTTTTCTTGTTTTTGCTTTGCAATAAGGCTTTTTGGGGGCCTTATCGATGTCAAAACTGAGTGCATTGAATTATGTTGTTTTTTTTTAATTTCCCAAGAAAATCAAAACCAAGTTTTACCGCACCCTCGCATTAACGATCGTTTTCCCGAAGTTGAATTCCATGACTACAGTCCTCGCTACAGTGATAATCAGTGTGAAAATATAAATTTTCAGGCTATATTAAATATTAACCTTTTCAATATTGCAATAAATAATGAATTATAGGAAAATATGATCGAGAATAGTTGTCACTATAATGTTCTTATAATTCTTGAGTTATGACAGTATAAACAAAGTAAGGTTAGAATAGCATTGCGTGGGGATTACAAATTTGACGCGCAAACGTTATTTTTTTAGTAACTATGATCTATTGCGCCATCTCTCCGCCAAACATTTCGTGACGCCCATATCAAACTCGAGTGACAACACCATACCTTGCCGTTTCCCAAAACAGTATTTTGGCCACTAGAGTTCGCCCCGCCACTGCTTCGCCTGTGCGGTGCTGCCTCATACGGAAAACGCTACAACTACAAATTAATAAACTCGCCACTAACGACGAATTTCGTATTAGGAATTTTATTAATTTTTGAATTGAATTAAAATGTAAACGCTAAGCAGTTTTATTCATTAATAAAAGTGGTTATAATTAAAAGCCACTTTTCTTAAATTTTCCGAGCTAAAAGAAATCAGATTTTGCTTTGTTTCTGATTTTCTACTTATTATAGAGGACATAGGTTTGCACTCTTCAGCGTTAAACCTCTTGTAGGTTTGGCCTTTTCAACAACTTCTTTCCAATTTTTCTGCCTCACCCAAGTTCTCCAGTTTATGATCCCCGTTTTGATTTAGTCATCTTTCACCGAGTCCGCTGCAGCTGTTAACTATAGTCTCTGTCATTCTCTTTTATTCTATTTACCACTCTGTGTTCCATGCTGTATATATTCTTTAGTCAATTTGTTTTCTGTGTCAGAGGATCTATAATAACTTAGTCTTCTTGTTTTTATGAACCTTCTCTTCCAATTCGTCCTCGATCTCCATTCTTCATAATTTTTTTGGTCCAAATACTCTACTGGGAACTCTTGTCTCGAACAGTATCAGATCGTTCCTTTTTCTTGTGGTTATACACCAAGTTATAAAAGTTAATAAAAATTGAGAAAATTGTTAAATATGTAATAAGCAGTGAATAAAATGGCTTAACAACTGACCTCGAGGAATCCTTCTCTTAACGTTACATATCGACAATAATGAGTGTAAAAAATGTTGTAATCAAGTCGATATTTGGCAATGACAAAATAGTTTGGAAAATGTTCACTTTTTTTTGAAATAGTTCAGCCTTAGAATATAAAATTGCCCGCCCATAGCATCAAATCTTTGTTCACCTCATTTGGAACAATGAAAGTAAATATGCGTTTAAAAATCGAATACGCAAAAAAAATAAATAAATGAAAATAAACTCTTAGAGACAAGTAGCAAAACAATGCGTAGGTTTTAAACTCATTTCGGTAATGTCCTTAAGTACCTACGTGTAAAAACAATACTTACAGAGTGACGTAATACTGTTATTTCTGTTCCACTATACTTAGTAATTCTGTTGCATTACCCATAAGTAGATTTACTTAACAATAGAATTGTATTAGTGTTGTTTCTTTACTTTTGAAGTTATTGCATTTATTTTGGCAGGTGACATCACCCAAGGTCTCCCGCCTATGATTGTTAACTTGGCACACCAACGCAAAGCAAAGAGTCTATCATTTACTAATTTACACCGAGTAGGTAATGGGTGGCTGTTCAGTGTGGGTGACTTTTCATTGAATAATAACGTTGTTGCACTAAAGTAGTTATGCGCTTTTATATTATGTTGACAAGACGCTCTTGAGAATGGCAATTTATGATGTTAAGGACGCTTAACTACCAAATGTCTTCCTTATAGTAATATTGATTTTGCCATTGAAAGTAATATCAAACATTGGATGCTGCAATAAATATTTGCCACTATTATTAATATTAAATTTTGTTTAACGTGGCTTAAACAACTAGTATGCAAAATAATTCTATTTCTTTACTATTACATTTTTTAATGCGAATTGAATCGTTGGTTTGCTTAAAGTTTATATAGACTAATAGTTTATAATAATTCACCAAACATTCAAACTAATAATCTCTTGGTCTTGGTTATGAGTGTGATAATTATTGCAGTTGATTTCAACTGAGCAGCTTAAAAGTTAAATTGGTCATAAAAGGAAAATACATAACTTTGACAATGCAGTCTATATAATTATGTAGAAATTTTGAAGATCAATGTAAAAATCCTTAAAATATTATTGAAAGGAGTTGGTCAAAATATGGATATTTAATTCTAGTCGAATATAATACCAACAAAAATAAATGCATTTTTAAGAGATAAAAAGTCATACGTTTTGGATTTAAATAACATTTAAATACGTAAGTTGATATCAAAAAAGAAAAAAAAACTGTAAGTAGAGTGTTTACTTTTCTTTGTATTAAAATTTTCTTATAAAATCTCTAATTATTAAATGGTAAATGCTTCCTTTACACATTTAGATTTATCTGTTTGCTTACCAGTTAGCGAATTGTCTTAAATCTAAAGTACTTACTTACCTTTGCAATAAATTTTATCATAAAATGAGAAACATTTTCTAAATGTTAGTTCATCAACTATATTACACAGATCAACTAATCAACTCAATTTATATGTGAAAAAACTACTAGTTGTGTTTAATAATGCGAAAAAAATAGGCGCTTCGCCCTTCGCTTTCCCATACCTATACAAAATAATAAGTTTTGCGTATCTAATCACAACAATTATAGCACATCTAACTAAGAACTGTTTTGAATTGTAAAAGATTTAAATATAAACTCCTTGGTAATCCCTCATTGTAAGGACAATTAACCATAAATAAGAGAGAAACGACAGTAATAAAACTTATGAACTAAATACCTGATAGGCAATTTCAGGGTTTTGGGGTAGGCAGCCATCTGGTCAACTTATTGTCCCGTGGTTATACTATGTCCATCTTTTACTCACTACCTGTTAAGCAATCTACCTCGCCCAGTCTCATACAAGTTACGACGGAAAATTTTTCTAATTTTTATTGGAGAAAAATAATTTTTTGATTTTTTGGAAAAAAAGTCTTTATGACTAAATAAAAACCAAAAAGGAAGGACAAATTCGTTAGCCAAAATTAAAGACGGAGAGAGAAAATTAACCCCCTAAATATTGTTGCACTCAAAAATTAAGTTCCGAATCTTATTCTACTAAAACTCATTAGCATGAGCACTTTAGCTTAAACAAAAAATTTAAAAAATGGACATGAATTTTCGATTTTCAAAAATTCATAAAAAGCGCCACAAAAATTAGCGGACTGGGACACGAACTAAATTTCAGCCAATCCCTGGCTCTATAAGCCTACAAAACTTTAAAATAATCGTGTCGTCAGTTTTTGAGCTATATTTTTTTGAAAATTTACAAAATTATGGATATTTGTTTACAAATATTTGTACACAGTAACATTGTGCGCTGTGCCTCTACGGGCTATTACGATAAAATTTTTAAACCCGATATATCAATCTGTTTTTGAGTAATAAAGCGCTAAAGACAACATTTTTTCAAAAAATTGTAGCGGCCGCCATTTTGAAGCTAGAGAGTTAAAAAAAACCATTTGCTGTCACCTAAAGTAAGGTCTTCTATCAGATTCCGCTGTGTTTACCAAGAGAATTTTTACTATGAATATTAACAAAACACCTATACGAAATCAGTCATTTTTTACGTAACCCCTAATTATTGCATGTAATGGTACAGCAAGTGCCACCTAACCTTGCAAATTTTAGTGGGCTTTGATTCGGCTACTTCCGCTTTGTTTCGTCGGTAGTCGTAACTTAAACTAGCTCTAATTGGCCGTTGGACAGTGTGGTACACTCTACTAAAAAGTGAAAGTCAATTTATTTATGGTTTACGAATAATTGTGGATTTTTTGACAAATTAAAAGGCCGTGCGCCATAAGGTTAGAAACAGTTTGCTTTGAGAAGGGATTAACGATAATTTAGGTTACGTATAAAAAATACAGCAAAGAAACTAGAAATGTAATAAAAAACTTTGCTTTTGCTTGAGAGTGTAACGGCTTCTCGCCTTTTAAACTTATCGTCATTTTTTTGCAAGGTTAAATGGCACTTGCTGTATATGTATTAAGTGCACTGTGCCACGGTCGCCATGTACCCATGCAGTTCGAGAACGTATTCCTGAATAAGTCGTGAAGTATTGAATTAATCAGTTGATTTATTGTCTGTGCATTTACGGACTAGGTCAATGCCGTCTTTTCAGATGCCTGAACAATTTAATAAATGCCAATAAAGAAACACACCTATTATATCTGTACTTATCTTTTTAAAATAGTTTTAAACGCTCATCTTTCCTGTTATGAAAATTCGCGTTGCCTTTATATTAGAATATTATACTAAATAGAGACATCTAACTGCATCAGTTGGTCTGTGAAGTGATGTAAGGAAGAGTATGGTGTTGCAACTCCTACAATTTGTCTATGCATATAAAAAATTCATCCTAAAAGTTTGACAATCTCGGGACTCTTTATAAGATTTGCGCATAGATGGCGCTCTTAAAACTTCAAATTTACGGTATATTTCTAATTTACCCCAGTTTGATAATTATTTCTATCACTACTTCACCATTATTGACACCTATCCTGTATACAACACTTGTTTACTAAGGTTAGGTTAATAAGTTACTTTTTTCTATTTCGGTTTTTTAAGGTTATTCTTAAAGCACTGTTTTAGCTACAAAACAGTGTTTAAGAGAGTCTTTTAAAGCATTGTTTTTAGTAAAATTTCACCAACAAAGATTGGTATTCATGATATATTCATGATGAAATTTGGTAAATTTAGTATGTATGCCAACATATACATACTAAATTTACCAAATTTGATCGCAGCAATTTGAAACTTGCTGCCAACATATACATACTAAATTTACCAAATTTGATCGCAGCAATTTTTTATAACGTTTTTTCATTAATTCTCCTCAATAGAAAAAACAGTATAAACAACTCGTTTCATAAGGCGTCTTGACGCACTCGTCCATTGAAAAACTTGGTCGCTATACGCTCCCTCGTTTTTCAATCTTGGACTTGTACGTTAAGACAATGCCTTATGCAACTTGTGTTTTAATATACTATTATTAATGAAATATGCAAGTAAGTGAAACATTCATTTTGCATTTTTACGTAATGTTTATAGTTTATTGTAGTTATTTTTGTGGTGGTTTTTAGATGGAAAAAAGGTATAATGATACTAAAATCCAAATAATACCAACAACCAACAACATTGGACAAACAAGACGCTACAATAAGCTGGTTTTATAGTGCAAAAGCAAACTGTATTCATAACAGAAATAGTCAGTAGAATAATAGAACTCGTTACTTACTACTACGAAATTTATGCATTCTTTCAGTCACTGCATGAAACTTAACTTGGTACAAAGCATCATTTTAATACAAACTATTTATTTACTGATGATATAATTAGCAACTATAGATAAGCAAAATAGGTAAATTCACCTTGGAAAGAGTAAATAATGATAAATCTTTGTTTTCGCCTTTTGATAAGCCGCGCAAACAACAGTATTTTGGCATTTTTGCCTAGAATATTACCGTGGTAATAAATAAATAAAAACACTTCTTACTTTTCAAATTTATTTTAAAATAAAATTGACACTTACAGTTGCGCCATCTGTTGATAAAATTTACAAGAAGCCCTGAGATTGTCAAAGTTTGGAGATGAAAACAATTGAATAGAAGGCAAACACCAGTCTTCATTACATCACTGTCTGTGACATCTACAATTAAAATCCTTTTCGTTTATACTGGTAATAAAATTATCCAGCTTTAGGTACATTAATAAAAATACTTAATGACTAATGTCGATAAAGAGTGGACCGTGCATTCTCCCATGAATTGTTCTAAGTGAATTTATGCTGCATGCACCCGTTTCTCTTGTTCGGGCTAGTTCGGGCATACCAAACCCTGACGACTGTGTCAAAATTTGACTAATAAAAAATAAATTAGGAGATTGGAGTGCAAAATTTGAGTAACCCATTATTTATCCATAATCCATAAGGTGATGCAACATTGCAAAATATTTTAAAACTAGTTCTCTGCTCACAAACTCTTTAAATTATACTTTAAACCTGTAAATTGAAATGTTCCCATTCTGCCACCACATTAGTTGTAAAAACTCAGTCCTAATGCGTTTGTTGCCCACTTCTGTTCTAGTTCAGAACGCAAAATGTTAATAGTGTCATAATAAGTTAGAGTGCATTTGAATTATTACAGAGTGATTAGCGTTTAATCCGCATATTATAAGGCTTACTATGGTGGTATTAACATTTGGAGGAGGCGGTTGTAGTTCTGCATAATGTGGGGGCATCACCCACGGTACGCCACTAGTAGACAACTTGACATTGCCAACTGCGTCGTCCTATGGTAATTATTTGCGAAAAATGAGGCAATTTATAGAACATCGACACCACGAAAGAATTTTGAAGACGTTTCTTCCTTCTAACTTCTATTATAAAATAATCTTGTAACATGTACAGTAGTTTTTGCAGAAATTAATTACGATAATTATTAATTGATTCTTGTCAAAGAAGTTGTTTGCGAGTCGGTGGGTGTAATTGTTGTAATATATGTATCATAAATTAATTTATGCATAGATATTAATGTTATTAGAGTTCAAAAACAATATCAGTTAAAAATACATACATATTGCACGAAAGCAAGGTAAGTGCCCGCCGAAGCGCTTCGGCGAGTTACAAATTCCGCTTCGGATGTCGGACAAAAAGGCTATTATAGCTGTATTTGGGAAGTTATCGGAAATATGCAATCAATGAAAAATATATTTTCTAACCTAACTGATAGGCGTAGTTAAAATCACGTAACTGACGGAAAACGCGTTGTAGATATTAAAAAGTATCGTTTTATTTTCTTAATTTTTAAAATACTTGAATATTCTAGCAAATTCTAATAAAGTACTTTGAATAGTCTATCGAACTGATAAAAGTTTATAACGATCGGTGTTTGCGTTTTTGTATAAATAATTAATCAATTACAAATTTTTTTTTTAATTCCTGGAAGGCATCAGAGTACAATTTGGGAGATAAATAAAAAATAAATTTGTAGTTCAATACAAGCTCTATCGGCTCAAATAGGTTTAAAGAAAAACGTGTGGACAGTTTTTGAAACTTTTTTTTTATTTTTAAAATTTTCAAGCAGCGCCATTGCGATCGTTTTCAGATTTTTAAAATTAATTTTATTTTATCGTATACTACCTAGAAACAGCTCTCAAACAAGTGGTAGCTGATCCCGATCAGACAACTACTTTTTGAGTAAATGGGCGTTAAAGTCGAGATCTTCAAAAAGCTGTAGCGGCCGCCATTTTGAAGCTAGAGAGTTAGGTAAAAAACCTTTCGATTTGCCTTAAGTTATTTAAGTTATTCTCTCATTGAAAAGCTTAACTAGAACTGCAAGTTTCGATATACCTCTTGATTTAAAATTTCATCAAAATCGGTCTAGTACTTTCGCCTGGAGAAGCTTCACCCATCCACACACCCACCCACCCACAGACAGACATATTTTATAAACCTTTTTTTGAGTTCCTTGAGCCGCAAAACGTGTATTTTCGTTAAAATATAGAATTCGAAAATTTTCATGAAATCATTACTTCCCTATACCGAAGGTATGGGAAAGTAAAAATAAGAAAAAACCTTAGTGGCCGCCGTTTTAGCGTTGGATTTGCGCTAAACCCTTCTATCAGATTCCGTTTATAATTTAAAAAATATTAGTTTCTGAAAAAATGAAACAAAAAAACATGTCTAAATTCCGCTTCCGGCTTCAGATTCTTTTTAGAATCTTACTTTATCGATAAATATTTACAAAAACCAAAACATTAATTTCCGCCAACATTTTGAAATCAAATTTTAATAAGACCCTCCTCCAACTTTGGTTTAGCAAACGGAGAATAAAAATAAACCAAACGAAGTCAGCGCAAGTCACATTCACAACCAAACGTGTAATTTGTCCACAAGTTACTATCAATAATACACAAATACTGGTACAGAGTGAAGCGAAATATCTTGGTCTACACCTCGACCAAAAACTAACGTATATATATATATATATTGAGATAATATCTCAATATATTAAGATAATATCTCTATCTATTAAGATAATATCTCTATATTGAGATAATATCTCAATATATTAAGATAATATCTCAATATACATAATATATTATCTCAATGTATTGAGATATTATCTCAATATTATCTCAATATATTGAGATGTTATCTTAATATATTGAGATATTATGTGAATATATTGAGATAATATCTCAATATATTAAGATAATATCTCTATATATTAAGATAATATCTCTATATTGAGATAATATCTCAATATATTCAGATAATATCTCAATATATTAAGATAATATCTCAATATACATAATATATTATCTCAATGTATTGAGATATTATCTCAATATACATAATATATTATCTCAATGTATTGAGATATTATCTCAATATTATCTCAATATATTGAGATATTATCTTAATATATTGAGATATTATGTGAATATATTGAGATAATATCTCAATATATTAAGATAATATCTCTATATATTAAGATAATATCTCTATATTGAGATAATATCTCAATATATTCAGATAATATCTCAATATACATAATATATTATCTCAATGTATTGAGATATTATCTTAATATATTGAGATATTGTCTAAATATATTGAGATATTATCTCAGTATATTGAGATAATATCTCTATATATTAAGATAATATCTCAATATATTGAAACTTTTGAAAAATGTGAGGTGACACCAGGGCGCGGGCGGTTTCGTACAATCAGTGACGGATCTACACCGTACCAAGGGGAGCAATAAAGCTTCAAGGTTTTGAGAAAAAACGAATAAAGGTATTTCCAAGTTAGAAATGTTTTTACAATCTAGTGTTGTTTTTGTTCCTCAAGAAATACATTTTCTATTCGAAATTTTGATCGTCGCAAAGCCGTTCTAAGTAACTTTACTTCGTTATGAAACTGTGGAGGGGCTTATTTATACGATACTCACAGGGGAGCGTAAAATTTGAGGAGCTACTGATGGTAATGTACATTTTTAAATGAATAAACTGAAATTAATATACATTGTGTCTATAAAGTTACCCCCCCCCCCCAACTAACTTTTGATCGACTTGATATTTTTCTACAAAATTTGGTATGCTGTAATGGAAAATTAAATACTATTTTCAGCTCACATTTAAATTTTGTATCATCCAAAATGGCGACTGGGCTTTGAATTTTTTTAATGGAAAAAGTGGTCGTGTGACACCTCATTGAAAAGGTCTTTTAGTTCTGCGTCTGGTCCTAGAGTTTCAAAGAAAAATAATCAGCTATAACAAAAAGACAATGTTTGAAGATAAAGAAGTCTATTAAAAAAAACTAAGAATTAAAGCAAAAAGAAATTAAATTAAGTGTTTGAAATGTTTACCATTCGCCTCTTGGCACATAAAAAGTCGGTTATGAAATTCCTGCCTTACATTTTCATAAGTTTCTGGAGTGATATTTCTGTAATGCATTGCTCCAGTTCTTCAATTTTTTCTGGACGGGTTCTGTACGCTTTCGATTTCAGATATCCCCATAGAAAAAAATCTAAAAAAGTTAAATCTGGGAAGCGAACCGGCTATCCTACAGGCCTCCGCCTACCAATCCATCTTCCAAGAAAATGTCCGTTGAGAAAGTCAGAAACAGGCCTATAATAAATAGGCGGCGCACCGTCTTGTTGGAACATAACGTTTTCAATATTATTTCCAGCCACCTGAGATATTTCTGGGAAAATTTTGTCCTGCAAATGAAAAAGTGGACTACTGGATAAAAAAATCAAAACAATTTTGAATTGAGTGACTCAATTTGTTTAAAATCCGCCATTTTGTTATGACTGCATATTTTTCTTTGAAACTTTAGGATCATACGCAGAACTAAAAGACCTTTCAAATGAGGTGTCACCCGACGCCCCTAGTCGCTATTGTGCATGATACAAAATCTAATTATTGGCTAAAAAGTATTATTTAATTTCCCATTAAAGCACACCAAATATTGTGGTAAAATATCAAGTCGTTCAAAAGTTAGTTCGAGGGGCCGGGGGGGGGGGGGTTACTTTACAGACAGACGGTATATTTAAAGTGCTACATGAATCATCTTCCATTTTTAACGGTGGGCGTACATCTGCATGTACGTAGTGTAATTTATTTATAGTTTTCTACAAGTTGTTGATTTGTCGTATGAATTAATACGGTTCACCTTTTATTATAATTGACAGCATCATTTGAAATAAATTAAAGAAATTAATAGTATTTACCGTCAAACTTAGATTGACTCAAAGGGTACCCACCTGCGAAGAATGAATATTAATTGCCTATTTGTAATTTGAATTTAAAATTTTCAGCCTGCATAATTAGTACAAAATGATTTTCATTGGATTGAAGGCGGATAAGTTTTTAATTCAATTCTCCGATTTTTTTCGTAAAAGTACAATAATTTTTTTAATCTCTTTTATGTTGCTTTAGAGCAATTTTTTAACATCTTCAGGGGTGTCCGAATTTATTCTAATATCACATACCTACATCCTGATGATGATGGGAGTGATTCCTGAAATGTGTCGCTGATCCACTAACATTGTTTCGCCACGTCACATCTTTTTTTTGTGAGAATTTAAATATCTCTATTGGATTTTTAATGTTATAGGTCAAGAAACAATGACTTTATCAAACACAACACAACCCAGTTTTTAGGTTTGTAGGCTAATCTAACGTTAAAATCGCAGCGAATGAAAGTCCCCTTTTGGCAAACTTTGTCCTTTCAATCCGCCCTCTTATTTTTCCATATTAGTTCGAGTCCACAGACGTGTCATTCCACCACAAGACTTAAAAATGTCCATTGTGACTTACGCAATGAACATCTCAAAATGCATCAATGCCACGTAATGCAGCAGTACCTGTTGTAGTGACGTCACAGAGTCTAGAAACTCCAACAAGATTTAAGAGAAAGTGAGTCCCATTGCACATGCTACCAATACGGGGCTGTTTGTGGGTGGAGACAGCCCCAATACCACCATGTTATAGATCCAAAGGTGACTTTGCATCTTCATGAGCTTTTTGCAAGCAATTAATACAACAAATTTGCAAAAAATTCGGTTGTACGGTGGTTTTTGTACACACGTGCGTTCTGCATAACGAGATGTAGCAGTCACAAAACGACCTCGAGTGAGTAAATACCGTCTGCTCTGGAATATTTTAACATCAACAAATTAACAGAGACGGATTGGTGATAAATTAACGATCTGTCGGTTTAAAAAACTGTTGCCTATTTGAGTAATTAGATGCGTTACGGATTTCCTTTTAAGGTGCAAATTTGAGCTTGTTATAACAGTTTTAAATCCTGTTTGTAATTAAGTTCTTAGTATTAATTAAGTGATCTAGGTACCCTTTTTACTTTTATAAAATGCAGTAGATGTGTTTAATTAAAAACATTTTTTTTTTTGAGATTATAGAAACTGTTTTTGTTGATTCGAGATCTATAATTAAGATAATTTTAATGCTCTAGGGCTAAAAATACACACATGATCAGATCACTGAAAACATATTAATATCAATATGCCCACTTTATGCAATACAGCGGTAATGATAAATATACATTTCATTAAGTAGTACGCCAAACAAGTAATCTTAATATAAAATTAGTTATTATTCATCGAAGTGGAAAACACCTGTTATAAGTCCACATTCGTACACGTATTGTGGGTGGCTTTGACATTTTAGGAAACACACTCACGCATATTAATAATTCATAGCAAATTCGTAAACAGCGCTGAACCTGCTTCTATTGTTTTATTACTAATGAAAAGCAAAAAACTAAGATTGGGCGTCATATTGAATTATTAATGACGTCGAGTTTTGGGCATCACCGCCATTACCTTTATCTTTCTTCGGCATCCCTTAGTTTTAGTTATACAATTATACATTCTTTTGCCATACAATTCTTCCCACTGAGTAAAATCCGTGCTATAGTGCGGCAGAATACTCAATTAAGAAGTAAATTTAGCCTTAACTGTTGGAAAGCAAACGAGATAAATACTCAGTTGTTGAAAAGCATTTTGTCAATTTCTTCTTTTTGGCAGAGTTGTTATTAGTGTTTCACGAGAGTCTTGCATTTTTCTTGTTCTTGTCTTGCTCTTGCACAAAATGCAAACCAAGAGTTATTATCAGAGTTGCAAGACAAGAAGACAAGAAATTTGTTTGCATGCAAAGTGCAAGAATTGACAAGAGTTCTTGCATTTCTTGCATTCTTGCATCGCTGTTATAATTCAGGTATTCAAAAAGCGAGCGAGATGTTTAAACTATTGATTAACAGACTTTTTCGGTGTGGATATGGACTAAATAATGTGGTTTACTTAACTATTTAAAGAAAAAAAAAAGTAAGCTTGATATAATAGGTACTTTATGCATATACAGCTTGGTTATAAATTCAGGGCCAGTTGATTTGCTCATTTAGTATCGGCGGTAGAGAAAAACTATTTAAATAAAAGTTATACAATTCATAGCGACGAGTATTTTGAGCATACACAACAAAATGGCCGACTTCTGGTTTAGGCGTGAGCGACTATATCTTTATTTTCTTAAATGGAACATCCTGCATTTTTTTAAGCTAATTTCGTAATTAAATTTTATGATAAATTTTGTTTAAGACACTATAACACAACTGTAGGCCTAAAGTTAATAACAAGCGAGATGTTTTGATTTCAAGTAACATATGTAACCAATGGTAATGATTGCAATTGATCATAGGAAGGTGTCTTTAAAAAAATAATAGAAGCGATAAAAAAGCATACAACATCTATCACATTAAAGTTTTTAGATAAACTAAGACACTTTTTTTAATTTGCTAATCAAGGCGCTTTTAGCTGTCAACCTAGGTCACCTGACGTAACTCCTATCGATTTTTTGTTTGGAGATTCCTAAAATATAATAAACAACACATGTCTAACTAACATGAATTGCACGGTTGTTTATTGCTTTTATCATTTTCTTACTAACAGCCTTCTAAAATCACTTGATTTATAATTATTAACAATAGTTACATACGTTGCTTTAAATTAAAATATATGGCGTATTATAAGCTTTAAATTTACAGTTGTAATATAGTTTTTTAAACAGAATTTATCGTACAATCGAACTAGCCTAAAAAATACAAGATGTTCTATTTAAAAAATAAAGTCTGCCATTTTGTTTTTTATTCCCAAAATACTCGTGGCCGTAAACTGTATAACATTAGTTTATACATTTTTTTCTATCGCCAATAATAAATAAGCAAGTCAACTGGCCTTGATTTTATAATCAACCTGTGTAAGTGAATACCGTTGCAGTATAGCTAATTCTTATAGTTTAGGTTTTTGGAAAATTGACTGATTTCATGCATTGGAAATGATTTCACGCTATTCATCACGCGCTGCAAAGTACACACTGATTCCCGTGACAGTACAACAGTCCGGGTGCCAACCTGGCGAATCCCTAAGTTGCAAGAGTCTTGCAAGAAACGGGGAAGTCCCGACATATGTTAACAGAAAACATGCAAGACAAGAAAATGCAAGAGTCTTGCTAGCAAGACAAGAATTTGTGTTGCAAGACTGGAGCAAGCCAAGAGTTATTGAAGTTTTTTGTCTTGTTTTGCAAGACAAGACAAGAGATAGTCGTGCAAGACAAGAAATCTTGTTTTGTGAAACACTAGTTGTGATCGTATCAGAACACCTGATATATTATAACAATTTTTTTGCAAGTAATAAATATTAGAATACTTTACGGTTTCTTGTACAAAATAGAAATGATTTTTTTCTTAAACTCTCAAATTGATAATGTTTATCAAAAAATCTGCCGAGCAACCGCCCCGAGACCTTCCTCTATAAATTGATGAAAAAATTCCCGTATTTTTTTTAACTTGGATTGTGTAAGGTATTTAACAATTTATTAAAGCAGATAAAACACACTGCACGCTGTTACTTAACTAACTAATGATTTCTGTACAGTCAATATTACAATTTACAGGGAGGATGGTTTTACACTCAGTAAAGCGTGGACTCCAGTAGTTTATCCTCTAAGGACTCCTAAGCATCATCGATCTCACGATCACGCTCCACCGGATCCCTCGCCGCCCAACGGTGACAGCCAACCAGAACTCCGCCGTTCTGCCCGACTGGCTCAAAGGGGTTTTATTACCTCTGCATCCCGGACTTGAGTTCAGTGTTCTATTCACTCTGAAGATGCAAGCTGCAATGTCTTACGAAACGTTAGTTTGTATGAGTTCACAAACAGCTAACAGGCATAAGCCGATTAAGTATTATTGTCCAGGCAAACAAAATACATTAAGATCGAATCCTTTGTCCGCCCCAAGGTTTAAATAATCTAAGCACACGGCCCTGTTTAGGCAGGCAGGGCCTACGAACAAATATTGCTCAAACTTCTAGAGCAAATGCTTGTAAAGGCACACAAGCTACAGGTCGGTTCTTACCTGATTATGCTGGGCGTAGTTACCAAATGACGACGCGGTCTAAGCCGAAAGTAAATGTTAATATTGACAGTTTGAGAAACCGCGAAAGCCTCAAAGAATAGATTCTTGTACATTTAATAAAAGCAAATCTACATTCAAAATTGCTGATTTCAACCCAAGATTGTTTAGGTAAACATCCAAACAACTACCTTCAAGAACCAAAGGCAAAATTTTACTACAATAATTGCGTAATCAGCTTGCTCGTTTTAATTTACAAGTCGTAATTCTTGTAAAAGATGATACGTTCATTTCGCCATTTTCCCAGAGCTACTATTATATTTTTTATTTAAGTTTTTGGTCATTTTGCTTTAATAAGGGGATGATTTTTCTTATTATTAAAGGAGTTATCTAATTTTATGTTATGTGGTATTTTGTAATTGCAAACAATGTTTATTCGCTGAAAGTTGATTATTTGAATGCGAATAATAGTAGTTCTCTTTTGACAATTCTTGAATTAAACTGTTTAGCTAAACGACCAAAAGCAAACACCATATAGGTCTTTTCTCAATGGGAGGTGAATCCTACTGCCATTTAACATGTCCATCCCAATTGCTTCTACCGACATTCGTAATTTTTTTAAAAAACAAACATTGATAGTGGGAGTGTGACTAAGGTGGGGCGGGAAGATTGCGTTTGCGCAGAATGGCTATTCGACATACGTAGAATACAAATCTGAGCTCCCTTTTCTGAGCCCGTCTAGATTGAAGTAGTGCACCCTTCCCCACTCCCTTTATTTTTGCTAAAGTTATTAGGTTTTATAATGTCTGGTATTTTCTAATTGTAAACAATGTATATCGGCTGAAAGCTGAAAATTGATTATTCAAAAGCGAATAATGGCAGTGTCTTTTTTTTGAATTATTGAAAAAAACTGTTCAGCTAAACGACCAAAAGCAAACACCATATAGGTCTTTTATTAATGGGTGGTGACTCCCATTGCCAGTTAACATGTTCATCCCGATTTTTATTCCGAAATTCGTAAATTTCCGAAAATACAAAAATCTAAAGTGGGAGTGTGACTGAGATGTGGCGGGAGGATCGCTTTTGCGCAGAATGGCTATTCGGCATACGTAGAATACAAACCTGAGCTGCTTTGTTGAACGTGTCTAAATTGAAGTAGTGCACCCTTCCTCACCACCCTAATTTTTGCTAGAGTTATAAAGTTTTATGATGTCTGGTATTTTGTAATTGTAAACAATGTTTATTCGCTGAAAGTCGAAAATTGATTATTTGAAAGCAAATAATAGTAGATATTTTGACAATTATTGCACTAAAATGTTCAGCTAAACATTGAGTATTACTATTTTATACTGAGTCGAAGTGGTTATTACAGAGGAGGCAGTGACGTAACTTCAGATTTTGGGCCCGGGGCAAGATACCTGAAGGGCCCTGGCCCCATTCTCAAAAAGTCTTCAATATTAAAGTAATTGGTAATAAGAAAAAATAAATATATTAAAGCCGTGTCTAATTAAGATCAGCAAATATTAAATTTTCTGAAGTTAATGTGTCTGGGTCGGTACCAAAAAGTGTGGGTGCTGTGTTATTACTAAATATGATCTCACTTCAGTATTTTCATTGTATAAGTACATACTTACTTACATGGAATTTAAAATGTTTTTTGTTGAATCTAAAAATAAAAACTGTCGAAAATCAAAAATCTTTATTGAAAAAACTTCGTAATAGAGAAATAAATTAAAAATAAAAACTCGTGGCTCGTGGCAGGACCACTTAAGGCCCGGGGGCCATTGCCCCCTCTGGCCCATGGTAGTTACGCAACTGAGAGGAGGTAACATTCAGCAATGTGTATACAAACTGAAAAGTGCACGAAAATTATCAAGATAGAGTTTCGTGATATTTATTTGTAATTAAATTGACTTATCTGGTCGATTTATTCGAAAAAATAAATTAACTGAACTTTGAACTCCAAGAAGAAATACGCATATAATACAGCTGGGTGACAAAGTAAGCGCATTTTGTATAAAAGTAGAGTTATGTATCAGAAATATAAAACAAAAAAGTTTGAAAATGTTTACAAACTTAAATAATTTTTTTAAAACTTACATGCCACAAGAACAATACGAATACAAATTTGTATTTAAAACTATTTAAAATCAGTTAACAAACTTTGCAACGACTTTAAGGAAGTATTTTATTGCTGACGATGACATGACTACATACGACTGGGTCAGAAACCCCTTTGAAAAGAATCCTGTTGATCTTCCTCGGAAAGCGAGGAACAATTCATAGACCTGGCATCAAACAGTGATTTTCTTCGAAATCACTTCTTATATCTGTGATATTGAAGTTTCTGAGGTGGCTTAAATCAGTGGTGGTTTCTCCATTGGGTCAAATGGTCATTCACCTCCCAATCTAAATAATTGCTTTTTGTTTGAGTGCATAACATATTACACACTATAAAATTTAAAAAATACTTTATAGTTAACGTTTGTATGAGATTTCAATGCAAGAACGTTTATTAAAGAGCTGCCACAGGATCCGAAATGTTTGAATGTTTGAATATCGCGCGCGCGTTAAGCGAATCTATACGAGGGTCATATGGCTGTTTGTTCACAATTCAGCTATACGCCACCGAATAAAACCGCCAGCTTAAAAGGCCTTTAAATGAGTAAGAGTGAAATAGAAAGCTCATTGTGGTAAAATTCAGATTACACAAGCTAAAAAAGGAAAGAAGCTGGTGCGCATTAGAGACTTCAGGGTCGATGACCCCAGTTTCTGATTAAGTGAGTAACAGCGCATGCTAATTACGTGTAGTTGGTGTATTTGTTTACACGTTCGTTTTATGTTGGTATGACACAAGGTTAGTAACAAACGTTCTTTGTGTAGAAATAATCGTGGATTTTTTCGTAGATTGGTTTTGTCTGTGACATGTTCTTGGGTAGTAAATCATAATTGTGTAGTAAATCTTAATTTAGTGCTATAAAATGTCTGTGCAAAAAATAATGGAACTTAAAGTTCTACGTGGTTTGAAGTTTGAAGTTAAAAGAAACGGTCGCCCACAACCAACTCTAATTATAAAACAAATAACATTGTATAGCAATTAGGACGTTAACAGATATTTTAATAAGTCAATGTATGTTTTATCGGATTGGATTTGTGGATGTGATATAAGAAACGCACTCTTTTGTTTTCCGTGTCTGTTATTCTGCGATGACGCAATGTGGTGTAAAAACGGCGTGATTGACTTAGTAGTAGTAGTAGTAGTACAAAAACATTTTTTATCAGCAAATTATATGAAAAATTCTTTGAATTTTGCCACACTTGGTAATGTGGATATCAAATAGCAACTAGACAGTGCTTATCGAAAATCTATTAAAGATTTTAATGAAAATGTTGATAAAAATAGGCATATTTTATATAAAATTATAGATTGCATAAAATGTTGCGGAGTAATATAGAAAAAGTTAGGCATTACATTCTTAATAATTTTGTGCCAGCTGCTCCATCGACATGCAGAAAAAGAAATAAAATAAATGAAAATTCAAAACTTTCAATTGCAGTAGAAATTTGCGACATAATTGTATCGGAGGTTAAACATAGATTTATATTTTCTAATCATTTAATTGTTTCGCAGTTATTTCAAGCAAATAAATTCGAGGAGTGCAAAAATGTTTTCCGCAAAATGTTTTTAAATTAGTCAAGGCTAGTTACCTCGTTACAAACGATTTAAAATTAAAAACCGAACTAGAAGTGCTATACGATCGTGGGGATTTTTATGAAAGTGCTGTTGCAATACTACAATTATTTATAAACAATAATCTTTGTCAGACTTTTACCGAGAGTGTAAAACTTATTAAAATTTTGTGTACTTTGCCGATAACAACGGTGAAAAGCTAGCGTTGCTTCTCTACTTTAAAATGAATAAAAACATTTTTGCGTAACACGATAGGACAAGAAAGGTTAAGTGCGTTAGCTATGTTAAGCATCGAAAAATCGTTAATTAATAACATTGACAATTTTAATGAACTAGTGATAGATCATTTTCCAACGCGAAGGAGCGAAGGATCGACTTGAAATATAAAAATACCTAAAATTTGGCTGGGAAAGTACATTTTTATGGAAAAATATTTCAAAATGACCCCCCCCCAGTACGCCACACCACGAGCCGCTACTGGCTTAAATATGGAAAGGAACGGTCTCGATTTTCAATGTAATTCCCAATTTCGAAAAAATCTGTTCTTCCAAACAAGTACATGGAAGCCGATAATACATATCGGCTTCCATGTACTTGTTTATTTATTATGAAATTGAAGTATTTTTGTGTTAGTGATTTTTTCAAGAAATTAATTTTCTTTTTGTTTGTTTGGCATTTTCGAATCTCAGTTTGAAAAATTTTGCCCTACCCCCTTATTAAGTCTTTGGCGTCCCACTGGCATAGAGATCAGAAAACTTTTATGCTAGAATCAACTGAAAAAGGATATACCGCCTGTCTATAAACTAATCCCCCCCCCCCCCAACTAACTTTTACGACTTGATATTTTACCACAACATTTGGTGTGCTTTAATAGGAAATGAAATACTATTTTATAGCCAATAATTAAATTTTGTATCATTTAAAATGGCGGCTGGGCGCTATTTAATTTTTTTTAATGGAAGGGGGGGTCGAGTGACACCTCATTTGAAAGGTTTTTTAGTTTTGCGTATGATCCTAGAGTTTCAAAGAAAAATATTTAGCCATAGCAAAATGGCGGATTTGAAACAAATGGACTCACTCAATTTAAAATTTTTTTGATTTTTTTATCCAGTAATCCACTATTTCGTTTGCAGGACAAAATTTTCCTAGAAATATCTCAGGTGGCTGGAAATAATATTGAAACCGTTATGTTCCAACAAGACGGTGCGCCGCCTCATTATTATAGGCCTGTTTCTGACTTTCTCAACGGACATTTTCCTGAAAGATGGATTGGTAGGCGGGGGTCTGTAGAATAGCCTGCTCGCTCCCCAGATTTAACCCCCTTATGGAGATATCTGTAATAGAAAGTGTACAGAACCCGTCCAGAAACAATTGAAGAACTGGAGCAACGCATTACAGAAGTTTGCAGAAATATCACACCAGATACGTATGAAAATGTAAGGCAAAAATTTCATAACAGACTTTTTATGTGCCAAGAAGTGATTGGTGAACATTGCGAACACTTAATTTAATTTCTTTTTGCTTTAATTATTAGTTTTTTTTAATAGACTTCTTTATCTTCAAACATTTGTCATTTTGTTATGGCTGAATATTTTTCTTTGAAACTCTAGAATCAGGCGTAGAATTAAAAGACCTTTCAAATGAAGTGTCAGTCGACCCCCTTTTCCAATAAATAAATTCGAAATAGCGCCCAGCCGCCATTTTTTATGATACAAAATTTAATTATTAGTTAAAAAATAGTATTTAATTTCCTATTACAGCACACTAAATTTTGTGCCGAAATATTAAGTCGTTCAAAAGTTAGTTGGGGGGGGGGGGGTTACTTTACAGACACAGTGTAGTAAAGAAACACACGTACATTTGGTTAACCCATAATAAAGCTAATTTAAACAATTTTCAATAACATGAATTTATTTTTTATTGAATGAGAAGAGCAAGGTCATGTCTGTTTTTCTGCAGTTCTAGTCAATTTAATTATGTAACCTTGCACTCGAAATACGCAAAAATATCTACAATAATTTTCCGTTATGTAATCGTGCAAAATTACCTTTTAATTACGATTCTTCAACCTTCACTATGAATACAAATGGATACAAATGGTTTATTTGGTGTGCATTATTATCCACTTACATCCTTGCTCAAAGTTATAGTTTACAGTTCTGTGTTTACTACCTACCTCGCAATTTTGCAAAATAGCTGCCAGTCACGCAACAATGGAGGTGTTTGTTATACATAAACTATCTACTGCAACTAGTAACCAAATAATCAACAACAGTTATTATAAATCTTCTACTACGTGCACGTAACGACAAACTATAATATGTATAATAAATACCGTACATCATAATGATTTAAAAGTCGTTAACCGACCCTGGCATTCACAAGATATTTCTGTAATTACAAAAATATGAAACTGAATCAATAAATCTCTTCAGTTTTGTCAAATCCCACGTCTTACAGGGATCAATAACACTTCTTCTGATTTTCCATTCAACGTAGGATGCTCCAAATTGTTTTTGTGACAATGATCTTGAGCCTACTACCATATTTATCAGAGAAAATTGCCCAGCAGTAAACAATTTCCTAATTAATGTACATACATTAACATTATTAGACACAACCTGATGAGATACCAAAATTAATGAATTATGGAACAATTGCGGAACGGGTGTTTATCGATAATAATTATTAATTTTACTACGGTTTACAGTACAGGAGATATGCAAAAATTATATAACGGAACCTTAGTTACAGACTTATGAAAATAAATGAGCGGAAAATTTATGTTGAACATTTGTGTGAAAATTCTTTTTTGCGGTATTTAGAATTTTAAGGTCATACTGCCTATAAGATTTTTTATGGAAATGGACAACCCTAGGGTTCCAAGTAATAGAAATATTTATGAATCTAAATGACTATTGAAAAAATCATTGTACTTTTGCGGAAAAAAGATAAAGCTATTATTCCACTCGCATTTGCCATTTTCGAAGCCAGTAAAAAAGTTTGAATAATTAATTTGACAATTAGATACATTATGTGAGAACTAATCCACTTGTGAATCTGAAAAAGTAATCTAGGTAACTTACTCAAACTTCATGCATAGCAAATCATGTTTATTTTGTTACAGAAACATTTTTTGACGTACAATTCTTATTCGCTAACAAATTTAAGCAAACTACTCATATGCTGTATTTGTTAGTTCAAAAACAAATTAAATTGGTAGTTGATATATTATTCGTAATGTTATTCAATTATACAGGGTGTTCATTTGAAAACTTCCCACCCCCAATATCTCGGTGCACAAGGCTTTCTGAAAAAATCGCCGAGACACGTCAACAGTATTAGCGAGGGGGAAATATTTTTACATAATAGTGACATAAATCGTTTCATCCCCCTACCCCCCAGAGCCGCCCCCTTAAAAATTTTAAATGGCAAGGGGGGTTATGTGATACCTCATTTGAAAGGTCTTCGTATTGCCTACATTTTGGCGTTTTGTTTTTTAAAATCGGTCGATTAGTTTTTGAGATATTAAGGGAAAAGTGTTTGAGTTTGTTAAAACAAAAAGGAGCGTGTATACTTATTGATAACATTTTTATTTATAATCAGTATTAAAAATACAAATAATTATTGGAAGTAAAAAATTATTTGGAATGTTATTATCTTAATAACTGCTCAAAATGTTGTCCATTGTTGGCTAAGCAACAATATAACCGTTGTTCAACGTGTTCCCTGACGTTTTGGAAAACATGTCTTGGAATTGATCGACATTCTTCAATTATTCGTTGACGGAGCTCGGCTATACTTTGCGGTTGAGGCGTATAAACAACCGATTTTAAATGGCCCCACAGAAAAAAATCTAAGGGAGTTAAGTCGGGGGACCTAGCTGGCCACTCTATAGCTCCTCTTCGACCTATCCATTTACCGGGAAATGTATTCTGCAACCACTGCCGAACCGGTAAGACATAATGAGGAGGGGCACCGTCCTGCTGAAAGTATAGTTGTTCCTCATCAAGCAGTAAATTACCATCTGCATCACGTTGATTTTCAACTGCTTCAGTTATTAGTGGATTAATAGCATTTTCCAACATGTCCAAATACACTGCACCATTCAAATTTCCTTCGATGAACAAACGTCCAATCACTTGATCTCCTAAAATACCTGCCCACACATTAAGTTTTTCGGGATACTGAGTATGTCCTTCTGTAAAAATGTGTGGATTTTCGTTACTCCAATATTTACTGTTATGTCTATTTACAAATCCATTTAAATAAAATGTGCATTCATCACCGAAGCAAGTATTCTTCAATATTTCATTATTATTATTAATCATGCCAGTCATTTGTTCGCAAAATTCAATTCTCCTTCAAAATCGTCTTCATTTAGCTCATGGCAGATTTGCATTTGGTAGGGATGAAATTTATGAAGTTTTGCTACTTTATGAACTGAACCTAATGAAATGTCAGTTGCTGCGGCAATTTGGCGGAGCGAACTTCTGGGGTTTATACCAAAATGTCCTAATATCTCAATTTGAGTGGCCTGATTTAAAACTCTGGGTTCAGTACGTTTTCTATTCGAAACAGATCCAGTCTCAGTAAATTTTGCTATAAGGTCTAGGACATACCTATGGGACGTGGACTTATCTGGATGCCGTTCATTAAACGTAGCTGCGGTTTGTCGAGCACATTGATTTTCAGCCCCATAAATTAACACAATTTCAACTTTTTCACCCAAAGTGTATCCCATTTTTAATAATTATCAAGAGAACTTTACAAATTTACTAAATATCAATACGCGCCACACTAATTAAGCAGTGTAAACAAACATCAACTATTAATGCCAAACACTTTGACAAGTACTGACAAGAAAAACATCCAATAGTGCATTATGACAACAGCCTACTATGCGTTTTACAAGCTCCTTTCTGTTTTAATAAACTCAAACACTTTTCCCTTAAAATCTCAAAAACGAATCGACCGATTTTAAAAAACAAAACGCCAAAATGTAGGCAATACGAAGACCTTTCAAATGAGGTATCACATAACCCCCCTTGCCATTTAAAATTTTTAAGGGGGCGGCTCTGGGGGGTAGGGGAATGAAACGATTTATGTCACTATTATGTAAAAATATGTCCCCCTCGCTAATACTGTTGACGTGTCTCGGCGATTTTTTCAGAAAGCCTTGTACACCGAGATATTGGGGGTGGGAAGTTTTCAAATGAACACCCTGTATAACACTCATGAAATTAAACCTAACCGGAGAAAATTACTCAAATTTCCTGTGTAGCAGCTCGTGTTGGTTTTGTTTAAAAAATAAAAAATCAATTTATAGATTTTTGCAAACAGGTATTAAAAAAGCCAGAGATGATAACACACCAAATTCATCAGCCAGAAATTGGACAGAAGGGGGAATATAATCAATTTCTACTAACAATATTTTAGGTGTCGCCATTTTATAGCTTAAAAGTTTGAAAAAAAAGCGTTGAACTTGTCCTGAGACCTTTTATCAAATTACGTTTTCAGATTTAGAAAATAAAATTTCTGAAAGATGCTAACAAAAAATATGTCTAACTTCCGCTTCCTGTTTGAGATAATTTTTAAAGTTTTTTTTTCTACTGAATTTTTGGTATACCCCACATTCTGAAGCTCATAGAGCCACTTTTTAGGTTCCTGGCTAGATGTCTAAAACTTTGACATCAATGTTCTCCTATACTGCAAGTGTAGGAAAGTAAAAATGAGTGCCTGGATGCCTGGATTTTTCTATAATTTAAAAATTTTATATTTTTAAAAGTATTTATGCACAACATTGTAGCACTAACAACAGTGGCGCGTTTAAGCGTATAAGTCAGTAGTCTAAAACTCCCAATGTTAAGCGGCTCCAAAAAGTTAAAACAGTTGCACTATTTCAAAGTTTTATGATTACATCTTTTTGACCGGCACCGAACTTTTTTATTAACAAAAAAAATGCCCAGATTGCTAATTTTTAAATTAAGCGTTCTTTCAACGCATATAATGTAATATTTCGAGAAGTACTTAGCATGTCAACTTGATTTTTCTGTTTAAAACCAGCTGCATCAGCGCTGTTTATGCATCATTTTAGCCCAAAAATTACGAATATGACGTTTTGCTTTCGATGTAGTGATATTTTTACTACAAACTGTTTCATTTGTAGATTTTAATATATACATGCAGCGAACAAAATTCAAAACAAACTTTGAGAAATATTTTAAAGCAAAAAATAGATACCATATGGCCATGATTTTGATGGTATGAATTTCTTGTCAAGACGCCGCGTGCCAATTTGTAGGCGTAAACCTTGATAGAGCTTGAAGTTTTATGTACTACTATACTATAAAAATAACTTTAGTTAATTTACATTTTCTCTAATTAATATTTTAAAACTTGTAGCCCATTAATTACCCTTTATTTTGGTATATTATTTATAAGGTATAAATAAATATATGTATGTAACAAAAACTTTTGTTGTACACTTTTACGACTCTAAAATAATTCTGTTAATTTTACATACTGATATCTTTTCTTTTACGATATTAATTTTTCGCAAAGCATGGGTGCGAGAAAGATGTACGATACTCGTACGAATACAATTTGCTGGGCATTGGAAGAGTAAGAATTGTACGTATAATGTTGAATGAAATATTGCTGTAACATGAAATCATTCATGCGAATATTTGTTTAAAAAACGTAATCGTGCAGAACAGCAATTATTTAATATTGCAATAAACAAAGCTGTAATAAATACAAAAATGCTATAAAATAAAATAATGTTACCATAAATGTACAAGAATTTGACAAAGAAACCTTAAGCTTTAAAAGGAAAAACGTTTTCACGTTATGAAGATTCATTTAGAACTTGGATGCTCGGCACACATTTCTTTTTTTTTACCTACATGATGGCACTCAAGGTGCTAGGAAAAAAATCGCTTTTGTTGCCTCCTTTTACGTCTCGCCACTGATGTGTTGCCAAACACGTTTATAAAAATTCTTACTGGTAATATTTTTCCGAAAACCCGGTATATTTTTTATACATCTGTAATTATTAAAATATTGGTTAAAATATTTTAGTCCGTAACCTATGTCACCATGATATAGCATCATTGCTGATGTACTTTTTTTAATAATCAATTTTAAAGAAATTATACTGGAAATTTGTAACTACCTTAAATAAATTTGAAATTCAAGATTCTGTTGCTTACTGACGATTGACGAACATGCTAATCGGCTTTCATTTATCTAATATATAAATGCGAATAGTGTCTAAACTTTGTACTATAAAAATGAATCTTTGTACGCTTTATGTAAGCGCTATAATCGTATAATACGATCCGCCAGTTCATTTTTACATGTAAATAAAAAAATTGAGTGAGCAGAGATACTTTTTTGGGTGCAGAGTTTCTTCGACTAATTGTAATACCCCCTTGGTGCCGAGAAGTCTACGAACATCCGCTGGGAAAGTATAAACATAAAGCGCACTAAATTATTCTAAATATAAATAAATGTAAACCGACTTCAGCATAAAAACATTTATATTGAGTTTTACATAATTTCTTTTGATAACAGACAAACAACTGCTGTACTGAAGCTGCTATTTTTTGCAACTTTTATTATTAAAACGCTGCAGGCCAACCGCCGCAACAAAGCTCTTCTCACAGACATTTTACAAAATAAACTAACATAAGCTACGCATTCCATACTCCACTAACTAACATATTGAGAAATAAAGTAGTCATAACATTTACGTACGTGTAAAAAACCCGCTACGTAACTACTTTAATCCGCGCGCTTTTGCACTTCCTCATACTTCCAGTATAAAAATATATTACAATCTTGAAAATTTTCGAAATAAAATTTTGACGGATATACATGTTTTGGGCATCCAGGAACACAAAACAGTGAATTAAAAAATGACGGTCTGTATGCGCAACGCGAAATCTCAGAAACTATTAGACAATTTTAACGACATTTGATATACGTAGGTACAACGAAAAGTTATAGGTACACTAAAAAACGGAACTTAGACATGTTTTTTGGTAGCATTTTTTTCACAAACGGGTTTTCATAAATGTAAGAACAGAATATGAAAGAGGGCGTTAAGACAAATCTAAAGTTATTACCATTTTTTGTAACACCAGCTATGAATTTTTGAAAACGTAAATTAATGCCCTCCACTTTAGTAAGTAGAGGACGATTTTAAATTTCTGTTATGGCTGAAGTGCTCATGAGTAGAATAAAATTTAGAACTTAATTCTTAGGTGCAGTGATATTTGGGGGGGGGGGGGTAACATTCCCCACCCCTTCCTAATTTTGGCGAATAAATTTGTAAAGAATTAAAGCAATATTTATAAAATTCATAAAACTACGAACACAATTCACGGTCCGCTATACCAGCAACTCCGGTAGTTAATTTATTATTTCAAAAACGCGTGAGGCATAACCCACGGCTTTAGCTAGTATCACTTCGAGGCCTGTAAATTAAACTTCCATTATTTTTCAGGAACAAACGAAACAAATTAAGGCACAATGAAAACTGTCAAAATAATTTTTATTATTTAAAGACGCCCGAAGAGACATTCCTGGTGTATTAGTGTTATTGATAATATCAAAACCATAAAAAAGTAATATCTTAAAATACTTATGTTATTCAATGCGGCTTTCCAAAAAATAATTATAATTCCACTGTCACTTTCTTTAATTATAAAAAGAAATAACCCCCGGTACCTACCCTATTGTGTTTCTTTCTTTTTCCAACTTTTTCTCCCAGCTACGCTACGCTGAAGAGGAGCAATAATTCCGAAACATCGATGTTTGTAGCTGCATCGCGTCGTCGCTTTACTTAAGCGGCTTATGAGCGTTAATTGTTTCCCTTTATATTTTATATGATTCGCCGCGCTATTCACCATTTTTAATTATTTATTCTTTAATTATGTTTCAGTATCTTATTTTTAACGCCTTTTGTTTCATAATACTCTTATTGATATACTTCACTTTATACTAATTTGTAGTTCATGAAAAATTATATTAAATGTTGTTCTGAATACACTAAACTACACTAAAATTTGACAACGACAATGATTCATATGGTATGTGCGTTTAACTTTCAAACAGTCACCTAACCAATATTAAGATATGTCTAAGATAACAAAGTATTAATCTGGTTTTAGAACTTCCTACATTGACTCATCAGTATTGAACAATGTCGAGCTGATTTAAAAAGCTCCTCCAAAAATTTCGGCAAAATATGCATGTATAAGGTTACTACTTTCATTTTTACTAAATGTCTCACACCTATCTTCAAATTTAAGCTTTTAAGCAATGCATACCAAAAATAGCAATTAACTCCCGCTGTTATAATTCTTAAGTCTCCAAATACTAACGGGGTACCGAGCCTGTATAAAGAAATGGAGGCTCATAGGTCCATAAATGGAGAGCTGGCCCAGTGCAACTCGTGGGCGAAGTGACGTCACATTGTACTATTATGAATGCATATTTGCAAGGACATCGCTTTATCTTTTAAATTTCTAAACCATTATTAGATCCACAAGGGTTTTATGTTTTAAACTAATATTATGCAGTCAGGAAGACACGGCTAGTGACTCAATACTAAAACAGGCACGAAGGTTGTGCTTAATCAATAAAGGGCCGGATTTCTATGTACAGCATGCACACAAACTCTACAGTCATTTATTTAAAAAAAATAGAATTATGTAAAATACTTTAGAAATTAAACTAGATTATATTAAGTTTACGTAAATATACAGTTAGAAATTAAATTATGTGGGTAGTGTTTGATTGTTTGCATTTGGTTGCTAATCAAGCTCTTATCGAGACACTTTCCTACAGTGGCGGCTCGTGGTGTAGTGTAATGGGAGGCATTTTAAAGTATTTTTTTGAAAAAACATTGGTCTTACCCAAGTTTTAGTTGGCCTTATATTTCAAACCCATCCTTTACGTTAGCAAAATGATCTATTTTACCAACATTTTCATTGAAGTCTTTAATAGACTTTCGATAAGCACTCTCTAATAAAATTATTGTAAATTGATACCCACATTGGCAGTGTGTCAAAATGCACAAAATTTTTCATGTGGCTTACCGATAAAAAATGTGTTTGAATTTTAGTTTTTTAATGTTTGCAGTCAATATCACACAATGAGTTATCACAAAATAGCAGATAGTGGAAACAAGTGAAAGCATTTTCTTGCATGGCATTCACAATCCACAATTATTTTGCACGAACATCGTACAACACCACTAAATTATGATTACACAACCAGCAACTGTTTTCACAGTACTACGTCGTGTACGTGCGAATCCCGCAAATTATGCGGCTATTAGTATGCGCTTATCACGCACAGCTGACAGCATAATTCTCGGAAGTTGTGGGTTCGTGACCCTGAAGTCTTTAATACGCAGATACTTCTATCCTCTTTTAACTTGTGTAATATGAATTTTACTGCAATGAGCTATCTATTTTACTCTTATTCATTTGAAGGCCTTTAAGCCAGCGGATTTATTCGTTCGGGCTGACAGCCAAATGACCCTCGCATAGATTTGTTTAATGCGCGCGAAATACTCAAACATTCAAACATTTTCAGATCCTGCGGCAGCTCTTTAATAAACGTTCTCGCATAGAAATCTCATACAATAGCTAACTATAAAGTATTTTATAAATATTATAGTGTATAATATGTTGTGTACTCAAACAAACAGTAATTATTTATTTTTCTTATTTCATTGGGAGGTCAATAACCATTTGACCCAATGGAGAAACCGCCACTGCTTTCCTAAATTATTACGTGAAAGATTTTGCCTTTTGTTAGTCAGAATAGGTTTGTGTTTAGAATCATCGTTCAACGGCACAATATGTTGCTATTGCATACTTATACTTTAGCAGCTCTTCTGCGCTTATTTTTGCAGTCAGTTGATACATAAAACTTGTACAGGAAAGCTATGCTTTTTTTTTGTCAAAATGGCGCTGTTTTTTTCATCACGGAATTGTTTAAGCTTTGCTTGTCTTTACAATTACATTAACTTAAAATTTACGAACGTTAATGAAAGTAGTAACATTTTGCACAGAATCTTGAAAAACCAACAAAAAATGCAAAAAATCTATAATTAGCTAGAAAAATGCATATAAATCCGGCTTTTATGCATATGTAATTATTAAGGAAGAGACTTATAAATTTTTACTTATTTTTCTTAACATTCAGATAGTCAATTAGAAATAATTTGTTTCGCTGCAAGATTAATTACTTTTACCTTGTTTGCTACATTTTGGTGCCCACTCGTTTAGTTTTAACAGCAAAAAAATTAATCCTGACAGTCAAAAGAATTGTAATTTATTTTATTTCAACACTACCTTATAAAAGGAGAAAAATTAATTAGCGCCGTTTAACCTTGATTTGATTTAGAATAACCAATTAATATCATCTCTTAGATGAAAACACAAAAGGTATAATTAAAATTTTACATTTGCATTGCGGCGTTCGCTCAGAAACAAAAACGAAGATTAAATCGCAATTAGCAAGTCAGTTTAGGCAAGGGGACTTTGAAGTCATAAAGCAAATGTTAAAAGCAAATATTTAATTTTCCTTATTTGGTAAGTTTATAATATTTTGTTTATTATGCTTAAAGATTGAATATTTCACGTTCGAAATGAAATCACTTCAATATTGTTAAATGAATAGTTATTGGCTATTGCACCTAAATTTCTAACTGTATTAGAAAATAGTTAAATCTTCTACTTAAACTGACCTACATAAACCCACAGTTAGTTAACCACTTGGTGATGCCATATTTGTACAACACCCATGTATTAATATTTCTTATTTGGTCTGGTTGTTCCTCATCCTGCAATATCTGTCAGACTCATTTACACTGTTTTTATTTTTAATTTTTTACTGCAATTTTAACGTTACAATCTTGTTATTGGCTTATTGCTTTCAGGCGTCCAAAGAATTAGAATGCTGATTTAGAAATTATAGAAATAATTTTTACAATAATTTTAAATAAAATTAATTATACAATATTCTTGTATTCTAAGCACTCCGTCCTGTTCTCGTCCACTGGATCTACTCTATTATTGTTTTTCTCGCTGATTTACTTTAATTTACACAAAAAATCAAACTTTTGTCTTTATTGCGTAATTAAGAACTCTCAATGCGTACTAAGCGCGAACGATTAGTCACAGTCTGCGTTACTAGTTGAGCACATTAGCATGGCTACAACGTTATATATTTTTTATACAGCAAAAAGTAAACTTCCATCTGGCACTCAAGAATTACTTGCAAATAACAAATTGGTAAACAATTGGTGTTGCTATAGGAACAATAGAACTTGGGGACTTGATCTTGGTTATCAGTGTTTGCAAATGATTTGATTTCTCTCATTCCAACACGGCTAACAAAGGTGAATTTAAGAGATAAATTTGCTCATCCATTAAATGTACAGTTTTTAAATGTTTGTATATTTCAAATGCTTTTTCGATTTATCTCCAAAATATGGAATCGAAGCGTATATGTAATTGTATCGGATAATTTTTTGGAATAGCTAATTTACAATCACTTTGTTTCATTATTGTATCAATAAGTTGAGTATTATTACCATTATTGTATGCAATTTGTTTAATAATCGAAATTGCTCTATTATAATTAATTTTATTTAAAGGAACTGTTAAAGCGCTGTGTATCATAGACCTAGACCTGTATGCTGCTAATTGATGTGTTTTATGATGACAAGAATTCTGTGGTATTGTAATGTCTGTTCGTGTAGGTTTCCTATAAACAGAGTATTCAAGTGTATAAGTTGAATTATTTTTTATGTTTAAATCTAAAAAGTTAATAGTATTGTATATGAGATCAATATGATGAATTTTAATGAAGTAAAGCTGAAACTTATAATAAGGTTATACGATTATTTGCAAGCGTATTCGAGGCAATTTAAATCAAATTAAGACGCCATCACAATCACCCGACTTAACCCTGTGAATTTTTATTAGAGTCATTTTAAAAATCTGGTGTACATTGATAGATCGACTAATCCGAACATCTAATATTCTATGTAATATTTTCACCCCGAAGGACTTTTCCAAGGTCGTTCAACATACAGTTTTCTCGCATCTTTATATTAATCGTAACAAATGAATTAACGTAAGATTTGTATGTTGCATGATGTGGCTATAAGCTTAGTTTATAAACCGTGCAGCAGCATTTGTTTATAGGAAACGGCCTTAGTTTCCAATGTACTTTGTTTTTGCTCTAAAAGATTGTCAATATTTTATTGAAAACATAACGTTTGTTAACGTTAACGCACGTTTTAGCTTTGTACGACATTTTCCGCTGTAACAGTTGACAGCGGGGCTCCCAAACATGGTATTGTGTTTTGTTACAACTTACAAGCAAATACGGTCTTTGTAATTATATACACAACGATACGATGGACTCTTAGACGTGCATTATGAAAAAAAAAAACAGAAGTCACGTGACCAGGAATTTTTACTAGTAACTACCACAAGGAACCGGCAACTAATGAGTGTGACAAGAAGAAATAATGGGCGGGCCAAATGGGGATTCTCGTATCTATGGTTACCTTAATTTGAAATGGACAAGTAATTTTGTATACAATGTATTATGTTTAAAAGTATCCATATTTACATGAATCCCCACTTGGACCGTTCGTTATCTCACGCCTTGTCAAACTCATTAGTTGCCTGTTTCCAGTAAAATACTGACATTTTGTATAGAATTTTCTTTACTAGAAATTGGATGCATACAGACCGACCGACCGACAGATTTATTAACACCACAAATTTTCATTTTTTGATCGAAAAGACCAGGCGCAGATCCACGAAGGGGGGCTTAAGGGGCTTTAGCCCACTCTCCTTAATGCTTTGTAAAAAATTATTTTATAAAAAATATTTTTAAATTTGCCATTTTTAAATATTAAAAAAAATTTGTTACTGAGATTATCCAGATGATCTCAACACTGTTTGCTTTTACGTTTTAGTAGATATTAGACAAAATTACAAATTAAAAAAAATTAAATGATGTGGAAGTTTGGGGTCCCCAGAATGTCCCAGAATGCTCCGGGTTCTTCCATGGTTGAGGGCCTCGCGGGCTCTTAGTTACGCCACTAAGTGAGTGGGTTGGGCATGAGTGCGTACGGTTCTTCTCTTCCCAGCAATGTAGGGGTTTCTCAATAATTCATCGACAAAATAAGCATACTAGATATTAATACTTACCGTATTTGCAAAAGTGTAAATTTTATAATTATAACGTTGTACATTTTACCGTTTGTTAGAGTTCTAAGAAAACAAGCTATATAGGCAACCTTCTATTCCATCTATACTTCTACTTCTGTTTTATTGCAGCTGTAAGTTTGTGACAACTGTAGAAGAACTAAAGGCTTCAGCTCGTAACTGGCGACCTCTAGCGATTTTTAAATAAAATTATCGTTTGGCATACATGTCAACTCACTTGATTAGTATGCAAACCAAATTTCATGCAAATCGGTCAAGAGTGTCCTTAAGTATTCACAAAAATTATTTTTTAAGACCACACTTTGGGGGCCAGTACGCCCATTCAAAATTGAAATTAAGGAAAATAAAAAATACGAGTATCTCAATTTTTGGTGCGGAACGTACCCCCAAAGTCACCAACAATAGAATTGGTACACCGTGTATAGACTCACGTTTCTTTGCACAGCAAACCGGTACATTGTTTAATGCAAGTAAGCCACTTTGAGTGAACAACATTTGCTTGACTGATTGGGTCGCGAGGCGTTGGCCATATATTTCCAATCCGAACAGCATCGAGAACACCGGCACATTCGATACGCAATTATAAAATTGTGCTACAAAATCTCACACAATATTACTGAAAAATAGGACATTTCTTAAAATATGTGCAGGTAAAGGCAGTACTCAATAAATAGGCCACGATTTTACACCACACTTCATTGACCCAAATATGGGGAGCTTAAGTTACAATAACAAACGCATTTAAGACTACAATAACAATAAGAGTTTATTCGCAAATTAATTTAGAAAACTAGGACTTCGATTTTCGACCCGTTACGTTGCTTCATTCATTATTTAAAAAAGTAGGGGGGGGGTCGTATCCTACGGGTTTCACTAGTCTATATATTAAATCAGGAACTGTCTCAACTTTTAGTGACAATAGATTATAATCTTACATCTAGACACAGCTTGTTTATTGTTGTTAGCAGTATTTGAAGTGCGTGTTTATGTTAACAGTCACGTAGAGCGCCTTGGCACTTGATTTCAGAAGCTTACGTGTTTAAAAAAGTTATTATTTTAAGAGTGTTTGTTTTTTTAATAACATTTTCACAGAAACAGAACTGAAGTCCTAAGCGGAATCTCACAGAAGACCATAAGGCCACTTCAATGCTTTTTCCCGAACTTCTAGCTATAAACGGCGCCCGCCATGATTTTTTTTTGTAAATTTTAGGTTTAACGATTTACCTATTAGGTACTTAAAAGTGAGTTTAAAAATCGGGATCAAAATTCGTCTTGAAGTAATTCTGGAGGAGACACAACGTTACTTATGTAAACGAATGAAAACTGTGAAGCAAAAATTATTATTATTTTATATATTTATTAATCAATCATAATTTTGGAAATTTTCAAAAAAATATTGCCAACTTTTTTACATTGTGTAGGCTGATAATTTGGTTCCAGCGCCAGTCCTTTAATTTCTCTGTGCAGTCTTATGTAAATTTTTAAAATTAGAAAATATATGCGCCTACCAAATTTTTTCGAATGAACCTGTCCTTACGTATTTGCGATTCACTCATTTTTTTTCTTGTAGAGATGATAATCTGTACAAAAACGATCTTTAGTATCTTCTTCTATCGCGACAGTCATTTCTGGAAAAGGGTGCCTGGGCGCCCCGGTATGAAGCAATATAATTAAGCCCCTCTTCACCAGAATTTCCTGGATCCGCGCCTGGATAAGACACTAACTGGTGAATGTCTTATAGGGTGCCATAATTCTAAAGCGATACGTCATAGCCCACAAAAACACTAGTCCTTGTTTCAGATATTATATTTTTATTCTTCTGTTTTTGTTTTGTTAGTATTATAAAGCCTCAGCATCCAAAAACAAAATAAACTGGTTGGCGACGAATTCTTAATGTTGTTTGTTATGTTACATAAAGGAGTAGGTACACCAAATGCTAAAACTTTTATTATCCGAATGTTATTTTGCACAACAAAAGCTTGACAGCAATCAAATAAAGCATTCGTTGTTGTCCATATTAGGCTCATGTTATGAGACGAACAAAATGATGCGGAGTCGAATCGCAAAAACAGTGACAACTAGTTTTGCTAAAATACAATGCAAATACCTTTTTAACTTGAATAGTGGAAAGTGTAAATCACCCGATCGTTTCGATAGAATTTAGAAATTCCAGAAAATCACTAATGTAATTTTCTTATTATTACTACGTTGTGATGAGAATATTCAATATTATATTTTCTCTGTTTGTTACGTTATATTTAGCAAATGTTTAATTCAGTGGGGTTGAACTTTGCTTTTAGTTATGGGAGACAGATTGGTTTTGAGAGAAAACATCTCTAGATAACATTGCCTAAAAATCCCCGAAAAGAAATCTCCACAAAAAATCCTTTTAAAAAAACAATATTGGGAAAAACAACGGCGAAAAAATTGCCGATTAAAACGTCCTCAAGTAAAAACAGTCCCCAGAAAGAACAGGACAACTCCGAAATAAACAGCCCCTGAAAGCCGTCCCTTGAAAAATAAACGGGGAAATAGTACATTATACACTAAGGGAGAGAAACGTCTTATTTTTCCTGATATGTAATTTGAACAAATACATCGAGGGAAAATGGCAGTCTTTCCCGAGGTGTATATACTATTTTTTCCATGATCGGGAGTAGAAACACTTAATTTCATAAATAAAGAATTATAATAAATCCCAGCGAAATTACAATATTTAAAAGCTTTTGGGATGTTTCCATGCAACGTACCACGGCAGCAGACATTTGTTTCCAAAAATAAATATGAAATGAAATAAAAACTCCCCTAGGGAAATTGTTGTCTAATTTCGTCCCTAGGGAGTAAATGCTTTACTTCTGTCACAATTTGGATGCCATAGAAACCGACTTCTACTCCCGGTCGTGGAAAAATGTTTTAAAACAAACATCCTCTAAGCAACCTCACGTTTTTCCTTGCTAGTCGAATTACATGAATAAGGGTGAATTTTATTTTGGAATATCTTGTTAAAGTATTTCCTTGGATAGATATGCTAGGTTTTAATAAAGTCATCTTTTTGCGTTTCCGTCGTTTTACCAAGAGATTTGCTTATGGATTTTTTTTTCTGGGTTTTTTCCTGGATCTATTTTCACCAGGTTTTTACTTTCCGGCGAATTTTTTCCGTTTTTTTTCCCGAATTTTTTTTTTGGGTTTTTCGTTTTGGGGCGCCAAGTGTAAAGTAGAAATTTGATGTGCATTTCACGGTATTTAAGGCACTTTGTCCTAATATTTATTATATATTATAATCGTTGTAGGTTTAAATAAATTCTTAAATATTTGGTTTAAACATTCCAACATTTAATAAAGCATTAGAGATTTAAATAAATCTTAAAACAAATTACTTTAAATTTTCAAATATTTAGTAAATCTTTATGTATTTAGATAAATCTGCACATATTTATTTTAAATCTTTCAATATTTAATAAATATTGGCAGATTTAAATAAATATTTACCGATATAAATAAATCCTTACAGATTTAAATAAATATTTCAACATTTAATTTTAAGCTGTCATTTTTAATGTTAACATGTCATATTTATTTGACCTTGGTAGACCCAGCCTATATAACATACCAAGACCGTTTACACTGGTGGTAACGTTCAACAATTATGAACACGTTTTCCGCATTTCAAAAATTTGTACAATTAATGTTAGTTCAATCATCAATAACAACATATTTAACAACATAAACATTGCATAATTTATTATTCACACAATGAAAGTTTCCTCAACATTCCCTTGAGAATGTAATTTTCAGTCTGTTTTCTTTAAGCGTTGAACTTTCCCACCATGACCCTGCCTTGCGCCTTACTACCGATATAAACGGTCTTGGTGTCCTAAGTCGGCTGGGCTCACCAAGGTCAAATAAATATGACAGGTTAACATTAAATGTGGCAGCTTAGAATTAAATGTTGAAACACTTATTTAAATTTCTACGGATTTATTTATATCGGCAAATATTTATTTAAATCTACGAATATTTATTAAATATTGAAAGATTTAAAACAAATATGTGCAGATTTGGCTAAATACATAAAGGTTTACTAAATATTTAAAAATTTAAAATAAATGTTTTAGGATTTATTTAAATCTCTAATGCTTTATTAAATGTTAGAATATTTAAACCAAATGTTTAAAAATTTATTTAACTCTAGAATGATTTATTAAAATAAAAAGCATTTAGCGAAATGTGTGGATATATAATAAATATTGGGACAAACTGCCTTAAATACCGTGAAATGCACAGCAAATTTTTACTTTACACTTGGCGCCCCGTACGTGTGGGGGCCTAGCAACAACGTAATTATAAAAATGTAAACAAAATAAACAATTTAAAACTTAGTAACATATAAATTGATGATTCAAAGAGTATATTAGTTTGCATGCTTGAGAGATGAATACATTCTGTTTGAATTACATTAATGCAATGCAGTCCATACACAACGATTTTACTGCGCCGTACTTAATATTGAATCTAGGCAGTAACGTAGGTTTTATGACGCCATAAAATGTTTTTTAGTGTTAACAACTAAAAAAAAAACGGTTATCGCTTTCGCGGACACTCAGGTTTTGTAAGAGATTCGCATGTGAGCACGTCAATATTAGTTGACTGCTTTAGCTAATCATATTGTTTACAGGTGTATAGGGTCAGCGCCCAAAAAAAATTGACACGTTTTATGGATGCGGGTATACAGTAAACCTATGAGGCAAACCATTGCTGCAGCAGTAGCGATTCTATGAGAATCTAAACTGAGCACTGCTATGACAGTGATGTCCCTGTATACAATTTAGAAAATACTGCTATAGCATTGGCTGTGCACGAAAGTGTTAAGTGACGTCAACCAACCATCTATATTTGACGTTTATAATTGATTTTACAGCGATTTTAGTCCGAAGCCCGAAGCGCATCTATTCAAATGTAAGACGCGGTTGGCTGCCGTTCTACTGTCCTATGCGGCTAGCCGAAGTTATAGCGCTATACTTTAGACGGTACACGATATCGTATTGCACAGGCTGTCGCAAGTTCAAATTGACGCTGGAGCGTTATTGTTTTTGTTCTTGCTTTTATTTTGTAAAAACAATATTATTTACTCAGTTATTGACGCGCAAACATTTAAAACGTAAAAATGTAACGTAAACGTAACCAACGCCTTGAGTCTGCAGCGGGCTTTTACCGGCTAGATAAGATGTAAATGTCCATCACTTCTTGACGTGACAATGTTTAAAACGTAAAAAGCATAGGAAAGTACCAGCGACCTGTTTTGCCCATTTTTTTAGGAAGCTACGGTGTTATCAGTGCTGTATAACCATAGCAACATGTCAACGAATTTTTTGACTATTGCATTTAATAATTAAATAACGCGTTAGTACGTTAGTACATAACCTATAATTATACTACATAATAATTTAATTTTTTGGTTCGTGGAATATTCTAGAAAATATCATTCACGAATTAAAAATTATCTATAATTCTGTCTTTCATTGACGAACACAATCTGTTAATGAACGGTAATATCACTCGTCCTTCGGACTCTTGATATTGCCTAGCAACCACACAATTTCGTTGTCAATGAAGCGACAGAATTATCGATAATATTTAATTCACATGTTGTATTGCTGTTGGTAATTGCCCTTCGTGTTGTTGTTGTTGTTGTTGTTAGGCGCCTACACATTTAATAGCACATGTTTTACACATCTTTACTGAGCGAGAGTTTACTTAAAACAAGGACTGCGATAACCCTAGAACTACTAAAATGTGATTTTATATCGCCATAAAACGTTATTGCCACATACTGTTGGTTATTTTAAGTAAATAGCTTTTAACTGGGCTAATAGAAATGATGTCACAGTAGGGCGGCTGTGTGCACACGGTTGCGCGCAAATAAGTAGCGCCCTTGCGGGCGCGACCATCTCGTTAAATCATCCCGGCCAATAGTATTCCATCATTTACCCAATTAAAACTAATAAATAAAAGCGGCCAGTATTTGTCTAATCAAAAGCCGTTTGCCCAGGCAGAAGTTATTTGCCTAAAATAAGCATTTGCTTGCGACAGGTATGTACACCTTTACCATATTGGGTTGTTTATAGTTTCAAATTCTGACAAATTAGAAAACCGGATACCGTTGGCCTTGTTGTTTCGAGCTAAATAAAAATTTACAAGTTTTATTTTATCTAATCAAAAAATTACCAAAATTTAAATGTGCTAACAAAAATTGTTGATCAACTGTAGATAAATTATCATCGATTAAATATTAAAAAATCTAGAAAACTATTAAAGGAAGAATCCTGGCATCAAAATGCGGTATTGAATTAAAAACAGAAATTTTTCATTCATTTCCCACATAATCTTTCTACATGAATTCATCAGCCACCTACGAAAAGAGAGAAGTGGTTCTCTGCACTGTTATTCACCATGACTCTGTGCACTCAAAAGGCTTACATATTTTATACAAGCAGAGGTTGAGTTAATCGCCAACGCAAAAAAATGCTGCTGGTCCCTTTCTTTTCTGTGATTGTGAAAAATCGTAGGAGGACTGGGATTTGTCGGACAACATAATTTGATATTTCTTGATAAAGCGCATAATTTATGGTTTTAGATAGCGTTTGAAATGTATTTACATTTTTATTAGGAAACTATTAGATATTATACAGTTCAATATCCCTATTTAACGAGTAGTGAGGCTTTTGCGGGTCAGAAGGAAACAATAGTTGTAGAAATGTAGGCCAAAGAAAAAAATCATAGTTAAGGCATCGCAACTATTTCCTCGTACACGAGTAAAAGTAAAACAATAATAAAAACAACGCTGTCAGACAACCGCCACGGAACGTTTCTCGTATTTAATGAAATTTTTTAAATTTAAAAAATGTATACGAAACTTTTGAAATTTTAATTTCTCTTAAAGTTCCGAGATGTTCAATTTTAAATCGAAAAAATTTTAAATTATGTAATTTTGTAAATGTTTTAAAACTAACAGCTTTGCAATATTTTGCAAATTTTTAACAAATTTGATCTTTTTTGAAAATTTTAAGACAAAAAATACAACAAGATTTTAAAAATTCTGAAATTGTTTGGTATACTATCCATTCGTTGAAATCTAAAATCGAATTTCTAATTTTGCCTTTTTTGGGCGATTTAATTAAACTGTTCAGGTAAACGACCAAACAGGAAACCTTCCAAAGGTGCTTCCTGAATGAAAAGTTATTCCTATTGTCATCCAACATGTTCAAACCGATTTTGAATTCCAAATTCAGAAACGTTTGAAAAACACAAATTCAGTAGTGGGGGTGGTAGGAAGATTGCTCTCGCGCAGATCCTCTATTCGCCATGCGTAGAATACGAATCTGATCTTCTTTTTCGAACGCTTCTTTATTAACTAGAGCACCCCAGCCCTTTTCTTATTGTTTGTAAGAGTTATTAATGTGGTATGTTGTTCCGAGGTCCAGCTTGGTTTTGCGGGTCTGCTATCTTCATGTGTTTTATGTATTTTTCCATGAATTTCTTGTACTCGATTTCCAGCTGCTTCTTGGTGTCAAATCTGTTTTCCATTTGAAGCATCCTGGCTACGGCTCTTTTCTTAAATTTTCCCAATTGTCTTGAGTCTTGTCCGAATGAAATTTGGACGCTGTAGGTTCCGTCTTCATTATTTTTTGGAATGGGAGTTCTCATAATGTTGTTCACATTGTTGATCGGATTCGGAAATGATTTTTTCTGTTTATACTTCTACCTCCAAAAATTTCGCTAGTTGTTAATCTTGTTCGATGTTGGTTACTATAAGCTGATAATTTTGATGTGGAAGGCTTTAAGTTTCTCAATGTGCCGGATAGATGTGTGAATATCTCATTATTTGTTTTCTAACAACTTCTTGAATGATGTCCTTGTATAGATCAACGCCTATAAGTATGTCGATTGTTTGGTAATTTGGATCAGCTAGGATGCACTGCTCCCATATGTTTCTGTCTTGTCGCCTTCTGCATTTTTCGGTAAAGCTCCAGTTAGTTTTGATAAAACCAGTAGTTCACCGTTTGTTTTGAAATTGCTGGAACCTCTGTGCTTAATTTCTACTGTGATTTTTTCACAGGGAGTCACTTTTTCCCAAGACTGAAATGTGTGCTTCTTTTCTTACTCTTTACGGCTGTTTTTGCTTCACAACTTCTGGTTGTTAGATGCGGCTACTAATTTTTCTGTTGATTGTTGCTTACTGATGATGACGACATGGGCTGCTCTTTTCTCTTCGGTTTTTGGTTGGGTTTTGCTGGTGGTGGTGTAGTAAAGTGTGATGCCATTTATTGCATTTATGCCACCTGTATTGTCTGGGAGATTTCTTGTTTTCATAGTACTATAGACAGTCGATTTATAATTATTGGCGTTTTACGAAATTGTAACGGTCGTTGCTGGTTGGTGCTACAAATATTGGACATCGGATTTGGTATGATGTGATTGTTGTTACAACCCCCACATTTATACACACCTCCATAGTAAATTTTTACGGGCCATCTTTTTCATGTAGCCGTAGCTAATTTTATTTGTTTTTCTGAGTCAGGCTTTTTTTTGCTTTCGTGTAATACTTTAATAGAATAAAATCTTATATCTAAAAATTTCATTCGTTCTTCTATTCTTAAGTATTTCTCGGAATGGACAGAGATTGTTCATAAAGTTTGTTAGTTTCTCTGTCCAATTTGTTGTTAAAACATGGGTAATTATTGGACGCAAGGCTGCTGTATCTACGCTCATGCTAGTTATCGCTAGTAGCATTTTTGTAGTTGTGTCATGAAGTTGTTTTATGCCGGCTACGGATTTGTTTGACAAAGTAGGCTGGTCCACAAAGTTGTAATAGTATTTTACATAACGAGCATGGAAAGTGACACTCAACACGCGAGTGGGAATGTTGACGCACGAGGCCGTAGGTCGAGTGCAAAAATCACACGAGTGTTTGTCACTTTCTAGCGAGTTATGTACAATATTTTGTCGTTTAATTTGCGGTAGGTTCCTCAGTATTGTTGAAGTGTTGCGTGGCGACCGGCTAGGTATTTTTGGGTTTTTCTGGATGCAGAATCCCTTTTCATGTTAACAAACAGTTTTTAGATCATCTCTGAGAGATGTGTCTGCTCGTTTATTATTTGTTCCATCTTGATGGTTTTGTTGTTAAGTAGGACCAGCTGGGGTTAAGTGAAAGCGTAGTTTATGTTGTTTTAGTAGTTGTTTTTTACTGAATTTTGAGCGTGGGTCGTTGATTTTTCCTGATTTCCGACAATTTCTCTGCGGACAGGTTTTCCTAGGGTTGGCTAAGTGTTTTGCCTTCAAAAGATCAATGCAAAACGTGAATACTGAATCCGGCTTGAAAGATCATCTTAATGATGCAAATCTTATGACTAAAGTGAAGTCTTTCGTAAATGTCGCTGCTGCAAGAATTGGTTTGAATTTCTTTTTCTCCTGTCGTGGCTTCTGATGGCCCTTTGGAGCGTTCTACCATCAAAATGGTTTTGTAGTTTGGAAGACTCTATTCCTCTAGATACCAGATCGGCTGGTTTTTCTTCGGATTTCACATGCTGCCATCATTGGTTTCTAGACTTCCTTTTATCCACGGGATAGTAATCATCGAGTACGACCAGGCGTAAATTGAAATATTTTCTATTTCTAGTTCAGTGACCGTTTGCTTTATTAATTTGGCTAGTAATGTTGCTGCACATAATTCCAGCTGGGGCAAGGTTTTCTTCATATTCAACAGAGCCGCCTTTGATTTTGCTGTTCGATGCGTTGTTGTTTTGATTATTGCTGTTCCGTAAGCTTTTTCAGAAGTATAACCCATATACCTTAGCCTGCTGATTTTTCGTATTATGATGTATTAATCTTGGGAAATGCTTCGCTGGGGAGTTACAGTCCGTTTTGTTTTGTATCAAACTTTTTACAAAAATCTAAAGACCTAGAGAACTCTCTGGAGACTATAACTACGTAACAACGCGTTTTCGAACCCATGCTTTTAGTAATATTTTTATTTATTTTGCTGCCATGTATATTATGCACCATAATTCTGAAGCACACTCTATATAATAAAAATAGGAATTTTTCTATAGGAATTATAATGTAAAATGTACAATTAGTATCCATCATCAAAGTTGCCAATTTTGTTGCTGTTTTAATTATAGGACGAAAGAAAACTTAGAAAGAGCATTAATAACGCTCTCCTAATTTCTAATTATAACTTAATTAGATCATAGTAGCGAATAAAATATTATTAAAACATATATAAGTGTGAACTATAAAATGGTTTATACGTATCTGTCACAGTAAACAATTTTATTTATGTCTGTCTGATCATTCTAGAAAGTAGATCAAGTTCAGATTTTTATTTATGATCAGTGAATGTTTTTAGCTTTGTTTTATTTTACTTTATTAATATTTAACCTTTTGCAACAAACGCTGAGGGCAGTTTCGTGTTTATCATTTAATCTTTAATTAGGAATAATACAAGCTTCTAATTCCTATAATATTTGTTTTGATAAAATTGAATTAAATGTCGATGGTTAACAATTAATTTCAAATAATCGTTGTGGGGCACCATTTTTTTCATTTTAATTTATTAAGGCAAATCAGCATGCAACCAAATGTGTGTAAATGTTGCATACGAATTAAAAAGTTACCAGCACACTATACCAAGCTAATTGGGCTGCTAATAAGTTATCTACGATTTTTTTGATACAGTGTAATTAATTAAGTTAGAATAATTTTATTTTGACATTTGAATGTACTTAATTGGAATTAATCAGAAGTAAATAAAATGTAGAATTAAAATGTTGTCCTTCATTACATAATTTGATATTTTCGCCGCCATTTTGAGCACCTGTTTGTCTTTTTCCAATTTTACTTTTGATATCATATCGCAGTATAACATGAGCACACCTTTTCAAAGTATTAAAGTGGGCCAGCGGGTGGTCTAGTGGTTAAAGTCCCAGGCTTTCAAAAACTAGACTCTCGACGGCAGTAGGTTCGAGTCCTCTGCCAGTCGGAAATTTTTCTGAATAAGTTAAATCCGGCGGGTCCATGGATGGTGTGTGTGATGTGTATGTTGGGTTGCATGTCTTTCAGGGGTGGGGCATGTTAGACCGGTGAATAGCGCTGAAGTGCGCTGAGCCCGGGTAAGGAGGTGGGATGGGAATCATGGAGTCGTGCTCACGCACGGCCTCATGATTCTTTAAAAAAAAGTATTAAAGTGAATAATTATCATCATCGGCGCTACAACTCTGGGCGAGTCTTGGCCTCCTCGAGGATCTACCGCCATTGGTCTCTATCGTGGGCTATACTTCTCTATCTATTTACTCATATACGAGGATCGTTCGTGTACGTGGCCTAACACTGAGATGGCGCTAATTCGGTTGAATTTGCATTACCATTTTTCAGAACCATCCTTTCTTAGGTTAAATATGACAGTATGGAGCTATCTGTCAATTAGTTAGTGTTTGACAGTGCGCCAAAGTGACCGTCTCGAGTGATTTCGTAAATAATGGAAAATAACCGAGTTGCGAGCAGTGATAAAGTACTTTCATTTGAAAGGCTTAACACCAACCGAAATCAAAGCAGCGTTGGATTCGACATTTTTGAAGTCCGCTCCTTCGTATTCAATGGTTAAAAACTGGGTTGCCGAGTTTAAGCGTAGTCGTGTGAGCACAAAGGACGAACCTCGCAGTGGACGCCCAAAAACGGTTACTATCCCGGATATGATTGAAAAGTCCTCCGTATCGTATTGAATGACCGTCGAGTAAAAGTGCGCGAGATAGCAGACATAGTGGGCATCTCAAATGACGGTGTGCACAGAATTTTAATTGAAGAATTGGATATAAAAAAATACTCCGCGCTTTGGGTGCCGCGTTTGCTCAAACCAGAGCAAAAACTAAGTTGTTTGATTGTTTCTCGCGTCCTTTTGGCACGTTTTCGCCGAAATCCAAAGAATTTTTTGCGCCATTTCCTAACCGTCGATGAAACTTGGGTCTACCATTACACTCCCGAAGCAATAGACACACAAAGGTTCTCCGCAACCGAAGAAAGCAAAACGGTTTTGTCAGCAGGAAAGGTTATGGCAACTGTATATTGGGATTCTCATGGAATTTATCTTCGTCGACTACTTGAAAAAAGGAAATGGCGAGTATTATGCAAATTTGTTGCCTTAATTGAGTTACAAAATTAAAGAGAAACGGCTTCATTTGGGCCAAAAATAAAGTGCTTTTCCATCAAGATAACGCACCCATACACACGTCTGCAATCGCCATGGCCAAAATTCATGAATTGGGATTCGAATTAGTGCCTCATTTGCCCTATTCGCCAGATTTGTCTCCCAGCAATTTTTATCTATTTCCAAACCTGAAATAATGGCTCGGCGGTAAAAGATTTTCATCCAAATTCCGAGGTAATCGCTGCTGTAAATAGCCATTTCGAGGATTTGGGTTCATCGACCTACAAAGACGGCATTATACTTTGGAGCATCGTTGGAATATGTGCGTTGAGCGAGCAAAAGTTTAAATTGAAAAATAAAATGATACTTTGCCCAAAAAACTTGCGTTTTCTTTGTTAGGCCACGTACATTTCGAACGATCCTCGTAGCTTTCCTATCCCATCTATCCACCTTAGCTTAGGTTTGCCTATTTTTCTTTTGCCTTCTGGTAGTGATACTGCTAGACGCTTTGCTGGGTCTGTGTCCTCCACGCGCATTACGTGGCCCGTCCATCTCATTTTTCCTGTTTTGATTACTTTTACTACGTCGATGTTATCATAGAGTTAATAAAGCTTAAAGTTATATCGTCTTCTCTATCCGTCTCTTTCCATCACGGCACCATATATTTTTTTCAGTATCTTTCTCTCAACTGTGTGCAGGGGCGTTTCATCTCCTTGGTCTGTGTCCATGTCTTTGAGACGTAGGTTAGGAATGGCAAAATTAAGGTTTTATATGATGTGCACTTGGATTTGCGAGACAAGTGTTGCAATCTGAGGTGCTTTCGCAAACCATAGCAGCACTTATTAGCTGATACAACCCTTCTTTTAATTTTTACTCCCAATATTAGGTTTGTTTATTATTAAAAATCCTTGACATGCAGATTTATGCACTTCGAAGTTGTGTTTGCCCAAGTCAAGCCTTGCCCCCCTCTAGCACGAGGTGCTTCTGCTCGGAGTGCCATCATAAATTTAGTTTTTTCCTTATTGGTTTTTATGTTAGATAGCATTGTGCGGTTTATAATATCTATATCATCCGCGTAGGCTAGGAGCTGTGTGGATTGTGTTAATATTGTGCCTCTTGTACTTACTTCGGAGTCCTTGTGACTGTTTTGAGGGCAAGGTTGAAAAGTAGGCAGGCGAGTGCGTCGCCCTGTCCTAATCCATTATGTATTTCGATGAGATAGACGTGTCGTTTAAGATTGTTATACCTCCGAGGACTTTGCTTATCGTAATTTTAGTGAGGTTTATTAGCTGTAGTCGTATGCAACTCTGAATCTACAAATAAGTGACAGGTATTAATCTTAAATTCACCTGTTTTCTTGGCAGTCTGTCTGAGCGAGAATATTTGATTATTTCTGGATTTTTCTCTGCGAAATCCGCAATGGTAGTTTCTTGTATTTTGTTCTGCAAATGAACGAATATGTTCATAAAGTATGATTGTAGAGATCTTATATGCCGTGTTCAATGGTGTTATGCTTCTGTGGTTCGAGCATTCCAAAAGGGTTTCCTAATTTTTAAGCTAGCAGATAAGTTCGTTATACCACTCGCTTGGCATACTTTCATTATTCCAGATATCGCCTTTCAGTACGTGTAAGTAATTATGAAGTTCGTTACCACCATATTTAAGCAGTTCTTTAGGTAGTTTTTGGGTCCCAGCGTTTTATTATTATTGTTAAGTTTCATCATGGCTACCCTTTCTTATCTGGTAAAAGTGGCTGTATTTCTTCTGGGCCTTCATTACGATTGTGGCCAGGCTTCGGTTATCTTCCACGTTATGTTCTAGGTTTAATAAAATACCAAAGTGTCATACCCATCGATTTATAATTGTTCGCCTCATTAATATTTTGCCTTTTTTGTCGTTGCACATAGCGATTCGGGGTTTGAACTCTTTCCTTGAATTTTTTCTTTCCTACAGAAATTTCTAATGTAATATTAGCTTCAAAGGTTTTCTAGGTTTTTAATCTGCTCATTCTTGTCCGGCGTCTTGTTGCATTTGTAGATAGGCTTTGTTTTTCCTGTCTGTGGCTGCTGCATAATCATCATTTAACCAATCTTTACCACGTTGGTGCTGCTGTATTCAATGTATTTCCTCTACCGTCGTGGTTATAATGTTTCTGCACGTGTCATATCGGATATTGATGTCAGCCTCCATCTGTTGACCTTGTTGGTTTATTTGCTGGGACATTTTCTGTTTGTTCAGCTAGTTGATGTAGCTTTTGGCAATAGTTTCCAAATTTACCAGCAAACTTGTTTTGAGTTTTCGTTGTGACTTAGTAGTGGTCTTTCGAATATATGAGATTTTAGCTCTAAATTTGGCTCTAACAAGATAATTGTACGTAGTCGATATTTTCTCCCCAAAACGTTCTGACGTCCATAAGCTTTGAGCTGTGATAGGAGTTAATTAAAAATGCGTCGGACAAGTGACTCCCAGGCTGCTTTATGTATATTTAGATGTTCCAATGTGGTGCCGCCAATGATAATGTTTTTTGACACTGCTCGGCTAATAAGTTTGATCTCATTATCACTGCTTTGCTCATGTAAGCTAACTATGGCAGCCTATTTGTGGATAGTATATTTGTTCCCTTCCAACCTTTACATTCATGTCACCAATAATTATTTTGACACTCATCGTATACTCTTTCAGTCTCTCTAGAAGTCACCCTTTTAGTCGTCTGAATTTATGTCTTCTGTCGGAGCGTGTGCATTGATGATACTGATGTTAATGAATCTTCCTTTAATTCGTATGCAACATAGTCTCATATTAATACGTTTGAAGTCTAAGACAAGCGATTTGAGTCTTTTGCTCTCTAGAAAGCTAGTACCAAATACATGTTTTCTTTCGTGACAGCTGTAGTACATGTATGATTTTGATTTATCAAAGGAGAAGTGAGAAACCACACCATCACTTCTCATCTAAAAGTTGGAATTAGTTGACTTCAATCGTAACCTCTGGGATGTCCTACGTTTTCCTGTGTTATGTTTCCATGTTTCCATTGCTCCGAGAAGCTCAGCAGTATGTAGGCTGTAGGTCCCGGCCTCGACCACAAGGTAAAGAGACTCGAGTTTAAACAAAACCTCCATTGCTGCTGTTGGGGTTAGGCACATTGCTTCTTTTATACTGGGACCAACAAATCTGTGCAATCGGATGAGTTTTTGCTGTTGTAGTGGCCACTTCTGTTCGAGGCGACCACAAGAACTGCACTATGCTACCAGGAGACGTACATTTTGAGTTTAATCTCCACAAGGCAGGTACAAAGCGAGCAAAAAAGGTTAATAACTACGTGACCATTGACTAATTTAAATTAAGTGAATTGTATTCCAATATTGCCTGCCGTGCTGATTTTCTTTTGCAATGTCATTGTCTTTCATTGGCGTTCGTGCTTAGGTTATATTTTTATCCACGTATTTTCTGTTAATTAACATAATTATCAAATTGCGACATTTATTTAAAAAAAACAGTTTTTTCAGAACTAATTGATCTACCTTTAAATCGTTTAAGGTAAGTGTACGAATGCAGTTATTTTTAAGATTGAAATCATAACACAACCTTCTATTTCAGATTTGATTTATCATGCCTTTTACAACTGAACAAGACGCGTTTATTATTATGGCCCATTTCCGAAGTGGAACCCGGAATGCAGATGGTTCATGGTCATATTCGTTGAAACCTTGTATTGAACAGTTTAGTGAAGCTTTCCCAAATGAGAACGTAGGCTATGAAAACTCGTAAACCATAAGCTAGTTCTTGTCCATCGCTTTGAAAACAAGAACTGCATTTGTAAGGGCAAGTCTATAGGTAGACCCACTATACTTACAGAAGAAGTTGTAGAGGATATTCAAGCTCGAATTGAAAGAAGTACTCATACATCAATACAGGTATTTCTTATGGAACTTGCCGAAAGGCACTCGAAAACATTGTGCATATGCACTCGTACAGAGTATCGGTAGTGTAACAACTGTATCCGCATGATTTTCCACAACGGGCACAGTATTGCCAATGGTTTATGGAGAACTTGAACAATGACGATTCAGTTCGTGTTTACAAAGCAATGGCACTCATTTTAAGCAGCTATTGTAATTTATAAATAAAATATGTTTTTCTACAATAATATTATTAAATAAATCATATCATTTACTTTTGCTTTATTAAATGTTTTTACAGTTTTTTTTTAAATTGTGTGACGTGCCAAATACATTTTTTCATGAAAATATGTTTTCTGTGCTCTAATTTGTACGTGCTACGCCAATGGTAATTGCCACAACTGTCAGATTTAGTTTCCTGAAGCAGGGTAGTCACTTCTGTAGAATGGGTTGCCTATGTTACGTGGTCACGTGGTTTTTCACCATTTTTGCTCACTCTGTATGACACATTGGGTAGTGGCCCTTAACGCGTCGTTACGTGACGCATTTTCGATGATAACTGGAAGTTTGATTTGACAGTTAATTTATCTGGGGCATAACTTAAACATTATTTTATCAGGAAACTGAAAAACAGAAGACCTTTTTAAAGTTTTACTTTTTCATGAATGTTGATCTCCGAAAACGTGTGAAAATGAGTTAGGCGAATTTCAAGAGGTTTCCAGTATTCAGCTTTCAGAAAACATTTCTGTACGTGGATCACATTCTACTTATATTGTACAGCGCCGGTGATTTCATTAAAGAATAATAAATGCCTATATTAATACATTTTTGGAGTTAAATAAGCAGTTAGTAATAATAATTACTGATAATATTAGCCAGTATTCATTATTTTTATCTCATTTCATGTAAAACCCTTTCTTAATAGATGAACAAAAATAACTAACTAAACATTTGCTCTTTCGGCAATCGGTGTTAACTTGAATTAATTCAACGTAAAGCTGTTAGATAAAATTATTTTCATCATTTACTACCTCCATGCAATTTTTGCATGTTTAGTTATTCCTACTTGCCATTAGTTATCGCTGAACTGTAACAAGGTTAAATTGGATCTTAATTATGTGAAGGCCGTTTTCATATTACATTTTATACTATTAGGTACGTAGTTTTATAGCCCAATTTGTTTAAAATAGCACACGCTCATGACCGAAAATAGTTTAACATTTAATTCTGGACCAGTAAATGCAATAAATTATGCATTATTTAATTTAAGTAAAGAGGCGGATAGGTGTTGTTGTTGCATATTAGGGTGGCACGTGGACTTTTATGGCCCATCTTATACAATTGTCCAAATTAAGATCATCCTAACTTTAACAAGTTTAATAAAATATTAATTTGAGGAAAAGGTTTATTGCTCAGTATGGGCCCCCAGGCCCAAAATATGAACGAAAAAATATATCATAAGAAGCGGCGTGTTCGTCGAGAGGTTTTTTTTCGAAAAGTTATTAATAATAGTGTCTATATCTAAGTTTTTTATACATTCATGTTCTATACTTATCAGAGATAGGTCTGAAAGCGCTGTTGTCCCATAGTATTGCATAAATAGGTTTTTATTAGTTTAAGTTTCGAAAAAGAACGTTCGGCCGAAGATACACTCACCGCTAAAGTTAAAAACAGTAACACTGCACTGCTTACATCCGGTAAATTGGATGCAAGACACCTATTTTCAATAAATAAATAATGTGCAAGGTTCAATATTGTCTCTAATCTTGATATGCCGTCCTTTAAACATTTTTTTTAAACTAATAATTTGATGGGGAAAGTCATTTGACAAATCTTTTTCGTAAACGGATTGCAATTTTCTTGATCTACGGTATAATTCCTCCTCATTTAAAGTAATAAAATTTTGTGGAAATTAAAAATTAAAATTGTCTAAAATTGCGTTAACACTTTTAAATCTTTCTTCTAATTGAGTAGTTAGAATGTCAACTGTGCAGTAAAGAATTTCTACTTTAAAAATTTCTTCCGCATTATTTAGTCTCTCATCTTCAGATAACTCATCAAAGAATTTCTTAATTTTCTTTTTTCGTCTATTTTCAAAAATAGGCATTATTTTGTACGAGTTAGCTATGTCCACTGCCTTCTCTTTAATTTTTACGACATATTTTCTCATGTTTTTAACTCTTTGTAAAGTATTTTTCAATTGTTCATTGGCCGAGTCTAAGCTAGCATCACTTTTTTGTAAACTTTTTGAACACAAGTGAATATTTTCCAAAATTTCACACTGAAATGTTAACATAAAAACAAATTCAAATTGTTCCATTTTTTTCCGGATAGCTTCGTCTATTTCGTCTTTTTTTCTGCTCGTTAAAATAATATTATTGCGAACTTTGAGGATGGAAACAAAGTTGTACCTTATTGCCGATACCGAATGCCATCCTGGTGACCACCTAGTTGTACATAACGACTTAAGTGTGAGTTTTATACCCTCGTTTTTTGCCACTAGTATATTGTCCCACCTTTTAATACTGTATTGTAGAAGAAACAAAATAGTGGCGCTGGCGCCACGCGCTATTTAACGGCTCATAAATAACTAACGAATTACATAAAGAACTAAATCCAGGGGAAAACATTTGTAAATCTTGAGAAATGCAAAAAATTTAATAATAAAACCATTGTTAATTGTTCAGCCAATAAAGTTAGTTGAAGAATTAACATTGGTTCTATTATTAATTGTTAAATACGGACTTCAACAAAGTAAACTGAAATTTACAAAAAAGCTTAAAATTATTTTTTATTTTTGTTATGGTTCCCTAGACGTGTGGGCCCCTAACTGTCTGGGCCCCCCCGCAATGCGGGGGTTGCGGGGGTGTTTGTTCCGCCACTGTATATTGCTACAACTATGGGCTGAATTAGTATGGTTAATTCGAATAGTTTCTTTTATGAAGTAATTATTTCATATTTACAGACAAGCGTAACCAAATTTGTATCCCAACGACGCGACGGGCAGTTTGACCACATTCATTGAAATTTGTTAAATTTAAGGATTATTAAAACATACTTGCAAGCTCTAGAGCTTTCAGAAAATTTAAGCTTAGTGGCAAAGGAATGAACATGTACAGAAAAATCATAAATTAAATAATTAACCTTCTTTACCGTCCTTTACTTTCAGTATAGGCAAGTATTGATTTCCTGTAAATTTACGAATTTGAGGTTTCGACGGAAATACATGTTTTAGACCTCCAGACACACAAATAAATGTCTGTCTGTGGGTGGGCCTGTGTGTGGGTGTGTGTGCTCCGTAACTCCCAAATGGATAGTTAGATTTTAATGAGATTTGGAATGTGTATCAAACATTCATCCCGGAAATAAGCTTTTAAAAAATCTAAAACCGGAAGCGAAAGTTACACATGTTTTTTAGCAGCCTTTCTTTTCGGGAAACGAATTTAATGTTTTTTTCCAAACTTTCTAGGTATAAAATGTGCACAAACATTTTTTAAAAGCTTAAAGCTATGAAGTAAAAAATATTTTTAAAACTTTAGAAATTTTCAAAAACATTTTGCATTAAAAATTGGCCTCACGATTTTTTAGTAACTGTGTAAGCTGAAAATGAGCTACAATTAAGTTCGCGTTCCAGGCCACTAATTTTTCTGTGAGGTCTTCTATAAATTATTGAAAATTTTGGTATAACGCCTTAGAGGTACGCAATGGTATGAACTAAAAGAATTCATGGAACTACTAAAACTGCGAAGTGACAACAATTTAAAATGTTGACATTTTCAAAAAAATACTGCTAAAAAACTAGCAACACGATTTTCTTTCTAATTTTGTAGGCTCATAGGCACCTAGGGAAGTACTTCGTGTCTCAGTCCGTTAATTATTTTGTGACGCTTTCTAGGATTTTTGAAAATCGAAAATTAATGCCCCTGTCGATAATAAGTATCTGTTTAAGTAAATTGCTCATAAGTAGTAGTAGGGTCATATTCCCAGCTTAATTTTTAGGTGCAGCAAAAATTAGATAAGTTAATTTTTCCTCTGCCGCCTAAATTTTGATGGACGAATTTGTCCTTCCGTTTTCAGTATATTTAATACCAAGAATCTTGTTTAAAAAAAATTAAAATATGATTTTGTTTCCTCATGCAAAACTAAATACAATAAGACATGCCCATAAACAGTTTGCGCTAACCGATCGGGCAGCTATAATGCGAACCGCAACCTGACCAACGGCGTTATGCTGAAGCAGCCGCAAGCAGTGAGATGGTGGCTATGGCATAGCTGTTTGTGACTGTACGTCATATGTCTTTCGTTGCACGACCGGTATCTATACAACGTGTTGCATTTGGGTTGTGCGGAGTATTATTAACGTGGATTGTTTTGTACTGCCACTGCAGTGAGGCTACAACGTTGTACGTAAATACTTTTGAACATATGAAAAGTAATGTTTCGCAACTATACGAAAGTCCAGGCAAAGTGCTTAGCTCATTTTTTAGATAAGGACTAATTTAAGTTGGCAAATTAGTAGTAAACGTCTTTGTAGGTGCGGATTTAAGAAGGGGAACTGGAGGTAATAGTAGACGAGGGTAATCAGTGGCGGGTCGTGGTGTGGCGTACTGGGGGGGGGGATCATTTTGAAATATTATACGATAAAAATGTACTTACCCAGCCAAATTTTAGGTAGACTTATATTTCAAGTCGATCCTTCGCTCCTTCGCGTTGGAAAAATGATCTATCACTAGTTCATTAAAATTGTCGATGTTATTAATTAACGATTTTTCGATGCTTAACATAGCTAACGCACTTAACCTTTCTTGCCCTATCGTGTTACGCAAAAATGTTTTTATTCTTTTTAAAGTAGAGAAGCAACGCTCGCTTTTCACCGTTGTCATCGGCAAAGTATACCAAATTTTAATAAGTTTTACACTCTCGCTAAAAATCTGACAAAGATTATTGTTTATAAATAATTGTAGTATTGCAACAGCACCAGCACTTTCATAAAAATCCTCACAATCGTATAGCACTTCTAGTTCGGTTTTTAATTTTAAATCGTTTATAGCGGGGTAACTCGTCTTGACTAATTTAAAACATTTTGCGGAAAACATTTTTGCACTCCTCGAATTTATTTGCTTGAAATAACTGCAAAACAATTAAATGATTAGAAAATATAAATCTATGTTCAACCTCCGATACAATTATGTCGCAAATTTCTACTGCAATTGGAAGTTTTGAATTTGCATTTACTTTATTTCTTTTTCTGCAGGTCGATGGAGCAGCTGGCACGAAATTATTAAGAATGTAATGCCTAACTTTTACTATATTACTCCGCAACACTTTATGCAATCTATAATTTTATTTAAAATATACGTATTTTTATCAACATTTTCATTAAAATCTTTAATAGATTTTCGATAAGCACTGCCTAGTTGCAATCTGATATCCACATTACCAAGTGTGGCAAAATTCAAAGAATTTTTCATATGATTTGCTGATAAAAAATGTTTTTGTACTTTAATTTTAAATGTTTTAAGTCAATCACGCCCTTTTTACACCACTTTGCGTCATCGCAGAATAACAGACACGGGAAACAGAAGAAAGCGTTTCTTATATCACATCCACAAATCCAGTCCGATAAAACATACATTGACTTATTAAAATATCTGTTAACGTCCTTATTGCTATACAATGTTATTTGTTTAATAATTAGAGCTGGTTGTGGGCGACCGTTTTCGTTTAACTTCAAACTTCAAACCACGTAGAGCTTTAAGTTCCATTATTTTTTGCACAGACATTTTATAGCACTAAATTAAGATTTACTACACAATTATGATTTACTACCCAAGAATATGTCACAGATAAAACCTATCTACGAAAAAATCCTCGATTATTTCTACACAAAGAACGTTTGTTACTAACCTTGTGTCATACCAACATAAAACGAACGTGTGAACAAATACACCAACTACACGTGCTTTAGCATGCGCTGTTACTCACTTAATCAGAAACTGGGGTCATTGACCCTGAAGTCTCTAATGCGCACCAGCTTCTTTCCTCTTTTAGCTTGTGTTATCTGAATTTTACCACAATGAGCTTTCTATTTCACTCTTACTCATGTAAAGGCCTTTTAAGCCGGCGGCTTTATTCGGTGGGGTATAGCTGAATTGTGGACAAACAGCCATATGACCCTCGCATAGATTCGCTTAACGCGCGCGCGATATTCAAACATTCAAACTTTTCGGATCCTGTGGCAGCTCTTTAATTAACGTTCTCGCATTGAAATCTCATACAAACGGTAACTATAAAGTATTTTTTAAATTTTACAGTGTGTAATATGTTATTTACTCAAACTAAAAGCAATTATTTAGTTTTTCTTATTTCATTGGGAGGTCAATGACCTAATGGAGAAGCCGCCACTGAGGGTAATAATACACAAACCCTGTAAAATATTCAAAATTTACCGTTTTACACATTTCGTTGGCTGCGAACAATACTTCCATGCACTGGAAATACAGTGCAACAAGTTAAAATGAGATAAGTTTAAATACTTGACAAAATACTTTTGTTTGAAAATATGTCTATATCTGAATGTAATATGCAAGTTGCAGTATCTCCTCACAAAAGTTAACTTTAAAAATCAAGTTTAGCATTTAGAAGTAAATCGTAGGATTTTATTCGATGAAAGTCCCAGCGCCAGGTCAGTTCAGTTTTTTCAGGTACAATTTGAATAATTGTGCTATAGCAAAGTAATTAGAAAAAAAATTATAATTTAATTTGTTGTATACTATATGTAGGTACCCAAACTATGCACATAATTTTATTACGTAGTATATTTTGTTTAAATTGAAATCTATGTTAAAATTGACCAAGAGTGATAGTAGAATAAGATGTTAAACTTTATTTTTAGATACTGTAATAATTAGGTCAACTAGGAGCCCAATGTTCCCACTTCTCCTTAGTTTATGCTTAATAAAGTTTGTTTTCCATTCTATGTTGTTTCTTAATCGCAAGTTATTTTTCTCTAAAAAAATTAAAACATTGGTTTTTGCCAGTATTTCGGGGGGGGGAGGGCGAAAAAGTGGAAATTATGGCCTTCTAATTAGACTTGTATTTTCATAGGCATTAAAATCTTAGTGGTAGGTGAGTGATGATGAATGACGATTTGCCATTCTTGGAAAACCCCAATTGTTAGAAGTTTTCTAATCTTGTAGTAGCTGTTGGGGCTAGAAGGTTGATATAAAATATCTTTAAAAGATATTTAAATAAAACATGACAAATTTGAAGTAATCATATAGTAAGGCAATCAGCTTACGCTAAGTCGCGATGAACTGACTAAAACCTTTATAACATAAACAGCGGTTTTGCTGATAAAAATTGTAAAAATTCGTAATATTTACCACAATACGGAAAATATAAATTGAAACACAGATTAAACAATATAAGGTGTTGTTGTGAGTCAACAGTAAATTTAGCGTTGAATATGATTTATTTTTTTATTAATCATCTGCTGCGATTCATACAATCATACTTATACAAAATTGGTCAATTTTGTTTTACTTTAAATAAAACTCTATGATTTTAAAAGATGTCTCAGAGATAAGTTTTTTATCTATCTATACATGTGTTATGTTGGTCATTAGGTATATTACATCAAACGGTGATTTAATCCGTAAAGGCATTTTAATTACTACAACACATACATCACCTTACATGATCAAAGCATCTCTACGAATAAACTGGGATAATCCTAATTTATTAATAGATGTACTACGTATAATCACAATAAACTACATTAATTAGCGTAAGAGCAAAGTAGAGAACTAATTTTCATACACCGAAAAAAATTGACTATTAAAAAAGGGGGAACTCAAAAATTTAACCAGCACAGCTGAAATCTGTTAACCAGCAACTCGATATTTTAAGAACGTTGACTAGACATTTAAAAATTTTAAATGTAATACTTCGTATAATAATACATAATGGTTGACAAGTTCGCACTGAACACAGAGGTAAAGCTTTAAAATCCCATCATTTTAGCAACCAATTTTTAATGATCAAAAGTACGCTAATGAAAACTATTGCCCCAAAAAATAACTAAAGAGGTAAGTTATGTAACATAACGTAACAATAATACTAGTGTCACAGGCCGTAGTTTAACGATTACCCTAAGTGTTAGCATGGACAACCGGAACCGACGGCTTCACGTGCCCTTCGAAGCACGGCCTAACGCAGGTTCACCTACTATATAGGTCACCCAACGCGGATCGTAGCTTAAATTTTGAGTACCGTTTGACCGGTACTCACAGCTCCCTGCTATGCAGCTTTAGTTAGGTTGGCTTAAATTAGGATTTTGGTTAGATTAGATTAAAGATTACTTTAGGGATAAGTTAGGATAGGTAAGAATGCAAATTTATTTGTCAAATACAATTTCATGTTTTAACTAACATAAGCTATTCTAAACTAACCTTAATTCTACCATAGTCTTGACCTACCTTAACCAAATGTTTAACTCAACCCAACCTAAGCTGCAAATTTGTTTTCACATACAATTTAAAGTTTTAACTAATCTAAGCTATCCTAATCCAAATCCCATCTAAATTTTACCATAGTTTTGACCTAACGTAGCGAAATTTTTTTTCCCTACCTAATTAAATTGCGAAGTCTAACCCAAACAAATCCCTGAGCTAATCTAACCAATGTCCTAACTTAACCTAACCAAGGCCTTAAACCAACTTAACCTTATCTAACTTAAGCCTTTTACCCTAGCCTTATTAAAGTTCTAACTTAGCCCAGCCAAAGCCTTAACCTAAGCAAAGCTCGAAGTTAACCTACCCTAACCTAACCAAAGCTTTCCGTAGGTATACATGTCACGTATTTAACTTTTGCAATAATTAACATATATATTAATTCAACATTCCAAAACACATTATTTTTTATTTTTTTACATCTAAATACCAAACAAATATCTTTGTCAAACAGACTAAATATAAAGCATTGTTTCGCTTTTCTTTATTAGTAGATTTAATTATTACGGAATTTAGCTATTACACACAACCGTGATATTTTGAAAATTAATTCTAATTTGAATTATAATTTATTCGAAAAGATATTGTCGGAATAGAGTCGAATTATTTTTGAATGAACAAAACGCCACTAGATATTTCTTACATTTCTCTTTAATTCCTCTCGACGTATGTAATTTGTAACTGACCGATCTATCTTTCTTTTTTTAATATTTTCGACTAACTTTTTATTAAAAATTGTAAATTTATTTCTCCTTGAAATAATGTTTTATGGTAAATAGCAGTGGCGGTTTCTCCATTGGGTCAAATGGTCATTGACCTCCCAATGAAATAAGAAAAAATAAATAATTACTTTTTGTTTGAGTACATAACATATTATACACTGAGATTTCTATGCGAGAACGTTTATTAATAAAGAGCTGCCGCAGAATCTGAAAACGTTTGAATGCTTGAGTATTTCGCGCGCAATAAACGAATCTATGCGAGGGTCATTTGGCTGTCAGTCCCCAATTCGCTATACGCCACCGAATAAAGCCGCCGACTTAAAAGGCCTTCAAATGAATAAGAGTGAAATAGAAAGCTCATTGCGGTAAAATTCATATTACACAAGCTAAAAGGGAATAGAAGTATCTGAGTATTAAAAACTTCTGGGTCACGGACCCAGCACTTCCGAGAATTATGCTGCCAGCTGTCCGTGGTAAGCGCATGCCAATAGCCGCCTAATTTGCGGGATTCGCAAGTACATGACGTAGTGGTGTGAAAACAGTTGTTGGTTGTGTAATCATAATTTAGTGGTGTTGTACGATGTCCGTGCAAAATAAATTTGGATTGTGAATGCCGTGTAAGAAATTGCTTTCATTTGTTTCCACTGTCTGCTATTTTGTGATAATTCATTGTGTGATATTGACTGCAAACATTTAATAATTAACTTTAAAAAAAAAGAAATCCGACTTCAAATAAAAACCCAAAAGTGACATAAGTTAACTAAAAAGCACAAAACAAATGTTTTTTATACAACAGTTTAATACTTATTTGTTGTTCCGTTTAATGTAATTAAGAAATTGTTGTTTATTATATAATGCTATGATATTTAGAGGTGTTTGATTTGTCTGGAGTATTGTGATTCCTGGAGAGCAGTTTTTGAAATGCTTGCTGCAATTTTATTTGTGATTGGAGTTTTATGAACACTGTAAGGTTTTGATACTCTAACTTTTAAACTCAAGGTTGCGTATTTTTGCTATAATTCTTGTTATAAACTCTAATAATTGTTATTATTCATATGGTTTGTTTTTACTGAAAGAAAAGAAAAACACAACAGATTGATACGAATTTTTATTTATGTTAGTTGTAATTATAATTTAGTTCAGAATTGTTCAAAAGGTTTAATTTATAAGAAGTTTTAGAGTTACTTGATTTGTGCGTCGATAAATGTCAGTTTGGATGTCAGTGACAATGTCACAAACGTTTTAAAACTCATGGTCATGAGATTTATGTGTTTGTTAAAAAAATGGAAATCAAAGAAGGAGGACAAAAGAAGAGAGATTTGTTTGGATAGTTACGGCTGGTCTTTGTAAATAAATACAGAGAATGGAGATTCTCTGGAAGAAAAAAGAGGGAAAACGAGTCTAAAAGCTATATAAAAGTAATTACGAGTATAAAAAAAAGGAAAATACAACGAAGTAACAACGAATTGGAGAAAAAAATCCAGAAGTATTACAAGTAAAAGGTGATCGAGAAAGTTTCTTCGTATGTGATGGTGCTAAGACCAAGTTGGTAATAATATAAAACAGAGCAGAAGAAGATTCAGAGTAAAGGCGAGTATCTGTGGTTATTTGAGAAACCAGCAGAGCGAAATCGAAGTTGGACACTCAGCGTTTTGCTCGAGCGAAGAATATCCTAAGAAGGAGACGCTAAGTTAAGTGTTCTATTTTTAAAAAAGGATGATAGTAATTAGTAAAACTCATTTGATTTTTCGGAAACCACATTTAGAAATTCATTTATTAAATAAAACTTTATTTTGTAAAGTTGATATCGTTGTGTGTGTTTATTTCTATTTAAAATTAATTTAAATAACTTATTTTACACGCTAAATAACGACCCTGAGAAAGTTAGAAGAGTCTCATAGAAAGTTTAATTTAATTGCGTGAATTGCAGACAGTTTTAGGGAATTGTTTTCTAGTGGTCACAAGACCACGCATATCATTGCAATAAATATTAATTGATTTATAATTTTGAAGTCGGTGCCAAGTACAACATAAAAATTATATACCTTGCTACAATAACAAATTAGATTCGAATTTTTATGTTTTACTTGGCACCGACTTAAAAATTATAAAACAATTAATAATTATATAATAAGCAACAATTTCTTTCTTCACATTTTTTATCGGTAAACCACATTAAAATTGGCAATATGGGTATCAATTTACAATAATTTTATTAGAGAGTGCTTATCGAAAGTCTATTAAAGATTTGATGAAATGAAAATGTTGGTAAAAATAGATCATTTTGCCAACGTAAAGGATGGGTTTGAAATATAAGGCTACCTAAAACTTGGGTAAGAACAATTTTTTTCCAAAAAAACAAAAAAATACTTTAAAATGCCTTCCAGTACACCACACCACGAGCCGCCACTGAAATAGTTTGAAAGAAGGCCGTGATAGAGTAAAGAAATAAAATTTAAAAGTGGAGCAAGCTGGCATAGGTTTCGCTGACTACAACCCAACATCGTAATTTATTTCCAAATGCACTTCTGATTATTTGGTATTTTTAATTTCTCGTTCCTAGCACTATAGGTTTTTGAAAAATTAACTCCTTTTTCCAGTTTTTCCAAGCTATATTTTTATCCGTCCTATGATAAAAAGTGTCGATTTGGCATGAATTAAACATTTCGACATTTAGATTTTGTTAATACAATTTTCATAATAATTGAGTCCTTGTAAGCTATTTACAAAAATTACTTGTTTTCTTGTCATAATCGTAAAGTATATTTTCTATTTCTACACAAAAGTAGGAAGAAGATCAAGATTTGTTGGTCCAGCTCTTATCTACAACATCCTCTTCTATTTAAAAATATTTTTGTTTTACAACAGCTTACAACGTGAAAGTGCATAAAAACTCACTAAACAGTGTCACACTCGTGGGTGTTTATCCCACCCAATCTACTGTACCACATGGGCATGGATATGCGACCGGTATGACGTTACATTTGCGATCTGCAAGCGGGGGCCCGACTCCTGATGGTGGTACCCACGGTCCACCCGGGCGTCCTGGTAATGTCCAGCTTCAGTCGGCCACAAGCCGGAGTGCCATAAACCGCTTTTTAGTGAGATATTCGGTGCTACACCTTGTTACTTTTGTTTAGTGTTGTGATTTGACTATTATCTGAGTTTGCTGTTTTTGCTAAGGTAGGAGGGTTTTTTAGTGAAATTGTTGTATTATTGTTTCTGTGTTTTAGATGTAAAAAGATTTTAAATGCTTGTATTGACTTCAACTAAAAAACAGTTAACTTAAAATTAATGTGTAAATATTTAATGAGTTGTTGAGTATTAAATTTTTAGTAACATTTTAAATCATTTTTTTAATGCAGCCATTCGTAACTAATCAAAATCATTTAAAAACAGTAACTTAAACATTATTTCGAACTTGTTTAACTTTGACATATTAAACAAGTAATAATCACTTACAACTAGAGTTGTTCTACAAGTCACAACAACAAAAGCAAAAAAATATGATTTATTGTTTTTATTTCCCAGAAAATTGCACGAGTTGACAAAAAAAGAGCACACAAAAAGCGCCTTGAAAAGTTGTTGGTTTACTACATTTTTGGACATGCTGGTTTAAAAAAAAACACGAAATTATTGTAAATATTTGCAACAGAACTTCCTGTCGCTAATGCTAAATAATGTTTTTATTTCCAGTATTTCTTTTATCGATACATTACGTCACTGCCAGTTTTTTTCTTTTTTAAACGAGTATTAATTCGCTTTCAAGATTCTGGTTTGTAAACAAAATGCAGTGGCAAATTTAAAATTTAAATTAGTGTTTCATCTTGTATTTATTGAACAATATTTTGCCAACTCAGTTTATGAATGGATTTATATTTCTTTCGTGTACAAGCTTGATCACGCTTAGTGTTGAAACAAATTGAAAATTATTATGAGTTTTCCAAACAAATTCAAAAATTATGAATTTTTGGTATTTATTTAAAAAATAAATATTGGCAAGTTATATTCGCAATATTTTAAAGCATGAAGTATTTATGACTTGCTTCCCTTCTGATCTACCGTTGAAGTCACCGTATGTTTTAATTGGCGTGAACTGTAAAGTGCTTTATTACAGATATTACCCTTTCGTTCCATATTTCAAGGAGGTACAATAAATACACAGTTTAATTTATTAATTAACTGTCTTCCATTAAATTATTAGTTATTTTAGCATTCTTGCTTATTGCAGCTTGAAACTTCCAGCTTGTAGTGTTAATATGTTTATTATATTCCTCGCGTTCATAGCCTTCTTACATGTACAAGCGTTAATATTTAATTCAACCATTTATCACGTCAAACGTTACAAGTTAAAGGTATTTGAACTTGATGCTGCTTGTATTTGCACAGTAAACAGATACGTGCAATTCTAATGCAACAACATTGCGCGTTTTCACGATTTTGCTGCATAAACAGCATACAGTAGGACATTCCTAGTAATTTATAAGCATTTTTATGTAACGTGCCACCAGTGGTGTTTTATGTATGCGTTTGATATTTTGTTTGTTTGTTTACCTAAAAACTAAGAAACTAAAATTTGGTGGTCTGTATTTTGCGAAAATTAGTTCAATGTATCAAGATTAAATTGTGTGTGAAGTGAACTTCCTACGTATTTATTTCAAATATTAAATTACAAAAGTTGTGATACTGAGTGAAAGTTTAAATTACCGATTGCTTATACTCATTTATAGTATATAAAAAAAATGTGGTTTTGAAACAGGTAACAGTAAAATAATTTTCTTTCTTGAATTTTGATACACTCGATGTGTAAAGTAAGCCCCATCTGCGTTTTCACAAGTTTGAAAATATATTAAGCACCAAATTAGCAGCTCTTAACATTTAAGAATGTCTTATGCAGTTTATGAATGGACGTAGCAAAATTTGACATTGACTGGCTTGCCTAACCTGTAATAAAACAAGTAAAATATTTGCCATTCTGAATTTAACTATACACGCTATAATTAACATTACTACCCACAATCCAAATTTAAATGGAAATCATAAAATTGTTTAAAAACTCAATAATTAATTTTAACTGAAAATGTGTTAATTAGTTGGTACTGGTAGTGTAAATTTAATGTTTTTAAACGGCTGTCAGTAAAACCGAACAGACGTTTTGTATTTTCAACATATCACAAAAGCAACAATATTCTAAATTTTTGTCACTAATGTAGCTTTAAAATATAAGGGAGATAAATCTACTTAAATTTAAAACTGTAACAAAATCGTATTGACTAATCTTAAAAAACTGAACTATAAAGGAAAACAAATGAACAATCTTATTTTCAAAAGTATTTTTCTATTAACGTTTCCGCGCCAACGATTACTATGATATGCGTTTTTTGCTTGGGTAAAATCAAGCCTTTTTCCCTGTACTGTAGTTAGAAATCGAAAATAATTGTAATTGTTATCGAATATTAACGAAAATCAGCGACCAAAGAGAATTAGTGAGCCAAAAATTGCATGCAAAGGTAAAAATTAGCTCCCTAAATACTTTTGCACCAAATAATTGAGCGTAGATTCTGATTTTACTTTTACTTATAAACAGTGTAGCTTAAAAATAAATGTTTTAGCTTCCTTCGTTTATTCAATACAGTGGCATGCATTTTTATTTTCAAAAATTCATAGAAGGCATCAGTGGCGTAACTATGACTAGGCCCGCAATTGCGAGAGAGCCCGAGCATTCAAAGGCGTTTAGGGCAGGGCGGTCCGCCCTAATAGGCAGGGTAGGCAGTGCTTACCCTTAATTTTTCAAATAAAAAAACTCAAATTCCAAGTTTCAATAAAAATAAAGTTACTTTTACATACTAAAAATTGGGCGCCAAATAAATGAACCGTTGCCTTTAAACACCGTTTTGCATACGCAAAGGCGAGCCTTAACGTTCCCAGCTACCAAATAATCAATCAATCTATTATTCGTAATACCTCTGCAGGCCCATTGATAAAGAGTAGAATGACCAGATGCAAAGAAATAGTAGGAATATCACGTCGCAGTGACCACTGAATAGGCGGACCTGTTCCCGACTTTCCGTAGTTTTTATTTTGATCAGGATGAGAACGGTCAGCGGCAATCGTGTGCAGCGTGCAGGATACATTATACTACACCAAGCAAGTTTCTATTTATTTTAGACGTGATTTGGAGCGAAGATAAAAAATCTCGCAAACCAACTTTTAAAAGACAAATTTAATAGATATTTTTTTAAAACAAATGGAAATAGTTTTTAAACTTTAAAAAGTAATGAGTGGTATGGCAATATAATCGACTATTTGCACTGATGTTACAGTTATCTAAGAAAGTAGAATCGACCTTGTATACAGAAAATATTTTTTTTCTGTATAGTGTAGAAAAGGTCAATTCGTTTTTGTTGTTTGTTGATATTTGATAAGAATAACAAGCTTATTTTTTTAAATAAATATTTTTTTAGTTTTTTAATCCAACTGTCAAATTATTTAATATTTTTGCATTTGCCATTGCCTGCCCAAAGTTTGAACCCACGGAACGCCACCGGTTTTGGGGTCCCCAAACTTCCACATCATTTCTTTTTTTATAGTTTATAATTTTTAAAGTAGAAAAGTAAATTGTAGTCAAAAATTAGTCAAACTCGTTATAATTGAATTTGCAGAAGTTGCACACAGTTATTAAGAAGTTATATCTGTATTCTTGCCATTTCTAAAAACACCTGTAATAGTCGCCGAGGCCAGTCATTTAAAAAAATCATTTAAAACGTATTAAAGGTTATTTAATAACTACGATGTCAGAAAACTGCCTAAGTGCATTTTCAGACTTGTTAGCCGTAGCAGCAAAACAGGCGTCTTGCATGAATTTGCGGAAAGTGATTGCTGATTTTGCTGATATTTAAGACAGAAAAAAATATTAATATATTGAATTTTATTACCACAAAAAATAAATTTTTCAGTTACATAATATACCATGTTGCGTTCTTTTGTGAAAAAATAAATTAATTTAATGTTTAAGGTTTCACATAAAACGACCTTTTTGTCCTATTTTGCTGTTTCGCTTGTAGCGTGTGAATGCACCTTTCTAAGGGAGGGGGGGGCGACAATATCAATGCGGAGGGGGCACAGGTTGTAGTTCCTCCACTAGAAGGCACCGTAAGAAAATTAGGGGACTGCAGGGCACTAACCAAATTGTAGCTCAACGCCAGCTCTATGAGCCTACAAAATTTAAAAAATATGTTATACTTAGTTTTTGAACAATATTTTTTTGAGAATTTCAAAAATGTTGAAAAATATATTTTTTACTTCGCAGTTTTGGGTTTTTCAAAAATTCTCGATCGTAGTAACATTGTATTTCCGTAAGACAAAGAAATTTCAAAAACTTGTAGCGGCCAAGATTTTGAAATTAGAGAGTTCAAAAAACGTTAAATTCGCGTCAGATCCGCTATTTGGATTTCCATAATTCAATTTCTCAAAAACATGATATTAAAAAAAAGTCTAGCTTCTGCTTTCCGTTTCGAATAAAAAAAAGCTTACTTTGTCGATGAATTATTGATATATACCCCTTTTTATTTTAAACATTCTCACTATAACGCCTATGATCTACTCTACAACTGTATTATTTAAAGAATATGCAAACTTTGATATTCGCCGGCTATAACTGAACCGTATGGTTCTTTATTCCCATAAACACACAAATTTGTTGGATAGCTTAAAACACAATAAATTAAAAAATAAGAACTAATAAAAATTGACAGTGAATTGATAACAGTGTGCGAAGATTTAAATCAACTTGATTTAAATCGTTGTGATTTTTTTATTTTAAGGAATGATTTAAATCAAAAACGTCAACTTTTCGAATGTTTATTGTAGAAAAACCAAAAAATGTGAAAAAGCAATTACAAGTTTAGTATCAAACGCAAATGTATGATTTTTTATTAAAAATAAAACAAATTAAACAAAATAAATGGTCAATTCTAAGGATTACATGGCTCATGCTCATAGCATTGAAATTAGTCGTCAAATACAACATTACACTTATTGTTAAAATAACGAAATCAAAACACCAGTTTTCCGGCTTTCTCAATTATTGCTAAGCTAAAAATAGAATTAAGAACAATTTTATGTGAGTAGTTTCTTAAAAGGCAGAAGTCTTCAGTATAAAACTAATTTCTGGGACGTACAGATGTGCAAAATAAATTCCCGTTTGTGTTTTATTTTTTCTTTATTTAGGTATAGTTAAACATATTAGTCTTAAACGTATTACAAATGCACAGATGTAGACGGAAAACTTAAAATCATGTACTGTTTTATAAAGATAAAAGAGGTTTCAAGACACTAGAATAATTGATTTAAATCAAAAAAATCGGTTTTTTAAATTTTTTTATAAAAATGATAATTTTTGCACCCTTCCTGATACCATGAGTTTTATTTCGGACCGCTTCTTTTTAATCTTTTTCTTATTATGTTGAAACCTAAAATAAATAAAATTTATTTTGTACATATGTTTAACAATGGATTTTCGAAAAATCAATTACTGTTTATGAAACTGTTTTTATTAGATATATAATATAACAAGAAAAAGATAAATACAAAAATCTTATTCCGATAATTAAGATTGAGAGATGTTTAACGTGTTTTCCCCTTTGACTTGTAGTTATGTTAAATTAAGGAATTTGATTATTATTATAATGCAGCACCGCATTGTTTTATAATTGTATGAATTAATCAGTATACGCGGAGGACCTTGCACAAGCTTGAATTTTGGGTAAACAGTAAACTTAGCTGAATTTTTAAGTTCTTTCTACTTTTTAAGATTATAATTCTTTTCAATTATACTCGTATATATTGTTGATGTGATTTTACAGTCTGCATTAAACTACTTACGTACTGACTTACTGTTTCAAGTTTAATCAAAATCGGCTTATTAGTTCGGAAGATATGAGCGAACTCCTGAGGGAGCAAAACGTGTATTTCCGCCAAAACCTCAAATTCGAATATTTTCATAAAATCAATACTTCCGAAAATGAAAAGATAGGCAAATAATTATAATATGAAGTTTTTCAAAGCTTATTAAGTTCATCTACCGTCTGTCTATAAAGTAACACCCCAACTAACTTTTGAACGACTTGATATATTACCAGAATATTAAGGGTGGTTTAATGGGAAATTAAATACTACTTTTTCGTCAAAAAATAAATTTTGTATCATTCAAAATGGCTACTGGGCGCCATTAAAAAAATTTTTTTTTAATAAAAAGGGGGGTCAAGTGACACCTCATTTGAAAGGTCTTTTAATTCTGCGTCTGATCCTAGAGTTCCAAAGAAACATATTCAGCCATTACAAAATGGCGGATTTTAAACAAATGGACTCGCTCAATTCTAAATTTGATGTTTTGATTTTTTTATCGAGTAGTCCACTTTTTCATTTGCAGTACAAAATTTTCCCAGAATTAACTCAGGTGGCTGGAAATAATATTGAAAACGTTATGTTCCAACAAGACGGTGCGCCGCCTCATTATTATAGGCCTGTTTCTGACTTTCTCAACGGACATTTCCTTGGAAGATGGATTGGTAGGCGGGGGCCTGTAGAATAGCCGGCTCACTCCCCAGATTTAACTTTCTTAGATTTTTTTCTATGGGAATATCTGAAATCGAAAGTGTACAGAACCCGCCCAGAAACAATTGAAGAACTGGAGCAACGCATTACAGAAGCTTGCAGAAATATCACCCCCGAAACTTATGAAAATGTAAGGCAGGAATTTCATGACCGACTTTTTATGTGCCAAGAAGTGAATGATAAACATGTCGAACACTTAATTTAATTAATTTAAGCTTTAATTCTTAGTTTTTTTAAATAGACTTCTTTATCTTCAAACATTGTCATTTTGTTATGGCTGAATATTTTTCTTTGAAACTCTAGGATCAGACCCAGAAATAAAAGACCATTCCAATGAGGTGTCACTCGACCCCCTTTCCATTAAAACAAAATTCAAAATGGCGCCCAGTCGCGATTTTGGATGATACAAAACTTTAATATGTTCTGAAAGATAGTATTTAATTTTTCAAAAAAAATATCAAGTCGTTCAAAAGTTAGTTGAGGGGGGGGGGGGTTACTTGATAGACACAGTGTATAATAATTAGCCAATTTATTAGCATATAGTTTGCCCAAATTAAAATTTGAATAAAAAAGTATATAAAAAGTATAATTATCAATATTTAATATTAATAATGAAAAATAACTATGATGATTTACAAAACTTTCATATTTTTAAATATCTTTTTTTTATTATATAGATCGTATTCTAGATGCACTTTCAAATTTTTTAAAACTTTTTTGTACTACAGCATTAAAAAATGCAGCTTTCTCCTATCTCATTTTAAATTAACACCTTTCGTCACATCTGTTAAATTCTTAAATTTTCTCAAGCATGGATAATCTAATCTTTATCGTAGGAGTCCCGTCTCGTTTTTTTTGTCCCATGACTTGTATAAAATTAAACGCGTTTAATCACCTATTCATTTAATTAACGCGGTTTTTAGGTAATGTCCTTTAATAGCAGGTTGACATTGAGACTACACTAATCTCGGTGGGTGTCAAGACACAGGCTATGAAATTTTAATACCTACTTAACATATTTTGGTTTGCAAAAAATATGCTAATTTCGGAACCTACTTTTGGTGTACTCTATTTTTAAAACGGTTACTAAGAAAAAACGTTGTAAAATAATTATCAAGAAAAAATGGTGTTTAAAACAAAATAGACAGCTAAAATTAGAAAAATGTTTAATTAGGCAGTAAATGTACTGTAAAAACTTGATTTTTTGTTGCACTACAAAATATTTAAAAAAAATAACAATTTTTACGATAAAATCCCAAAATAATAATAAAATCATGTTTTTTTACAAACATCCATTCTGTGCTGTATTCTAAGAATAAGAAGAAATCGCAGAAAAGTTATAAATAATTATTGAATATACTGTTGCAGCTGCAAAACATATCATAACTAATTTAAATCCGCACCTATATGTCATAATTATTACCAGTAGTAGAAATGACTTACAGACATTAATTAACAGTAGGTGGTCACAGCTAATAACATAGCATATCCTCTTGTTTGTTGTGTTTAACGCAGATATCATCTCATTATTGTCATGAGTTGTTCTACAAAATTAATGTTTTATAGGTCTGTTGGTTATTTTCGCTTTCTATGAAATTTTATAACGACAAGCAGTGTTAATTTACAATTTATAAATGCACCCATGTTTTTGATGGTTTTTAATGTACTTGCTTCACATTAAGTTACAAATTTAAGTTGTGATAAATCATCACAAAACCGATTAGATTAGAAGAGAAGCAGATCTGGAAATTTGTACATACCATCCATTTAGATTTATTTATTAATTAATAATTCTTACATATTAAGAATTATCTTAGATGATGACATATAATTGCCGTAAAAATTCAATATTTTTTTCAGCTTATGAAAGGAATGAATTTACACAGGGCTAAATATGTTCCTATAGTCCTGATTGGCAAAAGTTTATTTGAAGGATTGGTTTAAGCTGACGTATTCTATACCTTCATTTTACAATTGTACTTTTAAAAGGTAAAACAGAAGTCATGCACCTACGTAGAACTTACAAATATACATGGTGTATCAAATTAGCTCGCCACTATTGTTAACTTTTTCATTATTAGAGCTACAGATTTGGTTAATTAGAAAGAAGTGTTTTTATGCTGATTAAAATACCGCATACTAAAAAATAATTGTACGCTTTTTAGAGTTATTAATTGCTTTTTAATGCAACATTCCGATTTGTAACCGACTCGAAAGGGAGTACCAAAGATTACCCCTGTTTAGAGGTGAGCGTAGCATTGCCGGACCAGCTGTGCCTAATAGGGCCTCGCCGGGCCAGCAAGGCTTAACTGTCACGACAGCCGTCATAACTAAATGTCAAATAAAGTTACAGAAAAACTTACGAAAGTATCTACTTATAAAGCTAAAAACAGATCACTCATTGAATACTTACGCTACGGGCAGCGTGAACGAGAGTAGAGGCATTCGAAATCTGAGCTGACGTGCCAAAGTTGTTGGGTTAAATTTGCCGGGCCAAATTTATACAGGGTGTAAATGAATTGTAAGGACAAACTTCTAGTGCTTGCAAAACACAACGAAGCAAACAAGTTTTGTTAATAAATGTGTGGTCAAAAGTGTTCCCTTTAAAAGATAGAGCCTCTTAAAGATTCTTTAAGAAGTACCTAAAAATAGGCAACCCAAATTGCATTTTCAATTATTTTGCACAGGTTACACGGAATTTTGAAAAACAAAACGATCTAGACATTACATGCATTCAAATAACGTTAATTTTGACACAATGCGATATTTTTTGTTAATTTTTGAATTAGTTATTGTAAATTTTTCAAATAGTTGATTTTTGCTTTGTAATTTTGGTTTTTTCTATTGCTTAGTTTTGAATAATTTTGTTAATTACATTATTTTAAATTCAATTTGAATTTCAAAAGTGGGAAAGAAGGCTTTATTTATCCTATATTAATTTCCGTCGTTATGGAAACAAATAGTAGGTAATAAATTGAGTTGCCTACATTTAGGCGCTTCTTAACGAATCTTTGAGAAGGTCTATCCCTGAAAGGAAACACTTTTGACCACACATTTATTAACAAAAGTCGTTTGCTTTGTTGTGTTTTGCAAGCCCTAGAAGTTTGTCCCTACAATTCAGTAGCACCCTGTATAATCATAAACGGGCCAGGCCGGGCCAGCCCGTTTTTGAAATTATCGTGCCTCAAATTATGTACCTAAAAGAATAGGCCGGGCCAGACTACACCATCTGCTGAATTTGTCGGGCCGGACCACCCGGCTGGGATTAAACATTTATTCATTTGCCCAACGCTATCCCTGCCTAAAGACTACCACAGATTTCCACTTCCTTATTGCTTTGATACCTCGAATTTCTTGATTACCTCAGATTATTCTTTTATTCTATCGGATTGCCCATCGATTACCTCAGATTGCTGTTCATAATTTTATCACCGATGTGAATCTGTTATATACCTACCAATTATTGCATTTGATCTCGTTTTATTTTCTTGAATCATATTTCAGATGATATTAAATACATAAAACGCTTCGTAATGTTTAGATCTAAGTTTCGGGATGTATTAATTTAAGGCTGTTGTTCTTACCTACTTTGTGCTATATGCAGATACATATTATATTTCTTTTTGCTGATATTGTCTCTGTCAAACTTGCGATGAAGAGTACTGTATAATAATATAATATATTTTCCCTTTGCCCCAAATATCAGTAAGGCAGGATTCCACCAATTTTCAAAAGGCAACGCCCAAAATAGTAATTAGTCGTAATGTGTTCCATGTATGTCTGTGACGAGCAAGACTTGTAACGTCAAACTGAAGTGTAATGCTTGCCTCAGATTACATCTCAATCAGCTCGGAATGCATTTAAATTACTTCAGATCGGAACACTGTATATTTCTATTTAAATATACTAAAATAAAAATGACGTTCTGAATATAAAAGTTCCAATGCAGTAGTAACCTAAAGTGAATAATCAAAAAGTTTAACAACAAATGCGGCTTAGGACGTTTAAGCGCGCATCTTTAGGGGCGAGCTTCACGGCAGAGATTTTAAACGGCAGTACGGTTAGGCGATTTAGGCACTCTAGACGCTGGTATTTTTAGGAGCAGAAATCATATTTTCATCATTTTACAGTATCACCTTTTGATAATGACATGTTAATGTCGAAACACGTGTCAGTTTTTTTTTCATCATTATATTCTGTTGAAGGAAGTTATTAACTATATTTGATGATACAGGGTCTTTCAAAAGTAAGAATAATGATTCTAATGGCGTAAATATTGGTTTTACAGCAAAATACTTTATATGAAACATTTTTCTTATATGTTTATCTATTTTTCTGCATAATTTATTTTTTGCCAATGCTGTAATCGCTGTTACGCGATCATTATTTTTTTAATGGCACTATACCTATTTTATAAAATCATTCGATGGAGAATTTTGTTCTCTTTTCTATGGTATAAAACATTTATAAGCGCACACCACAAACTGTTCGAGAAACAAGGGCGAAAATTATTTTCATATTAGCAGGCCCTGAAATCAAACAAAAGCCTCTATTACATACGCAGTAGTGTGCTTTGAGTAGTATTTTTCTGTAAAACTAATATTTTCGCAACCAGAACCACTATTCCATACTTTTGAAGGATCCTGTAGGTTTTTTATTACACTGTTATAAATTATCTCGACGGTGATTTCTTGCTCCTAATAATGCCCACGCCTAAAATGCTGGCGCCTAAAACTATGCGCGCATGCGCCTACAACGTCAGCGCCGTCAAGCTCGCGCCTAAAAATGCGTGCTATAGATGCGCGCGTAAATGTCCTTTTCCGTAACAAATTATGTCTAGCTTACAGTGTTGCCAGACTTGATAAAATTTCATCATTTTTGGTGATTTTTGGAAGGTTTTGGTGATCTGGTGAAAACTTTGAACACAGAAGTTATGATTTTAGAAAATTTTGTGAAATTCCTAGTAAATTTGTAAATTTTTCATATTGTATATAGATGTAATAATTTTCATAAAGATAAATTTATTTAATTGTACCAAAAAAAAATATTTTTATTTAACTATAAAAAAAACTTAAGAAAATCCGAACATTGCGAGGCGCGAACTCTGGTGAAATCCGATAACTTTTTGAAGCGAGGACCAACGGCTGCCGAATTTCTTCTTTTGAATCTGGCAGCATTGTCTAGCTATAAAGCAATTAGATGCTAGCCATAAACGTATTTCACCAATAACTTTTTTTATTATCCGCTTTATGTTACTATCACTTTACACATTTCAAAAAGTTTTTTAGACTATACAAAAATATACAGACTAATCAATTTTAAACTAAACTAAGCTAAACTATTTTTGGAATTAACTCAAAAAAGAGAATTTTTTTTTGAAAACGTCGGTCGTTTTAATCAGCTTACACTTCTTTCCTAATTTAAGCAAAGATATAAAGTAGCTCTAATTATATAAGAGTTAAAAATAGTACCTAGATAACCAGATACACCCTGTATATGGTATAACCATTTCTAATCGTTTACACAGTGAAATCGCTTCTCCAAACAATCTGCACAATATCTATTTATCGTATCTGCGATTGTAATGTGAAATTAGATAAGTTATTTCAGAACGACGGCGACGTCAGCTGATACTAACTCATGTTTTAATGACTAACAAATAATTTATTTATTAATCGTTGCGTCTACCTATTTCTGCTGTTAAAAGGTTATCATCCACACCAAAGGAAGTTCACTACATTTAGAAATCTTGCCGGATCTCTGTAATATGTATGGAGAAGGCAATAATGACTATTTTTTAATGTTAACTTTGGAAATTAAATTTCTGAGGAATCACAGCTTATAATAGCAATATTTTACTACAAAATTGAAGCTATTAAATATATTAACATTACAAAAGATGCCTTGTAAGCAAATTATCTAAAAAGTACTGTAATAGTATGTAATATTCTAAAAGTATTTGTTATAATTAATTGCCTTGATGTCAAATATGTTTTATTGTTTAAAATTGTATAGAATATGAATTTAATAATGTTAGTGTTTAACTAATCTTGTTTAATTGTGTATTACTTCCTAAATATATTGGATGTAAAACGGTAGTACATGGAAAGAAAAAAATGTTTCCAGGGTTACTTACTGGATGGGATGTTTTCTTGGTATTTATTTTCATAAATTTGTCAACATTTATATCGTTAAACAAATACAGCTACTGCTGCTTAAAATTTTCGAATAATACCTTCTTAAGTAAATGCAAATAATCGTAACTTCGCAATTTATGTCATTACTCATTACTAATTGTTTTTCCTTAAAAGCAACTATAGAAAGGAAATCTTTAAACAAATACATAAGCTTTGAACTTCATTTGTTAAATACATAATCGCAGGATTACCTCAATAGGCTGGGCTGACAACAAGAACTAATGCTGGTGGAAAGTTTTGTCTTGAATATCATTAATAGCAGTTAGCTTGTCATTTATTTTTCAAAAGGAAGATGATTTAAATTGTTAGCTGCAGGGTTCGTTTTCTAATGCAACGTTGAACTCTTTTCGAAATATGAACGTATCCATTAATTTTGTAATATTGCAGAAATGCCGTTGTATTGAGTAATATGTTTGTATTGTACTCACAAGCTATATTTATCTAATTAGAATTACAAAGATGCGGTTAGCGGAGAGGAAACAACCATAAAATATAAATACCTTATGCATAAACAGCTAAAATTTACAAAGCGTGCTTTGCACGAAATTAATTCATAACTAAAACCACTTGAGAATGAACCAAGCTTAAAGAAAATATACCACAGATGCATGATTACAATTTTAATTTTTGTTTTTCGATACACAAATAATTATGACGTTACATTAAATACACAAAAATAAACCTTGAATTAAAAAATAGTATGAATAGCAATAACAAATAACATATTTAAATTTGAGGTAATAAATTCTTTTTAATAAAATATTCAAAGCATCTAACCTAATTTTAACCCTCACATTGTGTAATTCTAGAAACACCTTTTGGTAAAACAATATCGCACTGTATATTGTTGTTTTAATTTATTTTTCCTATTTTGTACTAAATCAATTAAAAGTTATAAAACCACAGCTACTGCTACTACGATCACCAACTGGTGCAGATAAAATTCAATAATCTTCATGTAGGTGATAAAACCAGGAACATAATAATCACCATATTTGGGTGTGAATGTGTTCGGCATTAAGAAGCAGACATACACGCATATCCGCTTAAAAACCAAAGCAAAAAGTTAACTTAAGTATACGAAGGCGTTCCTGTTAATTTATGATCTTGATTCAAGTATCCATGGTTGTTTTATGTTATTTCTGCCCTTTCTGAACACGCTGAGTAATCAAGCCACTTATGCAACTCTTGGTCACCTCTGGTAGGTGTTAGGAAACTTGTTTTTGTGGTATACTGGGCGGTCATGTTATTTTGTATATTTCCCAATAAAATTGTTAAAATGTTATTTCAAATAACTGAAAATTGTTTATACGTGATAAACAATTTGTGAAAATTAATGAGGTAACAATTTCAATCAGTGGAGAAAAAGATTTGTTTAGAAACAAACAACAAATATTGTATTTAACTTTTCGAGCTAAACAGAACTAACAATGTTTTTCGTATTATTATTTTTACAAAGTATGGTAATACATTTTTATATTTTAGTAAAATTATAATATATAAAAATTTCAAAAAATTGCTTAATTTTATTGGAGAATCAATTATTATCAAATGAAACGGTTTTTCCCCACAGTGGATGCACCATCGTAAAAAGGCTTTTCTCTAGTTTAGTTAACTATTATTACAGCTATTAAGTACATTTCCACACTGTTATTCTGTGGTTAACAGTGACGCAACAATAAACCTTAAGGTATGTGTTCTATAATAAAGTCTTCATAATTATTCTAAAATACATTGTAAGTATGGACTGTTGTGGGTGTGACTAAATGAATCCGACAACAAAGTATAAAAAATCAGTAAAAATGTTACTATTATCTAGTTCTTTGTTTTACACCCAAAAACTTACGGCTAGGAAATTATTATTGCACTACTAGTAATTACAGTAAAAACTGTTATTTTAGAAACACTTCAATAATTTTGATGTTTAAATAATGTGCAACTGCACTTAAGGAAACGTTTTTGAACGTTAAATCTTTAACTGTCTTTTAGATTTTCGTTTTTACGGTACCTAATGCAATGTGTTCTTATATCTAGCGGTATTCTGTCGAACAAGTACAGATAAGAAGCAAATAAGTAGTGCAGGCAGTAAAGCCATGAAACATCGGTTTTAATGACGCCGTAGAAAACGGTAAATATTAATGAAAAATTTCAGTTTTATAATTAAATGTGCTAAATGATATAACATAAATACGCGATATTAGTTTAATTAAATATTAATAAAAATTTAATCAACTGATACTTTTACATTACCTCTTTCGTTATTACACAGTTGTACCACGAGCGAATTGAAAAAATAATCGGGTTAAATTACGAAAACTTTTGCGTAGAACTAGTGTTCGTTATGCTTGAATTATTTTTTAGCAAAACAAGCACGGCTGGTTATGCCTGAAGTTTGAGTAATTTAACCCCATTATTTTTCAATTCGCTGGTGATATATGAGTGAATTATTTTTATTAATAATCTAATTGCCAAATTATTTTTTTTTCAAACCATAAAGTAAAACAAATCAGTAGTTTCCTTAAATTTTGAAGCTATAAAATTTTGTACCTCTAAAACATTTTCTATTGGCTGCTGAAACGGCAAATGCGACCTCGTGATTGGTTGATCTATTTTAAGAGTGGCATAGCTACAGTTGTTATGTTTTCTTGAATCTTTAAGAAATTAATTAAATTTCGAGATTATTATTGATTTACTATTTGAAACGTTGTTCTTATAAAATTGTTTATTTAGGTCACTGTTTTAAATAAATTTTTGACAGGGTAATGAAACGTATACTTTAGCACCTAGCTTCTTTAACTAGTCGATATGAAATTAATCACGAATTGTTAACCTTTGCACTGAGCAGTGACATGGCATTCAATTAACAAAATTTAACGCTGATTTTACTTGATTAAATAGTGAAACCGAAATTAGTTCTTATTGTAAAGGTGACTTTTGTAATGTGTAAAAATGAGAAGCTTCTATATTATGTAGTTTTCTATAGTTTAAAAAATTTGTTTGTTAATAGATTGTGGTTTGTAATTGACCGAAACATGTTGCAGAAAATTTTGGACAAGACTTCCACTGTATAATGTTAATACAATGTGTCCCAAGACTAGCCGAACATAGGCAAATAACGTGGGAAGTAGGGTGTATAAGGGCGTCCGAGCGCCACCAGGACTGCCAACCATCAAATCTGGTGACAAAAATGCTCCTAGAATCTAGTAACATTTTTAGCAACACTCAAGAATCTGATGACAACAAATACTCCTCGAACCGGTTATTCTTAGTAATAGACTAGCCTGTTTCTAAAAATAACCGGTTCTAGCGGGATGTGTGTCACCAAATTCTGGAGTGTTACTAGCTTTGACAGGTGGCAGCCCTGGTGCCGCTCGAACGCCCTTATACACCCTAATAAGAGGAAACTGAAAATGTCGTATATCTCTCTGAAATGCTGCCGCCAATATTAGACGTCATAACGATGAAGAAAACAAATTTTTTAATACTCAGTCAATATTTAATATTTTGATAGGATTCTGGTTTAATTACGGCTTGAAATAATTAATTTACGATTGCAATAAACACGTTTAGCTTATAACTCCAAAATTACACTTCCCAGCATGCGTGTTTTGTTAGCGTAATTATCAAACGGGCTTTACACGCTTGTCACCCAAAGTGCAGCGGTTCAAATTCTGCTCACTGCTAATTATTTTACAATTATTTTTAATTTCTTATTGTCTGTTCTATTTTATAAAAAGTTAATGCTAATTTTTTAACAATTATTTTTAATTTCTTATTATTTGTTCTATTTTATAAAAACTCAATATTGTTTTTATGCCGTTTTTTGTTAAAGCAAAATTGGCAAATTACACAATATATTCATTTATATAAACCGATTATCGAATAGATTAGCTACGAACTATTTGTTGACCGATTAGCGAATAGTTCGGCATTTGAATACTGAAAACTATTCATTAACCGAAAAGCGAATAATTCGGATTTCTAATCTTGCGAAGTATATTCGTTTACTAAATACGTAATATTTCGGCTTTCGAATACTGCGAACTGTTTGTAAACCGATTATCGAATAGTTTAGCTGCGAACTATTTGTTAACCGATTAGCGAATAGTTCGGCATTTGAATACTGAAAACTATTCATTAACCGAAAAGCGAATAATTCGGATTTCTAATCTTGCGAAGTATATTCGTTTACTAAATACGTAATATTTCGGCTTTCGAATACTGCGAACTGTTTGTAAACCGATTATCGAATAGTTTACCTGCGAACTATTTGTTAATCGATTAGCGAATAGTTCGGCATTCGAATACTGAAAACTATTCATTAACCGAAAAGCGAATAATTCGGATTTCTAATCTTGCGAAGTATATTCGTTTACTAAATACGTAATATTTCGGCTTTCGAATACTGCGAACTGTTTGTAAACCGATTATCGAATAGTTTAGCTGCGAACTATTTGTTAACCGATTAGCGAATAGTTCGGCATTTGAATACTGAAAACTATTCATTAACCGAAAAGCGAATAATTCGGATTTCTAATCTTGCGAAGTATATTCGTTTACTAAATACGTAATATTTCGGCTTTCGAATACTGCGAACTGTTTGTAAACCGATTATCGAATAGTTTAGCTGCGAACTATTTGTTAACCGATTAGCGAATAGTTCGGCATTCGAATACTGAAAACTATCCATTAACCTAAAAGCGAATAATTCGGATTTCTAATCTTGCGAAGTATATTCGTTTACTAAATACGGAATATTTCGGCTTTTGAATACTGCGAACTGTTTGTAAACCGATTATCGAATACTTTAGCTGCGAACTATTTGTTAGCCGATTAGCGAATAGTTCGGCGTTCGAATACTGAAAACGATTCATTAACCGAAAAGCGAATAATTCGGATTTCTAATCTTGCGAAGTATATTCGTTTACTAAATACGGAAATTTCGGCTTTTGAATACTGCTAACTGTTTGTAAACCGATTATAGAATAGTTTAGCTGCGAACTATTTGTTAACCGATTAGCGAATACTTCGGCGTTTGAATACTGAAAAGTATTCATTAACCGAAAAGCGAATAATTCGGATTTCTAATCTTGCGAAGTATATTCGTTTACTAAATACGTAATATTTCGGCTTTCGAATACTGCGAACTGTTTGTAAACCGATTATCGAATAGTTTAGCTGCGAACTATTTGTTAACCGATTAGCGAATAGTTCGGCGTTCGAATACTGAAAACTATTTATTAACCGAAAATTGATTAATACGGATTTCTAATGTTGCGAAATATATTCGTTTACTAAATACGTAATATTTCGGCTTTCTAATACTGCGAACTGTTTGTAAACCAATTATCGAATAGTTTAGCTGCGAACTATTCGTTAACCGAATAGTGAATAGCTCGGCTTTCGAGCACTGCAAACTATTCGTTAACCGAAAAGCGAATAACTCTGATTTCGCTTCATGCGTTGTATATTTGTTTACCGAACAGGAAATATTTCGACTTTCAAATACTACGAACTGTTTGTAAACCGAATAGTTTAACATGATTTCTTAATATAGTCATTCAGCAACTGAAAACAGCCTACAATCAACATATCATGATATTTGCGGAAAATCGTAGAAAAATTGTGTTGATATTATTATTGGGTAACCGAATTATTCCGTACCCGAAAAGTCAAAATAACGGTATAATTCCGTATCCGAATAATTCAATGAATCAAAACCAATTAACCACTCTTTCCGGATAGTAGAGAAACCGATTAACCGATTAATGAAGTACACTTTCAACAGCCCTGCTAAATGCTTTAAAAAATTTGAAAATGTAAATGCAAAGTTTATATAGTTATGTTTTTATAGTTTTAAATACCCATTACCATATTCCCATTGTTTTCAAATACCAAAAAGCTTCAAGATCCTTGAACATAACGCCCATGTTACACAAAAAAATTTGATGACCATTTGTTTATTATGTTAACAGAGATTTACACATTTAATACCTATCTATAAGTAAATCTTTAAAAATGTAATTTACACTCTTAATACCTATAAATCCGTATAAAGAAACCTTTGTAGTTAAATCAGAGATGTGATCTCAGAACACGTTGGTGTTACATAACCAACAAATTTATAGTTTATAGTTCAGTCGGATTTTAAACACGTTGCAATGCAACGAAGAGTAAACCATTTCAAGGTTGTTATATTTTAATTACAATAGACTTCTGGTATTCATAAAAGTACTGCTTTGCACGTAGTTTATTAAAACATCAAATATGAATCATTTTAAAGTAACTTCCATTGTTATAATTTATAAAAATATTAGGCCTGAAGTTTTTAATTTGCTGATAATAATATAATCATTTATTTACTTTATTGGTTAATAATTTTACTGCAAAAAGAATGATTAATTCCTAGGAAATTGCTATTTTTAGAAGCTACATGCAGTGTTTGTTACGCTCATTGCAATATTTTAATAAGGAAGAAAAATGGTGTTTTTGTAATTTTATTACAATATTTATTTTAATTATAAACTGCTACTGGAGAGATTAAACTGATTTTTTTTTATTGCTACCTCGAAGCTTCATGGCTGTAGAGTCTCCAACAATGTCACAATTTATTTCTCCTAATTAAAATAGCAAGCTTATAGGTAAATGCAGCTGTATATACGTTTACGATGTATATTTCATGAAATATGACAAAGCAAAAGATGCGTTAATTGAAAGAAATGCTGATTACAATTCTTATTTAATGTTGCTAATAAGTTCTAGCTTTACTTCGTTGCAATTCACATTAATTTATTGTAAATAAAACAATTCTTACTTCAACAGGTTTTTATTTTAGCCTTATACGTATTTCGACATGTTTACATCTTGTATTCTTGTTTTAATCTTGCCTCTGATAATGATATGTAAACATGTCGAAATACGTATAAGGCTACAATAAGAAACCTGTTGAAGTTAAGAATTGTTTTATGTACAACACATTCTTATTTAATTATCGTCTTAAAGTTGAATAAACTACAAATTGTTGCGTTCTTAACATTATCTACAAAAACGTTTATCAATGTAACATTTACTTTTAACACTTAAATGTTAAAAATAGCTAACTAAAATTTTAAGCACAGGTCAAAATTTTCAACCCACATCTAAACCTTTTATTAAAAAAAAATTAGGTCACAGGTAATCTTATATTCCTATCTACTGTTATTAATTCAACTGCTTAGAATAAGTAGCCAAAACTCGTCCACCTATGCATGTTTAAAGAAAAAAATAAGATAATAACTCAACAAATTGATGTCGCTGGTTAAGGCAAGGCTCCTTTTATTAGTAGAATAAACTTATTAAAATTTTTTGTATCAATTTGTGTTGGTGGTTTCAGAACGGCCTCTATTAATTTTAATCAACATCTAAACTTAATTTAAGGTGCAGCTTTTAGGCAATTATTTTAAGCAATGCAGTTGCAAGTCTTACTTTTAAACTGGTATTTGTCAACTTCCATAAATAGGCGATTCTGAAAGCTGTGTTAATTTGGGATGCAATTATTTTTCGTTACGAAAATAAATGTCACGGTTTTGATCTATTTATTTGCTATAATCATATTATGTTCGCTTAAGTAGGTGCAAATCGGTTATAGGCATGGGTTTAACGGGAGCAGAGAGGGCTGTAGCCTGCCCGTGAAACAACCAACAAAAAATATACTGCAATTATACAGAGTGAGCATAAAAGGTCAAGAACCACGTGACGTAACATAGGCAACCCATTGTACAGAAGTGGCTACCCTGCTTTAGGAAACTAAATCTGGCAGTTGTAGCAATTACCATTGGCGCAGCACGTACAAATTAGGGCACAGAACACATATTTTCATAAAAAATCAATTTGACACGTCACAATTTAAAAAAAATTTGTAAAAACATTTAACAAAGCAAAAGTAAATGATAGAATTTATTTAAGAATATTATTGTAGAAAACATATTTGATTTATAAATTACAATAGCTGCTCAAAATGAATGCACGAACGCCAATGAAACAGAATGACATTGCAAAAGGAAATTAGCACAGCAGGCAACATTAGAAAATAAAATTCACTACACATTTAAATTAGCCGATGGTCACATGGTTCTTAACCTTTTAGCCCGCTCTGTACTTCTTACACAGGGAGTTTTAAAAAACATGAACCGCTGTTCAGAAGCAGATTCCTTCCCTAAAAATAAGACTAAAACTTCCTATAAGCATGTATCCGCAACAACTTAGTTTTCGAGATACCGGGTGTTAAAATTTTTATTTTTAATGGTTATTTAAAAAAATTCAGTAACGGCTTGGAATATTCTGTTAAAATTTTTCATGCAACATTTTTGCTTATATTTAAATTCTAAAAACGCCACCAGGGACTGACGTGTGGTTAACGGGGTTAATTTAAAAGAAAACACATACACGCCACTGTTTTTTAATGTTTTATTTGCTTTTTGAAATCCTTGATGCAATGTGAATAAAAACGGTCTTTTTAAATTTTTACGTTTAAGCAACCCTTTTAAAACTATATTTTTATTGAAATTGAAACTTTAACATTGGAAATTAAAAAGAGTATACATAAAGAAAAATTAAAGTAAATGTTAGAAGTGAGCACCTCCAGCTTCAATGCAGGCATACAATCTGCGATGTAGGGAAGTTGTAACGCGATTGCTCACAGGATTTTGTTTTATGTTTCGAAAGGCATCTTGTATATGTTGCAGCAGCTTATTTTTTGTGCCCACTGCTGTACGATAATTTCTTTCACATGACCCCGAAGGTAGAAGTCCATCAAGTAAATGATACTCGTTGTTCAGGCGATTGGGTCGCATAAAATACGTATTTTTCCAAATTCCTCAACGACGGACGTAAAATTGTGGCAGGTGTCGTGATGTAAATCTTGAAAATTGTCTTTTCTAAAAAAAAATCTTAGGGTAAACGGTTGCCTTAAATAGCTAGCTGCTGACACATAAGTGAATCTTGCCTAGACTCAGAATGTAGTGACAATCTTCATTGAAGTTCTAACACAACAAGACAACGTCATAAATTATTGTCCGCTTGGGCCTCTACTTGCACTTGTCGAATGCGCCGTGATCATAACGGGAAGACCAATAAGAGTAGGGGTAGCAGTAATTAGTAATTATTTTGTTAGCTTCCTATAAAATGTCAGTTTTGTTTTACGCATGTAAGTGCGATTAATTATTTGCCACATATTTTTTTTTAATTTTTACTTGATTTTTTGAATTACAGACCATCCCCTTTTCATCAAATCCTATCAACCACTGGTTATTTTTCAATTAAATACATTATAATTGAGATTTTGGCGGAAATACGTGTATTGAACCCCTAGGAACTGAAACAAAAATGTCACTTTCAACTGTATGTGTGTACTGGATCAATTTAATGAAGGTTGTAATACCCAAGCAAAAAAAACCTTCACTAGAACTTCATCCGAAAAAAACCTGAAATTAAGTTCGATATATTTTTTAGTATTATTTTGTCACTTAAAAAATGTCTAAACACAAAATCAAATGTTGATAAAAGCCCAGTAAACAGGGTCGTACCGTGAAGAAGTCATTTCAGCCATGTTTTATGACGTCAGATGTGATGTTATAATCACGTGAAAATGACGAGCACAAGTCACATTATTATGACGTCATCTTGTGACGTAAAAATGCCGTTAAAAGTAACGCATTTCTGCCTATGTTATAAGTATAACGTACCTATGACGTCAATATGACGACCCTATAGAAAGGATTTATATTAAAATATAAGGATTAATATAATAATAGTTTTTTTTTTTGAAAAACAAGAGATAAATCAAAAAGGTTTCTTTAAAGTTTTTCTACCTTGTCACAATTGTTTATAAATAATGGCCATACGACCTGTATACTCAAAAAAATTGATAATTTCTACAATTTATTTTTCTAACAGTGACCGCACAAATTTTTAACATTTTAAGAACTAATAGATCTAGGAATGGGCTATGCCGATCCCAAAGCACTGATTTCCCTTTAATGCTTTTTAAATTTTTCAAACTGGTATACTTTTTGGTCAATAAATGGCGGTGGCTACAAAATCCACAATCTAGCTGCACTACGACTACTCAAAGACAGCAGAACTTATTTTTTTAAATGCATAATCATTGGGGTCAAACGCCCCCATTTTGACAAACAAATTTTGTTAACTGTGCTTTGGTGTTCTTCTATTCCCAAATTACCATGTGCATAAACCAAAAAATTCCATTTTTTGCATTTATTTCGTGAACAACTCTGACTTCTAACGACACTTACGTCATTATAGGCGTTTTGAGTATAAGCGAGTGTTGTAAATAGACAATCTGTCTCCGTAATTTAGATAACACACTTATTTATTTGTTAAAGTAACTGTTAAGGTTGGAACTTATGATAAAATGTTTTGGAAAATATAATAGGAAGAAACGTTCGACATAAAAAGTTAACTTTAGTCTTGTAGTTTGTATTTTTCGTACTGATATGTAACTTTGACTGATAATTTTGTAAATTTTCAGGCGACGTAAGTTTTGCAACGGGTTGACTTAATAATTGCTTAGGAGCCTTTTATCTTGTAATTAACAACAACGTTATATTGGTTGTTAGTCTATTATTTATAACCAAAAGACGCACCAATAAAATATTAATTCACACTTAATCATTTTGAATTATAAAACAACTTTCACGAATCGGAATTTAATAAATACAATAAGAACATTTATAAATTGATAGACGGCACTGACAGCATTTTAAGTGAAGACGTTTTCTGTTACGTAATACATTCAGTTTTATTATCTCAGACAAACCACATTTATTGTTTTCACTTTAACCTCAGAATCGTACAGTTCTAAGAAATATGACAAATAAGTAAAATTGGTGTACGAAGACATGGCTTGCGTAAGATTCTTCAGGCCAGGGCCGTCTGTCTCAAATGTGCAAATCCTTACCATATTTGGACACCACCATAAATGGACAAATAGGCCAGTATTGCATCAATATTTATGGTTTCTGCATAGCTATGCAGTCAACACATGTTCATCCAGGGAGTTGTTTATTATTATTAATGGCCTTAATGCGAACAAGACAAATAAAGTGGTTAATAATTATATTGAATTTTTGTAGCAATTGTTGACAATAAAAGCACGAGTAGAAACATAAAAATTAAAAAAAAAATCCGAGCTTGCATAAAACTGACTATTTACATTTTCACTTAAAATAGAAATGTTTGCAATGTTTTTACCATATTAGATCAAACCGTTATTGCGGATTCTTGTAACACCGCGATTGCATTTGGTAAATCCACTATCATTCACAAAACAACTACTGAGAAAGATATACCAAAAAAAATTATGAAAGTAAAGTTGCATAAGGTCCTTTGATTCTCAGTAAGGACATACCGGTCCCGACTTACGTTTTCCTATTATGGTGTTATTAGTGCAGTTTGTCAATGTTTTGTATTAACCTAATTGCCCCTTAATCGTAGCAGCTGCTTGTTATTCTTGACTTGCATTTTACACATTTGGGTCAAAACTTCATGCGAATGTCCCATTTAACCACTTGATTTATTTCATCATCAATATTAATAATTTACGTAGACACTCCAAATGAATATCGAAACGTTTCGTTGGCAGCCTTCTTTTCAGTGGCGTAACTACCATGGCGCAGAGGGGGCAACGGCCCCCGGGCCCGAAGCCTTAGGGGGCCCTGCCACGAGCCACGAGTTTTTATTTTTTTTATTTCTCTATTACAAAGTTTTTTCAATAAAACTTTTTGATTTTCGACAGTCTCTATTTTTATATTCAACAAAAAACGTTTTAAATTCCATGTAAGGATGTACTTATACAATGAAAAATACTGAAGTGAGATTATATTTAGTAATAACACAACACCCACACTTTTTGGTACCGACCCAGACACATTAACTTCAGAAAATTTTAGATTTGCTTATCTTAATTAGACACGGCTTTAATATTTATTTTCATTTACTAGACTGCAAATATTTTTTTCCTATTGAAGAAATTGTCCTTATTATCAATTACTTTAATATTGAAGTTTTCTTGAGGATGGGGCCAGGGACCTTCAGGTATGTTGCCCCCGGGTCCAAAACCTGAAGTTACGCCACTGACTGTTATATATTACAAAGAATAATAATCGGATATTTTTATATTTCAAGGTTTTCATTTATTTAATACGCTGCTCTGCTTAAAAAGGTATTTGTTATATCATAAGCTGCAGGCAGTTATAAATTTATAAATTATGCTGCATAAATCATTATTTACACATTACTTACTGGCGATTTGCTTCTAGCAATCCAGGCGCCAAGCTGCTAAAGTGTAACTTAAATATGCAGAACACTTTGCAGTCTCGAATAAGTCGGTTAATTAATCGCCACCGCATACTCAAGACGTTTTGTTGCATTTCGTAGTGGTCAAATTGAAATTTTACTGCATGCAGTTTTGGTAACGCTATTTACAGATACAGAGATCACTCTCGAAGAATTTAATTCGTGCAGAAAAGAATTAAATTGCGAATGAACTTGGTTAATAACTTAATAACAGTTTCATGCAAAAATGTGCTTTTAGGTATTTGAAGAAGATAAATTATTTTTGAATATTTTAAGTTTTTTCTTGAATTTTTATGCATGTCCTGAAGACATTTAGAAATTTCTGAATAATTCTTAGAAATTTTCGAACACACCCTACACATACATATTTTTATCTCAATCACTGCAGACAAATACGAACACAAAGTGTAGTAATTAATACGATTTAATGATATTCGTTTTATTATCCTCAATAATGTTGAATTTTGTTTAGTTATTCTTACAAGAAATGTATATGTTAAAAATATTTAAATAACTGAGTACCTACCTATTTTATTAATAAAAAACTACTATCACTAAATCATAAAAACGATTTTGATGTTTCCACGGATAATTATTGTTTGCAATATTAGCATATACTGAAAATAAATAAAAAATTATTTCAAATTTTTTTTTCTAATTTTCATGTTTCGAATTATTTACAAAATTTTTGAAATTCCAAATAATTTTTATAATGTTTCAAAATTTTCAAAAATATTAAATTTTCAAGGTTTGAATCAGAGAATAGGAGAGAAAGCAGAGTTTTTGAAAAATAATTTAACTTACTGGGTAAGCGCCAGAACAGGTAACAACCGGCCATTTTCTTAATTTTTAAATTAATATTATTAAATTTTTTTTTTTTGGGTAATATACACCTAAAAATGCATATTACGACATAAAACGGTGTTAATTTAGACTTCCAGTTTAACCCGAAATGATAATCTTTTTATTTTTAATGGAATTCTGTATATTTTTGTATATTTGGATAGACCTGTTAATTTCCTTTACAGCTATACATAATACTTACCCATTAACTTTTAATTTTGGCGGCCAGAGGGCGTTTTTAAAAAACCTTAAATGCCTAATAAGTGATATTCATAATTAATTTTTTTTAGTTGGCTTTGAAAACAAAGGAATAATGAACTTTAAGTGTTTTTTTTATTAATTTGTTTAAACATTTTATTGTGGCAAGAAAATATTAAAAAATTAAAGAAAAACAATTCTCAAGTTTTAAACGGTCATAACTTATTTTTTTTAAATACCCTTGGTTGAGTTTTATTGCACTTTTTGAATTGCCATTTTATTTGATTTAATTTAATACCAATAACGTACCTTATTGATATTTTGTTTTCAAAGCATACTTAGTTGCAAAAACGTAGCTATTTTTAATATACGTTAATAATACAATGATTTAGTTTTTCTTGCTATTTTAAAAATAATGAGGCATGTTATTGGTATTAAATTAAAAAAAAACAAAATGGCAATTTAAAATGTACAATAAAACTCAAATAGGACTATTAAAAAAAATAAGTTATGACCGTTTAAGAATTGAGAATTTTATTTTCTTTAATTTTTTTAATATCTTCTTGCCGCAATAAAATGTTTAAAGAAATTAATAAAAAAATCACTTAAAGTTCAATATTCTTTTGTTTTCAAAACCAACTAAAAAAAAATTAATTATGAATATCACTTATGAGGCATTCTATGTTTTTTTTTTAAAAACGCCCTCCAGCGGCCAAAATTAAAAGTTAATGGGTAAGTATTATACATAACTGTAAAAAAAATTTAAAGGTCTGTCCAAATAGGCAAAAATATACAGGGTGTTCTATTAAAAAAATTTCTATCACTTACGGTTAAACCGGAAGTCAAAATTAACACTTTTTTATGTCGTAATATGCATTTTTATGTGTATATTATTCTAACAATATTTGAAATTAATACTTTAAAAATTGAGAAAATAGTCGGTTGTTACCTGTTCCCGCGGCCACCCGATATTTAAATAAAATTACTACTTTCAAAGTTTTTAAGTAATTTCAAAAATGTTAGTTTTCGAAATTTAAAATTTAAGCAAATTTTCAAAAATTCTAGAATACACAACCTTAAAACAAAATTAATGATTATATTATATGAACGTGTTTTCGATTTTGAACGGCTATATAAAGCGGTGGACGTTTGAATATTGAAATATCTGTAGTAATTGGTAACCTAGGCCCCCATAGATTTTAGGTTTTGTATGGGTAGGTGAACAGCTAGGCTTACGAAATAAAGGTGAATACACAACACGAATTGCTGGTTCGCATTTTGGATACTGCAGCCTATGGCAAGCCGTTCTAATTTTTAATACGTGTTGTGAAATCGGTATTACAAAACATCCCAATATGTGCTTTTTACTTCAGATATCAGGAATGCATTTCAGATAGCAGAAACGCATTTGAGATATCAGGAATACATTTCAGATATCAGAAATGCATTCCAGACATCAGGAATGCATTTTAGATGTAGAATTAATTTTAATTTAAACATAAAGAAAAATTACGTTTTACAAGCTTACATGTATTATGGCTGTGTTATTAAAAACGTTCAAAATATCGCACTAAAATGGTCATTTGTTAATTTCCTATATAAATTCATAATTTCACAGTAATATTATAGATATAGATATAGATAAAATAATATTTAAAATACCGCAGTGAAATGGAAAATATATTATTTTAAATGTATGAGTATACTTTTATTATGACTGTGATATCAAAAACATTAAAAATGTCGCTGTACAGTTAGACATCGTTAATTTCTAATATCAGGTACATTCCTAATTTCACGGTGATATTAAAAACGGTGAAAATATTACAGTGAATTTAAAATAGTTAGATTTAAAATATGTGGAAAACATTTTTAATATGACTGTTATATTAAAAACATTGGCAATAATCACAAATTGTCGATTTAAAATATGTGATAAGGTATCAGCGATCACACCGCCCTCTAAGAACAACACACGGAAACACCCGTGTGGCAAGAAATAAGAAAGAAGGGATTTGGTTTCAATTTTAGTTAAAATAGACCACTACATGTTTCGTTCTTAGTTGCACTCATCAGTTGGACATAATTCTAACAATAATTGAAACCAAAAGCAAACAAGTAGATATATTCCAGAAAAAATAACATTAGCGGGGAATTACACAAGTAACGCCCCCTTCGGTGTGCGGCGAGGAAAAGTTGCAAAGCAACAAACCGCCTAAGTTGTTTTCGGTACCTGCAAAGCAGGTATCAGCGATCACACCGGCTTCCAAGCACAAAACACGGAAACGCCTGTGTGGCTAGAAATAATTGAAATCAAATTTTTTCTTAATGAGTATTTTATATACAGATACTCATTAAATATGAACTTTAACGAAGTGAAGCTGGAGTTCATACATAAATTTTTTCTTTCTTATTTCTTGCTACACGGGCGTTTACGCGTTTTGTGGTAACTTTGAAAATTATTCAAAATTTTTTAAAAATATTTTATGACAATTTTGAAAATTTATAATTGTGAAAATTTTGTAAAATTAAAACTTTTTTTGGAAAAGTTTTAAATTTTTTTAAAGTTTGTTTTGAAATTTTTGAAAAATATTTAAATTTTAATTTTCGAATACTAAACAATTTTCGAAATTTCGAAACATTCGAAATTTAAAATTTTTTGAAAATATCAAAAATTTCAAAATATACAAACTTTTAAAAAAATTTAAAATCCTTCCATAAAATATTTACTTTTACAAAATTTATCACTTCCCAAAGTATTAACGTTTCTCTTGAAACATCCTGTACGTATTTATGCTAATTCTACCGACGCGACGTGATGGTTTTCTATCATTAAATAACAGTAAAAGTTGAGAACAACTTGATAATTAAAATAAAACATTATATTTTGTTTTTATTCTCATACGTACGTTATTGTTAACAAACACTCTGTATAATATTGCTATCTCAATTACACATACACACGTACAACGAAAACAATACAAAACTACTTTATGAAAAATAAAGCGAGAGACAGATTTAACATTTGAATTACTATATTATGGCTTCCATTACAGGTCTAAGGGTTAAAGGCCATGTCGGCCGACACGTCAGGCGACGTCTCCCACATTCAGGACGAAGACGTCCTGCGAAAAATGGTAAAAATTTCGTTTAATATAATTATTGGTTACTGTGGATGGAAATCTTAAATACGCTATAATATATTTATTTGTGACATTGGTTGCGCTCTTAAAAAGGGAAACTATAGCACTATATAATTTCCTGAAAGGTGGAAGTTCAAAAACGGCATTGCAATTATACGTCCTGTGGGTGGACGAAATAATTATAAAATAGCATGAAATGGCTTGATGGATGTGATAATTGGTTGTTTATAAGGTGATCATAGAAATTTACCCGGCATAATAATTAACAGTAACATTATGATTATCTTGCCATTACAATTAGTACATGTTACTTACATGGACAAGGTGTCACATAAAGGAAGATAATGAGCGCTCCAACTTGTTAGATTATTCGTAGTATCCTGGGCTGAAAGCGGCAATTTCTTTTCTTTGAAGTCTATTTCTTCTTATGTGGTAAAACATCATCCTACATGCATTTCTGACTTTTTGCTTACAAGTAGCCTATTAACAGCTTTTAGCTTTTTATGTGGTAATTGTTAGCTTAGAAGTTTTCACACTGCTTAACACTTTACTTTAAATACTTTTAACTAATTAACTGCTTTGGTGTATTTCAACCTGCTTCAACACTAACTGAATATAACCAACCTGACAGTAGCAGCAATTCTGTATTTTCTTTAATTTATTCACTTTTTGTCATTAGTGGCAAGACACGGAAGATTTTGGCAAGAAGAAAGAAATTCGTTCACATATGTACAAATTGCGCGAAGAACGCCTCCGCAATTTTTACAGCACTGATTCGTCCACTGATATTCATAGAGCTCAAAGTACTCCTGGGCTTCACGATAAACCTGCAAAAGAAGGTAACGGCCCTACTCACGCTGATTCTCTAGCCGACCATAGCTTCCTTAGCCTCAAAAGCAAGGAAATTCGCGATTCGGAATCTCCAACCAGGGAAATGCATTACAGAGTTGGTAAGTATATAACTCTCTCAAGCAATTTAATATTTTAATTTTTATTTGCTATTCGAAACAGATAAAACACGCGGGGGAGATCAGGGATGGAACGTCGTAACAAAAAACGAAAGCAGTCCTGATGGAAGGACACACTCAACAAGCAGAGTAGCGACTACATCCGGAACGGATAAGATAGAGGGGGGTGTGGCAAATTATGCCGCTAAGTGTGAACAGAAAGCTTCGGTATATAACGACGGTGATGATAAGAATTTCACGAAATCTACGGCAACGAGCTCCAAAAACGTTATACAACAAGAGGCGAAAGGTGGGGATGATAACAGTAACTTCCAATCTTTCTCTACTAGTAGCAGTTCGTCTTCAAAAGTTGTTTCTCAACATCGTTCCACCAGTGGAGATACTACTGACTTTAAAGCGTTGCCATCTAATGTTGATGATTCTTCATCCACCACTGTAGTGCGTAAGACATATACTACGGATGTTCCAGCAGAGTTGAAGAATAGTCCCAACTACATCGACGCCAATACCAAGGTAACCACCGAAACGCGTACTCTACCAGATGGATCTAGGGTTACGACTACTCGATACGAAACGAAAGGTGGAAAAACAGTTTCTACCTCATCGACTGACCATCATACTACAAGCAATAAACAGGTTGTCTCTGAACAAAAATCATCGACTATAAAAAGTACTTCCAGTAAGACAGAAAGTCAAAGCAGTAACAGAATGATTCAAGACAGCAGAAACGTGCATGATGATGTGGATAGAACCAGAATCGTTAATCAAACTGATAATACACAAATTGTAAGACAAGTTCCAGTGAATTACGATAATACAGATAGAACGGTGTCTGTTCAAGTCATAAGATCAACTAATGACGATGTTAACCGAAATGTTTCTCAGAATGTTAGCAAGACGTCTTCCAGTTCTGTCAATATACAAAAGAGTCAAAAAGTAATAGATTCGCGGAACGTGGACGTGAATGTTGAAAGTAATCGTGTCGTTCAAACGAAAGACATTCATAACACTAAGAACATTCACGATGTAGGACGAAACGTTGATGTACGCCAGGAGTTTATAACAACGAAAGATAACGTGGTTAAAACACATACATCTCAAGATGTTCATGGTGCTAATCAGGATGATGTTCGTACCATAAGAGTAATTCAAGAAAATGAATATTTGCCTAGAGACAAACAACCAGATTTTGGACGTACACCTAAAAATAATCGAACAACTTCTACTACTGTACGTGAAGAGGTTGTTACAACACGAGATGGTACAGTGAAGAAAACAACTACCCAAGACGTTCGGGGCAACACTGAAAATGATGTACGCATTATTAAAACAGTACAAGAAAAAGAATACTCTCCAAGAGACACGCAGCCAGAATTTGATCGTATACCTAAAGATCAACAAATAAGTACTACTACCGTACGTAAAGAGATAACAACGCGAGGTGATACTACTCGAGATGTTAGAGGTGATACCCAAGATGACGTTCGCATTACTAGAGTAACTCAAGATGTTCGGGGCAACACTCAAGATGATGTACGCATTATTAAAACAGTTCAAGAAAAAGAATACTCTCCAAGAGACACGCAGCCAGAATTTGATCGTGTACCTAAAGATCAACAAATAAGTACCACTACGGTGCGTAAAGAAATAACAACACGAGGCGATACTACTCGAGATGTTAGAGGCTCTACCCAAGATGACGTTCGCGTTACTAAAGTAATTCAAGAAAATGTAGGTCGTCCAAGGGATATCCAACCAGACTTTGGCCGAACACCTATTGATCAGCAACCAGGTGGTGCACACCAAGAAATTGTTACAACAAGAAGAGAGGTTATAACAACAAATAAATCTGAAAATATTCCCATCACTACTCAAGATGATGTGCGCATTATAAAACTTATTCAGGAAAATGAATATTTGCCGAGAGGTAAGCAACCAGGAACACCGGGAGATCGCACTCCTATAGGCAGAATACCCGACGATCGCATACCCGCAGGTCGTGTTCCTGGAGATCATACACCTGTATCTAGTATACCAGGGGACCGTACCCCTGTAGGAAGCACACCTGGAGATCGTACACCAGCATTAAGTACCCCAGGAGATCGCACTCCTGTTGGCCGTGCCCCTGGAGATCGTACACCTGGAATTCAAGAAATTGTCTGTCATTTAGTTCCGCTACATGAACGACCAGATCAATTTTTGCCGAAAGATCAACAACCGTCAGATACTCGTAAATCTTACACTACAAAAACAACAACTACTACAGTCACAACAAACGTGGACAATAAAACGGGCGATAAAAAAATTGTAAGTGACGATTTCATTAACAAGGAGCGCACGCATATTATAGATACCAGACCTGAGCAACAAGAGCCATCGCCTAAATATGATAAACAAAAACCTGGCCAAAAAGAACCATCTCCTAAATATGACACACCTGAAAAACGTGAACCTATAAGACCAGGAAAATCAGAACTTGATGAAAAACCAAGTCCTACTGACGGGCAATATCAGACAACGTATAGAACAGACTATGTCAGCAAACGTATTAGCGTGGATGTTAGTCCTACTCACGACGCATTTGCGAGATCTTTGAGAGCTATAAGCCCAGATCGTGATAAGAAACGCGGAAGCACCCGTAGCTTAAAGTCGAGTACTTCTTCTCTCCGTAGTAGCACAAGCCCTGAAAAATATCCCACAGATAGACGACAACCTGGAAGGACATCTCCTGACAGAAAACCAGGTACTGATTTCAGAGGAATGTCACCAACGAAAAGAACAAGTCCTGATAAATTTACACCGGGAACGGTTACTTGTTCTCCTAGACGCTCACCAACCAAGCAAACACCAAACGACTCGTCTAACACCGACACTATAACTAGACGACGTAAAGATGAAACTTATACCACGGTTACAAGGTCGTCCCCAGAAAGAAAACCTGTGAAACCAGGTACCACAAATTATAATACTGTTACAAGAACAAAACATACTACTGCTAATGATACACGTCACTTTGCAACTAAAACTACTGATACTAAGGAAACTATTGACAGTAGTACATTAACAAGACGTCCTAAAGATCGCCCACGATCACGAAGCACTTCACCTACGAGCATCGCAAGTGATATTGAATTTGTCAAAAGCAACGAAATTGTAACCGATTTAGATGACGAAACAATTACTTCTACAACCAACAGGATCGACACTCGTCGAGATGTAATAGAAAATCAACGCACAATAGTTGATGATGAGTTAACAGATAAAAGACCCACATCTTTAAATGTTACAACCACTACTACTACTAAAAAGACCAGGAAAATCACAGATCGTTCTCCAACTTCGCCTCTCACTGATTCTCCTGCCAAGAGATCTCCAGTGAAAGACAAACCCCAAGAAAAGCCTTTAAAGAGACGTGATACTTATGAAGATAGATGCCGTCAGATTTTAGGAATTTCTGATAAAACAACAGTTGACAAGAACGTTACAGAAGTAAGAAAAACCACCAAAACTAAAGTAGAAGAAACACCACGCACTGCTCCTAGAAAACCATCTACAGACGGATTTCCCAGAAGCTCCAGCAAATCTCCTGAAAAAATTCGTAGTCCAACTAAAGATATTCAAGAATTTCCTTCCCACATTAGAAGGTCTCCTGAAAAACAACCCTTGGAGAAGGTTCCTAGAAAAACTTCTCCTACAAAAGATGCACCTAAAATACAAGAATTTCCTTCTCAAATAAGACGCTCTCCTGAAAAGGAACCGCTTCAGAAACCATTTGACAAGTGTCGTCCTACAAAGGAGAAGCCAAAAGTGCAAGAATTTCCTTCGCAAATTAGAAGATCCCCCGAGAAACAACCATTTGAAAAGCCTCTTGAAAAACCTCGTCCTGGTTCTTATGTAACAAAAATTCAAGAATTTCCTTCTCAAATTAGACGTTCTCCCGAGAAACGGCCACTAGAAAAACCTAGTGAAAAATCTCGTTCTACTAAAGAGGGGCCTAAAGTACAAGAATTTCCATCACAAATTCGACGTTCTCCTGAAAAGCAGCCTTTTGAGAAATACCCAGAGAAAGTTCATCCTACAAAAGAACGACCTACGGTTGACGAATATCCTTCGCAATTCAAAAAAGTTCCCGGACTTGGAAATGCTCCAGGTGAAGTAAACGAACCCCTGTTTACAAAAAAATTCATTAGCACTTTATGTCGCGATGAAGAAGTTGATCGAACTGATATACGCAAAACTACGACTCAGCGTACATCGCCCGAAAGAACTTTACCCCAAGAATATGTTACTCCATCCGATACAGATTCAGATCAACCCCACAAGACCGTTAAAAAAGATTCACCTGAAAAAACAATAAAACAATATACAACACAAAGAGGCCCTAAGCAACCTTCTCCTGAACGCAAACAACCATCTGTTACTAAATTTATAGATACAGAACGTACAGACACTGACATTACAATAACTGAATACGAAAAGCAACTCAGACGTCCCTCAAAACCAGATCGTGTGTCTCCAGAGCGTAGACCTGTTACTGAAAAGTACGATACCGACAAGCGTGATACCACAACAAATGTAACAGAGTACACAGACGAATATTGTACAACAGAAGGATATAGGCCATTCAAGCCAGACCGGAAGTCTCCAACTCGCACTCTTTTGGGTACAGAAGAAAAGCCCAAACGTCCGGCGCACCCAGATCGTGTATCTCCAGACCGTAAATCTGTAACAGAAAGATATGATACTGACAAGCGTACAACCACCAAATATACTGACGAATATTCTTCCATTGACACAGAAGAGAGCAGACCACTAAAACCAGATCGCAAATCTCCGACTCGTTCTCCTGCGGATTCTGAGACTACACGCCGCACTAAAGTAACTGAAGTCACTAAATATACAAACGAATATGAAACACCAGAAGAAGATAAGCATCGTCCAATAAAACCACAACGAACATCTCCAAATCGTACTCCCGTAGATTCAGAAACAAATCGACGCAGTAAGACTACAGAATACACCGACGAATACTGCACAGTTATTACATCTGATGATGATAAGCCCGTAAAACGCGTACCAGCGGATCGTAGACCGGACGGAAAATCTCCCGAAAGAATTCGAGGAGTAACTGAATATACTGATGAATATCGTGCCACAGATAGAAGAGAAAAGACATCAACTGATCGGATTACTAAGGTTACAGCAAAATCAACACAACCAACGAAACCTACAAAACCAGGTGACGAGGAAGAGACAACTGATTCCGAGATAGACAGCACAACTCGCAGAATATCGAATAATTACACTATAAAACAAACCACCACTACAGTACCTAACGGAAATGTGCCAAAACGAACTACAAGTCCATCTAAGCCAGGGATTAAAACGATTGAATATCCATTGCAGAAACCAAAACCTGGGAAGACAACCCCAAAAACCACTAAAATAACATCAGCTGTGCATAGAGATAAAAACATTACACAGTACGATGTTGAAAACGTTTGCAATGTAAAAGTTGATGATAAAGTACATATAAGGACTCAGAGAATAGACGGTTACTACACCAACAAGACAACGAAACCTCTTACAAACGGCGATATTCCCCGAAATACAACAATTCCGAAACGTAACGAACCAAAGGCAACTAAACCTGGTGTTACCGAATATCCTTCTCAAAGATCCCCCGATCGCAAAAAACCGTTGTCCGACAGACCAGGAAAACCTGCGAAGGAAACACCAGAACGGAAAATGCCTAAACGACCAGATACCACAAAAACTGTCTGTTATACTTACGATAAACCCCGGAGTCCTGAAAGATACAGTCCTTCGAAGCAAATTACAGACAAAGAAAAAACTCATTCAACGACAGTTATTCGTAAAATAGCAACTAAACATATTACAGATACGTATGAGTCTAAGCCCAAAGCTAGGACACCAACGAAAACAATTCAGAGACAACCTGAAGTACAGCCAAGTACTAAGCGCCATATAGTTACTACAACAATACAAGTAACACCTAAAACTAGACCCGAAGGACCAAGGAAACCTTTGCAGAAAACTACAGTTGCCCATACTACGATTGAAAGGACTTCGCGATTATCTCAACCAAAAACAACTACTGAAAGGACGAAACCACGCAAACCGGTATCAAATGGCCGTGCTACTACAGAAGATGATTCTGAAACCGATTATGAAGTGGTGGATGATATAACTGATACGAGACGTGTAACAGAAGACACGTGTAGAACTACACGTAGACTCGACTCAAAAATTACTAGAACAACAAGCGATCAAATTATTAAAACACCCCAACGAGTTCCGGTACGTGGACATTCGAAACCAGAGCTTCTAACTTCTAAGCCAACGCGTCCCGGTGGCGTTGATAGAACTACCACGAAAACCGGTAAAAAAGTAATAACTACGAAATCCATAACAATAAACAACGACTTCGATAATGAAAGAGAAATAATTGTTAACCTTCAAAGGTCAACATCATCTCGAGAGCCAACACCAGATCGTATTTACCCTAGACCAGCTTCAGAAGACGAAGATACGGGTATTCCGCGATACCCCGACGAAATAAGCGAACCAGACGAATCGCGTACTCGCAGAAAACCAACTAGATTATCTGATATTCCTATAATCGAATCAGAGGACACCCAACAGTTTACAAGAATTACTGATTACGATGATACAAAAACCGAGGTAACTAGAAGGGTAAATAAAGTTGAAAAAACAGACGATTGTCTTCTTAGTGTCAACCAAAAAGTAAGCAAATTTGTTGACGAAGCCGACAGACTAACTAAGAAACCACAAAAACCATTAAGTCCAACACGAAAAAGCCCAAGGCCAGATATTGTTGTTGATGAAAGAACAGAAACAGACCAATCTTATCGTACAGTAACAGAAAAATTAAGTAAATTTGTGAACACTGCGGAACAATTGACTACTGGACAACGCATTCCTGAACGACCTAAAAGTCCCAAATGTAAAAATTATCCCGACGATGAAGTAGACGACCAACAATTCACCAGCGTTTCTAAAAAAGTGTCTCATTTTATTGAAACCGCTGAAAAAGTTCAATATCCGCAGAAACCCAATATAAGGGATGGTCCTGCTCCAAAAGTTAAACGTCCTGATTTCACAGACGTTGATGAAAACATAAAAGCTGATGACTGCTTGTTAAGTGTTTCTGATAAAGTAAGCAAATTTACCACAGTTCATAAACTTCAAAGCCCTGATTATAAGAAGCCTGTAAGTCTTGCCAAAATTGATATTACACCTAACCGAGAATCCCCAACAAGAGAATCCCCAAGAAGAGAATCACCAAGAAGGGAATCGCCACTAAGAGAATCGCCCAGTAGGGAATATCCCAGAAGGGAATCACCTAGAAGAGAGACACCTAGAAGCGAAATACCTAGAAGGGAAGTACCCAGAAGGGAATCGCCCAGAAGGGAATCACCTAGAAGAGAATCGCCTTCTGGAATAAGAACCGACTGTGTACAAATCGATTCTGAAGAGCAAACTTACATCAGGAGACCGTCGCCTGACAGATATAGCCCTGGCCGCAGAGAAAGTTCACCTAGACCATACTCTGATGACAAAACTCCAACAAGAACTTCAAACAGACAAACTATAGTAACAAAAACGGATACACAACAAAGCAAGTACGTCCGAAAAGATAGCTTGATAAGGGAACCAGATTCTACTCCAAAATCTAGTCGTAAAGATGATGAACCTAGAAGTGTGCTAAGTCCAACTGGTCGGCTTAGAAGTACAGAGAGCATTCGTAAAGCAAAGGAGTTGTTTGAAAATATCGCCAAGGAACAGAAAACAACCAAGCAACGAGATATCATAAATCGACCATCTGTTTTTGAAGGCAGAAAACCAAAACAACCAGACGACGATAGATGTACTATAAGAACAACTAAGAACGAAGATGTTAAATTAACCGATATCGGGGTGTACAACATCAGAACAAGCGATACCAAAACCAGAAATGTTGGTACAAAGCTCAGGTATTCCAGTGATGAGGATCTAGAAACAACTGATACTACACGTAAAATTGTAAGCCGTACATACAATAAAGACGACCACCTTAAATCTACTCGTTTGATAATGGATAAGTTGCATAGGTCTCGATCTCCAGAAAAAGACGAAGATGTTCCTGGTTACTTGCGTCCTTTAGATAGAAGTCCGCGGCCTCATAGCCCCTATAACGACAGATCACGTTCCCCAAGACCACATTCGGAAAGTCCTTCCCGTGATAGGTCTCCAAGACCTCATGATCCATCTCTTGATGAAATTCCTCATTATATGTGGCCCCTTGACAGAACTCTACATGATCATAGCTCAGACCGCGAGAGATCTCGATCGCGATCTCGAGAACCGACACCAGATATTCATTATGGTAAAATAAGATCTCGAGGTTCAACACCCGATGGAAATATTCCCGGTTACATGAAACCTTTGGATAGACATGTAAGACCTACGAGTCCACATCGCAAGAGCACAACTGAGTTGCAAGAGGTTTCCAAAAAGCATCCCGTTCACGACACCGATAAAACAACTAAATTTGGGGTAACACTGCGACGTACAGATTCTGGAAGAGCTGTCACAACTACTACATCAACATCTACCACCACAAATCAACGTCGTAAGCTTACTGCTGTAGAAATTGAACGAATTTTAACAACTACAGAAATTGAAGAAATATACGATATTGAAATCCTCGAAGTGTTGGTGAGTACAATTTGCCTTTCTCATTTATCTTTATTGTTAATGATATTCTATTGTTTTAGTTGGAAAGAGCTGTTAATTACGAACAACGTCGCAGAATTCGATCACAAATTCGTATAGTGAAACAACTTATTGCTGATAACAAGCTAACCATCGTAACTTCCAAAAAAACAACGAAAAATTTTTCACCTACAAGAGATTCTCCAAAGAATAGAGGAAAAAGCCCCGATAAACCCATGCAAATTGATCGTAGACCTAGCGATAAATCTCGAACGGAATATCAAACCGAATACATTCGTAAAGTCTCACCTTCCAGAAAGGCAGTGGATAATAAACATTATCAACACACAGACATTGTAACAAAGAGAAGTGATGTGGAAAGGAAATCGGAATATCATTCCTCCTACGCTTATAATGAACGTCGAACATCTTCAGAAGTAAAAACTCATGTAAGAAGTTCGAGTCCCGAGACTAAAATAATCAGAGGAAAGAGCCCAGAGAAGGCTCCAAGAAAATCTATTACCACCGTGGAAACAGTTACCAGGCACAGTCCAGAACGAAAAACACAAAAAACTGAAAGCAAGAGCGTTTATAAAACAGAACTGAAACGCACGACTCCCGTTAGCAAAACGGTTGTTGAAGAAAAACCATCGTGGGTAACTCAACGATCTTTAAAGAAGCCAACTGATGTTGTGTCTTCAAGAAAAACTTCATCGACAACAACAGCAACAACCAAGAAACAAGTAACTTCAAGAACTAGTCCAACGAAAGACCGCAAACCTATAGATGTTATAACATCAAGCTATGGTGTAGGACCAACCGATGAAAATGGCACCCCGTTGTTCGGTCTTAGGGCTTTGAGGGCACAAAATCGAACTGACACGACAAAAGGTAAAAACATTAAAATAGTGTTTAACGTACCGTTTTATTTTAATTAAAAAAAATTTTTAGTACAAGGTACAGTAATCCGAAGCCACTATTATTCCGAAAATGGGCAAGAACCTACTGGAGAAGTAAGTGTAACAAAGTATTCCACTGATCCTAGAGATCTAGATGGAAATGTTGAAGAAAGAAATGGTCTTGTTTCTGTTACCACTACACAGAAATTTGGAACTAAAGGCACTCCAACTTATAAAACGATAACCGATAAAAAGGTGATTATAGTAGATCATGTTTTGATTATTTCACTCATAAGATGTTAAGAAAAATTTTCAAGCAAAACAAACAATTGTTGCTATGTAATTTAACCCGATTTTTTTAGTTCACTCCTGGTTCACTACACTGTTGAAATATAATTTATTTAATTCAGAATTTAAAATTATAGTTAATGCTCATTTAATATAATTTTAGCAAATCACCGATTTAGACGACGAAGAATGTGAAACCGTAACCAAAAAATCGACAACTACTAAAGTATCCCGACGCGGGTCGGTAAAAGAAATGTCCAAGAAATTTATTGATAATGCAGGTACGTAATCACAAAAGTATGATAATATTAGTGAAGTAATCCATAACCAAAACGTGCCTTTTTCAGTGGAAACTTCGAAAAATGAAAGGCAGTCGTCCTACCCCAAGGCAGGACTAATCTTGCGCACTTCCAGTTTCAAAGACACTGCCAAAAGTGGCACCGGTAGCAGTAGAGAATCTTCTCCTGGTAATAATGTTCTTAATTTTAACTTCATAAGCCCTTTTCATTGTAATCTACATTTACAGAAAAGCATGAATCTGTTAGCAGAACAGTGACCGTAAAGAAAACTACGGCCAGTAGCAGTAGTACAGCATATGCTGATACTTTTTTAAATAATAAAACACGCGTGCGTGGGGTACAAGATGTAATAACCCGCATGAAGAATTCAGAAGATGGTAGGTACTTTACTGAAAGCAAATGACAAGCTACCTACTTTTGAAATTTTAACGTTATTACATCGTAGCTTTTTGGTTGCAGATGTTCAGGCGGGCGATTCCCCAGAAGATCAAGAGGCCCGGACTCTACTGAATAAATTTATAGGTTCCCAAGTTATTCTTTCAGGAATGGAAACACGCACATCATCTTCTTCTTCACCATCTACTACCACCGTTAAGCGTACTACAACAACCACTTCCTCTTCTTCCAAGGTAAGTGTTTTTAACTGTCTCTTTATTCTAATACTAAGTTTGAAATTTGTGTAAGTTCATGCGTAGATAGAAAATTTAAATATTTACAAATCTGAATTGTTCGAACAATAAGAATCTATTGCAAATTAATAAAGTTTTTGTTTTAATAACAAAAATATTTAATACCACCCTGCAATAATAAACAAGAATCATTCAAAACTTGATGTTAATAAGAAGCACCAGAGCAGCGAAATGGGAAACAGTTGGTGATAATTTACATAAATATTATACAGTGCAGACCTTGGATTTTAAATAGGTTAAAGTTATATTTATAATCAAGGAAAGAAGTCAAAGCTTAGGTAATATTTTGGCCAGACCTGTTGCACTATTAACTTTATTGAGATAGTATAAACTGATAATAAAATTTGTTTCCGCTTTCCGTATAAAAGAACTTTAGTGGTGTTTTTCCATTTAATTAATTTTCCAACTTTTTAATTTTTCAAATTAGCTTAGTAAGTTGTTTTTCTTCTAATACTGCCATTTTTATAAAATTGGTATAAAAATTAATACTTCTGCAAATTCATTTGATAGTCAAGCGATGCAAACAGAAAGCCATCTCAAGCACTATTATTTTTCTGAAATACAACACATAATCTAGGATAAAAAAAGTATAAGCTTCAGTTACGCACATATACAGGGTTGGGCAAAAGTACGGAACAATGCAAATATCTTTAATTCATTTTGTACATGAAGGTTCCGATATACGGCGAATACAATGAAAGTATCGGCGCGGTTTAAAATGACTTCTGATTTAGCCGGAAATGATATCAACTTTTTTATTTTAAATAGAACACCCTGTATATTTTTTGATATATCGATAGAACTCTTTTTTGCGAGCTCAGTGATATAAGGTTTCATGCCTTTATTTTTAATAACTTTAGAGATATTGAACAATGATGTTTCGTAATTGTTATCTTTTTTTTTTAACAGAATCATGAAGCCGTGCGTGAGCACGACCCCATAATTCACATCCCACCCCCTTACCCGGGCTCAGCACACTAAGTGCTATTCACCGGTCTAACATACCCCACCCCTGAAAGACATGCAACCCAACATACACACCTACATACACCATCCATGGACCCGCCGGATTTAACTTATTCAGAAAAATTACCGACGGGCAGTGGACTCGAACCTACTGCCATTGGGAGTCTAGTTTCAAAGTCTGGGACTTTAACCACTAGACCACCCGCCGCCGGCCCAATTGTTATCTAGCAACTCATGAAAACACAAGAATGTGAGAAGCTGTAACAGTTTTGTAAAGTTGTCAAATATGCTTGGTTCGCCTTGTATCGTTTTGATGTTTGATAGATTGAGCAGTGTGGTTGCAGTAATCAATTAATTAACAAAAATTAATTAAAACTGCTGAATTTAACATCAGAAATGGTTGAATTAACATAAAGAGAACGAATTCAAATTTTAATTATGGTTGGTTTTGATTAGCGTCGTAGAACTCAGCAAGAACTTTGTACTTTATTTAACAATCTACAATCTTTCTGGTAATTGAACCATTTCTAAATTTCAGTTTTAATTAATTTTGGTTAATTAATTGATTACTGCAACCACACTGCTCAATCTATCGAACATAAAAACAACACAATACGAACCAAGCATATTTGACAACACTACAAAACTGTTTAAGCTTCTCACATTCTTTTGTTTCCATGAGCTGCTAGATGACATTTACGAAACATTATTGTTCAATATCTCTAGAATTATTGAAAATAAAGGCATGCAACCTTATATCACTGAACTCGCAAAAAAGAGTTCCATCGATATATCAAAAAATATACAGAGTGTTTCATTTAAAAGAAAAATGTTGATATTTCCGGGTAAACCGGAAGTCCTTTTAAATCTCAATACCTTTATTGTATCCGCCGTATATCGGAACCTTCATGTAAAAAATTTTGTCAAAATCTCGGTTGCTGTCTTAAAGATATTTGCATTGTTCCGTACCTTTGCCCAACCCTGTATATCTTCTTCTAAATATAAGCCATTGCTTATAATAAGAAACTATTCTCATCAAAGCAACCGAATAAATAGTTTTCCGAGAAAGTGAAACTTCATAATTAAGTGAGCATCCATAAGTAGCAAAATAGTTTCTATATTTACAATGCTTTATACTTCATAAATAGTTCTCATTCCCTTTATGTCTTCTATTTTTGGAATTAACATGTGATCGCAACGTTTCGACTAAAAATCGAAGTCAGCAACCTGTACTTGTAGGTATGTTCACTTAACTTATTAATAGCCTCTTTGTTGTCTTTGACGGATTTTCAAGTGTTAAAAGAAATACACTGACGTTTTCATAAGATTTACGCAGTTACCTTCATAATTTATTTTCTAGATTAAAGTATTTTTACAGTGTAAGCTTAGTTGCAGTTGAGAGACTAAATGTTGTTATAAGTAGAATTAAAGAATTAACGTATTTAGTAAAGAGTAGTTTTTTTGTCCATTTAATCCAGGGATATTCACGTTTGTTAGAACAAAGTACTACATCGTAAATAAGCCGGTAAATATGTTTTTAGAAAGCACCTAACATTGTAAATAGTTTCAATTTATTGCCACCCATTTTTGTTTATAATCTTTCGCAAAAGCTAAAATAGAAGAGGCATTGTACTTCATACTTTTAAAGTTTTTTGGCATTTCGAAATGTTTTTTAGTTGTAGTACGTGTAAACCTCAACTCTTGCCTTCTATTTTCCCGCCAGCAGGCATTGTATCGGTTTTTCTTAAAATTTTCACGTTTCTTATTATAATTATTATTTATTTTGTTGCATGAGTGAGTCTTTTTCAGGGAAATATTTAAAATTCAGACTCAAACCACTGTAATTACTAAATATATTTATAAATATTATTATAATGGAAAAATACCAAAAATTTTGGCAAACTGATAGCTGTAAAATGTTTGCGTCAAGCAAATATTTGAATAATAAATTTGATTTACGTTTCCTTGAAGTACTAAATTTTGCTACTTTCTTACATTTGCCCAAATATTATAACTTTCAAAATTTGGACAAAAACCAACATTAAGTAACAGCAAAAACTATTTCTCCCTTTTGTTTTGCGGATGAATTTCATAAAATCAGTTTTTACTTCCACTCGACTATGATAATGTATTGCAGTTGGAAAAGAAAACTATTTTGACGGAGATACCGTATTGTCTCCTGTACAAACCCAAAGAAATATTTTTTGGAAAATGTCTGTGATTAGGCGAGCGAACAATACAATTTATAACCAGAGTGAATGTAGTTTTCACATTTATAATTTAATAAAAATATCTAAATATAACAATTCAGGTAGCCCTTTATAATCATATAGTGGAACCCGTGTGCTACGCTCCTCTGTTTTTATTTATTTGGTTAGCATAGTGGGCTGCGTGTCTATATTCTACATTAAATCCGGATCCCTCCTCCCCATCGTAACTTTTGATCACCTCGCATTCAGTAACATCTTATCTATACTATATCCGGATCCCTCCCCTTTCTCAACTTGTAGCGACCGCGCTTTCGGTAACTTTCCTTACATCTCGAGACAGGTTGTATCATTATATCTCTTTCAATAAACTTGCTACCATTGTTTTAGAGAAAGGCGTGGGGCGTAGTCTATGGGTTCAGCTAGTTCTATAAATTAATTTTGCGATTGCTTAATTCTTGTAATAATAAATTTAAGCGTTTGCTAGTTTGACTGAAGCTCCCAATATTTGGGTCAGTGAATAGTGGAATTTTCTAACATTATCGTCCACTCTTCTAGCTGCCAGACACGTTTATAACATTCTAAGCAAAATATGTTTAAGTTGTTGTGTATACTGTGAAGGCTCGGTTAGATTTAGTATTAGAACCAAATAGACGTTATTTCATAGGAAAATTTAATATTCTATTCCCGTTATAAGTGTTAAAATTCTTTGGTTTAATTGTTATTTTGTTGCTTATTTGTTTGCCTATTTATTTAGTCCGCATCAGTAACTATTTGTCCAATTATTGTCTTTACGGGTCATATCATTTCATTCATACTTATATTTATCTTCACACAACTGTCGATAAACAGACGCTGTTTCTATTAAAATTGTAATTTGGAAAACCAACTCAATAACTGTTTTGAGTAACTTTAACTTCTCACGCAGTGAAGCACATAACGTTAAATTACAATTTTTAACTTTAAATTATTGTTTTACTTCAAAACAACCATTTTACGCAAGTCTAGATCAAAAACATAATTGCGGATCTTACAAATTTATTTATTGGCTACTATCATACATAAAATTGTCCTGTTGTACCAAAATGGAAAAATATACAGGGTGTTCGATTTAAAATAAGAAATTTTACTTCATGTCCGATAAAATCGTAAGAGCTCAAACATGAATATTTACACAAAATAATGGGATTTTACATGTATATTATACTAAATTAATAAAAAAAAGGGATGAGCCATGCTTCGCTTGCACTCTGTATGTAGAGTTTGGCACGTGGCGAAAAAGATTTTATATCACCCTCGAAACACTACCAGTAGTACTGTAATGAAAACAATTTGCTTTTAATAAGAGTAGTTTACTTTTTGTTTTTGGTACAAAAATCAGTGTTTATAGAATGTTTGAGAGTGGGGGGAGGGGGGTAACTACTCTCTTTACCCTGCCCTGGACCCGCCCTTGATTTGTATTTTTATAGTGCTGCAAAGACTCATTATCTGTCTATATGATTATTAGACATGTTAGAAGTACACGAACTGTTAGGGCTAAAACTTTATGATGTAAAATAATTTTGATAATATAAAAAATACAACATTGTGACAGCTCAGCCGTACTTTTACGCAATTTTGCGTTGCAAATATTTGGTTTCTCCAACAAATAATGAAGTATGCACCTCCTTTCACTTTACTAAAGAACCCCATTGCAGTGGAGGTTAAGAATTAGCTTAGGCTATCAATGGTTTACTATTAGCTATATTGTTTTTTTAATAATTACTTACTACGTTGGTAGAGGGCCAAACGCGGTGACAGACAGCCATACATGTGTCTATTAAATCGTTGTAGTATAATTAGACACCATTTTTTTCTATTTTTCTCATATTAAAAAACATAATTGTTATTACATTTTACATTAATTGGGACATATTTTAACAGTAACAGTTAAAACATAGTTATTGCGGTAAATCTTATCTGCTGACACATTAATAAATTACCATCGCAATTGTACCTGCTGACATCTAGCGGCCGATTTAAGAAATAGCCCTAAAAACCTCCCACTAAAAAACTTGATTAATTGTTTTAAATTTTCAATATACGTACAATATACGTTTTTTTCATGTGAGTCACGGTGTAATAAAAATACGATAATTTACTTCACACTGGATACAAATTGGCAAAATACAGCAACTGGGAATTTCCTGGACTACTGACAATCCTTTACATGCGGCGCGCGCAACAGGGACTATTTGAGCCTCCGGATGCTGTAGGTGCGTAAGTAACCAGAGCCGTGTTTGTCGGAACCTTTTTTATGTTTTGATTTGTAGAACTTGTTTTCAAACTCTATTTGTACATGTTGAAACACGTAGACCTTGGTGACAACTTGATTTTGTTACCAGAATTACATTTATCTCGAATACGTTAAGAGCAACATCGAGCGCCCTTTAGATCTACACCGCATTTTGGCATCACCCTGTATATGAAAATTATTTGACTAAAAAATTTAACATTAGTTGACTAAAATTAGGTTTGCATATTCTTTTCAAAAAGTTTGAGAAACACTGAGCTACAGCATAAATGTTATTCCGTTAAATATTTTATTGCGTTTTCGAATTTAGTATCTCCAAAAAAATTAATTTATGTTAACAAATTTAGTTCTGTACGAATGCAAAACCGTACGCAACCATATATGCAGAAGCATTCACTAGCCATTGCCTTTAAATGTGTTCCAAGAGTTTATTTTTAGGGCTTTAAAAATCACTCAACATTTTTTTGGGGGGTTTTCACCATTTTTAACAGCTAATAAATTTTCGCTGCTGTTAAATTTATTGGCAGAATTTGAATTATCTGAATGAAATTTTTAACTTTTTGGCACATTTAAGTGTTGTAAAGAAAGTAGGTATGTTTATAAAAAGACTAAAAAAAATTTAATAGAAAAATAAATTTTATTTAAGTGACGAATCTGCTATAAGTCAAGGCAAAAAAATTTTCTTTTAACTTGAAATTTTGATGCCCCTTTAAATTTACGTTTTGTCTGTGGGTGATTATTTTTATAAAGCATGAAATTTTTACGGATAATTTGTAGAATTTTAAGTACCGTCAGAGTTTCGTACAAGTTAGAAAATCAAATTCTCAAACTAGGTAGCATAGATTCAAAATAGAAACCACTTATCTAAAGATAAAAAATATTTTCAAGGCCACGACGTTTTGACCGACGTTAATGTTTATTTTAAGATTTATTGACGCAAAGTCATTGTGTGGGAATTCCGGGTTTCTCTAAATTTTGATCTGTTTTTTGTACTTCTGTCTTGCGTCTAGAAAAAAACATTTTCAGTACGACAAAGCCACGTGTTTTTCCCTTATTGGCGACGTTTAATACCATCTAAATAAAAACATCAAGTTTCTATTCTGGCCTATTCCACGCCGTCTTTCAACCACACGTCCTGCGAAAACGTTTTTGCGAATCCAACGGACAGTGTCTAAATTTGGCGTTCGTGACGTCACACGACGCGCCGAACTTTCACGTCTTCGCGTCCCCACAGTGCAGTGTGCACCATCACCACTGCCGAAACCACCAACACCACCACTTGCATACACGGATTGTTTAAAACTCAACCCCTTTTTGGTTTTTCTTTGAACAAGGTTCGTACAATTGTGTTTGTGTGAGTTTTTATTTTCTTTTTTGCTTATTTTTTAATAACAATACTTTAATATTGTTTTGAATTTGTCCCCCTTGGATGTGTAATATTTTTTTATAAACACCCCCTTATGTTGCTTTATTATTAAGTCACCAAATATGGCTCGGATGCTTCTAGAACCCATCTTTTCGATATTTTTCGTTTCAAAATCTGAAATTTATTAACGCTTTGTGTGGTCTTGCAAGGCCTTGGCTATAAATTTTAAGAATTTTTGGTATGCTTACGATTTTGTTCAAAATACTTTAAACGTCTTTGTATCAAGAAGAAAGAAGCTTTGACTTACCTCTTTGTTGTAAATTGTTTGCTATTTTGGTAACAGTTATCCCACGCAGAACCACAATCGTTTTGGCAGAAATAGTTTTGGTTCGATGCCCATGTATGGTCAAGTATAGGTTTGTTTTGTTCGTTAATTTTGGTAATGATTTGCGATTGACGTCATGCCTTTTATGTATTTGAAAATTAATAACCCATTTTGGGGTCGTAACCATTAATTACTGTAATTAGACAAATTATTATCGGAACACTCGAGTAAAGTTACTTTTCTCATCTCTTGAAAACCTTCAATTTTAACATATTTTCAAAACATTTTATTTAAAAATATAGTTAAGAGTGCATAGCAAAATTGTCACACAAATATAAAATGTCATTTGGCTTAATATATGGGAAGAGGAACATTTCTTGCATCGCTTTATCCTTCCCAAACCGAAATTCCACCGGAAGTACTAAAAATCTAGTTAAGTGGAGTATTTTTAAAGTGAGCTTAATTTTAATCTTAGATTAATGTAGTGGGCTTCTCTCTGAGAAGGCACTGCATTTTTGTGCGGACGATATATCGTTTCCCAAGTTAAATATTTCAAGATGGTCTTTATCTCTAATCTTAGAGAAGAATATTAAAAGACATTCTCGAAATGATGATAAGTGATTAAATAAATGATGAATAAACGGTGATAGCCCTTTTATTTATATCTGGTTAAAATTTGGTACCAAAATTGTTAGAAATGTTTGAAATGTTTACCAGAAAATCGCTCTTTTTATAACAGTATTTTTTTCTGCAAGAAATGTTTTTTGTGAGGTCTTAAAGCAGACGGCAACGATTTTTCGGAAGCTGTAGGTAAGAAACGCGGTTTAGTACCTAATATTAGTGGTATTAGTATTTGCGACTGTATAGAAGAGGGCTGCGAATTGCACATTTAAAATTGTACTAATTTCTTATATACAGAGCGATCAAATAAAAACTTAATGGCAGGCGCCTATTAAACAAGCGCGGCATGTCGATGATTAGCCTTAAAATCGTGGGGCTATAATAATAACAATAATAGTTGAGTTGTTTGTATTATTTTACCATTATCGCTTACATTTAACATTTTCAAACAATTAGCACGCCCCAGCATAGAAAATTATCTTTAATATTTATTATTTTTAATTTACAAACTTGCCCGATAAATGGCAGTTGGCAGCTATGACCCATTTAACTCACATACTGGGAGAAAAATTTAACGACATGTTGGTTTAGCGTCCATGGTTTTATAGTCTGGCGGCTCCAGTTCAAATCCCGTGGCATTCCTGTTTTTTCTTAATTTTTATTTTAGTTTTTGTTACTTTACCATACTTCTACTGAAGTAAGGAAAGTTATGATTTCATGCAAATTTTAGAATTTCTTATTTTAACGGAAATACGCGTTTTGGGGCCCAAGAAACCCAAAAAAGAGGTTTAAAAAAAATGTCTGTCTGTGGGTGAGCGGGTACCTGGGTGGGTGCGTTCGTTTCCCTATATCTCCGGAACTCTTTGACCGATTTTTATCAGATTTGCTGTGTGGAAGTTTTTTAGTTGCAGGTAGTTCTTTGTAAGGTGGTTAATCGGAACCGGAAACGTAAATTAGACCTGTTTTTTGGTATAGATTTTTTTTATAGATTGAACACTATTTTAAAATTTAAAATACATAGCGTTGTAGTGCATCTAAAGACAAATCAAATGCTTTTTACACAAATGCTGTATCTTCAAACTGAAGGCCACTACGAATTTTTGAATATTTTAACTTTAAAGCCGGATTACTCAAAAACAAAATTTCCAATCAATACAAATGGTCATATTAGTTGATATTCCTTAATAAGTATAATCAAGTAATGTAAGAATATTGTTGGAAGTATGATAAATGTAAATATACTAGCTTCTCAAAATTTCGGACATTTTCAAAAAATTATTCCTCAAAAACTGCTAACATCATTTTCTTAAACGTTATGAGCCGATAGAGCTTGCAATGAACTACAAACTTGTTTTTTATAAGTTTGACAAATTTTGCTCTGTCCTGCAGGATCTTTTGAAACCTTTGAAATTCATCATATTTTATTCAAAAACGCAAACGCCAATCGTTATAAACTTTAAACAGTTTGGCAGCCTATTTGGAGTAGTTTTTTAGGATTAGCAAGAATTTTCAACTATTTAAAAAATTAAGAAAAAAACGATACTTTTTAATTTCAACACCGCATTTTCGAGAAGTTACGTGATTTTAACTACGGCTATCGATTAGCTCTAGTTATAAAATATATTTTTCATTTTTTGCATATTTTTGATAACTTAAAGTAAAGTCCGAAGTCCGAAGCGCGTCTAATCAGCTGTAAGGTGAAATTTTTTTTCGCAATCAGCCTTAACGTCCCACTCCTGGCCACCGGCACTCTTCTCTGCCACGTACTCTCCTTAGCGCTAAGGTGGAGTACGGGGGACCTACAGTTTAACGTCTAATCCGAACGACTAAATACCAGAGAAGGTTTCAGGCATCAAGACCCCACGGCTGCCTTCACCGGATTGGGGAATGTGAGTGGCGGGTTGCGGCATAGATTTTTATTGCTGCATGGCTTCGGCGGGGAATCGAACCCTAGACCTTTAGCGTAACAGGCTAAGCGCCTAACCTCTGAGCTACCACCACTCTTGTAAGGTGCGGTTACCGTGCTCTTATTCTATGCGGCTAGCCGATGTTATCATAGCGCTAGTGTTATACGGTACGCGACATTGTATTGCACAGGCTGTCGCAAGTTCAAATCACCGCTGGAGCGTTACTATTTTTTTTATTGTTTTTTTGCTTTAATTTTTGTAAAAACAATGTTATTTACTCAGTTATTGGCGCACGAACGTTTAAAAAGTAAAAAGTATGGGAAAGTACCAGCGACCATACTGTTTCGCCCATTTTTCTTTATGCTATTTCCTCCTGCACATTATTACCTACTACACATTTTGCGAACAACTGCTTGGCACTTATCTGCGCTTTTAGTAAATTATTTTTTGCTAATTCATTCTCGAATGACTTAACAAACCTATTTTGGCGGTATTTCAAAAAGTATTCTTAGAAACTTCCTTCCATGACAACTTTTTTAGTTAGTTAAAAAGATGTATTATACATCCGATCTTTTAACATATTGTTAGTAATAAAACATTGGCTGAACTATAAATTTCCTCTCATCACTCTTAAATTAGGCATTGATAAACAACTAAACAAATAGTGAATTCTTTTATAAATACATATTACGCAGATGTCCTCTTGTAGCTTTAAAATCCCAGGTAAATAAATATTGAAATGTATTAGAAAGACACGAAACTCACAATTTGGCACTATTAACTGTTATAATAACAAATAAGTAATTTTAGTTTAAAAGCTAAAAGTTTTTTTAAGATAATTATTATTCTATATAAATAGGAAGTTTTTAAGCTATTTTTCTAGTCATCCGCTAGATGTCAATAGGGCGAAATGCGGATTTATATACAAAGTGAGCATTAATGATTTTTTTGTTTGGTTGGAACGAGTTGGAATGACAAAAACCTTTATTATTGACAGTTGCTATTTGATGTTTACATGGGCGTCCGTTCGTGTAATTTTATTTTATATAATTGTTCCTATTTACGCTTACAAGGATTAAAAAAATCTTGGTTATTGCAAGTAACAAATAAACGCATTTTATAAATTTAAAAGTTAAGTTTCTCGATACTATGCTGCCCGTTAATTACTTGCCTCGCCTATCAATCCGAATTAATATGAAGTTAGCTTGCCATGCCTACTTACCAACTACTCAGGCATACCAATGAAGATAAAAAATGGCAATTATTTTTGTTCACATTAATTTTATGACAGCAGACAATATTTACTAAAATGTTTCGAGCGATATTGTCAAAATATGTTATATAATTAATGAACAGTTTGATAACAATTATTTCATTATGTTGACTAACGTTTGAAATAATGAAACACAAAATTTAATGTATTGATTCAATAGATGGCAGCACGTATTGCCAACCAATCGTACGAGCCTAAATTTTGACACTTACCACGTTTGGGCGTGCTGTCCTCTAGTAGAGAGCATTTTAAATGAAACTTCCTATTGCTTTTTTGAATTTTAAATGACTATATCACGCAGATTCTATCTAGCCAATCAGATTGCTCAGTTTATGTGTCAACCACAGTAGCTTACTTTTTTTGAACGTCTCTTTTTAACCACCAATCAAATCAATTGTTTAATAAAAAAAACAGTAGTGGTGTTTAATAAGTGAAAACCCATGGGGAAACGACTATTGAGAACTACGACAAGTTAAGATCGTAGCTGTGCTACAGCACACAAACAATTACAATGATTTTCGATAGGTTTCGCTGTAATTGAAAACAATCAAAATACATTTTGTAATATAGCCTTAACATAACATGTGATCGCGATTTTGCTATGGTAAACTTAGGTTAATAATTAACTCGTGCTAGTTAATCTAAGATTATTCACTCGCTCTGCGTTCTCCTTACATTAGCGTTCTACCTAGCACTCGTTAACAACGAATCGGAACCACTAGTTATATTACTTGTGAAAAAATTGTCAAAATTGATTTTTCATTTTGGTTTTTTAAAATTATATCAATTTTGCAATATTTATTTCTACCAAAAATTAAATTTCTACTCAAACAGCAAAATATCGCAACTCTTGTGAACTTTAATTCTCTCGTTTTACTACAGGTATATAAATATACAGATTAGTATTTCAGAAAGTTGGGATTTTTAAACATTCCTCATTTCTTATAAATATTTAGTTAACTTTCCGCTATAGCTTAGCATCATATTTAAAAAATGCCATTCTATGAGGGTTTTTGACCTCTTAAGTGTAGCGAATCGAACAGAAATTAATCTTAATTGCCCAAAAATTGTTTTACGGAGATATTCGTGTAAAAATACCGCTAAACGCTAGCAATTAGTATTTTATGTACTTCAACTAAAGTGTTTGTTTTCTCTCTTCTATTTTTGGACGCACTCTATTTCGTTACGCAAAAATTTATGTTTTGGATGTGTAACGTTATATTTAGTACGGCTACAATAAGAAAAGGCGGGTCAACGCTTTTTGTATGTATGTATAAAATAAAAGCATGTAATATCCGCATACTTCCGTTAGTACTCCCTATTTTTCCACGGATTTTAAATAGTATCAGTATTGAAAATTATTAAAATTGATGGTTATTTTTTTATACAAGTTTTTGGAACTTAAATGTATTTGTGGTGGAAGAGAAGTTTCAACTTAACTTACTGCTTATATCTATTTTCAACCAGTTAGACGGTTTCTGATGGCTTTTCCGACACCTAAAATTGGAAAACAACTAAAATCTAAACTTAGCGCGCATATCATCGAAAATGTAGTAAAATAACTCCAACGACTGATTTATTATAATTATAGAATATGCGCAGAACTTTTTAAAATCCACGTGTAAAGTAAAATAAACTAAACTGCATTAGACGACTGGAAAATTAACTTTTAATACCGAGCAATGTGTTTTTTTCTTCTGACAGATCATTGCTTAAATATTTTGTTTATAGGTTTATTGTAGACGTAGGATGTAAGGTGGGTAATATTTATTTTATTTTTTTTAAGGACAAAAAGGTCGTCAACAATAGTTTACGTAGGAAAATTTTCTTCTAACTTTTATACAACTCGATCATTACAACTCTGCTTTCCGCACTACATAAATACAGCGCATTTGAGGTTATTTTTGGAACCGCCGGTGTTACTTTAAACCAAATTAGAGTTTTATTATTAACAGACGGTTTCAATTCAGTAACCTATCGTATTTTTTAAGGTGAAGTTACCTAAAGCCCTTTGTTTATGTTTGCCAAATGTAAATTACGCGAAACATATTATTAGCAAATTATCACAAAAACTGATTTCCAATGAGTCATCTCCCACCTAAATTTGTCCCTCTGTATTACGCCGTTAGTACAACTGTTTTTTTTTAATTTTTACTACCTATTGCATCCATCAACTGTTTGTTGCTAATATGAGAAAGTTTGTCAGAAGTCCAATAACATTAATTAATGTAAAATATAAAATCACTTTTGGCTTAGTACAAAAGAACGGAATGAAACAATTTTTCGTTTCGAAAAATGGAAAACTGAGAAATCAATGCCATAATTACAGAATTTATACGGATAAAATTTAGATTTCAGCCCAAGGGAACAAATTTTTTACTTTAACGCGTTTAAGGCATTTAGAAGCCCCCAACGAATGATTTCCGAAAAACGTCCGTCTGCATGTGTGTGTGCGAGCGCGGGTGCGTTTTTATATTTGTGCATCACGTATTGAAATTTCAGGAACTACTGGACCGATTTTAATGAAATTTAAAATACCTAGGTAAAGTTCAATAACAAAAAAGTTGCTAAAACGGCCCGGAAGATAGACATGTTTTTTGCTATCATTTGCTTCACACACGTAATAGCATATATTAATAAATTTGGAAAAAAATATTGTAAAAGAACTTCAAAACAAATGAAATACCCTTTTCCGACCTCTATAGCTGTAAAATTCAAAATTTTTAATCAAAAAGAAACACTGATGGGCAGACTGGTATAAAATTTGGTATTTCAAAACCAAACGCATTTTCGAAACCAAAGAGACTCGCAATATTAAGAATTTTGAAACTTAAATTTGTCTGCTGACTCACATGTGGGTCACGCCACTGTTAACTCAAGTCCATAAACCACCTATGGGTCATAAAGGCATTGCTTTCTTGTATGATGATTTCGATGTGGACTTGTGAACTGTTACTGAATTTATACTAATGGACTCTAGTAGAAGAAATTTCTAACATTAAAAATTCGTTTTGATTTGTTTTATAAAACTAGCAGAAATTGCAATTAATATTTTGTTTTGAACACATATGGGTCATGCAAATTTAAATGGGGGTAATACAGTGTACAGCATGTGCCACCTAACCTTGCAAATTTTAGTGGGCTTTTATTCGGCTACTTACGCTTTGTTTCGTCGGTAGTCGTAACTTAAACTAGCTCTAATTGGCTGTTGGACAGAGTGGTACACTCTACTAAAAAGTGAAAGTCAATTTATTGATGGTTTACGAAAAATTGTGGATTTTTGACAAATTAAAAGGCCGTGCGCCATAAGGTTAGAAACAGTTTGCTTTGAGGAGGGATTAACCATAATTTAGGTTACGTATAAAAAATACAGCAAAGAAACTAGAAATGTAATAAAAAGCCTTGCTTTTGCTTGAGAGTGTAACGGCTTCCCGCCTTTTAAACTTATCGACATTTTTTTGCAAGGTTAAATGGCACTTGCTGTAATTTACATTAGGATCTTGAACGTGTTGTATTCGTAAGAGGCTTTCAACTACACCTGTAATCTCATAGGCGTTCCGAGTGTAAATGAGTACTACGAAAACTCACAATATGTCTATATTGACGCGCAAATTAATAACATTTTTATATTTTATAATTGTTAGTGCTGAAACGTTATCGTTCAAAATATTTTTAAAATTATGAAAATATAAAAAATCTTAAGATGTGGGAAAATTCAATGGGCATATTGGTGCAATATTTGACAATTCAATTCTAAGAGCATTTTCGAAACCGAAAAGACTCCAATTACACCTGTGATCTTATACGCGTTCCGAGTCTAACTGAGTTCTGCAAAAATTCAAAACCTGTCAACCTCTATAGTTGGACATATTGGGAACATTCTGGTACATTGCAGTAAGACACTGTATGGTGCAAACTATTTTTGTAAATACGAAAACATAAAGATTGCGAAGTATGGGAAAATCCAGGCAAGTACTTCTTTGATTTTTCAGTTTGCACTGTACACTGTACAGGGTACTTATTTTTGCGAACAGAGACTGCTCAAAATATTATGACGATTAATTGTATTTTACAAAAGTGTATGATATTCGTCAGTTGGCAAAACTTGAACAATTAACTCACACGTAATGAAAAAAAATTAATTTGCGTATTGGTTTAGCGGCAAATACGTGGGCTTGTAATCTGACGGCCCTAGTTCAAATCCCGTGGCAGACCTATTTTTTTTTATTTGAGTGTTTTGAAAACATGAAAAAATCGGGTTTGTTTTTGCCTAGAAACGAATAAACAACATTTTCAACCATGGCCTTCTAAATCGGGAGGTTTGACATAAAGAAGTTGTCAAAGCTCCCTATTTAGAAAGCCATGATTTAATTTAAATGAAAAGTAAGAGATGTCAAAAAAGTTTTAAAAAACAAAGATTTAAACTAGGCCCGCCAGATTACAAGCCCATGCTTTTGACGCTAAACGTACATGTTTAAATTTTTTTCTATTATGTGAGTTAAATAAGTCATGGTCACCTACTGACATTTGTCATACACGTTTGAAAAATACAAATATTAAATATTAAAAATAATTTACAACTTGCTAATTGTTAAAAATGTTTTATATGAGCAATTACGGTTAAATAAGAAACCGCGCAACTATGATAATAGCTCCTCGATTTGCAATCTAATCATCGACATAAGGGCTTGTTTCATAGGCGACCGCGATTTTTTTAAATTTTTTTTATCGCTGTGTACCAGATGTAGTGAAAAATGAAGTTTCTAGAATATGTTTTCTATTCAAGCAGGTGTAAGTCTCAATTTTTGGAAAAAAATATAAAAATTGGTTATAGGCGGCGCAGCTGAGGGGGCATAGTGCACAATTTAATTGACAAATAAAATTCACAGTTTGTGTTTCACAGTTTATAATAGTAATAGACGTAAGATAACCAGTATTTATTTTATTGTACAAATTACATCGGCGGCTCATGAGGGAGCGAATTTTCCTGCGCCAAACTGTAAGTAATTTTTTATATCCGATAAATTTGGAACTTGTAGTTTGTTTGTAAAACGTCAAATTTTTTCCCCACTTTTGATACCCCAAGTCTATAACGTTGCCTACATTATTCTACGCACAATTAACAATGTGTAGCCACATATTGCACCCTGGGATACAGTACCGCAATAGGGGTTAAACTTGATACTCCGTACATTTTCTTATCACTTACATTAATATGTCATTAAATAAACCAAATCAACGTGTTTTTTATTCGGAGAGCGCTGCTATAGCGTATTGAAAAGGGTGGGAGGAAACTGGTAGATACCAACGTGTTTGTTACCGAACGCAGTTGCAATAACGTTAACTTATATTTTTTATCTTATGAACGTAGTATTCGCCGTCAAGATCTCCTGACCTGACCAGATTGTTATTTATGTATTTTTTGGAGCCTTGGGTTATTTTAACAAACCTCACACACTCCAGCATTTCAAAAACAACAGACATAACTGAAAAAATCCAGACCAATTAGCGACGGTGTATAAATCCATAATTGTCGCTAACTTATTGAAACTGCAACTGAATTTAAAAAAAAATTAATAATCTGCATTATGTAAGTAATTTATTGGATATTTTTTTGTGCTTTTATATCAGTTTCAATGACTGTACCGGCATGTCAAAAATGTCATAACCCATTGCCGCACCCTGTATAACACCACCTAAACTTTTATATTATAGTAAGTAATAAAGCTGAAGCTATGAAATTATCTAGTGAACGTTCTTTTATGTGTGCTTCTCATCACAGTTTATTGCTTATTACTTTTTCTTTGGAACCGTTACGTAAATTTTATAACTGTTTACATTTCCGAAAGCAATTGTCAAAATTTTTATAAATATAAGCAAAAGGAGAAATATATTAAAAGTTTCAGTAGCGAGTTGCAGAACAACAACAAAAGAATAGCAATCACTTCAAAACGGTTTAAATTAGAGCGAAAAAACTTGGCAAGAGTTTTCAGACCTACTCTAGAGATGATTTGATGCAATATGAAAAAAAATTCGAAACGTGCTTCGTTTTGTTATAACTATTGTTTTACTTTTTTAAAGAGAAAAACATTCAGGGGGTTACAGGTGGTGCACCATCCCCAAACTACCCTCGTATTGAATTTTTTCATACTGCATCAAATTATCTCTAGAGTAGGTCTAAAAACTCTTGCCAAATTTGCTAGCTCTAACTTAAACCATTCTGACGTAAATGCTATTCTTCTGTTTTTCCTCTGCAACTTTCAGGGAAGCATTTTTGGATAACTACATTTTTGATCAATTATAATTTTCACACAAAAATTCACACCTCAGTTTTTTAAGTATTAAACAGACACGTATAATTCAATTTTTTCCACGATCGGGAGTAGAAGTCGGTTTCTATGGCATCAAAATTGTGACAGAAGTAAAGCATTTACTCCCTAGGGACGAAATAAGACAATCAATTTCTCTATGTAAGTTTTTATTTCATTTCATATTTATTTTTGTAATCAAATGTCTGTTGTCATGGTACGTTGCATGGAAACATCCCAAAGGCTTCTAAATATTGTAATTTCGCTCCGATTTATTATAATTCTTTATTTATGAGATTAAGTGTTTCTACTGCCGATCGTGGAAAAAATAGTATATACACCTCGGGACAGAACGCCATTTTTCCCTCGATGTATTTGTAGCCCTCGGGCTTCAAATTACACCTTAGGAAAAATAAGACGTTTCTCTCCCTTGGTGTATAATGTACTATTTTGGCCACCTAGTTTGTATGAAACTAAAAGACACGACTTCTAGCTGTCATCACTAAGAATTTAAAAAAAATTATATATTTATAAAAGAAAAATATTGTACAAAATATAAATCAGAGCTTAATGCTCTAATATGGCGATAGGTATTTTACATGTTTATAATTTATTTTTAACACAGTTGTGGTTGTATGATGACTGAAAACGTCCCACATTTATCCATCAGACGCAATGTCTAGGACAAAATTTCATAATAAAAAGGCAGTTCTATTTTTGTGCCGGTTTACCACAACATTCCGACGGCAAAATTAATAGCAATTTTTTAATTTAAACTGTGTCCTTTTCATAACTTTTAAATCAAAATTAAAATTAACTGCCTTATTTATCAAGAAATTATTTAGGGGGTGAAGGAAATAAAATTCAACCTTGATTTTGGTACAAAGCGCTTCTCATTAATTTGTTCCACTGTTGCCAGCAGTGTCCCCCCTTTGAATTAAACTGCATTCAGTTCTCACTTTACCAAAACCAAAAGTACCTCATCAAAAATTCAGTAATTTAATCATATCGAATATAATTTTCAATTAGGTGTCGCTGGAAACATTTTCCAACCTTTTTAACTTCATGATTAAGCTGAAGGAAATACTTGCAATATATTTTAAGAAAATCTAGTGCTGTCCCAAGGCTAGATGGTATTTATATAAGAAATTTGCTTCTCTGTGGTCAGTTTTATGAAGAGACGGTCGAGAAAGGTTTATTTTCCACACATCTCCCCGCTTAACATACTGCATTAAACTTTCCACACGGGAAAGTTATTAAAGTGGATAATATTTTCCATTGCTTGCTGAACAGTAAGCATGGCTAAATTAAAAGGAGTATAGTTTAACATCATTGAGTGATAAAATCAAATGAAGTGCACTTAAGGTGTTTGGCACGACAAAATGACGTAATTTAGTAAACTGACCAATGGAGTTCGTCGGTTGAAAAACGACCTTTGATAGGAAGTGACCAAATACTAATAAGTGCATTCTAAATCTGTAATTATTTAGTGCTAGAATGGTTTCTGATAAAGGTTCACACCTAAAGGAGCCACAGTGGTATGTGCTTGAGTGACAACTATTTTTTTTTAAATAATCTTACTTAACGTCATTTTAAATTTAAAATTAGTAACTTATCTACAAATTTAAACTTATAACATAAATTAAAACATATATTATTGATAGTGCGTAGCTGTGATAGTGTTTGAAAATTTTAAATAATCGTCCTGTTTGGCCAATATAAACTGCAGTACAACAAATTATCGTACAACAAAATTTATCAACACCTTTTGTTCACATTTCCTTCCTATTTTCTTGACTTTTACTTGCTTACTAATTATGTTCTTTGTGCTATTATTTAATTAATATTTTGTAATTATTACATGTTCAATTTGACTTAGTGCTACATTTCATATAAAATCCTAATTTGACTAATTTTTCGATGCCATAATGAGTCGACCCGAATAGTTCTTCCTTATGTAAAATTTTTTGGCGCACACATTCTTAATAGAAACCCATTTATTCAAAATAAAAAATATATTTAAATATTTAAATGCCTACTTTCACAAAGCCAGAAAGAAAATATTTAGGTCGTGCTTATTTTTAGGTAGTTTTAGTTCATTTTTAGCTGCTCTAAAAGTAATTGGTGCGACGAATTAAAAGCATTCCTATTCTACTCGAATTGTTTAGCATTTGGTAAACATTCCGTAAACTAGAATATTAGACGTTTAGGTTTGTGTTTACGTAAACAAAGGGCAGACAAATCAGAATACGTAACAGCAAGAAGGAATCCGGAACACTTTTAAGTAGCTCATACCGTTTGATTTGCACCTATTCAAAGTTTATCACTATTAAATCATCGGTTCAAAAATACAACCCCACTGGAATTTATCTCGTTTTACTCTGCGTCTGTATATTTTATCCTTGTCATTATAATTTGTCTGACATAATGAAGGACAAAGATACGTTCAAACGTTGGAGCGAAAAGAACACGCAAGCTCGACTTAGAGCAGCCGTTGGACTCGCCTATTTTGGTTAGGCGTTGAAGACCTTGCGTTTGGCGCAGGCCACGCTGAAAAATGCTGAAACCCCGCATACGTCTTTCAGGATTTCCATTATTAAAGGCGTTTTGCATGTTTTCATTGGCAGTATTGGGAAAATTTGAATTATTTTTGTACGTTGCTTTTTACTACGTATTTATTTTTATTTTATCTTTTAAAATTTTACTACTTTCCAGAATTTTGTAACATGTTTACTTTGCTGAAAATACTAAAATACCTACTTCACAAATTCATGTTTTAATTAATTTTAAAAACAATTAAAAATAGTTTAAACAATTTAGAAAAAATATACATAAATGAGTATTCCATATATTATTTTAATAAAACGGCGTGAACTTTTTAGGGGGTTTTTAAATTAAATTTTTAATGTGTTTTTAAGAATATCCTAGTAGAGTTAGTTAATTTTTTTATTTACGATTCAACATTTAAAACTGCCAAGTTATAACTGCAATAATAAGAATATTTTAAACTACATCAAATGTCAACGACGGCGTATTAAAATTTGTGAAAAAAGCAGTTATCTCATTTTAAAACCGTATTTAAATACCTCTAATAAGTTAAAAGATAAAGAGAGACGCGGGGGGGGGGGAGACAACATATATAAAAAGCAAAAGTAAAAATACCTCAGACTTTAACAAAGTAAAAAACGTTTATTTTCAAAACATAATAATTTCATTTTTAAAATTATTGTTTTTTTATAGACAAGAAAACAAAAAATTTTTCAGTGTTAAATACAAGTAGAAGTATAAAGTTATAAATGTAATTTTAAATTCTTGAATTTTCTTGTCCATATTGTAAACTAGAAATGTCCACAATAAATAAATAAATAATATACAGCGTGAGTAAAAAGGAACGCCTTGTGTTTATAGCTTTGTAAATATTAGTTCTAGGAAAAAACACCCTTAAAAAATCGTTCATTATATATTTCGTTGCTATGGCAAGTAAAAATTTTTTTAAATTTAAAGGTAATTTATTCAAAAATGTTGCGATGCAACCCTATGAAAGGAATATCGTACCAGAAAGAGAAATCATTGCTGAAACCAAAAACACAAAAAAATGTATTATTTAAAATATCAAAATTGGTTGCCATGGCAACCAAATAACGATATATACAGTGATCGGCAAATTGTTTGCAACATATGGGGAAAATTTTTCAAACCTATTTTTGTGATCGCTTCTGCATCTCAGATAACCTAACACTTGGTTTAAACATAGAATTGTCTTAGTTGAGATATTATCAAAAAAATGTTAATAAAAGAAAGTATTCAAAATCTAAATCTAATGCCATATGCAAAGTTTGGAACAAATACATTAGTAAATTGAAAATAGCGTTTTTTTTTAAATATTAAATCACTAAATCTCTAGTTTTTGTTTGGAATGAGTTGATTCCAGTAAAATTTACTTGTTTAGGTCATAATCGTTTTTATCACACATGGAAGAACCAATTTTAAAAAAATTGATTTTCGTTAGGTACCTGCTTGTTGCAATAGTTTGCTTCTAATATCCACTGCAGTTTTTTAATATTATGTCTGTGCCAGTATGCCTAAAAAAGCTCAATACCTTTGATCCTAACGCATACTGGCACAGAAATAATCTTAAAATACTACAATGGCTATTAGAAACAAACCATTACCTAACGAAAAACGATTTTTTTTAAATTAGTCCTTCCAAGTGTGCTAAAAACAAAATTTGTTTTTGATTATGACTTTAAACAAACGAGTTTCACTGGAATCAATTCATTCAAAAAAATAGGAATTTGGTAATTTAACAGAAGATTTAAAAAAACTTTCTACATTTTTTTTTTTTTAGTTTATTTATAACTTTACAATCTGTCACGTAGTGACATTCAGTAAATATTTTGACAAATAATATAGGACATGTAACTTTCTACATGACATTAGAAATCATTTAATTTTTTTGAATTTTCCGCCGAACCTGAAGTCCTACATTTAAGTCAATTTTTAGGTTATCTGAGATGCAAAAACGATCCCAAGTCAGCATAGGCAAAGTATGCCCTGAGATTTACAAAAACAACTTTTATTAAGGCTATTTTTACATAAAATAAATGTTTACGAGCTTATAGGCTTTATGCGTGCAGTACTTTTTACTTACCCTGTATATACCTTAATCCTAAAATAAAATTATAAACTTGCAGATGTTAAGAATACTTTTTAGCGTTAGCACTATATTAAATATCTGGAGAAGAATAACGTTGCTTTGTTAAAATCCATTTAACTTAAGTTTACGCTTTTAGTCTCGCCCAAAATAAAAGCTTTAAATCTAATATTCCTGAATGCATTCACAGCCTATTTCTATATCGTATATTTATTATTTTTGTCACCTCTACTATTTTTATCAGATATTTGTTCAGACTCGATATTTTTGACACTGAATGAATGAATACTTTTGCTCCCACTCTATATATTTCAACAATAAAAATAGCTTCTAGGCTTTCAAATATATTTGCTGTTATTGAACAGAAATTGCTGAATCAACTGAAATAAGTTACGGAAAACAGTAATATTATTATGTAGAATAGTAAACTGTTAACGCTCTTTTATTTTAAGTTTACGTGATGACCAAATCCCAAAACTGGTGCTAATGAATTCATTTTAAGTCGAAAATGTTTAATAAAATTTTTCCGAAAACGCTTTTTAACTGAGCTGCGACCCCTAAAAGTAAAAGTACTCAAATCCGGTCGTCAAGGACATAAATGAAGATAATCAATAGAAATTTCGCAAACAGTTATCATTAAGGTAAATATAGATTACTGCAAAATTTCATCTAAATTGGACGACCAGGGGCGGCGCTATGGGGAAGGTTTATCATGTTTTAAAATTACAATCGAAAATATGACAAACCTTCCCGCTACTTCTTCTCCTGGTTGACCTGGTTAGATTAAATTTTGCAGAATTGCATGTTTCCTTTAACAATAACTGCCCACAAAATTTCAAGCGATTATTTTTAATTATATTTGAGATATCCTTGAAAAATTGATTTGAGTAACTCTGCTTTTATGGGGCGTAGCTCGGCACAACAACCTGTATAATAGCTTTAATACTTTTTAAGCTGGAGTTCTTTTCTCTACATAGTTCGTTTTCCTAATTTTTAAATTTTAAAAATGTAGTTTTGGATTTAAATATTTATTTAATTAACGTTTTTTGTTGTAACCAGGGGGGTGGAAAACCGACCGTAATTACTCGCACCTTTACGCATCCAATCGCTGAAGAAGATATAGCCACTGTCTGGGACGATCAAACTTTAAAATTATTGGTAAGAACCACATTTAATATTTCTCAGCATTCCATATTAATCTGGAATTTTAGCTCGAGCGTAGCACAGACTACGAAGAACGTCAAATTATTAGATCCAGAATACGCGAAGTGATGGCTGAACAAGAAGGTACGTTTTAAACTATTAACAAATTGATATACTAACTTGTCCCTTTCCGTTTTACTTACAACAGTTTGTGCGGATGTCGTGGCAAAAAGCAAGGAGGAATCCAGCGGGAGAGTAGATGGTGAGTCTCTTCTTCTACCACTTCTTCAGGGCTTACTAGATGCTCCAGATAATGAACAAACTGCAGATTCGGGCACCGAGTCTGGCGAGGACTTACGCAGTGGACTATTAGTTGAAGTCCAAAATGTCCTCGCCAAATTAGCTAACAGTTTAAAAAGCGATTCTAATGAAATGACCCCAGAAAAACGCAGTTCTCTTCTACAATTAGTTGCACGACTGCAAACTGGGTTAACAGCCACACCGGCGCCTGCTTCAGGTGATAGACGTGGTAGTGGACAAGGAAGATTTGGACGGAGACGACGACAAAACAGACACACAGTTGGCGTTAGTAGCGAGGAATTAGAAGACGCAAGAAGACTAATGGCAGAATTTGGACTGTGTGATAATTTAAATTCTGGTTCTTCGACTCCCTCGCAACCTCAAGTTCCTTTACAAAAACAAAATTCAGAAGGAAGTGTTTTGCAGCGAACTTCCCAATATAGATCCATGACTTCTAATCACAACAAAACTCCGGTTAAGAATGCAGTTGCGAAACCATACGGAAGTTCTGCTAGTACCAGCCAGAGCCATTCTGGTACCTCTTCTACTGTAGATACTCCGGAAGTGTCTGATGGTTTAGAATTTTCTTACTCCCGACCAGAAACCAAACCACCAGATAATTTAGCACAACAAGTGCAAACACGTGACAAGAAGTTACATCAAACGGCAGTTTTGCAGCAACCAACAAGTCTTGAACCGAAAAAAATAGACCGCAAACCGAAACCTCCAACCGAAGCTGTTTCTTCAAATTTCTCTCCAGAAATTGAGAAGAAATCAGTTCCAAAATCAACACCATATATAAATAATTCAGCAGCACAAATTAAAACCGAAACGTGTGAAAGCACTCAAGAATCAGAAACTGATGAGGAAACTGTTAAGGCTAAACAAACCCCAGTGATAAGTTCAACTCAAAGAGTAATACATGAACAACAACCTGTCGTACAGAGTCCTTTAAAAGAATACGAGTTAAACACGAATGTATTATTACAAAGTAATCCGATATATTCTAAACCGAAATCTCCAGAATTAGATGATTCTAAATCAAACAGATTTAATTCCAAAAAACTAAAAATGAAACGTGCTAATACTATAGATATACCTAAACCTCTCGAGTTTTATGAAAGCGAGGATGATTATGACAGTGATACATCTATGCTGGATAAACAAAATTCTAGACGAAATAATTACTTGGCTCTACGTGGGCCAATAAGAGTAGGAAGAAATAATAGCAATAATACGACTGTACCAGCTTTCGAACCGAAAACCGATAGCGATCGAAAGTTTATGGCGTTTATTAATAAACACAGCGATGATAGTAATAAAAATTCTCTCTGGGCGCACAAACAACCACAACAAGATAGGGCTGGAACGAACTGGAACAATAGATTTGGTAACATAAAAACTGCGTTTGAGAAGGCTTCCACTAGCACACCAACTACTCCAAACACAAACATGAGCTCTGCGAGAAACTTCTGGAAATCAGCCGATGATGCAGTATCAGCTGGAAAACAATCTTATAATGGTCCTAAAGTTAGCAAACAAGGGGCAAGAAATTTGCAACAAATGTTTGAAGACAAACAATCTCAGCAAAAAACACCTTGGTCTCCTGCCGATGAGAAAAACATTGTCACGGGATCTTTGAAAGTAGATACCAAAGGAATTGATTCTAAAAAGAGCTTTAAAATTGTACCTCAACCTACGCCAGTTAATAAATTTTCACATGCACCTACATCTGCGTTTGCAGCAATTCCTAAGAAAAGTCTTCCTACTCAAAATCCTCAAGTTCCTGTCGTTACGGCAGCTACTCAGACGATGCCCACTCCTAAACCTCTTTCCCAGGCATCTGTTCAATCTACCATTCAACCTCCTACTCAAACAACAAATGTTGCAGAAAATCTTATTAAAAGTGACTATAAAGAAAGTGATTCCAGCAACAGTACACCTTTGTACTTATATAGTCCTAAACCCCTCCAAACTTCGCCTTTAGGCTCATCAACTAATACATCTCCATCTACAACTCCTTGGGCAAGCAGTGTAAATGAACACCGCGTGCAAAAACTTGCAGCATCTAAATTTGAAAATACCACTGCTAATGTACCACATGGTCCTCCTATTATAAAACCTCGTAAAATGAGCAAAGAAAAACTTGCAAGTCCTTTAGAACCAACACCACAGCATGAAAAACTTACAGCTCCCTATCTAGTAAAAAGTGTAGACAAGGCTAGTACCGTAAGAAAATTAAGTGATCAGTTTGATAACAAAAATACCAAAAACGCAGACACATATTCTAGTATTACAACTGTTAAATATGGACGTCCTAATCCTGACATTCAATCTTTAAACAATTATCAACCACAAAATTATACAATAACTTACGCAAATCAAAAACATCAGAGCTATCCCCCAAAACTTGAAAATGAATATCAACCATATCAAAAATACCAAGAACAATTTAAAAAACCGTCTCAAACCTATCAGACCCAATCTCATCAAAAATATCAACCTGAGCAATCTCACACGTATTCTCAACCAACTCAGAGTTATCAACCCCAACCTTTAAGTTCCAGCAGTTTTAAAACCAAAAAAGTTGAATCAAAACCACATGATTCACAACCTTTAAGTTCAAACAGTTTTAAAACCAAAACAGTTGAATCGAAGCCACACAATTATTTACCTGAGCCTCAAAATTATTCCATTCAATATAATCAAACTCAAAAATTGCATACCACTCCAAAAGTTTATCAAGGACAGTCTCTAGTCCAGCAACAAAAACAACCAGAAGAGTTCACTTCACAACAGTTTATACAGTTTAATCAACCTAAACTCGCAAAAGAACCTCAGAAGTATACTTCCTCACAACAATATAGTCAGTATCAACCAAAGCCAAAAGAGACCCTTACATTATCTGATTATTCAAGTCCAGACACATCTCCCACTCCTCCAAAACCCCAACATCGTCGTCAAAATTCTCAAGAAAGCCTCAAAGAATATGAAGCTGCAGTAACAAGGGTTATGAAAGGCCCTGTTAGCCACCAAGCTGTTACCGTGCAGCAAAAATCACCAAAAGGTCGCGACGAGCACGATATGGAAGCTGCATTTAATTTAAAAAGTGTTTTGCAAAAGTTTTCTCAACTTGAAAAGAATACGGAGGAAGATGTAGTGCGTGCTCATAAAAAATCAGTTACCAATAAAATGAAGTACGAAATTCCTCCTGAACGAAAACTTTCAATTGATTCTGCAGTTATTGCTCAAAATAAACAAACAAAAGCTACAGCCACAGCTACAGCTAACTTGAACAGAACACAAAGTTTCAAAAAAACAGGTACTTATCAATGCGAATCAAACAAAGCTCCCAACTTTTTAGTCAATGGAAAACCCCTTTCAATGGAATCTACAGAAATTAATGAAGATGGAGAATCGATAATTACAAGTAAATTCCATATACCAGTTACAATAAGTACGAAACCGCAAGTTCCTAAACCAGAACCAAAACAAATACTCTCGCCAACTAGACAGATGCTATCTAAATCGGATTCATGGCATCAACTAATGCGTGAACAACAACAAGCACAACAAAAACCTTCGCCAAGAGGTTCACCAAATTCTAAACCGGTTGCTAGATCAAAATCTAGCCATACTTTAGCAGTTCCTACTATACAGTTCCAAGCAGGTATGACCAAAGACGAAGTTGCTCAAAAGAAACGAACTGTGGAGGCATACTTCAGTGGAAAAGTCTCTCCACAATCTCTTAGTAAAACACCATCGGATGATAGTTTAGATAAAAGTGATAAAATGGAAATTAAAGGAAGTAAAACAACGATTAACAGAAAGAAAACTTCAGAAAAAGTTTCAATACATAGACACGGTGTTACTAGAAGTAGAACGCTGCCCAATATTGTGTGCCCGAATTTATTAGATGAATCAAATGTAGAAGCATCATTTGAAGATTTGTTTAAATCACATGCATAGTTGTTTATTGTATAGGTATGGATTAACATAACCAACCCATTCCATTTTCCATATTTATGGAAATATTTTAGATTGTAATAATATTGTGCTAATAGAGAAAAATCTCTGTTTTTAAGGAAACTCAATGAAGAATAAAATTAGTCATAAGAATTTGTGCCCATGTAGTACACACTATTAGTGTGCTCTGCTTTCGTTTAACATAAATCAATGTGTTTATGCCAAAACTGATCTCAAATAAGTTTACCCATAAAAGAAGATTAAAATTTTAACGAAATTCTCACTTCATGAAGAAAGGTGTGCATTGAGTCTCAGTGAATTTTGAAGATTGGTGTGTGGTGTGCGCACACCAATCCTTGACTTCATGCTGGGGGAGAAAAGCAGTGTCCTTGGAAGTTTCACACTATGCGGTGAGAGCAGTGTGTCGGTGTGTTTGGTGTGCGCACCCACTAATGCTTGCACACCCGTCATTGCTCATCGATTGACTTTACACTTCCCCGTACGTCTTCGTTTGACCCATACACAGCAAGTGCCCAAAAAGATTACCTGTTTTTGACTACACATTTTTAACAGTTTGTGTTTCTGATTAGCTTCGACACAAACTTTTTTGTATAGATATACGCTTTTCATATTATGAATCATACGAAATTTTTTTATAGCATAGTCTTTTTCTAGGTATGCAGACTTCATTTTAAGAAATATTTGATGTCATAATACAAACATAATTTTTGACTTTTATTTTACATTTGTAAATATTTTTTCAGTTTTGATACACATTAAGGGCTATATATTAAATGGCTATGATTATGTCTGAAATAATTAATCAATAACAAATCAAACAATTGAAGTCTTGCTAATAAGGGCAAGTATTTTCTTAGAATGAAATTTTCATCCTTTATATCACAAATGTAAATAATTGATAATTTTTTTATTTTGTTTTACTTACTGAAAACTAAAGTAACGTAGGTAGTTCGCCCATCGATTTTTTTAAAACTTTTTTTATAATATTTATTTTTTGCGAATTTTATGCACTTTGCTTTGTATGTACATTATCTTTTTTCTAATATTCTACCAAAAGTTTTTAATTTTTTGTGTATACAACTTACACAACCTTTTTAACGTACAAGCCTATGCATGTAAATAATCACAATAATATAAAACTTTTATCCAATAAATCATGAAATTTTTCACATTTGTGTTAACAAGTTTTTATAATTATATATGTATAGTTTTGGGTTTTCTTTCACATAATTCATTAAAACATTTTCATTTCAGAAACAGTGGAAACCACTAAAAGGACTTTTACCGAAAGTCCCGTAACTACTACTCAAGGTAACTTAAAATGTCCAGCTTTATTTTTAAAATTACTTAATGCTATTATATGTTGTTACAGTAACTACTAGAGTAACAGGTCAACAACAATTATCGAAGAAACCTGTTTCACCATTTGCTAAATTTCGACAACTTGACAAGCAAAACAGCATCAATACTCCCCCGGGGTAAGCAGTTTTAATCATGTTTATTATTTGAATTTATAAACTAGACTGTAATTTGTACAAATCTGGATGTTTAGCTCAGCTAAAGCTACAGGCAGACAAAATAGCTTCGCCTAGGTTACAGTATTAATATGTGCCTAGGTAAAGATTAAGGGTGTTCAAGAAAATTCTTGATTAAGTAACTTAGGTTTTTCTCCTAGCACATATCTTAGAGTTTATGTTATTGTACATAACCTCACTATAAACATAACATTTGTTTGTAATAAAACACAATACCACATTGGACAGTACAGAAAATCTCATATGGAGCATAAGTAATAAGCTAGAACATGCGTTAAGTTAACAATATCATGTACCTACCAACCTATTCAAGCAAGAATTTTTTTGAACACTTGGTATTCAGAATCCCATCTCACATTATGTATAACAACAAATTTGTAAAAGCATAATATATTAAGAGAATAAAGGCTTATTAACATAACTGACACGCAGAAGTTAACAAACGATGCCGAGCTCAATAAGTTACATTATTAAATATCATCTTGTAAAGTATCTCAAGCCATTCAAGCATCTCTCGGTAGTTAGGTACTTTAAAATACAAGGTGATATTCTCCCTCTTGATTAGATGGTATCTGTTTTCCTTGTGGAATCGTACAATCTACAAAAAAAAGTTTTACCATTAGTTATAATTACGACTGCTTTTGAGTTCAACCCAATTCAATATTAGTTGATTTACTAGTTCTACTATGATTTAATATCACCAAATAGAAATAAACTGTGTAGGTATCAATATTATCTACTTCATACAACATGAATTCAAAACAATAAATAAGACTTTACTAGATGAGATTTCATTTCCACTACTCTGCATCCTAAAGCTTTGCTTGTACTCAAATACGGCGAATTATTGCCCGTGGCTGCTTAACTTTGTTCAGCTAGCTTTTGATTGACATTCCTGTTGCCAGCTGATGTGCTTCATTTAAAAACTGCTTTACTATGAAGCAGGGCACAATTAAAAGTTCGCACTTAAATTTATATACTATGAGCTTCATGTTTTACTAATGCTTGGTCTTCCGGTCGGCAGAACTCCTAGAACTCCCACGGGCTCTCGGCCCCTATTTAAGTTCACTGATCCTGAACTCAGTCGACAAGCCAGCACTGTCAAGGAACGACTCTTGCAATGGTGCCAGATGAAGACTAAGGAATATGAGGTAGCATCGTCATGGTCTTCTTGTCTTTAGGTTGATTTGGTGTTTTGTGGTTCTGCTTTTGGCTTCATTTCTTGCTTAGTGGCGTTGACGCGTATTTCTTGTGCTTTGGTAGAACGTGCAGCTTCTTTTGTGATGTGCTTTAGTTGACATACTTTACCTAGCGTTTTTTTGTTTTCTACATAAAACTGAGTTAAAGTACATAAACAGTGGGGTTCGCTGAAGTGTTGTTCAATTGCTATGTTTAAGTAACATCTTCAATAACAAACTTCAATAAATATAAATGATGATTATCCTGATTTGAGCGTCGTCTGATGTGATCTGTGTGTCAGTTGTCGACAAATGACACACACAGATTAACCCGTAGGACGGTTTTTAGTAACCGCAACCTATTATTAACCTTACAATTTACAGCACTACAGAAACAAATTAGCAATTAACATCTACAAATTTATGAAGATATAGATTATTCATTGAGTAAAAAAATATCTAAAACCTTGTATTCGAAAAATCTTGAAAAATTCTCTCATGTAGCGAGACTTCTTTAAACCTCACTGTATTATGCATTAAAATTATTAAGGTTGGATACAATCATCATCTAGATATTTCTGCCTTAGGTGTTGTTATTCTTATAATTGCTAAGATTTTGGTGGGCAATATTTGTATCAATTATTTGTATTATTTTATTTGTTGCTACCATGTGTACCTATACCTAGAACTTGAACATAACATCATGTTTTTTGTAGAACATTTCACTAGACAACTTCTCAAGCAGCTGGGCGGATGGACTGGCATTTTGTGCTCTGATTCATCACTTCCTGCCAGATGCGTTCGATTACCATGTACTTACACCCAAAGAGCGTCGTCATAACTTTACCCTTGCCTTCCGTATAGCCGAGTAAGTACCTATCGTAATGTTTATTTATACTCTTACCAAGAACTGCATAAAATCTCTTCAACCACTTGATGTGAAAATAAAATTAAATATTTTTATTTTTCAGCGAGAAGGCAGACATTGTACCACTCTTGGATGTGGATGACATGGTAGCCACGCGCAAACCTGACTGGAAATGTGTATTTACCTACGTGCAAACTATCTACGCGCGCTTCAAAAGTGAAGACTGATCTAGCACTAGTCTAAAAACAGTTTTGGGTTTGTATATTTTCGACTTCAAAAGATGGTGCTGTTGTGAATAATTTAGAGGCCGGAATTGTACAAAAAGATAACTGTAATTATAATATTGTAATCGGCCAGAAATTAACAGTTCCTTCTGGTTAGTCTTCAAGTATTTCTGTCTTTGTACAATTTTTATTAATTTGTATGTTTTGTAAAATCGTGTTTAGATTATGTATTGCATGTATACTGTGATTGTATTTATAATTGATTTAAATTTTTTCAACCTAATTTTATAATGAGAAAATTATATGTGTCCTCTTCAGTTTGTTTATCTTTATACATTTTTAAGCTATTTAATTGAATATATGCTTTTTGTTGCGTTATACTTATAGATGTTTGCATCAGATTAGTTTTGCAAAGCTGCGTGTTAACTTAAATCTTACTACCCACTAAAACTAAAAGTGCGACACTTCAAATATTGTTTATAATATAAAATTTGAGTCTTTTTCTCATTATAAAAATAGAACCCAAGCTAAGTGATATGTCAGAGCACTTCCACTTTCTTTTTATTTTTACGATTCTGTCCAGCTGCTGTTTCCTACTCTTTATATATTTTTTTTAAGTTTATACGCTATAATTTTTAACTTCATACATTTTGCTTATTTATTAACTACATAGTTGTTAGTCGTTAAGGTTTTTATATGGGTTGTTGCTTTGCAGAAAATGGTTAAATAATATACAGCTGTTTCAAATATATTGCAATCTGCAAATAATATTGTTAAATATGCGCAGCAAGATTGGTTCATTTTTATTCATAAATAATATGTATAATAGAAAGACAATCGGTTATGTGCCAAACTGAAAAATTTGTCTTGATATTATTTTATAAAATGTATTTATACTGTTCTAACAATAAATATAAATGGCAAATGGATTACCTATTACTAATTTAAGTGCGTCTGCATATTTTATTTTGCAGTTTATGAATAGGACACCCCCAGTGAAAGGTAGAAAAAGAAATGGTGATGATAAATATCGGAAAAATTGTTTATTACTGCGTTATGCAATATATCGACACTTTAAAGGACTTTTTGCCCATTTCCAGCAATTATTTAACTTCAAAATTAAATTACATTTTGAATGCCACTAACCAGGAAAAGATCACTGCAATTTTTCTGTTAAATTACAGTAACAAATTTGATACAGCAAATGATAGCATTCTTATCACACTTTTCAAACACTGGAGAGTTGGTCGTACTACTACTTCTTAAATATCAAGTTATCTATGCAATCGAACAGTCGGTCAGATTGGGTCACCATGACTCAGGTCAGGGGGTTCCACAAGTCTTAATTTTAAGGACTGTTATTTTCAATATATACATTTATTCTCATGAATAACATTAAATTTTTGAATATGCTTCATATGTGTACGCAGATGATACTCAGTTATATCGATCATTTACAATTGCAAATGAAGGAAACTTGGATTTGCAATAATTATATATATATGATATTTCCATTCTATAAGTTGAGGAGGTAATATGCTTCACAATCCAAAAGTTCTATGAAGAATTGGAGATGGGAGTCAAACCACACAATTTACTGTGGAAGTGCTACTGACAAGCACAAAGCACAGAAAATTGTGAAAGCTCTAAAGATACTGTAGTTACTATTTCTATGACTACTTGGAACCCTCAAAAATTATTTAATAATTTTCTTAAAAATACAGTGGAAATGGATAGCCTAACAGCTCTTAGTGTGTTTTAGAAAGACATTTGTAAAGGATATTCACGATTTTAACAAAAAAGTAATTGAAAAATTTTATACTGACAAAAATTATACAAACTTTAAGTAGAGGAAAAGGTGGTATTATGGAACCTGATGTTAATATGGAACCCAGTGTTAATTATGAAACTCCAGGCGACATCTATGTTGTAAGTGGCTAAACATGTTGTGTTTCTGCGAAGGATAGCATACATATCATTCTGTGGTCACTTTACAGTTTTCATTGGTAGTAAATGCTTTTTGTGTTATTGTGAAAATTTTCAATTTTTTTTTCTGTCGAAGTTCTAATTAATATTGTAGAGTGTTTTGATGGTAAGTAAATGTTTAGTATTTTAGTAGTTGATGAAGTATTTGTTCTTCAAAAGCCAGCTGACAAAAGCTGATTAAAATGATCTTCAAGAGTATTACCTAACAATTTAGTACAGCGGGTAGTTTGTCAAATATGGAACCCCTACATCGCTGGTAATATGGAACCTCCCATGACAGCGACCATTCAACTGGGAAACAACCAACTTCAGAGGATGATGCAGTTTGTATGTTCTGTGATGCATTCTACTCACAGGATAAAAGAGGAGAACTTTAGGTTCAATGTATAATGTGCCAGCTCTGCGCTCATTATAAGTGCTCAAGCTGCGAAAAAGATGCCTACATTTGTGAATTCTGTCGCTAAATTATTTTTTTTACGTTATATTCATACATTATATTAAGTTTGTTACTGGTTTGGTATATAAATAAACACATTATTTGCCATCTACAGTCATTTTTTATATATTTTTACACGGTTCCATATTACCCACACTTTTTGACAGAACATGATTTTGACATTTTTTACTAATTTGCGTATATTTTTTGAACGGCGCCCATTATGGAAAATTTGTTCACAAGAACAATAAATGAACAATTACAGAATCTGGTGGCACCTAGTTTTAGTTAATTGTGCTAAAATTGCTTGTTTTATTGGGAAAAAACAAAATGGGGTTCCATATTACCCCCTTCTCCTCTATAACATTCAAGGGGAATTACACTAGTAACGCCCTCTATTATGTGCGGCGAGGAAAAGTTGCAAAGCAACAAACCGGCAAAGTTGTGATCGGAACCTGCTAAGCAGGTATCTGCGATCGCACCGGCCTCTACGCACAAAACACAGAAACGCCCGTGTGGCAAGAAATAAGAAAGAAGAGATTTGGTTTCAATTGAAACCAAATCTCTTCTTTCTTATACATACTTTCTTTACAGAGTTGTAATTAACATTTATTTTATGCATTTTTATAAATAAAAATATTAAATTATGAAATTTTTGGATTTTACAAATTCCAGGAGCATTTCCTGTGTAGATAAATTACAAGTGCCTACTGGTCACTTCAGTCTATCATATACCGGATGTAAAAGAGTTAACCCCCTTTTTTCGTTGTTTAATTACAATAATAAAAATTTATTATATGTATGACGTACATTACGAGTTGCTAAAGCTGTACTAAAATTTAATAATTAAAGGATTTAAATTTATTGAAAGTTATCTTATGCTACATAAAACAAGTTATATTATAAATAATGGCTTTTATTTTAAATAATCATAAAACTCAATTTTAATCAAAAACATCAAATTAAATTTTTTTTAAATATTTTTTTTGATTTTTTTTAAATATACTTTTTAAAAGTGAGTGGCGCCAGAGTGGCCGAGTGGTTAGGGCACTTGGCTGCTACGCGGAAGGTCTTGAGTTTAAACCCGAAGACTGGATGCCTGGCGGGCGGCCTACCCAGTCGCTTTTAAAAAAAATTTGGCACCAAACCCCTCGAAGTCTATTTTTCGATGTAGTTATATGAGTAACTTTGTTAATGTTATAGCTATAAAACAACCATAACAAGTGTAAAAATGTAGTTATTCTTAAATCAGAATGCTTATGTTCTAAAACAGTCATAGAAAAAAATGTCGACATTATCTCAAAAAATAAGGCGCTCTAAAAAATTTTCGTTATCAAAATAAAAAAGAAAACCATCCCATTTAATAATATATATGGTTTACTGGGGGGTTAAATCAAAAATAAAATCGCTACAGCCTTGGGCCTTTTTATAGAATAGACTTTATATTATTTATCTTTGTAAGCACCGTATATGTATTTTATACATTTCTACACTTAATTTTTTAATTCAACAATTCTACACTCTCTCATTCATCAAAACATGAAAATGCTACATTGAATTTAGGTTTTGGTTTCTCAATTAGTTTTATAATAAGATAAAACATAAAAATTAAAAAAACAATATAAAACTGCGATCTCTCCATTAATATATTTAGCTTCTTGGTAATTAATTAATTATCGTATGGCTACACATGGGTAAAAGTATCTTAAATATTAACATTTAAATTCTCAATCCAAATAACAGCCGATGGGGTGGCTCGCAAGAAGTCTTCGGTTGTGCAGTGGCTGAGCCTATTTCCGCAATCGTAGGCAAGATGGTGAATTGTTTGCCTTTCTTCGCTGCAGTCGCATGTGCTAGATTCGGATTTGCCCCATCTAAATAGGGAGGCGGCGCATACTCCGCAGTTTGTGCGAATTCGGTTTAATCTGCTCCAAGTTTTTCGTGGCAAGGTAAAACCAGGTGGTGTTTGTTTGGTGTGGAGAGTACCGTGAGCGTCGGGGTGTGCACTTGCTTGCCACTCACGTTCCCATTCTTGTTCCAGGTTGAAATTGTTGGCAGCGGTTTGGATGGGTGGTCTTCTAGAACGTAGTCTGTGGCCCAGGTGCATGATGTCTTCGTGGATCTTGAGTTGCGGATTTTTTTGTATTCTCTGCACAGGGCGTTTGATCGGCGGGGGTGGGGAGGAGGGATGTTGCTTAAAGTGGGCAGCCAGTATGTAGCAGTGGGTTTAATAGTTCCACTAATAATTCGCATAGAGTTGTTTAATTGGGCGTCTACTATCTTCATGTGTTCAGCCATACTGGAGAGCAATATTCTGCTGCCGAATATACCAGGCCCATTTTTTACTAACACCATAATAATTTTGTATCAACAGCCTACTACGTGAAAATTTGTTTTATTATCGATATATACAGTGTAAAGTGACTCATAAAATTATCATTACAAAATTAACTCTTAATACTTAATACAAACAAAAGACTTGCACATGATAAAACTTAAATGGAAATATTTAAATAAATTTTAAGGATGTGCAATTCATATTAGTTAAGTATTAGATGCTGCTTTAATTATGGTGGCTAATAGATCTGGATCTTCCTGTTGCTGTCCAACCCACCACATAACGAGGGCATTCTCGTAACTCATCACATTTCTTGTATGATGTAAGGGGTCCAAAGTATGGTGTTGACCAGATGCTGTTGCCAAAACCGGTCGATATGGATGCAAGCTGACTCCGTTGCAGCAATCATTGTGTAGCGGTAACTAAAAAAAGAATAAACAATTATATTTTAATTACAACCATCATTCAAACACAATGTGTGGTATTTACCTCCATATGAACAGTTGGAGCAACATTTTGTGCTACGTCCCATACCTGAACTTTACCATCAGTACCTCCACTAACGAGCCATTTACCATCACGTGATAAGTCTATTGATATTTTCTGGTTGGTGTTGCACTGTCGAGTTAAGCAGAACAAAGGTCTTCCAGGTACCTAGAACATTACCAATGGTAAACATATAAAGCAAGATATGACATTACCAGAATTTCCTTTAATAAAAATGTTGAAATCGACGGAGTGTCTTACTCGGAGGTCCCAGCAGATTATTTCGTTGTCTTTCCTTGCCCCGCTGTAAAGTCTAGTCCCGTCCAAGGAGAATGCCATTGTAGTGATACCACCTTTGTGGCCAGTTAATTTACATAAATGTCGGAATGTTCCATCACTTTGAGATACTAACTCGATTGTGTTTTTCCATGTTCCTTTAATTTTATATATTAAAAAAAATAAATTTTAGTATTTTGAAATTCGGATAACATACTTCAATAAATAGCTTGCCGGAACAGGCCGAAAAGCCTAAACCACGTGAGAAGAAAAAGAAGATAACATAGGTACTTACAATTTTTTACATTCAAAGGTTTAAAACCAAATGTAAATAATTTAATTTAGTATGCTTTACGTATCAAAGATAAATTTATTCACATCTCTTGCTACAGTTAATCACATCATACTGGGTACATACCTACAGCTACAACTCCAGGTTGAGCAAGGCTGGCAACCAAACAGGATGCTGCATGCTGGGTGGGATACTCAACATATTCACGTCCAGGTCGGCCAGTGCTAAAAATTTTAACATTCTTCTTGTAACCACAAAAAATATTCTGACCATCAGCTGAAAAAGTTACGCTAATAGCAGCCTCCAATTCATCAACGTTGTTGTAACCTCTGTATGTGCATCGTAGATCCCCTGTAAACGCGTCCCATAGATGTATGGGACCCTCGTGGCCACTCGCTGCCCAACTAAAATATACTGGTAGAAAAACGCACCAACTTAAAATTAATTTTCTATGCTTACCAACAAGTTGCTGGATTTCCACTATTCATACCAGGATACCAACAATAATCGTAAATTAACCCACTCTCTGGTACACTAACTGCAGGATTCAATGGATTTACAGGTCGGCTTGTGAGCATCGTATCTCCAGCATACAGGTCCGCTGGGAGTTCCATAACGTGCATACCAGCTCCTCGAACGATTGTAAGTAGGCAGGTACCATCTGGCGACCACTTACAACATCGAAGATAGTGTTGGTCGTCATAGTTTGGCCATTGACACCGAGCCAACTCCAAACTTGTGTTCTCGAAATTATAATGTGCGTATGCAACGTACGAACCTTCCATTGTAGACAAATTCATGGCTGGAGGTCAATACACATTAATGCACAACTTGTAGATTTACTTAAGTATGCATATGAAATGCTACATGTACTTAACAACGTAAAATGCTATATAGCATAAAAAATATGATGAAAACTTATTAACACTACTGAAATATGTTTAAAAAGAACAATTAAAAACCTTTTCTAACCGAAAACGATTTTTATGTACCACAAATTCCTGACGCTTCTTAAAACACCAATATGAAGTTGCATGCAGATAGCACAGAAAAAGTAGAAGTTTAAACTGAAAAATCCCTACTCATCAAAAATCAATGTTGCCACTTCTACCGAATTTTCAGTAGATTAGCGATTTTGTGACCAACCGAAATACATCTTGCTTCTATTAAAATTTTGGAAAGTTCTTATAATTAGTTTTGTCAAAATAAAAATGTGAAGTAATCGGTGTTTTACCTTTTTTCTTTTCTATAATCAGGTTTTTTTGTTTTTGTTTTTTTTGTAATTTTTTTAACGTGAAACGTTTTTTAATAAAATATATACAGACGAATTGAGAACCTCCTCCTTTTTTTGAAGTCGGTTAAAAATGTGTTACAAAAGCGACAAGGAAGTGGTAAAAACACAATTAAGAGTAAGTTCTCCGACTTCTAGCAGCAATTCGTTCAGGCTCGTATCTACAGGTGGGGCCGTGCCCATTCAAAAAAATATTGGCCCACCCTGCTAGCAACTAAAAAATTAAATCATTTTTCACATAATGAAATTGTTGGAAAAAATTTAATGTATTAGCATTTCGGCGAAATATTTGAATGCCAAATTACTTCTTACTAACAAAGAATTACTTGTTCGCAGATATCTATATAAGTTTATAGGTGAAATATAGTATGAATGATGAAATGAATATTAGAGTGACCATCTTAATGGTGTGAAAAATTGACCAACAAAATAAGCTTTTATAAAAATTTGAAACCGGAAGCGAAAGTTAAACATGTTTTTTTGTAGCATTCTTTTCAGTAATTGAGTTTTGTGAATTTATAACCATATCCGACGGAACACTTTAGGGAACATTGAACGCCTTTTTCTTGCTGCAAAATTGCAAAAACAATGGTTTTAGAACATTTTCGGTATAAGCAAGATGCATGGATAGCTAATATATATATTGGTGTTTTCACTTTTTAATATTTACATTGTTTTGCGAGGGACCCACAAATGTATTGCCGCGAGAGGGCAGCAGTGACGGTAGAGTTCTCTGACAGCGTCCGTGAATTTTAACCTAATCCTCCTGAAATGTTCTGACAGTTGACGAGACAATTCGATTCCTTCAAAAAGTAAAATAATAACGAATAAAAGCATACTTCGGTGAATTATTAATTAACACACCAATATAGTTCACAAAACTCAATTTAGTAGAAGCTTCAGCTTAGTAAAAAGACAGACTACCAGCAGAAAATTAAAGAGGAGTAAGTACTGTTTTAATTTTAATCAAATATGTATGTAGAATAACAATTAACTAGTAAAAACACAGTTAAGAAGTTGAGAAATACTTAAATTAATTATTTTCAGGCAGTTAAAAGAATTGTACTTCCGATCACTGTTGATAATAATCACAGCATATAAAAATTTCCTTTTGCTGTAATTTAAACAATCAACATCCTTTGTATTTTAGTACGCAGCTACATGTTACAATGGAAAAAGATGGTTTAATTTAAAATTACACTAATGCTAAATTAACTACAATTTAGCATACTCTACAATTTCTAAATAGTTAGGTATATCTATTTAATTATATTTCTCATAATGATTGCAATATTTTTTAGGATTCATAACAACACGAATAAAGGAAAAGTTAAAAGAGCCCCTTTACTTCATTTAAATGAAGTCTGCACAATTTTCGTTTTGCCAAAGCAATGGTATACATTCATAACATGTGGAACGAATTTTCAGGATAGATTCAGAATCTAAATATAATCGAAAGAATTCTCATAAACATGGGCCTGAAAACCCTTCATTATAGGGTTACAGTTTCTTGAAAATAAACCAGGCTAATCACTTTTTGTAGATAACTTTTGCAGTAATTGCACTCAAATTTTAAAAATTCATATGTGAGCATTATTCACGTAATTAGTTATTCATGTATTTGTAATAATTTTGGTTTGAATAAGAACACCAGAGGTGTCTCGTACGGGGGGGGGGGGGGGGGGGGATCACGTAATTATGTTCTACATATTTTAGATTTTAGCATTTTTTTGAAAAATCTTATTCTCCATACAAAATTGCCCAAAAACATGTTCTCATGTTGAAAATTTCTAAATCTAACAATTTTCGAGATAATATGCTTTTCAAAAATTAAATTGCCATGAAGGTCTAATAAGTGTTTTCTTAATACGATAGAATAGAATAGTTTACACAAAACTTTGAGAGTAAATTCTATAAACATGTGTCCATAAAAGCTGCTTATGAAATTAAATCTATGGAAGAGAATACTGTTCCCACTTCTGTAGACTGCAACTTGCCCGGTAATGAAGAGTTTTTGGGCACATATTTATAGGAACTTTTTATTATTTTCAGATTCTTAATCTGTACTGAAAGTACATCCCAACATATTATCAATCATCCTGTGTGCATCGCCACATATAACCACAAAAATATGCGTTGATTCCTCAACTGCAACTGGTATGTCACCATCCCAGTGGCAGAATTACCAGGTCGAGAACCCTGTGTTATGATTACCTTGTCGACGTGCCATCATAGTAGGACAACGACAAATATAATAGTGACTACTTGTTCAGTGAAAGCTGCATTTGTATTTATTCAAAGCGTACAGACATGCAGTCATGTATGGTTTATGGTTTAATTATAATTTTTTCAGACTTGCAAAACGCATTAATTATTTTATAATTTAAAAGATTTTTTTAATGAATTTATGTTTATATCAAGTATATGTTATTGGAATGCTTGTCTAGTGCTTAAGTTAACATGCTAAAAAAGTACTAAATTAGTTAACGTAGATTTTAATGTTTTCATGTTTTTTACGTATTTTATGTGTTTTAATCCTGGTTTATACAAGCTACCCTTTGATATTTAAATCTTAGGTTTGAGATGAATATTATACAATGTTTATTGTGATCTGTATAATAGGCAGGAGCCCTTCTGAAATTTTGTAAGATAATCGCTATCCGCACACAAGTAAATAATAAACTTTTGAAGTACTTAAAATACTTGTTTTTATTACTAATTATAATGTTAAAGAGATGCACTATGTCTAGAGTGACTGTCCGCATAGATTTTGTCAATACAGTACAATTTTAATGTATTATTATGTACTGATTTTTGTTTCTGTTCTATTTTTAATGTTTTAAATTACGTTTATCATTTTGTGCTTATGCGGTTTGTATGTTACACAATTATAATATGTGCAGGTAGATGGTACCCTCGTAGGCAACTGTTAACCGAAATGACATTAAAGCACTGCATTAATTCTACGATAAAATTGCGCAGTTACTTCGTTGTCTTCTAATTCGATTACATCTTTATACTTTACTACTGCTATTGCCTAGTTTCACTAAATAATTGCAATAAAAATTAGTACTCTATAGTGTTTAAGGAAATATGTAGAGTAAGCAATAAAGTATGATTTATATGGGTCAATTATCAATTTTTTTCATGTTTCTTTTTTTAATTACAATGCCTTACAGTCATCCCATTCTATAACTACATAAACTGTAGCATTCCACCGTGACCCATGCACATAATAAACATCAAATCGGGCGCATCAAATTGCTTTACAGAACCAATTTTGTTTTCGATTTTTTTTTCTTCGTATTTTTGCTTTGCAATAAGCCTTTTGGAGTCTTATCGATGTCAAAACTGAGTGCATTGAAATCTGTTTTTTTTCGAATTTCCCAAGAAAATCAAAACCAAGTTTTACCGCCTCCTCGCATTAACAATCGTTTTCCCGAAGTTGAATAACTACAGTGCCCGCTACAGTGATAATCAGTGTGAAGATATAAATTTTCAGGCTATATTAAATATTAACCTTTTCAATATTGCAATAAATAATGAATTATAGGAAAATATGATCGAGAATAGTTGTCACTATAATGTTCTTATAATTCTTGAATTATGACAGTATAATATCACAGTATGAACAAAGTCAGGTTAGAATAGTATTGCGTGCGGATTTCAAATTTGACGCGCAAACGTCTTTTTAGTACCTACTGCGCCATCTCTCCGCAAAACATTTCGTGACGCCCATATCAAACTCAAGTGACAACACCATACCTTCCAGTCATCTTGGGTATAAGCTTTAGTTAATATAAGAGCTCTAGGAGAACACAATGTTACTATATAACAGTATATTTGTAGAATGAAAACTGCAAAGTAAGAAATTATTTTAAAATTTTTGTAAATTTTCAGAAACATTGTTCATAATGATAGGCCTACAATTTGGTTGGTATCCTAGTCTGCTAATTTCTTTGATGCCTCTTATGAATTCATGAAAATCAAAAATTTATCCTCCTTTACTGAATACACAGGGGACAATAAAACATTTCTGTTGAAGCTAACTTGCCATGTCCTACATAAAAGCAAACTTTAGTCACTCGTTACACTTCGGTTTGGCCGAGTTGAAAATATGAAAAGTGATCATTTTTGTAATATGCTTTTTTAATACAAAAATTGACCATTCGTTATCAATTTTTTTTAAATGCTGTATAGTAACAGAACGTTATGGAGTTTTTTTACCTACTGCACTTTTTTTTTGCAGAAATATTCAAAATGGAAAATGATTTCACATCACAAATTTAATGTGGTACGCAAATATCGTGGGAGAAATTGAAGATCACTTTGTGCTAAAGTACGTTGTTCTCTACATTCTTTACTCATTTTAAACTATGGAGACCCACCTACTATTTCTTTGGCCTACCCTACCAAAAGATTCTAGTTACATGCCTGAATTCGTTTGACTTTATTGGCACTTTCTTCGGACCATTCTACTATTTTTCCTATTTGTAATAACAATGGTTCTTTCTGCATTATTATTTTATGAAAATTGTATTGCACAACAGAGAAAAACCTGTTTACAGGTATTTATTAAATGAATTACTGCTTAAATGCAGAGAAGTAACTCCTGATTTTTAGTTGGTTGCTGATAATCGTTTTCTTCATGAATCCCCGCAAAAAAAAAGTCAAGTGGCCGACATACACTGCGAGTTATTAGTGCAAGATTGTTTTCTAACATCTTTGTTACAGCAGTTAGCAAAAAATTGTTTTTGAATAACTGTGCATAACCTAAAATTATTACCAGTTATACTCGGTGTTTAGCTATGTCTGTACAGCACATTACTTCGTTATTTTAAACAAAACACTCAGTATATTTGTGCATTCTTAGATTCTCCATTTAATTCTAGATAGAAAAGTATTACAGTACTTTAATCTTAAATTAGCCGTTTTCTACTTTTGATTTTTTCAAAATATTGACATTATTTGTGGACTTAGATTTGAAAAATCAATATTTAAGATACCAAAAACGTTTACCTATCGCTATTTTGCACAAACTATTAACGCATTATAAAGTATTGAGTGGTGTGTTAAAAACAGCAGATTATTACATAAAGTGTTCATAATTTAATGTACATTTTGCGAAACTTCAACTGTCAATAACTTTTGCTTTTCGAATGGAACACCCAGTATTTTTCAACACCATCAAACGCAGAAATTAAATTCTCTGTCAATATAATGTAAGGTTTTGTATAACAAATATTACAATATCTATGGTTTTTCCTGATTTTTTTATAAATTGCAAATGAAAATAGGTGTGCTATGAAACCGAAACATCTATTTTACAAAAGTATTCAAAAGTGCTTCCCTTTCTCCTGTTTCCCAGACTATTGAGAATATCAATTTTGTTCTTAATAAAAGTTGTTTATTGCCTAATGAACTAATTTAGCCACATTCTATTTTTTTTGACTTGTAATGTGACAGCAGTGATGTCATCGAAATTTTTTTAAATTGCAATATTATTATTTTCGTAGATATTCAGATATTTCCATGACATAAAACTTTCATACTATTACATTACAAAAATTTCAAGAAAAATGTAAAGAGAACTGATGCAAGTAAGCAGGCCTTTTCTAAGTGCTATACAAAAGATCTTAGAAAACAACCTGGCACTAAAAATCATCCTTTACAATAGTATATTATGCAACAAGTTTTAGAAACGGCATTTTAGTCACGAGTTTTATTAGGCACGAGCGGAGCGAGTGTTTATTAAAACGAGTGTCTAGAGAAGTTTATAAAACGAGTTGCATACTATACTGTTTCTACGACCATCACAAAAATACTAAAATTTGGAAACTATTTTATTATCTTAAGCCATATTAATTATTTTGACAGATTGATGACAAGTGACAACTAACTTGATTTTTAGTTTCAATTGATTTTTGCGATTAAAAAACCTAGAGCTAATTTCAGCCCAAGACTAAAGCACACAAAGTCACAGCTTGTCGAGGTGTATTTAAAAGATCACTTAGCGTCATGGAAACATATGCGATAAATGGCATTTTAAAGACGGAAGTAGAAAAAACATATTATTTACAATCTAACTTTTTAAAGAAAGCTTAGAGGCAATTTTGTCAGTTTTTATGTTCGGCTTATTTTGACTTCCTGAATTCATTCCTGGGAGATGAGGTGTGACATATAATATACCCTGTATACATGGTTTATTAGGGTTATATTCAAACATAACCAATGATTGGCCTAGAGAGTTATATCTCCATGTATAAGAGAAATTTATTAAGATAATAAATTTAAACAATTTTAATAAATCTAATTACATATAAAATAAATAAATTAATTTGCACGAGATAGTAAAAAAAGGAGTTTAATATATACGGTTAGTTCAGTAGTTAATCATACATACATTTATTTAGACGATGCGCTTAGTAAAACGTCATTAACATTTTTATTACTATAATAATTGTTAATATCTAACATATCCAATAACTGCATCAGATGAGGTTGATAACCAGATTTAACTACTTTATGGCAAATTTTAAACAGGTACTGCGTTAATTCTTCAAAGTTACTAAATATATCTTCCAACTTCTTAAAATTTGGATGTGCATAAACATCATTTTCAACAATCCAAGAACGAGAACGTAAATAATCATAGAATTTAAGTATAACAATAAAAATCTTTTGAAGCGTTTTTCTGAACGGAGCCGATTTTTGATTTAAAAGGCACCTAAAAAATAGTTATTACTTAAAACAACAAACATATAATTCAAAACTTACATAAAAAGAATATTTTTGATATAAGTAGTATGCAAAGAATAGAGTTGATCAAAGTTTGTTACGATTTCTAGATTTTTTTCAAACATTTCCCAACTGGACTGCACTACCTCACCAACAACATAACTTTGTAATGTCTGCATAAAATGAGTCATAACATGACGACACAGATGTAATCGTCGATAGTGGGGAGACATCAACAACTTTGTCTTGGCAGATGCAGTTTCTTTTATTAACGATTTTAAATCCTGCAAATAGTCTATTAAACTTTGCTGAATTTATATGGAACGCCGTTTTTTGTTTAAAATTTGACATCGTCGTCGTATCCATTTACGGATTAGGTCCTCCACCTGTTCCATCTCACCAAGGCTTTCTTGGTCTGCCGATGCTTCGTCAGCCTTTAGGACGTCAAATATAATTTTTTTAACGTCAAAAAATGGTTTACAACAAATATTTGATACATAATTGTTTTTGTAACGTCTAAAATTTCTTTCTGATATAACAATTTAAAAAATTATTAACAATATCCAAATAAAACAGATTTTTGACGTCAATAAATAATTTTTTGGAGTTAAAAAAACATTTGTTATTTTTTATTTGTTGTAGTTAGTTTAAGACGTCAATGTATGACGTTTCTTGACTTAAAAAAACATTTACTGGTATCAAAAGATGTCTTTTTGGTTTCAATAAATAATATTTGTTAAGGTTTGTTAAAATTTATGTTACTTGTAGCTTAATTGTTAGCTTTCTAGCTAAATAAAGATTGATTTATTTATTTATTTAATTATTATAACATAAAACAGGTTTTGGACGTCAATAAATAAAACGTCAAAAATTGATTATTTGGCTTCAAACCATCATCTGTTTTTTTGCCATCAAAAAGTCAATTTCTGACATCAAAAGCTCACTTATGAAGTCAGAAAATCCTGCCATCTAACGGCGGAGCTGGGTTAGTGGCGAAAGCTTAGTCAGTTGCTACACCAAATACTTTTCGCGTATTTGACCCAATTGCCACAAGAGCACAGTTTATACCAAAGAAAGTTTATACGTCCCATCCCAAGGACCATTTTATTTGTGATTTTATTATTCAAGCACCCATTTGCCATAGACATGGAAAAATATTATAAATTATTATCCAGTGTACTACATATCTTTAATGCGCTCTCCTTTGGCAAGTAACTCCCCTATCGGTCAATATTGCAGTATGGTTCTAGTCCCCACTACTACCATAAGTATCCCGTTAAGTGGCAACATTTCCGGACATCGAATATTGCAAATTTTTGGCGTCAAACCTATTGACGTCTGAAAATAATTTTATATGATTTACGTCATAAAATGTAGTTTTGACGTCAATAAATAAATTTCTGATGTCAAAAATTTTTTGGTATTTAGACGCCAAAAAATCAATTATAATGTCTAAAATTCAACTTGCAAAGTCTAAACTTATATTTGTGGCGTTAGCAATTTGAGCTAAATATAATTTTGCTTTCCATAATTCAAGATTAAAAGTAAAAACGGCGTTCCATACATTTACATTACAATTGAATAAACTTACTTGGAACAAATTCTTAAGAACCCATGAAATACGATGTAGCTTCAGCAAAAACTTAAAAACATCGTCATATTTTGAAATGGTATCTGATGGCAACAAAATATTAAGGGGCCAGTTAGCTTTGTAGGTCAAAGATATACAGTCGAGCACATCTGGATCCCCCAAATTGAATACTTTAGGCAAATTATTAATTTTGAATGATAAAGATGTTAAATTCTCTTGGTATTTAGTCGAATATTCAAGCGCTTTCTGTACTATAACTTGCAAAGTATTATGATTGATAAGTTCAGTTGGAAAGTTGACGTCGTAAAGTTTTTCGAACAATCCTTCGGTAATGTTTCGTCCAAATTCACCATCCAACAAAAAGAAATAATTTCTTAAATTATTCAGATGTTTTAGATACTGTAAATTAATTATAAAATATTTCAATAGTTCATTGTTAACAAGTTTCATCTGAGTAATTAGTGGAATTGCAATGCTCTGTTGTAAGCAAAGCTTTAAACAATTGGGCGATACGGATGAAGCATCTTTTGCTGTGATATTTCTTGTTAAATTCACATTCCCAATTGTTGAGCCTAAATTATAAGCAGATCTGCGAGATTCTAAGTTTAGGAGGCTTTCACATTTGTCTACTTCAAAATTAAAACCAGTTTCGCAATTGACAACACCTGTGGATGCCGTTGCTGTTGTGGTGGCGCTACAGCTATGTACATCTTCAAAGTCACTTTTATCAAACATTACAAGTAATTTGCTAGATGGAGTTGTGGCATTACTTAGCGGGGTAGAATCTATCGACATGGGTGATATTCTTTCTAATTCGAATTTTGGACTTTTTATGGACTGCAAGCTTGGGGTGCTTTTTGGTTCCAGTTTCAATAATTTGCAACTATCAATATTTTCTTTATTATTAATTTTTGTAAAATCTAATGAAAGAGTATCTTGTTTTTTGGATGTGCGTTTCTCTGTAACGTTGGAATTTTGATCTGAATTATTATCAATTATGATCGAGTTATCTACATTAACATTTTTATTTATAAAGTTTTCATTGTCGCAATTTCTGTTATTGTCAGTCGTCTTTCTTCTATTAACACCTGTCATCACATATTGTGTTGTTTTAGTATTTATATCTTGTCCAAATTTTGAAGACAGGACTTTTATTTTATTCTTCTGTGCATCTGTTAAACCAGAATATTTATCATCTTGTTTATTCTGCTTTTTTATTTTTGGTTTAGTGGTAGTTCCCAACTCCAAAGATAATGTTTTGGCTTTATTTTTTTGTGCAGTTTCCAAATTCTCCACAGACGTCAAATTTGCATTTTTGCCATCACTTTGTTGTTTATTCTCAATGTATTCATTGTTCCCATATTCCACTGACCTTACTTTTAATTTATTTCTTTGTGCCTCGGTTAAAGCAGCTGTAGTGTTATTCTTCTTCAGAACTGGTTTGTCAACTTTACCTGTATTCGAAGAATTTGCCTTCTTTTCATTAAGTTTAGTTTTTTTGCTGTCTTTATCTTTTAACATATCTTTTTGAGCATTACTTAAACGAGTGCCGTATTCTGATGACATAACTCTTAACTTATTTTTTTGTGCAGCTGTCAAAACGAGATTCTTTATTTGTGTATGTTCTACTTGCGATTTGGCAGTATTGTTTTGTTCTGTCCCTAAAACCTTGGCTTTATTTTTTTTGGCATCTTTAAAATTTTGAACAGCAGATAAATAGTTTTTTTGATTTTCATTAATAGGTATTGTTTCCTCTTTTGTTTCTTCCAAAGTATTTGCATTTACGTCATCCAAAGGTTTCAGATCTGGTTTTTCATTAACATTAAGTGATGAATTACTGTCGTCAGTATCTGCCAAAACATATTCCTCACTTTCCTGTTCTTTTTCACCATCATCATCAATTGAATGAAAACTTTGAACGGATATAGCAGTAGAGATTGATTTGGCACTGTGCGTCTTTTCAAGAACTGTATCAGATAGAATTTCTTTGTTTAGAGTTGAAACTTCATGGACTACATCTGTATTTTTAGAATTAAAGTGAACTTTTTTTGAGTGATCTCCAGGATCAAGTTGAACTTTTCCTAAATTTTTAATTCGTTTTTCAAAAAATTTTCGACGATTTTCAGCCGTCTCAAAGAGTTCATTGTAGTATTTAATGAGGTTATCCCTAGAAATTTACATATTTAAGTAATTAATTATAACACAGCATGAGTCAACAAGGCCATTGTGGTCAATATCTCCTTTACTATTTAAAATTAAAAAACATTTTTTTCCAATAAAAGTTGTAGGAGACCATGAAAACGACATTTTAAATTATTCTCAATTACACAGGGGTTCCACATAAAAGGGTCAAAGCAAAGTTATAATTTTTTTAATAAAATACCTTGTAAGAGCAAACAAAAAAAATCGTATGCCATTAATTGACTCTAAAATGTCATTATTTAGAAATAAATGACAGATAACGCAAACTGTATATCAATCTGAGATACGTGGTTGAATTTTCACCCCCTTTTTGATGAAGTTTCTTTTGTTCGCTCTATACATATTTTTGCATATTTGATTCGCCCTTTAATAGTCTTTCTAAATATGTTTTGTTTTTGATATTCCGTTGCGGCCTTTCCAAGTTATTCAATTTCTTTCAAGAAATCTGCACAAGCCATATTTCCACAGATAAAAAAACATCATATAAACTAGCTTCTATTAAAAAAGAAATTTTTTGCACCGGTGCAACAAACCAAATTCAACTTTAAAATATCTGGTGGATAGTACATGCTCGTGAATAACGTTAACCATGAAAAGATCGTTTAATGTGGAAATACGTTCCATGCAGAATTTATTAGCGATATCTATTTAATCTATTTAAGTTTTAGAATAAATTTGAATAACTGTGGAATAACCAAAACAAAAACGGGCGCCGAACTGAAACAGCTGTTAGACGAATAAAAAGAACTGGCAAAACAGATAAATACAGTAAACGATAACAGAAATACTAAACTGGAGCTCTTAGTTAAAAGCAAACTTGATCTTGAGGAAAAAATAGCAAACCAGCGAAAACAATTGGACCAACTACAACATGAATATCCTAAGAAAAATATAATTACACATGGAGGATTAGAGACTCCTACAACTGCTACATATTCCGAGTTAGAGACCTTCATACTAAATTTCTTAAAGCAAGAGTGCAAATTAGAGATAACGACCTTGATGAGGTTCGAAAGTTAAACAAGAATCACCTAAAAAACCCAACTCCTTCAAAAGGAAGCCAACGACAAGCGAAAAGGTTAACCAAATGAAATGTTGCAAGATATAGTCCCAAAAAAAAGAAACCTGGAAATTTGTACTTTAAATGCAAGAACTCTTATGTCAGAAGACAGAATAACAGAGTTAAACCAAGCGCTATAAAATATAACATAGAACGTAGTAGGGCTCTACGAAATTAGAAGAATAGGCAAAAGATAATAAAACAGGTAATAAATAAATATTTTACCTTTCTTCTTTTATAATTCTATTATGTAAAGTTTGCATTCTGATTTCTTTTTCAACTGACTTCAATTCCTCTTCAAGTTCTTCGGCACGTTTTTGTTGTTTTCTCTTTTGGGCCTCCGCATACTGTTGTTGCAATGCTTTCATTTCATTTTGCTTTTTATCAAATTGCTGTTCTATTTCTTTTTTCCTCTCCGCTACATAAAACATCATATTAATATAGCACTAATATTTATAATTTAAAACCTGATACTAACATTCAATTCTACTCAATGTTGCTGCTCGTTTTTTGGCTACCAGACTAAGAAACAAACTATCTTCTTCATGTAGCCTAGTGATAATTTGTGAAAGCGAAATTCTTGGTCCCGACAGGGCAGTAGCTTCTAAATAGTAATAATGGTTATTTAATTCTAAATCTGAAAGTTGTTCGGCCATTACACAACATGATATTATATCAGGTCGTTTATCCATCATATATAAACATAATGGCGACTGAAACAAATTAGGTTAAAATTTTAGGGATCCAAAGTTACAAACGTTACTTACAGTTGGAAGACATAATTTTAGTAAGTTCATTGTTTTACCACAATGTAGAATATCATGTCGTAAGTCAGTTATAAAATCAGGTACAATATCTTCACGTAACGAATAACTGCGAGTCCAATATGTTCGCCCTCGGGTTGTTTCGTATTTTGGATTCACATTAATAAAAAATTCGCCATATGGATCTTTGACGAATCCTTCCAATATCCACTGTTGCAAAAACCGACTGCAAAACAAGTTGCTTTGTAACTTAAATCCCCAAAAAACTTAACATTTACCTAAAATATACTTGACAGCAAGGGTAAAGTATTGAGTAAAGAACCATTATAACATCTTTGTATGCAGTGCTCATAACTTTTTGATAAAGATAATTAAGCAGAGCCACTCCATGCGGTATTTCCCCAGATTCAGTAAATGGTCCCACTTTGCAAACTGAAGCCAAAACGGTAATATGCGTTCTTAATTGCCTTGTTTGTTCATGAAAAGCAAGTAAACGTGATGTATCGGGTATGGCTAAAGCAGCAACACGATAATACGATAAGTACCGTTTTATACTTTCACACAATTCCTACAATAAACAATCAATTAAAATTAGAAGAAACATAAATATTATCATTTACCAAAAAAATATATCCATTATGTACATATCTCTGCGTAAAAGGGTTTGGTGTACATAAATTATTCAAACCTTTATAGCAGCTACCACACACAAGGAGTTCTTTGCAGTATGATTGTATAGAAGCACAGCTTATACCTTCTACACATGTTCCTGGTGCGAGACACAGCTCGCCTTTATTGTTGCAAATAAATGTTTTTGACTCCATTCCAACTGAAATGGAACAATACATTAAAGATTACTAAAATATTAATTTAATTTAAATTTTTTATATACACACATTATATGGAATGCCGTTTTACTTTTTATTACCAACATTAATATATAAATAATTAAATATGCTGCTTTATTTTTATGTATTCATATTAAGGTTTTATATGATTGAAAAGAAGTGAAAAATGCTATCAATTTCCAAAATCAAAAGAAGATGGTATCAATAAATATTTAACTAATAAAAATTAATAGTTTATTAATAAAATAAAACGCTTGGTAATTGTTTGACAATTTGTTGGTTTTTATTTACTTGACTCGGAGTTTCAACCATCAAAGTTATCGTCAGGACTTTATAAACAAACTAAAACTAAAAACCTACAGATGTACAATACTACTCATTCTGTCGTCGCCGATTTTAAGTGTTAACACGTGTTTTTATGCTTTGTATACTGCAGGTCCAGGAGGGGTGAATTACCTAAATCGGTGTGGTCGTTTACTATATTTTTATTGTTATTTATTGCCTTTTTTATTTCTAAATTTTCCAATTTATTTAAACGTTTGCCCTTGTTTTCTACGTGTAAAATTTTTGTATCCAAGTGTTTGAAAAAATGATTGTTTGTAATACAATGTTGGGAGATGCCGGTTGATTTATGATTGTATTTAATTGATCTGATGTGTTCTTTAATTCTTGTATTAAAACTGCGGCCAGTTTGTCCTATATACCTATATTGCATCACAATTAGAACAGTCTATTTGATAGCCACCATTTTTTGAATATTTTTCTATTGTGTCTTTATTGTTTACTAGTGTTACTCCAGCACACAATGCACTGACAGACAGCGTTGACAGAACCAGCGAAATGTCAAGTCACGTGATGCATTAGTTCCAATAATGACACGCGACGTTATTATAGATGGCACCCCAAGTGACGCGCGTCTTGCCGACCTTCATATATATTATAAATTAAAATAATTATTATTAAAAAATCGACGTAGAATAAAAATATAAAAATGTTTCATGTTCCATCTGTGGATAGAGACCTTTCATTTAAAAAAAAATGGTCCAAATGGAAGCAGTAGCTGCTGGAGGAACCGGAGAAAAAAACCCTTTGTGATTTTATATATGTATGGACTAGATGTTTATGGAGTTTGTTCGGATTGTGCATAGCATAGTAAACAATAAAGACACAATAGAAAAATATTTAAAAAATGGTATCTATCAAATACTGTTCTAATTGTGATGCAATATATATAGGACAAACTGGCCGCAGTTTTAATACAAGAATTAAAGAACACATCAGATCAATTAAATACAATCATAAATCAACCGGCATCTCCCAACATTGTATTACAAACAATCATTTTTTCAAACACACAGATACAAAAATTGAACACATAGAAAACAAGGGCAACCGTTTAAATACATTGGAAAATTTAGAAATAAAAAGGCAATAAATAATAATAAAAATATAGTAAACGACCACACCGATTTAGGTAATTCACCCCTCCTGAACCTACAGTATACAAAGCATAAAAACACGTGTTAACACTTAAAACCGGCGATGACAGAATGGGTAGTACTGTAAGTTTTTAGTTTTAGTTCTATTGTAAACTTCTGACGATAACCGTGATTGTTAAAACTCGAGTCGAGGAAATATAAACAAACAAATTGTGAAAGAATTACCAATAGTTTTATTTTATTAATAAACTATTAATTTTTAATAGTTAAATATTTATTAATAATGTTTCACCATGTGCCTACCACACAATCAATTCAAAATATATGGTATCATTTAAAAAATATTAAAATGTGCATATTCCGGTTAAACTGGAAGTGATATAAAAACATTAGTGGTATCCACAGAAAGGCTCCACTCTATTATACAAACTACGTTAACAATTTTTTTGGATATCTCTATTAATACAAAAGTTATGTCGGGAGCTGTCATCGTGAAACACCCTATATGTATAGACATTTATATTCTTTAATACAATACGAACTGCATTTTTATACCTCTTAAATCTTTCATGTTATAATTTAAATAATAGTACATTTTACATAAAAATCTATTTATATAAATGTTAAAACCAGGGTAGGGTGTCAATGCTTGAACAGCAAGAAAAGTTTGACACAGTATTTGAGATCACAGAAAAAAGCAAATTTCTTGGTTACATACAAATTGAGCTTTAAATAATAATAATAATTTGTAGTGAGAAACCGATGTCCAAAAATAAGTAAATATTTTTTTTTATATTAATAGTTAAAGGTTTCTCATCAATACAAGTTCGCACTTTTGCATTTAATTGAAAATTGTTCCATTCCACTTTATGTACGTACAGCACAGTATAAAACAATTTGTTACCGCAAAATTATCTAAATCTAAATTAAAAGAAATGCTTAAAGTTTACATTAAAAATTTAACATATAGTAGCAAAAATTAAATAAGAAACTTTAGTTCTTCTGTAAAGTGTTAGAAGAAAGGTTAACAATTATTTTTATGTCTAATTTAAGAGAATTCCATTTCCACTCAAGTCAATAAAATATGTTGACTTTAGCAACTTTTGACAATATTGAAAAATTGCATGTAAAAACTTTGAGTTAGACCAAAACTATGGTTACAACAAATATGTACCATTTATTCAGTACTTTAAATAATTTAAATTTATTTGATTTGGAATACGATTGAATATTAAAACGTAGGATCACGTTCGGTACCAATCCACATTCCTACCTACCTAACAAATATTTAACATCTTTGATAAACTGTTTGTGTGATATAACTTTTCTTGTAATTCCCCTTCCAGTATAATTTTCTGTAATCAAATTTTCAAAACTATTTGATACATTCTGCAACCACGCAGCAGGTTTTGGTCCTGATTCACACAAAAAGGGAAATTCTTCTGCAGAACTGGGACAACCATAGGATTCCCATGTACGGTGTTCGTTAGGTAGTCCACGAGCAGCAATTTCCCAAATATTACCTACAGAATTAATTTTTAATGGCAATATTTCATTGAAAAGTTACACAGTGGATTTTTTTATTGTGGTTTTGTATTTTTATTCTAGACTCACCTGATTCGGGAGGCTCATCTTTCAGTTTGGTCTCAAGACAAGTTAAAGATTTTTTAGGTTTTTTATCGTTTTTGTGTGGAGAACTAGATCGAGTTTTAAACAAATTAAAACTTTCTTCAAAAGCTACATATTTACGAACGACTTTCTTCTTATTTAATTTAAAGTATTCATCGTCATATTGTGATTTAGAACATTTTGGTTCTTCAGGCAATTGGAATCTACTATCATCAAAGTAAGGAAATGCAGATGACTTGGTAAGCATAAATTCCTCTGAATAATGCTTATTAAGCGTTGTTTCCTGCAAACAATTTCTGGTTGTTTTCAGTAATACATTGCTACTTAAATGTATATGGTTACAAAAATACATATCTAGAGCCCGATCTACAAACAGGCAAACCTAGGCAATTGCCTAGGAGCACCGAAAAAATGATGTGTATTGTGCAATGGCAGACTGAACCATTGGTAACACTGAACACTGCCGTTCATTTTAAATGACTTATTCACGAACGACACATTACTACAGTGCTAGCAGCACGAAACGGCGACGCCTGTCCCGCGATTATTAATAACAAACGAGAGGCTTAGCCCAAGAATCCAATTGTCACAATAAATGTCTTCGTGCAACACGTGAGGTTGTAACTAAATTAAAAAAGAACGACTTTGGGAGTTTTTCAGGTAGCGTTTTGAGCAACTTTTTACAAAGCCGAATTAAGAATTTAATGCTCTATCAGAAAAACATAAGATGCTATTAAGAAAAAAAAAGTTGGCCACACTTCCGACGTAAGTGGAAGTACTGACGTGTTTATAATGCAAATTTAATGAAAGAAGTACAGTTATCACATCGAATCATCTCAGACCAAAACAACGCCACACTGAAAGCCACATCTTCTTTTCAGTGATTGAAAACATGTTGCTTCAGTCCTCAAGACTGGTTGTTTCTGCTATTTTTGTTAATGTGTATTTATGCTTAATTTAATTAAACATAAATCCTCATTAAACAAAATATTTATCTATAGTAACCCCACAAAAAGCATCGAATTAAATAGTTTCACATTGGCAAAAATCATCAACTACTTTTCTTATTTCTATTGCAGGCAATGCTGTAGCACACCGAGAATATGTCTTAGACGTGTATGTTAATTAAATGATTTAAATAAATTAATAAAAATTTTTTTCTATTTTTATATTTCATATTTTTAAATTTTGTTAAAAACAGATTTTTTACAACACTTATACCATACTCAAGACCACAACAACTGCAGGCTCCCAACAATTATGGACCTCCAACGACCGAGGACCCCGCAACATGGAGTCATGAATCTGGCAGTTCCGTCACTGAAATGCTATCACCTACATCAGAAATACTAAACACCACTTGTTTAGAAACACTGATTGATTCGGTGTGACAACACTTCGAGAAGGTACAATTTGAGGTGGTAACGTATCGGTGTAATATCTTTCGGTGTGGTAGGCTGCTTTGAATAATATATCTCAAAGTACCAAAGATGCTTGCACAAGCTAATTTGGGTAACGTAAAAAATTCCTGAAATATTAGCTTGGAACATCTAGGCTAAATCACCCGGTAAAATCTTCTTTCCTAAATAATGTTTACATAATTTTGTCTTTTATTGCGGTAAGGAAGGCACAAAAATATAAATTGCCTAAGGACATCAATAATTAAAATCTGGCTCTGCACATACCATAATTTTATTTTCATCTTCGGGTACCCTCCGTAATTGTAATAATAAAAGTATAACATTTTTATATGTTACATTATCAAATGCATCTATCTCTTGTAACTTTTCTGAACACCTTCTTAAATCTTCTGCATGCTGTGGTAAATTGAATTGAGACCGTAATTGAAACTGCCATGCTAATAGGTGACAGAATGGGTCAGTGTTGTTTTCCAATTCTTCAAGGATGGCTGCACAAAATATTACGGTCCTTGTTATTCACATTCCTTCTAATGAGTAAAATCAAGAGCTATTTCATGTACTCACATTTTTCTGGCAACTTTTTCGAAAGAAGTATTGCATAGCATTTTGATCGAACTCTTTTAACATCAATTTTTCTCGGATGGATCGTTCGGTCTTGATAAGTGTTAATATATTTTTCGCATAATTTAGTGATTAAATCGTAAATGCTTTCAGAGTTACTATTCATTTTTAGAAAATAATATGTTAGGTGATTTGTTTTGACACTCAGCTGAAATTTAAAATTGTCCAAATAATTACAGCTACGAAGTTAGCTGCACTCCAACATTTTCCACCCTAATTATTAATAATCGTTCCCCTACAGACATAAAGCAAGTTTTACATGTACATATTTTTTACACTTTTGAAGTAAAATCAATATTGACCTTACGTGCAAAAAAATGTTTGGCACAAGCACACTTTAATTTTATATTGTTAGGAAATAAAAAGCTAAGTTGTTATTTTACTTTCAAGAGCGGGGAAGACAGCGGGTATTCTCATTCACGGCATACAGATGTCAATGTTTTAAATCGTGGAAAATATAGATCACTCGAAAAATGAGCTGTACCTTTGATTATATACCTATAGTCAATGGCTGTACCTATTTTGATGCATATTTTCAAAATTTATACCCCTTAAAGCATGGTAGTTTTCAGACTCAGTATTAGCCTAATATATGGTCTCGTCTATCCCATAGAATTTAAAAACAAATGTTGCTCAATTTTTATAGTTTTGGAGATATCAGCTTGTAACACTTTAGTTGCCGCACCCTATTAATTATTATAATACACTCGCAGTGTTTTTAATTTATTTTATTTGTTATACAAATACTATTTTAATACAATTCCGTTGCATAGCCGCCGACTCCACGGACCCAAAAGCCCTGTAAGAGTAAGACATTAAGATCCTTATTAGATTATGATATTGTCTTCTTCATAATCTATTTCTTTTCTTTAGTTCAATTGCTACTGTATCAAGTATCAACTAACAAAACTACTAACGATGGCCAACCATTAAGGTTAAAATTAAATTTTGAGATTATAAAGTCGAAATTCTGAGATTAAAAAGTCGAAATTTTGAGATTATAAAGTCGAAACTTCAAGATATAAAAGCCAAAATTTTGAGGAGAAAAAACAAAGTTTCAAGATTAAAAAGTCGAAATTTCTAGACTAAAAAGTCGAAGTTTCGAAATTAAAAAGTCAAAATGTCGAAATTAAAAAGTCGAAATTTCGAGATTAAATAGGCAAAAATGTGAAATTAAAACATAAAAATTTCGAGATTTAAAAGTCAAAATTTCGAGATTAAATAGACGAAATTTTGAGATTAAAAAGTCAAAATTTCGGGATTAAAATGTCAAAGTTTCGAGATTCAAAAGTCGAAATTTCGAGATTAAAAAGTCAAAATTTCGAAATTTTCATTAAAAGTAATGTCTTTAATTTTCATTTTAAATACGAAACCACGACCCTTCCATGCCATCGTGCTAATAGTGTGAAGGTAGCTGCATATATCAAGTGTTATTATCAAATTAAATGTAGAAATTCCCATAGTCCACAAAAAATATCAAAATTGATCGAACTCGAACACATCGAACACTGCTGATCGCTGTTGATGTTAAAAATTGCAGGTGTTTGTTTAGAATGTATGTCAGATTATATATTTTTCAATTTTATACATAATAACACCTAAATCGTATATATAAAAGCGACTTTCATTAAAATGATATAAAATGCTTGATTTATAAAATACACAAAGCTTTTATATACTAAATTAAAAACAAAAGTGAGGTTATATGGTGTACTATTTTTATGCACTGTCATAAAAACATCTAAATGACTTTAATCACTGCATCATAGAGATATAAATAAAATCATCGACTTAATGGAGTCAGAAAAATTATTAGTAGCAGCAGGTTTAACAGCAGCAGCTGTCGTTGGAGCTTTTGTGTTTTGGGGTCCCGCAACACACACAGGCAGGGGTCGAGGTCGTCTTGCAGGCCTAGTAAATCTAGGTCAAACATGCTTCTTGAATGCTATTTTACATGCTCTGGCTGCCTGCTCGCAGTTCGTAACTTGGTTGCAAATTGATTCTACAACCAAAGACACGAGTTTAAGGGCTACACTTTCAACCGTTTTGTCAGGTAAATAAAGCTCCAGCTAATTGTTTTTATAACTAAACTATAACTTTACTAACCAGTTATAAATGGAACTCACAAGTCGGTTCAAGAAACTTCCTATGCTCCTGCAGCGGTAATAAATGCTTTAAAGCGTTTAGGATGGGTTATTCCAGCTGGAGAACAAGATGCCCATGAGTTACTCAATGTTATACTCACTACTTTAGATGAGGAAATACAGAAAATGTCCCGAAAGGTGTGTTAATTGGCTAAAATGTACTTGAAGTATTATGTTTACATATACTAAATACTTTCTAGGCTGGATGCCTGTCGGATGCTCTAGGTATATGTGAACTTGGTAGTCCTGAACCTGAAAGAGAATCGGAAAGCCCTGAATTTGATAGTATGGGTAGTGTTATGTCCTTGAATGATTTATGTAGACCAAATAGTCTCTCTTGGCGTGGAGGAGCAAACCATCGTTATCGTTGGATATCGAGATCATGTCGATCTTTACAGTTAGCAGGACCACCTGCACAGCCACTTTCACATCCATTTACAGGAACTTTAACTAGTCAGTTACGATGCACCGATTGTGGTTATAAGGTGTGTTCATACGATGTGATTTATTTTAAAAGTTAAAAAGATATTAATACGTTAAATTTTGAAACATTATTTTTAAAATTACAGTCTGCAGTACGTTACGATAAATTTGAAAGCCTCTCCCTTGCCTTACCATCCGGTATGGGAGATTTAGGTTGGGGACGACATAAGTTACATCAGTTATTAACAAATTTTGTGACTCCTGAAGTTGTTTTGGATGTACAATGTGAAGGCTGTAATGAAGGTAGAGATCCCGTACTGCCTCCTATCCTCTCCAAACAAGTAAAAATATTAAATTTTGGAAAGGTATCGAACTAAAATAGTAAAATTTTTAAATATAGAAGTTATTAAGTTTTTTTACTGTTTTAGTTACCAATATGTTTATGCATTCATATATCTCGTAATATGTGGCAGACAGGTGCAATGTCGAAGAGGCAAGATTATGTACAGTTTCCCGTTAGATTATCACTTGCTGCTTATACATTTATTCAAGCACAATACCAAAGACGTCTTACCACTTCTGTAAGTTACTCGGCGTATTATTACACATGACTTGAAAAACAGAAATTATGTAATGAGGCTGAGTTATTTGTTAAAGTACACAACTACTTTTATCTGCTCTGAAAAGACAATAGTCACAAATATACAGTCTTCTGTTAAAAAAAAACAAGTTTGGTATGTCTCTTATATGGAACCCCCTGTATAATTGAAAATAACTTTTTCACGCTACCGGCAGTGTAAGCAGGCCTTACATCCATAGCGACAGGGATCGTAAGTGGCTGATAACATTCGTGTACTACTTACCCTTGACGACGGAACTTAATAGTGTCACTTACGTTCCTAGGAAAATAATGTTGATTTTAACTGTTCGTTGATATGGTAACAAACACAGACAACTTAAAATAATGGAGCTTTTAAAAAATAATTCCGATGACAGCTGTCAAAACGAACTTTTAAAAATATGATTAAATTTCTACCTGTAGGCCTACTTACATTGCCGGTAGCGTGAAAAATTTAATAAGTAACACGAAATGTATCGACTAATAACATCCTAGGCAGGCGACAAGCTTCGGCTCCGCCTCAGCTCGTATTCGCCTACCTCGGATGTTATTACGTCCTTACATTCCTTGATACTTAAATAACTATTAAGTGTTTTCCCCTTGGTCCCCTACTATTATTTGAAAAATGTTTTCGTATTTTCAATAATAAAGGAGGTATCGACTACCACAGTCTTGTTCTCTCTCACCTCATGTGTACAGGGTGTCTTATTTTTGCTGTAGTTATATTTGTTTTCTATTGTGTACCACAGTTCCCTTATTTGAAACTATTCTGAGGAAGCTGTAACATCGTAACTAAGGTTTTTCGGACCCATAGTTAAAGGACGTTTTTTTATTGTTACGATGTATAGAATTGACCCTCAAAGTTTGTAGATGTTATTTGGGCATCTTGAAAAAGCACCTAGACTGTCGTGGCAATTCGATTTTACAAAAACAGAATTATTTGGAAAACTTGGATTTAGTGACTTCTAACAAGAATACCTTTATTGTGTTTTTTGTATGGAGAATACTGTTTTTAGACAGATATGTTGAAGTAGTAGTGCAACTGTTAAGAAAGTTATTGACAAAGAAGTGATTAGACTGTAGCTGTAGGAATCGTTTCCAGACCCATGTTTAAATAAATTTTTTTCATCGTTTCTATGAATACATGCTCTGTAAACAGCATCCACCTTTGATACACCTTGTATAACTTATGCAAGCCGTGTCTATAGTCAATTTATAGCATATACTTGCTTAGAAACATTATTTCTTTTAGTTATACACCAGTACAAGTGAAGGTGGAAGCCCCTTATCGAATAGCATGCCGTCTGCATGGGGTGCAGGTTCGCTTACTGATAAAGCAGCCGAGTGGCGTAATGTATATCAGTTGGCAGCTGTGGTTGTACATAGTGGTGATGCTCATTCTGGCCACTTTATCACGTACAGACGGGGACATCAAAATACAAAGTAATGACATTATTGCACATGTTTATAAAAAAAATAATGACATATTTTGCAGGTGGTATTACACATCAGATGTAGAGATCCGAGAAGCAACCATTGAAGAAGTCCTCCAAAGTACAGCCTACATGTTATTTTATGAAAAGAGTACGCATTTTGGTGCGTTTTAATTCCAAATATAAGCACAAGTGAAACTTTTTTTTAAAGATATTATTGAGATATTGTTTAATTTTCTTTTTTTGAAGATTGTCTTCATTTTCATCAAAAATAAAGCCAAAGTGAAAGTACTTGGTTATTGGTGATTTAAGTTTATTAAATATTATTTTCTTTTCTTATATATATTTTTTAATAATACATTGACTTTTTAAGTTACTGTTTATTTTTCTTTCTTTTTTGAGGTTAAACTTATTATTTATTTACTCATCATATTGGATTGGATTAATTTACATCCAGCAGGTATTATTGTTATAAGTAATACTAAATCGTTCAAATTTTTTGCATAAAAAATTGCAAAGATGTTTAACATAAATATGACACATTTGTTGATGAATCTTGTAAAGCGTTTTGTCATAAAAGATCATTTCCACTAAAAACCTTCGTCCATGCTAATATCCAATAACTACATAAGAAACTGTTAACATGTTATTTTTAACATCATCAATGATACTCCATTGTGTTTTATATTTCAGTATTGTATGCTGATATTTGTTAAAACTTGTATTGTATTGTTTAGTAGCGCTTAAACAACTTCACTTTCCATCAAATAGTGTATACATTTCATTTCTAGTTAATAGCAATGTAACTCTGCATTTAAGCTAAAAAAATCATTCCCAATTACCACATACAATTCTAATAGTATACTAAATATACAGTGTATCCCAAGATTGAGCACCAAACAGGGCAAATTATTTAATTTTTGATTTTATGAGAATTTTGCAGTGATGTGAGTCTCGGTATTTTACCAATCGGTAAAATGGTATTTTACCGGTAAAGTAAAATCACATTTTACCGGTAAAATGGTAAAATCATTTCGAATTGCCGCGCGCAGGCGCAGATATTCGTGGTACTCCAAAACAAAGCATTATTTTTCTTGGAAGGAACTGTTTTGTGGTAGGAAACCTAAATAAAGATTAATTTCTTTAAACCAATCATATTATATTATAATAATATATATTAAATATTTATTATTTTTGTTATTAAAAGTTACATCAATTACATTTATTAGGTTTGTTTAACTTTATGTTTATATGTATAAGTTTATTTTATCTAAATGTTTATTGTGATTTATATCTTCATGTTTTTTATTTTCGTTATCACATTTTGCTTTGTATTTAATTTGGGTATTTTTTAATAATTATAACTGTAACTGTAAGTTACATAACCGCTATATTTTTATAAACTATAAATAATTGTATTTTTGTGTTTTGGTATCAAGTATTAAGTAGACCTGTCGAGTATCTAGTATCAAACTAAATGGTTTTTCATAAGGAATCCATTTTTGACGTGAAATTTATTTTACCGGTATTTTACCGTATTTTACCGGTAAAATAATGATTTTACTTACCGTTTTTTATTTTACCGGTAAAATCACATCACTGGAATTTTGACTAATATCCAATTACTCAAAAAGAAAATATTCAATCGTTAAAAATTATCCTATCATTTAATGGTCTTTAGTAAGTATAATCAAGTGATGTAAAATTTTTTTTGAAAATATGAAAATTGTAAATTTGCTTGCTTCTCAAAATTCTAAAAATTAAAAAAAAAATTATTCCTTAAAAATTGTCTACACAATTTTTTTAAAACTTTGTGAGCTGATACAGTTCGCAGTGAACTACTACAAATTAGTTTGTTGCTAATCTACCAAATTTTACTCGTGACGCTATCCAGCAATTTAAAACGTTTGAAATTGATTAATTATTTATTCAAAAAGGCAAACGCCAATCGTTATAAACTTTCAACAGTTTAATAGATTATTTGAAATACTGTATTAGGATATACAAGAATTTTAAGCCATTTTCCAAATTTAAAAAAAATTATACTTAATTTCAATGCGTTTTCCAAAATTTACGTAATTTTAATTGCACCTATCAATTAGCTCTAGTTAAAAAATATATATTTTTCATTCTTTGCATATTTTTGACTTTTCAAATAAACAGCGTTTTTTGATAGGATCTCCGAAGCGCAATATTTAATTAACTGTAACCTTGCTTGCTTATGTTGTTTAGTCGCTGTTATTATACTTACGGTTACGGTATGAAATTCTATTGCACAGCCTATCGCAACTTCAAATTCCTGCTGGGGCATTTTTTTTTCTTTTTCAGTTAGTTTTTCTTAAAACGAATTCACCTAATTCTGGGATACACTGTATAAAATGTTTTGTAACATTTTTTAAAAGTAATAGCTATGTAAATTATACAACCAATGCATTTAATTTATTTTAGCTTTTATTGGCAATTGTGTATTTATTTGCAGTTGTGATCAGTTCCTATTTCTAGTAATAGTTAGAACTTTAAGTCTTGTTATTTAATTTGCATTAGAGAACAAAAATGATTACTTAATTCAAGTAACAGTTACTTAATCTTTAAATCTGAATAAAATTGCTTTTATATTTTAAACTTTTATATATGGTGCCTGTTCTTCGACGCTCACCCTTGGGATCTCGCATACGTGAATAAGTACCCCAACAGTTAAATTAGGGCAATGTTGCGAAATTTTATGCTCAATAAAAATCTAAAAAGAAATTTGAACTAACTTACTTTCCGGGCAAATTAAAATGAAATTTTTGATTTTGCTGTAACTCACTTGACATTTGTGTTAGTGTTAACTGGTTATCTCTAATACATTATTAGGACACTTTTTTCATCCTGAATCTAATTCATTAAACGATTTGATATAACTGCTACTAGTGAAATTCTCAAATTGAGTGTTTTCCCAGAGGAAACTTATTAAAAATTCCTGCAAATTGCCAAATTTAAATTTGGTGCCGTAACATCTAACTAATCTTTGTGTAAAACACTAAACACAGTTAAAGAGTAAAACGTGAATGTAGAAAAGGTGACTTTTAAGTTGAGGAGAATGCAAAGACATTTGTGAAAGAGAGTCGCAAGTGAGGAGGCCATTACAGCCGTCCTCGATTATTAACGTGGCGGCACCTAGCGTGAGCCATAATCTGCCACGTCCCTCCTCGGGTAGAATTGAGAGATCCCAATGTTAAGACTCAAATTTGGGACACTATATGTGGGTCAATTAGTATAGCTCGTAGCATACATATGTAATATGTGACCAGTTCTAGTTGAAAATCAACAATAGTAGCAGCTATATCAAACTTAATAAAAGTATTAGATCAGGATAAAAAAATAGTATCCTAATAATACATTAGCGAGAAACTTGTAAACGACAAAAAAGTTATAGCCTACAGCAAAAAATCTAAAATTTCAGTTTTCGTATAAACCAAGCTCACATTTATTTTCAGATTATATTTAGGTATAAAATTGCGCAACTTTGCCCCAACCTAACCTTCTTTACATATCTTCAAATAAGCAAGATCCCATTGGAAACCCTGTATGTATATGAAACTTATTTTAAGGAGTTTTATTCTTGAGAACATTTTTCTTCTTTTTTACTAAGTGGATATTTATGGAACTAGAAATTCAGTTGCTTTGGTAAATTTAATGAGAAAATCGTTTTGCGAATTGTTTCAATTATTCATTTTAACATTTAATCCAAAACACGGTAGTATGAATTAAATTGTGTTTTGAAGTTCGTGCTACCTTTCTTAGTATTGATATACTTTATGTATCAAAATCAATATGATTGGTGTTATAGTATTGGGATAATTTTGCACAAAACGAAATAATCAGTGATGGAGCTAACACTTGGAAAACTGTCAATAGAACTTTTCTTAAAAATTGTTTTGCGAAAAGGCATACGAAGAGTTATTTTGTTATGTATATTTTATTTATACCTGTCTTACGTAATTGTAATGTCTGGCCTATATTTCATCTTTTTTAGCTAAATTTTTTATATCCAACTTTATTTACATTGTATATTCATAAAATAGTCTTTTGCTAAGAAGGAAAATCATAAAAATGCACTGTATATTTTGCATGTTTTTCAGTTCAGTCCTCAGACAACATACTGCTTCTTGCAATTACTCAAAAACATCTGCATTGAATTTCTTTAACTAGTGGGAAATAATAAAGTATGCTAATTTTTATTTTGGATTTTTTATTGGTGGAAGCAGAAAATTTTAACGTATTGCATATTTTCAAGACGTTTATTTACTTTTATCTTGTACATTTAATCAATAATGCTGTATTAATGGTAAACGTATTGCTGAAGTTTACTTACGTAATTGAAGTTCAATTATGGATGTGGTTTGATAGTCCAAAAGCTCGAGCCACAATTAAAGATCTTTTTTTACTGGTTTTACTGGAGATCTGGAACACAACTATTGTGTATGTGTCGATTCCATTTGCAAGATGAAAGTAAACATTTTTGGTTTAAAACATGAAGTGTCACCTAAAATCATTGCAAAAAAGGAATATTACAAATATTTCAATCTTTTTTAAATTTTAGTTATAAACAATTTTTTATTAACAATTTTACTTCATTTTTCAATAATACATAAAACTCTCATGTTTTTATAAACTTAAGCCACATATCAAAGTTGTAAAAATTTATTTATTGAAATTTAGATTTTTTTTTAATTATTTAAACAATGAAAAACAGGAGCCGATGCCTATAGTCACGGCTAACGTACCATCCCGAAGACACTTTTGATAAATTTCTACAGCTTAAACTATTACCTACTATTAAAATATACTTCCTAATCTCACATGATGGAAAAATTTCCGCACTACAGCTGTCATAATTTTTACCACAAACGTTATTCATGTAGTATAGAAGCTGGTAAACAACGATTAGGATTTACATTTTACACTCAACTTTATGTCTGTTTCCCAACTAACCACACTGGACTATTACAAAACCTATGGCAATCGTTACTTAAACATAAAAGCTTCTTTTCCATATTTATTATTAGTAACTGGTTCTCAAGTTATTTTTAGTGGCTAAATATCACACACTGGAACTGGAGACATTTAAAACTTAAGACATAGAGACTACTTTGCATTGAAAATTACTTTTGTTCTTTTATATGTCATACATACTTCAGTATGCTTGTGTAATATTGTACAAAATGTTGTAATAATTAATACCTACTTATTTACATGCTACAATAAAATTATTTATTCCATTCAATTAGTTTTTATTTCATATTGTGTATGTGTAGGTAAAGAGAGATCCAAAAGATCCACCTGCTTTTTCTTCTTCGCAGTTTTTCTATCCACAGCTTTTTTTTCTACCTACCTTATAACCCATCGGTGGTTGATGGACTTTTGACTTCTCACATGCAGGTGACTGGACAGTGAACGTGTTAAGGTCTTCTATCAGATTCTCATTGTAAATTTTAAAAATTCATTGTCTAACAAAAATAATATCCAAAAAACATGTCTAACTTCCGCCGCGGTTTTGAATTTTTTAAAAGCTTATTTTGCCAACAAATTTGCCAATCAAGATTCATCGGAGTCGTTCCAAAACGTAAGTCGGATTGAATCCAATGACATTCAAAGCCTACTTAACCCTTTTTTTTCAATGCTTGTTATTACGCAGGTAATACTAACTTTTCATTTGCTTACTTGCCCTCTCCTGGAATAGTAATAGTTTAGGTCTAAAAACCCAGTTTTGCGGCTTTTAGAAGGTAGTCATTCCAATGCGAGTTCTCCTATGTAGTCTTGTCCTCTGAATACGAATTTTGCGAGCTTCAGTATTAAAACCAGTGCGTTTAGCCGCTGGGGGCGGTTAACAAAATCATGGTCACCCCCTTCCGCAATATTTTTTTAATATTCGGAAACCAGTCGTGTTTGGTGTCATCGTGAGAAATACTTTTTTGATACTTTACAAATTTTTGAAATAATTTTTACTTCACAGTTCTCATGTGTTTAAAAAATTCCTATGGATAGTTACATTGTGTCCCCCTACAGCAATTACAGTACCAAATTTCATGCCACTCTGCCAACTCGTTTTTGAGTAATAAGGTGTTAAAGCCAAAATTTTCAAAAAAACGTAACGGCCACAATTTTAAAACTACAAAGTTCGGCAAAAAATTGTTGGATTTGCCCTAAATTCTTCTATCAGATTCCGTTTTTATGTTTATAAAATTCGGTTTTGGAAAAAATGCTTCCAAAGACACATGTCTACTTTCCATTTCCGTTTTCGGATTTTTTTTAAAACTTATTTTGTTGATAAATTTTTGAGATACCCCTACATTCCCAAGCTCATCGAAATCAGATCATTCGTTTGGAAGTTACGATGCACCACACACACATACACCCACTTACAAAAATAGACATCTAAAAACAACAATTTTTTTTGGGTTACTGGAGGTCTAAAACATATACAGGATGTATCAAATTGCGTGTTAAATATTGGGACCGATACAATGACTGTTGAATTAGAGAAAAGTTGTGAAATTTGATGCCCACTAACACTCTAAAATAAAATTGGAGCTATCTTGCTTAGTTTCTGAAAAGAAGCGAGTTATAGCCAAAAACAAAAAATCCAAAATTTCAGTTTTTTCAGAACTAAGCAGATAGCTACAATTTATTTTTGGATAATTTCATTTATTTGTTTACAAATAAGAAAAATATGGGGGCGAATCTGTTGTTTCATTAATTATATATACCTCGTACAGTGGGGTACCAGCGAATATTTTGCCTAGGGCGCCAAAAAACCCAGGACTAACCATGGGGAAATGTTTTACAAATTAGAGTGTAATGTTATAACAAAAAATCTGCATAATATATAATGATAGCTGTAAAACCTAACACGTTCAATTTCCTATCTAAACATATTACTCGCACAAACAGTTTTTACATACCACTTTTTTTAGATTATTTCCGTCGAAATTTTGAATTTAAAAATTTTCATGAAATCAATAGTTACTTTCGTATACTAAGTATAAAAAGGTCAAAATATTTCCATTTCAAATAAGAAAGTAGAGGTTATTTTCGGCAAAAGCGGAAGTGCAGATAAAACATTATATTTTTTATCTATGAGATAAATTAAAGGTGATGTCATTAACTTAACCTTATCAAAATTGCATATATTTCTGTTGACAAATAAAGAAAATACGGGGGCGATTATGATTATTTCATTTATACCTCAGTGGGGAGGGAGTGAATATTTTGGCTACAGCGCCAAAAAATCATGGACTAACCACGAGGAAATTTTAATGTGTTGTTATAAGGAAAAACCTGCATAATACACAATAATAGCTGTAAAACCTAATACGTAGAATTTCCTATCTAGTCATATTACTCATATCAGCGCCATATCAAACCCCAAAGAGATAACTGATAAAAGCAAACAATAGTTACGTTTTCTAAGAATGCAGCAAATACCTAGTCATTAGATATCCTTCTAAACGTACACAAAACACGAATTCAGAATTAAAAATTTTATTTCAACATGAACATTCAAGAACAAGCATTGACAAAATTAAAATGTGCAAGATGTCATCTCTACTTATCTGTGGCCCCAATAACAAGCAATTCGGGAAGTAATTTCCTTTGTGGAAGATGTCCAAATGGAGGAACGCAAGTAAAAATTTACGAGGTATTGGCTGAAAATTTTTCATTTCCTTGTCGCTATCAATCATTTGGATGTGATGAGATCATGAAGTGGGGCTCCGTGCAAGCCCATGAACAAAACTGCATTAAAAAACCTCATCTTTGTCCTGCTGTACCACCAGGCGTTTGTTTGTGGCGTGGCGCTATCGATGACATCGCAAACCATTTTCAAGAGACACATGCTGAAGATGTTACGGATATGAGTTTGATTGAAATTAAATTGCATGAAAATGTAGAAGGTTGTAAGCTGATTAATAGTGATAAGGGCTGTTATGTATTCCATGTGTATTTTAATAGGGCACAAAAACTTCTTAAATTGAATGTAGCACAGCTTAACGACATTAAGTCGTTTAACAAACAAAAATATCAATTAAAGTTGCGTGCACATGATTTTTCTAAATGTATTACGCTTGCTGCTGATTATCTTGAACCCTACGATTCAATGGATCATAACAGTATTAAAGATGAAAACATAATTGATATGAGCGTTCTAAAATTTTTGACCAATGATCAACCATCCATATTTTGTGAAGTAATTCTAAATGCGGAAAAGAAAAGAGTTAACTCAGAACTGCTTAAATTATTAGAATGTCCAGTATGTAACGAATGCATGGGTTCACCAATCTACCAGTGTGAAACGGGACACAGCTTTTGTAATAATTGTGTTCCCAAACTAACTGATTGTCCATTTTGCCATAAGGAACTTACGCAAACACGCAATTATGCTTTAGAAGATTTAGCCAGTCAAGTTTCTCATTTCTGCAAGAACAAAGATTTTGGTTGCTCTTATAATGGTTTATTTGAAGATGTTAAAGTACATGAAGAATCTTGTGGTATATATAAATGCCCCTTACAAACATCACAAAACTGCACTTGGGGTGGCGATTTTGAAAATTTACTTGTGCATTGCAAGGCTAATCATATTTATTTAGAAACGGAAAATTATGGACTATTATGTAGTTTAACAGTAGATAAATGCGGAGTATTTCGATTGATTTATTCCGATGATATGTTTTTTCGAATTTGTCGCAAGTTTGAAAATGACGAATTTTTTGTGGCGATTCAATTTATTGGACCTAGTAAAAAAGCAAATGATTATATATATGAGTTTAGTTTCATAGCTATAAGTAATAATCAAACTGAACTGCTCCTAAGAGATTTTTGTCAGGCTTTGACGGATGACAAAGATGCTTTTACTAATTGTTTCAAAATACCTTACTCAATACTTACAAAATTTGAAAGAAATAATAAACTCAAATGTAATGTTAAAATAATTAAGAAACGAGATGTACTTCCAGATTAGTATTACTGGTGGTATTTATACAATTTTATTTATTTTAATAATTTTAATATATGAAGTGTCAAAGTAGAGTTACTTTTGAGATTAAAAAAAAATGAAAATCTAAAAAAATATTTTTTCTAATTTTGACATGTAAAGTGTCACTTTTCAAAATTAATTGAAGCATCGAAACGTCACACTTTTCATAACCAGTTAGGAAAAGTAAAATATTTCACAACTGGTGATGAAAAATTCATTTCAACACCAGTTACGAAAAAAAACACAAAATTAAGAACAATTTAACATTTAATTAATTATAAACATGTATAACACAATTCTTACAGTTAGTTAAGTTAACTCCTGATGATTGGGAAGTTTTATTACTAGAAGTTGCTGTAATCTGGAAACGGAAACGCAATTTGTTTCACCAAGAATATCAGTAGCAATCTTTTTCTTGTTCTGTACATAATGATAGTGCATTTTGTGCGGCCTCTTCGATATCACTTGGAATATCTGAACTTGAATCAGACATTTCGGATATTTTCTAACTCGACACACTTCTGTATAAACTTCAAACTGTAAAACAAAATAAGCGTACCTACTTGATTTTCTATACAATTCATGAAATTAATAATTTCCCCGATTTAAAGTTCAAAGAACCTTTCTGTTTATCAAAATTAGAAAAAATCTTGTATGTAACACGTTAGGAAATGCGATTTTGTCGTTACAATAAATGATGCATTTCCTAACTGGTTACATAAATCGCTATTGTAAATTTATTGTTGAAGAATTTGTAGGAGTACTGAAGATATTGAGGTATGACTTCACCTATTTTTACTTTATCATTATGTTGTAAACATTTTTAATTTTATAATTTTATACTAAGATTTGAAGATTGTAGGAAAAAAGTGAATAAATCTCTCTATAGAAGAAATAAATTTTTTATATCCAACTTTATTTACATTGTATATTCATAAAATAGTCTTTTGCTAAGAAGGAAAATCATAAAAATGCACTGTATATTTTGCATGTTTTTCAGTTCAGTCCTTAGATAACATACTGCTTCTTGCAATTACTCAAAAACATCTGCATTGAATTTCTTTAACTAGTGGGAAATAATAAAGTATGCTAATTTTTATTTTGGATTTTTTATTGGTGGAAGCAGAAAATTTTAACGTATTGCATATTTTCAAGACGTTTATTTACTTCTATCTTGTACATTTAATCAATAATGCTGTATTAATGGTAAACTTATTGCTGAAGTTTACTTACGTAATTGAAGTTCAATTATGGATGTGGTTTGATAGTCCAAAAGCTCGAGCCACAATTAAAGATCTTTTTTTACTGGTACTAATTAACTAATAAATTTCTCTTGTCATAATGTTTACCACAAAGGTTATTCATATAGTATAGAAGCTGGTAAACAAGATTTGAATTTATTTTTTACCCTGAACTTTGTTTCTGTTTAAATCATTGCAGCTGTTGACAGAATCCACATTCAATATCTTGAACCATATTTTCCCTCATATACTGTATATGAGCTCGAGCTTTAATCATCTGCCTATTGGAAACCAAGATAGTTATTGAAACTTTTTTGTAAAGTGTAAAATTTTCGACCATGTAAAATTAGGAAGTATATTTATAAATTTAATAGTAGAGAGCTGTAGAAATTTATCAAGAGTGTGTTTGGAATGCCCCGTTTGCTTGCCATTACTACAGGCATCGGCTTCTGCCCACCGGTTAATAAATAATTAGGTAAAAATATCTAACTGTAGTTTAAAAATTCTAAAAAAAATTACATACTACCTACAGATTATAAAGAAACGTTTAACACCTTTCAACAAATTTTGTTAATAATTTTCTAAACATTTTTGTAAAAATTAATAATTTAAAGGGTTGAACTTTTTTTATCTCAGTAACTTCATTACTCATTAAATAATTATCGTAAAATGATATTTTTTAATTTTTATTTTTAAAAATCTTGTTTATCGAGATCTAAAAATCTTGTTTTAAGTGCCACCATCTATTAAAAAATAATAAAAAACAAAAAAGTTGCCGGGTTGGAGCCGCTTCGTCGGTGAATAAACTGCCAACGTTTCGTCCTCGCTTGCACGGGACATCTTCAGGGCTTCACTGAGATCTGGAACACAACTATTGTGTATGTGTCGATTCCATTTACAAGATGAAAGTAAACATTTTTGGTTTAAAACATGAAGTGTCACCTAAAATCATTGCAAAAAAGGAATATTACAAATATTTCAAACTTTTTTAAATTTTAAGTTATAAACAATTTTTTATTAACAATTTTACTTCATTTTTCAATAATACATAAAACTCTCATGTTTTTATGAACTTAAGCCATATATCAAAGTTGTAAAAATTTATTTATTGACATTTAGATTTTTTTAAATTTATTTAAACAATGAAAAACAGGAGCCGATGCCTATAGTCACGGCTAACGTACCATCCCGAAGACACTTTTGATAAATTTCTACAGCCCTATTACCTACTATTAAAATATACTTCCTAATCTCACATGATAGAAAAATTTCCGCACTACAGCTGTCATAATTTTTACCACAAACGTTATTCATGTAGTATAGAAGCTGGTAAACAACGATTAGGATTTACATTTTACACTCAACTTTATGTCTGTTTCCCAACTAACCACACTGGACTATTACAAAACCTATGGCAATCGTCACTTAAACATAAAAGCTTCTTTTCCATATTTATTATTAGTAACTGGTTCTCAAGTTATTTTTAGTGGCTAAATATCACACACTGGAACTGGAGACATTTAAAACTTAAGACATAGAGACTACTGTGCATTGAAAATTACTTTTGTTCTTTTATATGTCATACATACTTCAGTATGCTTGTGTAATATTGTACAAAATGTTGTAATAATTAATACCTACTTATTTACATGCTACAATAATAGTATATTATACACCAAGGTAGAAAAGTCTGCTATTATAGCCTGAGGGCTAAGGTTAGATCTCGAGGCGCGTAGCGCCGAGGGATATAAGGCCCGAGGGCTATAAGACTTTTCTACCGAGGCGTATATACTTTTTTTTTCACTACTAGTGATATAAACCCTTATAATTGTCGAAAAACGACTATTTTAACTCAAATCCCTGTTAATTTCAAATTATAAAACAAATGACAGTTTTTTGTTTTGTTGACGTGACAGTTGTTATAAAATTGTTAAATCATCATTGGTATTCAAAAACATGGTTTTTAAGAACTAGTTTCATCTAAAATACTGAAATTATTAACAATTTTCTCTTTTTTACTTTGTGTGGTTGTATTATAGGCGAAATTGATATTGACAGAGTTGTCATTTATTACGGCGCGAAAAACGTATATTCAAATACACCAAAGTTTTTAAAATTAAATTAATTTATTTAAACAACTATTTTATGCATAAAATACCATTAAATAGAATCTCTCAATTATATTAAATCGTGCTATAAAAACGTTCTCTTTAAAACTGTCACAGGATTATCAAAAAATATAAATTTGTTCATTATTTACCAGTGGTTAATAATGAAAAATTAGTTACCTGTCAGTGAGCAAAGGTAGAGAAATTGAATTTCACAGCATTCTATTATGTGTCAAAATGCTACGCTATATTACTAGTAGTGAAAAAAATTATTTATTCCATTCAATTAGTTTTTATTTCATATTGTGTATGTGTAGGTAAAGAGAGATCCAAAAGATCCACCTGCTTTTTCTTCTTCGCGGTTTTTCTATCCACAGCTTTTTTTTCTACCTACCTTATAACCCATCGGTGGTTGATGGACTTTTGACTTCTCACATGCAGGTGACTGGACAGTGAACGTGTTAAGGTCTTCTATCAGATTTTCATTGTAAATTTTAAAAATTCATTGTCTAACAAAATTAATATCCAAAAAACATGTCTAACTTCCGCCTCGGTTTTGAATTTTTTAAAAGCTTATTTTGTCAACAAATTTGCCAAAGAAGATTCATCGGAGTCGTTCCAAAACGTAAGTCGGATTGAATCCAATGACATTCAAAGCCTACTTAACCCTTTTTTTTCAATGCTTGTTATTACGCAGGTAATATTAACTTTTCACTTGCTTACTTGCCCTCTCCTGGAATAGTAATAGTTTAAGTCTAAAAACCCAGTTTTGCGGCTTTTAGAAGGTAGTCATTCCAATGCGAGTTCTCCTATGTAGTCTTGTCCTCTGAATACGAATTTTGCGAGCTTCAGTATTAAAACCAGTGCGTTTAGCCGCTGGGGGCGGTTAACAAAATCATGGTCACCCCCTTCCGCAATATTTTTTAATATTCGGAAACCAGTCGTGTTTGGTGTCATCGTGAGAAATACTTTTTTGATACTTTACACCTCAGTGGGGAGGGTGTGAATATTTTGGCTACAGCGCCAAAAAATCATGGACTAACCACGAGGAAATTTTAATGTGTTGTTATAAGGAAAAACCTGCATAATGCACAATAATAGCTGTAAAACCTAATACGTAGAATTTCCTATCTAGTCATATTACTCATATCAGCGCCATATCAAACCCCAAGGAGATAACTGATAAAAGCAAACAATAGTTACGTTTTCTAAGAATGCAGCAAATACCTACAGTCATTAGATATCCTTCTAAACGTACTACACAAAACACGAATTCAGAATTAAAAATTTTATTTCAACATGAACATTCAAGAACAAGCATTGACAAAATTAAAATGTGCAAGATGTCATCTCTACTTATCTGTGGCCCCAATAACAAGCAATTCGGGAAGTAATTTCCTTTGTGGAAGATGTCCAAATGGAGGAACGCAAGTAAAAATTTACGAGGTATTGGCTGAAAATTTTTCATTTCCTTGTCGCTATCAATCATTTGGATGTGATGAGATCATGAGGTGGGGCTCCGTGCAAGCCCATGAACAAAACTGCATTAAAAAACCTCAATTTTGTCCTGCTGTACCACCAGGCGTTTGTTTGTGGCGTGGCGCTATCGATGACATCGCAAACCATTTTCAAGAGACACATGCTGAAGATGTTACGGATATGAGTTTGATTGAAATTAAATTGCATGAAAATGTAGAAGGTTGTAAGCTGATTAATAGTGATAAGGGCTGTTATGTATTCCATGTGTATTTTAATAGGGCACAAAAACTTCTTAAATTGAATGTAGCACAGCTTAACGACATTAAGTCGTTTAACAAACAAAAATATCAATTAAAGTTGCGTGCACATGATTTTTCTAAATGTATTACGCTTGCTGCTCATTATCTTGAACCCTACGATTCAATGGATCATAACAGTATTAAAGATGAAAACATAATTGATTTGAGCGTTCTAAAATTTTTGACCAATGATCAACCATCCATATTTTGTGAAGTAATTCTAAATGCAGAAAAGAAAAGAGTTAACTCAGAACTGCTTAAATTATTAGAATGTCCAGTATGTAACGAATGTATGGGTTCACCAATCTACCAGTGTGAAACGGGACACAGCTTTTGTAATAATTGTGTTCCCAAACTAACTGATTGTCCATTTTGCCATAAGGAACTTACGCAAACACGCAATTATGCTTTAGAAGATTTAGCCAGTCAAGTTTCTCATTTCTGCAAGAACAAAGATTTTGGTTGCTCTTATAATGGTTTATTTGAAGATGTTAAAGTACATGAAGAATCTTGTGGTATATATAAATGCCCCTTACAAACATCGCAAAACTGCACTTGGGGTGGCGATTTTGAAAATTTACTTGTGCATTGCAAGGCTAATCATATTTATTTAGAAACGGAAAATTATGGACTATTATGTAGTCGTTTAACAGTAGATAAATGTGGAGTATTTCGATTGATTTATTCCGATGGTATGTTTTTTCGAATTTGTCGCAAGTTTGAAAATGACGATTTTTTTGTGGCGATTCAATTTATTGGACCTAGTAAAAAAGCAAATGATTATATATATGAGTTTAGTTTCATAGCTATAAGTAATAATCAAACTGAACTGCTCCTAAGAGATTTTTGTCAGGCTTTGACGGATGACAAAGATGCTTTTACTAATTGTTTCAAAATACCTTACTCAATACTTACAAAATTTGAAAGAAATAATAAACTCAAATGTAATGTTAAAATAATTAAGAAACGAAATGTACTTCCAGATTAGTATTACTGGTGGTATTTATACAATTTTATTTATTTTAATAATTTTAATATATGAAGTGTCAAAGTAGAGTTACTTTTGAGATTAAAAAAAAATGAAAATCTAAAAAAATATTTTTTCTAATTTTGACATGTAAAGTGTCAATTTTCAAAATTAATTGAAGTTTCGAAACGTCACACTTTTCATAACCAGTTAGGAAAAGTAAAATATTTCACAACTGGTGATGAAAACTTCATTTCAACACCAGTTACGAAAAAAAAACACAAAATTAAGAAAAATTTAACATTTAATTAATTATAAACATGTATACCACAATTCTTACAGTTAGTTAGGTTAACTCCTGGTGATTGGGAAGTTTTATTACTAGAACTTGCTGTAATCTGAGAAACGGAAACGCAATTTGTTTCACCAAGAATATCAGTAGCAATCTTTTTCTTGTTCTGTACATGATGATAGTGCATTTTGTGCGGCCTCTTCGATATCACTTGGTATATCTGAACTTGAATCAGACATTTCGGATATTTTCTAACTCGACACACTTCTATATAAACTTCAAACTGTCAAACAAAATAAGCGTACCTACTTGATTTTCTATACAATTCATGAAATTAATAATTTCCCCGATTTAAAGTTTAAAGAACCTTTCTGTTTATCAAAATTAGAAAAAATCTTGTATGTAACACGTTAGGAATTGCGATTTTGTGTAACTTGTGTGATTTTGCGGAAACTCGCTTCGCTCGTCCCGCAAACATCTCACTCGTTACACAAAATGATGCATTTCCTAACTGGTTACATAAATAGCTATTGTAAATTTATTGTTGAAGAATTTGTAGGAGTACTGAAGATATTGAGGTATGACCACTTATTTTTACTTTATGTTGTAAACATTTTTAATTTTATAATTTTATACTAAGATTTGAAGATTGTAGGAAAAAAGTGAATAAATCTCTCTATGGAAAAAATAAATTTTTATTGAGAACTGAAATCAAAAATTCCTAATCAGTTGATCGTATCTGAATATTCAACAGTTACCTACACAACGAGTGAATTGGAAAATAAACAGGTAAAAATTTAAAAGTGGTTCTAGCATTGCAATGAGTATTGGTTTTGCTTGGAAAATCTTCTTGGCTGTAGCGTCAAGGATAATTTTCTCAAGCGAACCAACGCAAGTCGCTATGCAAGAAGTTCCCTTGGTTATGTAATTTGTATTAATTTATAATAGGTGCATTTAGTTATGAGCGTACATCCATGGCCGGTCAGCTGAACAGCTACAGCAAGTTGGCCAGTAATTAAACGATTTCCTTTGGTGATCACAACTTTGTCATTCAAAATTCCAATGAATTGGCGGGATTTTTTATAACCAGAAAACAAGTTTTTTTCCACACTCTAATAATTGTTGATTTTACTTCCAGAGTGATTCTACCAGACACCCTCCAGTAAATTTGACATATTTGAAATTTTTGAATAAAAACTGTAAAAAAGAGTATAAAATGAGTATGCAGTTTTCGACTACGTTTCGTGGCAGTTAATCAGTCGCGATGATGGATCCAGTTTTTGTGTGTTAACTACAGGTACCTAAGTGATATCCGGCCATGGCACGGTCGTTAACTAAATGCACCCAATGTAATGTAGCAACAGCAATAATTATTTTCACAAATTCAAAAGTTCTATGCCTCCTGCCAAATTTCACATCCATACCTCACCCCTACGAGATCTAGAAAATACTAAAAATCTAGTAACAATTATTGCTATGCTCGTAGTGAATCGGCATGGATGGGGGGCGTGATCTTTTATAATGGCGCCTTCTGTTTTGCTGTCCCAGATACAACACTCTAATCCTCTCAGCACAACAATCATAGTTGCCTCACTCTTTCACATCGAGGCTAAAAGAAAATAAACCATTCTAAATTTATTAACATAAAAATTAAACCTTCCTGCATTTGTTTAAAAAAAGAAATAAAGAATATTTTGTTTGTATTGTGTTTTCTCCTAAAATTTCAGGTGGTGGTCTGACGAAAACCCCGGCTTTGATTGAATGTACAGACCAGTACTCTTTTTTAACTAATGTTTGGTGCAGTATTTTTAATAGAAGACTAATTGGCCCTTATTTTTTTCGCCAAAATTTAAATTCGGTAAGATATTTGAACTTTCTTATGAATAAACTTAGTGAAGTACTTGACGACAAGTCGTTGGAAGAAAGAGCACCTACAAGAAGGTGCTTCAATTCACAGTACTATTAATGTAAGAAATTATTTGGACAACCTGTTTAGAGGCAAATGGATTGGCAGATATTCGTAATACTCATTGCCAGCAAGATCCTTGGACATAACACCTTTAAATTTCTTTGTATAGGGGTGCTGGAAAAATAAATTTTACCATAAAAAACCGTTTCAAAACATCGATCATTTAGAAAACACCATCAAAAACACCCGTCTTGAAATACCCCCAAGATTGTTGAGAAATGTAATCAAATAATTTTCCAACAGGACAATAATATGCATGGCAAGAGAAGGAAGACATACAGAAAAGTAGTATTTAATTTAAGACAATGATGTTTTAGAATAAGGTTTATCTTGAATATTTCATGTTAACTCAACTGTAAAGGAAAAATACACTGAAAAAAATAAATGTTAAATATGCTAAAAAAATAATTAAAAAGAAAAATCTTTGCACAATACTTTGTATTTAAATCATCTTAATACAAATAATTTTTCTTTATGACAATTTTGCATCTTTCGATAAATAAAGGCATTCATTGCCAGCCATTTGAAAATTTCAAATGCCATATTAGTGGTGTAATGTATGTGGCATGACAAATATTTTTGGCGATCTTGTGGTTATTATTAACCAAGCTAAAACTAATGCCGAAACACATAAAAAAACAAAAAAAAAGTTTCCCATATGGTGCAACTTTTTGGCAGTCACTGTATAACTTTTTTTAAATAAATTAATACATCAGATCAGATAAAAGCTGTTAATTTGTAACAATCATAAGGAAATCCGAAACATTAAAAAGTAAGTACTAATTTTTCAAACTTTCAGTATTGTCTGACAACAATTGAGTAGTTTTATAAAAAAAAAACAAATATTAAGGACAAACGTTTCTTATTGAATGTTTTTCTAATTTTCTACAGATTTGTATAGTTTACCTGCATTTGCATATTAGCAACAGGGATGAATTCTTTTTAACCACCGATAATCACACTTATTTATTTTTATTTACTAACTTTACTTATTGTTAATATTCCTACAATGGCACAGTTTCTAAGATTAAAAATACATTAAATTATTAGTAATATTTTGATACATATACCAAATAAGATCTAAAAACCATAGAAATAACAACTAAATTATAAAATTTTCGACTTTATAAGAATTATTTTGAAATAGAAAAAACAATCATTACTTTCAATCAAGGATATGCAACATTATAAAAGAACTTTTCCAACTACAAAGCTAATTTATTACTTTGGCAAATAAATGTAGTATGTATAAATGATCATAAAACAAATCTTAATTCGCTTGGAGCAATTAAACTTTCACTGCACTTCCATTCTGCTGTTGATATTTTAACTCGTACTCTTCGGGTGTTAAGCTAGGATCAACACCAAGTTGTTTCATTTGAATTACAATATCAAATAGGTAATCATAACATTCACTCATAGTTTTTGCTTGTTGCCATGTATCGCCCCACACATATACCTGGAATTGAGTAATGCAATTTTATTATTTAGAAATTAAAAGCCGAGTAAATATGTAAGATTATGTCTAAAATAGCTACCACAATTAAGTATCTACACAATTGAACGTAATCACGCAAAAAAGATAACTTACTCCATGTCTTCGTACAAGTACAGCACAAGTTTCAGGATACTCTGCAATAACCTGAGCCATTCTGTCCTTTAAATCTTCTTCAAAAGGAGTGTTTTCAATAATTGGCACAATAAGCTCTTCATCATATCTATAATTTCTTCCTAATTTTTGATTTTTAATACCCTTTATCATTTCTAAATGTGTACATTTAAATTCTTTTCCAGGAAAAAGTAAAGTTGCTATTAGAGCATATTTTGAGTGTGTATGTATAACTGCACCAGCATTCCTTGCTGTGTAAGCACACATAAATAGCGGAGTGCATTGGCTTTTTTTCAACTTTTTCTCTGGTGGTGGTAGTTCGAGATCTCGACCTTCGATGTCTTGAACAAAAATGTCGTCTGGTTCAATGCGCTCTTTCTGAACCCCCGAAGGAGCTATGTATATTTTATCCTGATGCTTAATGCTGATTCCGCCACCTTTGGTATTGAAACATTGCATGGTAATTATTCAAATTTAGGATTTCACTTACCGGTGCCCGTTACCCATCCCAGGTTGTAAAATTGTCGACATAACTCTGGAATTAAATTTTTTGGATGTTCATTTGACAATTCTTGATTGCGGAAAGACATTGTTGATGTGGCTAGTTAAGAATGCTGCTAACGTGTAGTGGCTTGTAGGTGATGGAAATTAATTCTTATCGCTGTTCAAATACAACAGTATAATATGTTAGTTGTTATCACGAGGTGAAAAGTCACCACAACTTTATCATTTATATTATTAATGTTCACGAAATGTTTGAGGTTATTTGTTGATTTCAAAAGTTAATTATACTTAGTTTGAAAACCATTGGCAGACAATTTTAACCTTGTTATTTAAATTGTTTGTCAAATATTAAACTCTTAGCTATTAAAAACACGTATTTATTATAAATTATAATACATATTTTAGTTTGTTTTTTATACTACAAATTTATAAAATGGTTAGCTTCATAGAATAATTTTGTAAATTGTACTTGAAAAGGTAAATAAATACAAACTGGATTGGTATTCGTAACCGGTAGTCTCCCATGATTGGTTTAGATTAGAAGGGCGGAATTACCGGCTACATAAAAGAGTACCGGTAGGTACCATTAACGATGTTCGGAGCCGGTAATCTTCTCCGATTGGTTGAAATAGGAAGTACCGCCTAAATAAATTGGAGTTGTGTTATAATGAAAGCTGTTCATATCAAGCAGGTATATTAAGTAATAAATAATAACGTACATGTATTTAATATGGTCATTCATCCACTTAAAACTATAATTTGTTTTTAAAATGCAGTATAGTTCGTAAAGATTAATATATACAATGTTTAATTTGTAAAATGTAATTAGGAGGTACATTGCTACAGGGTTCCCACTGACCCTGGATAACCTGGAAGTCATGGAAAAGTCAGGGAATTAAAATTTTAACCTGGAAGTCATGGATTTTATGCAAAATTTGGCAAAAGTCTTGATTTTTCTCTTGATTTACAGTAAAAAACCTGATTTTCTTGCAGTAGTGTTAACATAATTTAAAAGAATTAAAAATTTTCCGATTGAATTTTTAAAACTGCCGCTTATAACACTTTTGTGCTGAAGGTTTTTAAAATATCATTGAGGTACTTTTCTTTTCCTTGTTAAATTCCAAGGAACGTAATATGGCTTATGATTAGGTGCAAGTGAGACCGTCATATACTGTCTTGTGAATTGATAAAAAACGCATAAACGTGACTATTTTTGCGTCTCCAATTTTATTGATTTTTTTGTCGAGAGTCATGGGTAAGTATGATTTTTGGTCATGGATATCCTTGAAAAGTCATGGATTCTAATTCTTGATAGTTAGTGGGAACCCTGTGCTAACATGTTGCACAGTTGCTTGAAAAGTCATCAAAGAAAACAATTCAGTATGCAGGCAAGAGGCAAGAGGAAAAAGGAAAGAGAAAAGAGGGAAGAAGGAGGTTGGAATTTTTAAACTGAGACACGAACCAAATTGTAGATGATTTATAGCTCTATAAGTCTACAAAGTTTAAAAACATTGTATAGCAAGTTTTTAAACAATCAAAGTTTTGATATTTTTTTCATTTCAGAGTTTTAGTAGTTTCAAAAATTCTTTGAGTAAAAAGACGCTGAAGTCATAATATTCAAAAAGTCGTAGCGGCTGCCATTTTGAAGCTAAACCGTTCGATAAAAAGTTTTGGATTTGACGTACAGTCTTCTAACAAATTTCATTTTTAAATTTATAAAATTTAGTTTAGGAAAAATGCTACCAAAAAACATGTCTAACTTTCGCTTCTGGTTTCGGATTTAAAAAAAAAACTTATTTTGTCGGTGCATTTTTGACATACTTTAAAATTCCAAAGCTCTTTTAAATTCGACCATCTGATCCATAGTTATGATGCAACACACGCAAACTCACATACTCACCCACACACAGTTTTTTAAACCACTTTTTTGAGTTCCTGGAGGTCCAAAACATGTATAAATATAAAAATTAAATTTAAAATTTTTTTCGCACGAATAATGTATTTTTATAATTTGGTTGTCTTGCAAAAAATTATTGTTTTGAAGTCTAGAAGTATCATTTTAGTAAAGTCTGAAATAGTTATTTATGTATGTAGTGCGCCAAATGATACTTTGGAGCTTGAGAATGAAAGTTTTTTGTCGAGGCGGCAGCCGAGACAAAAATCATTCGAACGCACCAAAGAAATTTCGTGCACGAGTTGCATACAACATTTTGTCTACAGACTTACTGAAATAATGAAATAAATTAAGTAAAATCATAATAAAATACATAAATAAAGATTTATTCTATCGCAATCTAGTCAGTCTGTTTGTTACTACAGAAACAAAATTTAACAAATATTGATGTTTGTCAGTTATTTTTTCCTAAACAAGTTTGGTCGGCGTCCTTTTTAAAAAACCTATTTTTAAATGATGGAAATATTGAAAATGGAAGAAGATATACCTTTTGATATTACGGAAGTGGCTAATAATGCAATTGCTAACCTATTACCCGAAAAATCACAAGCACAATTTGAAAATTCGTACAAACAGATAACTATTAATATTTATAGCAATAATAATAATAGTTGATGTGTTTTTTGTTATATTTTAATAAAGCGATTTGTTTCATCTATTTCAATTTATTTTAAAAATTTACCATTGTCGTCGTGCACGAAATATTTTTCGCTTAGTGCGCGAAATACTTTGTGCACGTTGTTAAAATAAACAACTCCAATGTGATATTTTGCATACTGACATTAATGTAAAAATGTCATCATTTTTTGACGTCTGTAGAAAAAATTGTTTTTTTGAGCCATAGCCTTCTAAATTGGAAACTTTAAGCAGCTGTTAAAAATCCCAAATTAGAAAACAATATTGTAAACATAAATGCTTCGATTCGTTAGAACAAGGTGGCGCGATTGCGTTATAATTTTATCTACTGGCTTTAAAAATGCTAGCGCAATCGCGCTACATCGTGCAAACGAATAGAAGCTTTTATATTCACAAAATATATTTAGTTTGCTGCAACAAAGCAGAATAGTAAGCATCTAATTACACGTTTACTAAACTGTGTTTGTTGCAGCAGGCGATTAGCAATGTTGTGTAGATAGTATTACCAAACCAGAAACTCAGCTGCTGAGGTCCTGTGAACGCAATCATTGTTTCCAGGCATCAAAAAAATAATATTTAAATTAAAAAGAAATTTCTTTCTGGACCTCAAAGTAATTTTGTTTTCACATCGCAAAATTATTTTTTCATATTTCACACATTAAAAATTAATCATTTATGAGTCAGAAAAATGTAAAAAAATATTATTTGTGCAGACAAAAATTAAATATTTATTGAAAACAATTTTGAGTTAACAACATAATATAATATAAAAATAATTTTTAATCCACGAACTGATCTAAATGGTGCTTCATATAAAAAAAAGACAGATGTAGGCAGAAGTAATAGTAAAAAATAGAATTTCTGGAAATCGTTCAGTTTACTGTTTTTGGTCAGTAACGTATTCAAAACATCGACTTCTTTAATACCGTCAGTTTCCTTCTTTTAAGAATTTTTGCGAATTATCTCTTTTACTTAAAAAATTTAATCACGTATTTATTGAGCAATGTTTTAAGTAGCTTGACCTATGCACACAAAAGAAATCAAGAAAGGTCACGTCGAAAACCCTTAACAATGGGAAATATGTTGACGTATAATACAACTTACGGCGGAAATCTAGAAAATAGAATTCCACAAAAGTCACACAAGCCCGTCTAATCATGACATATGAGTTCAATGACAGAAAAATCATCTTTTGTTACATTTCGCAAATATTCGATACTTAGTTATGAAACTCAAGATTTTTTTTGGTAGGCATTTTAAATTCTAAAATGAAATACCCATAACATAGGAACAGAGCAAAAAATGAATAAGTGGGCATATAAAAAAAACAGAAGTTAATATTTTGTAGCAAGATCGTTTTGATCTTTAATTCAAATAGTTGTAATACTTTCCTGCACTACTGTGTTTTAAATTGTTTTGTTGGGCTGCAGTTAGGATTGTGGAAACGTCCACTTTGCTTTCTAACAATCTTAACTTTTCTTAAGTTTTACTATTCAAGATTATCCCCACCTTCTAGCTTTGAGTGGATCAACCACGTCCTCAACTTTCTAATTTTTTTAAACATTAAACAATGTTTATCCATTGAAACCCAAAAAATTGAACATTTGTTCTTTTTACAGCCAATACGGAATTTGAATGGTTTACTATAAGGGCATCAATTGTAAAGTAAATTGTTGTATATTTTACGGTATCGGCAGTAAATCGGCGGAAATCTTTGAATAGTTAATAAATATTTAGGGGGGGGGGCGTAATATTTTCTTTTAAATATTTTAGATCTTTACAATTTTTGAAGTTTTAGAGCAACAAAAAACCCAGGACTAGCCATGGGTGAATTATATAAATTCAAATGTGATGTTATAAGGAAAAACCTGCTTAATACACAATAGTAGCTGTAAAAACCTAACACGTAGAATTTCCTATCAAACCATATACGCACAAACAGACATTTTTTAAAAACCACTTATACTGAAAGTATACAAAAAAATTCAAAATATTTCCATTTAAAATAAGAAAGTAGAGCGGTGAAACCGTAAGTGGCGAGATTGGTCCCTTGAAAAAAAGGAGTTAATCCACAACATTCCTTTTCGAGCTAGATTGAATTACTCTCTATCAGACTGCCTGTCCAAGTTAACAACGGTTTAACAAGTTACGGCTTTAGGAGTTAAGTCCCTACTGGGGGGGGGGGGGGGTGAGATTATCTAACTAGCGTCTACCCAGTATAATCTAACAATGGCTTCTACGGTGGACTTGCGCAGTTAGTATACCGCTAATCTCAGTGAATGAACGTAACTTTGTTTTCGTATTTTGTCTTTAAAAATATAACTGCTTTTAACCATAGCCTCGGCCAGACAATAAAGACCAACCACATTGTTTAAAAAAAGCAGTAAAAATAAAAACAAAAATTTGAAGCAACCGAGATTCCACCTCTCAACCATTTATGCAGTACAACCGCATACACGCGTATTTCCACCTGTACCGCTACGACCTTGCGGGATATCGCTAAACCTCTAGAGAAGTGCCAGGTGCATGCATGCATGTGCGTGCGCACAGGAGCCATTGCTAGATTATGCAGGGTAGACGCTAGTGATTATCTAAACCTCAACTGATTCTGCAGATCAGTGCCCGAGCTGAAACGTAGCTCACCCGTCGACGGCTCTAGTCTGCATAAGCTTACCACTGCTACCACAAGTCCTACGTCCTGACCAAGACGGGGGGCCACTGTCCTCCCCTGGGCTCGGACTTGGTCCCCGTGTTACCAGTTAACAAAGTCACTGGTTGGACTTTTCGGAACAGCCGAAGATGCTTCTACCAGTTAGGCTACTCGCAGTACCGACTCCCCAGTACTGGTTAACTACGCACCGGCCAGATGCGTTGGTAGCCGGTCTGATCATAGGTACCGGTACCTTGACAACGTCGGGTGTGCAGACGCACAAGCCTCCTGAGTCGACACTTTGATAAGTAGACGTGAGCAAGCAAATTGCACCCCACCCCTAATGCCCACAGCAACGCTCTTCTTTCCCGGAGCTTACCTTCACCTGCCTAAATCACCGGCTTCCAACCACCCAATGTATGGCCCGGGCAAATTTATAACCCATAGGGTCACCCAGACGTAGTGATTTACACGAAGGCATATTTATAGCCGCGGTCAAGAAGCGGGGGTGTTAGGAACCCATACTAAGGACTAGTAACACTTCGCCTCGTGCAAGTTCTCCATGGCATGGTCCCAATTAAGGTAAACATTGAAACTCTCTGAGGAGAGGTGGACGTACAAAATTGGAATCATGGAGGTGACGCAAGGCTGACCCACGCCAAGAGTTCTTGGCCGTCTCGCCACCGCACGACACATGGTCAGCAATTTTGAATCTAAAGTTACATTGATAAAATGTACAGAAATTTGTAAGTTAGGTAACAACGTTCAGTGTAGTTCATCTGCTTTAATAAATAGATGAATATCTTACATAATCTAATTTAAAATCACGGGAAATTTGTTCATTTGAAAGAGAAAAATATTTTCTTTTTGACGGAATGTTTAAAAATATAAGGTCTTATTTGAAAAAAACGAAAAATATTTAAAAAAACGCTTATCTTCAAAGAAAGAAGCTGTAAGGTTAGGGAGTTTTGGCTAAGACACCCTGTATAGGGACTCTCTATCTGCCATCTTTAATCAATCAATGATTAATATATTTACATGCCTTACTAATTTTGTGTTTTAACTCGTCTTAATTTTTAATAGACGTTAAATAAATCTGAATCATTAAATGATTAAAAAAAATAGTTCAGTAGCTCGTTCGCCGGATATTTCGCCACTGGATTGTATCTTATGGGTTAGGTATTTCAAATTAGAATAACGTGTGCAGAATATCATTAAATATGCAATTGTTTTCAACACCTACTTGATAAAATTGTAGATACAAGTTGTTTCCATGGTCAAGTTAGACTTGAACATTTAATTGCATTTATCGTGAAAATATTATTATGTAACAATCTTATTTAATTACATGGTTGAAATGAAAATAAAAACACTCCATTAGAATAGCTGAAAAAATACCTAAGGAATCCTTTGAAAAAAAGAAATTATATATTCTCCCTAAGCACTCAAGGAAAAAAATATTTGGTCGGTCTCTTACCACCAACCTATAAAAATTATCATACCATTTTCGAATACCGGGTGGACACGAGATCAGGTAACAACCGGCCATTTTGTCAATTTTTAAATTAATAATTTCAATTTTTTTCTGGGTAATATACACATAAAAATGCATATTACGACATAAAACGGTGTTTATTTTGACTTCCGGTTAAACCGGAAGTGATAGCAATTTTCTTAATAGAACACCCTGTGTATTTTTGCATACTTGGATAGACCTTGATTTTCCTTTACAGCTATGTTTAATACTTACCCATTAACTTTAATTTTGGCCGCCAGACGGCGTTTTTAAACAACCTTAAAGGTCCAATAGTGATAGTCATAATTAATGTTTTTTAAGTTGGCCTTGAAAACTAAAAAATAATGAACTTTAAGTTTTTTTTTATTAATTTGTTTAAACATTTTATGGTGGCAAGAAGATATTAAAAAAATTAAAGGACAAAAAATTCTCAATTTTTAAACGGTCATAACTTATATTTTTAAAATACCCCTGTTTGCGTTTCATTGTACATTTTAAATTGTCATTTTGTTTCCTTTAATTTAATACCAATAACATACCTCACTATTTTTAAAATAGCAAGAAAAAATAAAATTATTGTTTTATTAACGGATATTAAAAATAGTTACTTTTTTGCAACTAAGTAGGCTTCGAAAACAAAATACCAACAAGGTATGGTATTGATATTAAATTAAAGAAAATAAAATGGCAATTTAAAAAGTGCAGTAAAACTCAACTAGGTGTCTTTAAAAAAATAAGTATTGACCGTTTAAAAATTGAGATTTGTTTTCTTTAATTTTTTTAAAATCTTCTTGCCACAATAAAATGTTTATGCAACTTAATAAAAAACAAACTTAAATTTCATTATTCTTTTGTTTTGAAAGCCAACTTAAAAAAAATTAATCATGAATATCATTATTAGGAATTTAGGTTTTTTCAAAAACGCCCTCTGGCGGCTAAAATTAAGAGTTAAAGGGTAAATATTATACATAGCTGTAAAGGAAATTGTAAGGTATATCCAAATATGCAAAAATGTACAAGGTGTTTCATTAAAAATAAAAAAATTGCTATCACTTCCGGTTAAACCGGAAGTCAAAAAAACACCGATTTATGCCAAAATATGCATTTTTATGTGTATAATACCCAAAAAAATTTAATACTAATAATTTAAAAATTGAGAAAATGGCCGGTTGTTACCTGTTCTCGCGGCCACCGTGTATATGGAGTTTGTTCATTTTCAACAAAAACACCAGATTTGGGAAGTCAGGTCTGAATAACGCTGTATACTAATTCAGTTGCAGATAATATTAAACTAAATTTAGTTGCTCGACTATACTGAAACCACTAATTTACAAACACGCATCAAAAAGTTATTTCGTAAAAAAGATTTAAAAGCCAAAAGTTTTTCTTTGTTACTACAATCCAATGAATAGAGATTTTTTTATTGTAAATTTTACCTACGAAATTTGTTTTTGTAACATTTAAAATGCTATCATCTAACTATTTCACAACATTTTAAAGCATTAGTTTTCGTAAGGAATTAGACCATAACCCCAAGGGGGGGCTAGAGATATGCATATTTATGTAAAATGGCCTTAAGATTACTACTAATAGTGTTAGTATAAATTTTTATAACGCTCCGTTGGTCGATAACGTTAAATAAATATTAAAATTGCAGATCCAAATAAATGTCGCAAAAATAGCGAAAAATAAAATCGCAACATTTGCACGAGTGCGCATGTATAAGGGGCGTTTATAAAGTAAATTCTGCTCCTAATTTTGGCCAATTCTGTTAGAACCTTCGCCTTTTTCGAATTTACTTTCATGTAATTTCTATAGCGTGAAAAATCATGTTAATACATTATAAGTTATCGAACTAATGTTGCGTTTTAATGTTTGCGTTTTGCGACCTTATCGTATTCCGATTAATGTTTATCTATAACAATTATAATTAATTTAATATGTCGTTTGAACTCCCCGGAGAGCAAGAATTGTTGAATTCTTCAAACAGTTCTTCAGAAGACATTGATTCATTTTATTTTTACGAGGTAAGCTTTATTTTTATTAATTAATTTTATACAGAAAATAGGTCGTAAAAAATAAGCATTACACCAAAAGTAAATGAACTCATTTTATGAATATCTAACTTTGCAAAACAATTTATTGATTAATTAATGGAATTTCTGGCCAATTTATAATTCATGTCGTTTATAAAAAAATATCTTGTATTTCTGCACCATTTGAAATTAATGTTTACAGTGAAATAAAAATGTGAAAAGCATCTCTACTGCGGTAAAAGTTATTACTTTTTTATTGAGTAGTGTAGTATGGAAAATGAGTTCGAAATAAAAGCGCCCGTTTAATTTAAATTGTTATCATACTCGCCATAAACGTTGCCCCAAAATAATTTTCCAATTATGTCTGCAGATACAGATGAGACATTAATTGCCAAAAGCACTTAAGTGTTTGAACTCTGAGGTTTAATGTTTAAAAATACACATTTCGTCTTGTAAGTTTAATTATAAGAAAAAAAAAATCTAATAATGTTTAAATTTTTTATTATGAAAAAGGCATCTATTCGTAAATATAGGAAAATATTTCGCTACAATAAGCTTCATTGTTTTGATAGACATAAAAAATGTGTATTTTGATTAAGAGACTGCTTTTGAGTTTTGAGAAAGTTTTGAGATTTTGAAGGTGTTTTAAAAAAAGATTCTGGACCGGTACAAAAAGCGAAAAAAATTCAGAAAAACTCACTTTCAAATAAAAATGCTCTAAAAGGTTTTTATCTTTAGAAATTATCATTTTCAGAATATTTTAAGGTATAGTTTAGAGAATTTTGGAAGATAATTATTTATTAATGTTTAGTGGAGGGGAGATTATTCTCCTAGAATGTGCAGTATAATAAATAAATATTATTTGGTCGATCGTACTGTATAAAATACAAAACAAATAGTAACAAGAGAAATACAACTATTATATTAATTTTAAAAGTATTCATTAGCTCCGCCCATCTTTTATCCAATTAGTTGAAACTCCAAATTAAAAATTATTATGCTTTATTATTTTGGTGAATTGGCACTTATATTCTGACCTGACGTTAGACGTGTCATTTTGTTTCGTTAATTATAGTAATATTTAATAGTGTAACCGGTGCTAATTGATTTTAGTCGTGGATAATTTAAAATTTATACTATTTTGTTTTATGAGGGGAGCTAATGCATACTTAATACATTAGAATTATTCATTGCTAAAATTTGAAGTACAATAGGGATTTAAAAACTAAAAAAAAATTATACAGGGTGCGGCAATTAAAGTGTTATACAGTGTGTCTACTTAAGTTGGCAGCATATAGAAAACTTTTTTATTATTAGTTTTAGGAAAAAAAGTTATTCTTCATAAAAAGTTCTGCATGGTCCAAAACCTAAAATGCAACCATCGGGTGTCAAATTTTTTCAGTCATATACGGTGTTTGTCAGAAAATATGAATTTTGCACATCTTAGTAATAAACAGTTATCTCTTATATTCATTAAAAATTTGATAACTTTTGCGCAGCGAATATTTAGGATTTTCTACTGTAGATAACATTACATTTAAAGTCGTGTCCTCACTTGCAACGAGTTTTCGACTTTTGTTACTAAATTTATTTTTAACATCTTCATATGTTTTGAATTTTTTCATAGTTTTCATTACAGTTAAATTGTGTACATTTTTGCCTGGATATCTGTTATTAAATATTTCAGCTGCTTCCCAATACGTTTTAAAATTGTCACCCACAATTAACACAATTTCTATTTTTTCTTCAAAACTCAATGTCACCGGCATTTTTACTTATTTAGAATTTTAAAGTAATATTAGACGTTCAATGACAGACATGTCATTGTCACGGCAACTTTAATTAGAAATGTATTAATATCAATGTGCAGTGCATGTATCACTGTTGTAGGGTAGAGAATGAGAAAAATTACAAAATCATATTTTTAACAATAGGTAGACATGACTGTATATTTGAACCTAGTTTCCAATTCTAAATAACTCTTTTTATAACAGTTTTTGATATTGTCAAAAATAAAGGTACTTTACTCTTGAGCAAAATTCATATTTTGTGACAAATCCCGTATATGACTAAGAAAATTTGATATCTGATAGTTACATTTTAGGTTTCGGATCATGCAGAACTTTTCATTACGAATAACTTTTTTCCTAAAACAAATAATAAAAAAGTTTTCCATATGCTGCCAACTGAAGTAGACACACTGTATATAATATCTTCAAAACTGTAAAAGATTGAGCAAGAAAAGATTTTTTTTTAATTTTATGACAGAAGAATCGTATCTTAGGCTAATAGTGGGTTTTAAAACACCCTATTTTAAGGGGGGGGGGGAGTTGGTAACTTTTTAAAATTTAAATAAGAGGATTTACACAATTTTTAACATTTTTTAATTAAACGCATTAAAATTGGCACATTTTTTTCAGATTTTTTAAAAAACGTTTACTACCTCCAATGAAGGTACGAAATTCTGTAAATGTTAAAAACCGGTACGAGATTATTTTTTTTAATTTAAATGTGTCTACTAACAACAAGCAACCAGAACAATTATATCAAGCACAATTTAATAGGAATGAAAAATTTAAGTTTACAACGCCTAATAAACGGGGAATGAAATTTTGTACATTTTTCACTCTATTATTGTTTAATTAAATTAAATTTTGTTTGTTCTAATTTTGGCTGCTTATTTTTTTTAGACAAATTTAAATCTAAAAAATATATTGTTGTTTTTAATATTTATAGGATTTTATCACCTCCCCACGCATGAAAGATACTAAACATTTTTCAAAGTATCGGAAAAAATAGGCTGTACCTATTTTGATATTATTAAATATTAAACATTATTTTTCATCCCATTTAATATTTTCAAGTTACTCCCCACTCTTTAAAATAGGGTGGTTTTTAAAAACTTACTACTAGCCCCTTGCGTCGCATAAAATTAAAAAAAATGTTTCTCAATCTTTTACAGCTTTGAAGATATCGCTTGTAACACTTTGGTTGCCGCACCCTGTAGATGACGTAAGCACAGATTTAATGCTTATTTTCGAACTATTTAGTTTTAAAATAAAAAAACGCTTAAACTATTTGAAAATTTTGACATTAAAAAAAAGTTAGCAGTTAATAATAATAATAAACTGATATTGAAAGATATTCGGATTATTAAATTACGAAAACTTCTTGCATAGCAGCGAGTGTTTGTTTTGCTTAAAAATTGTACACGACGCAAAACAAACCCGAGTTATTATGCAGAAAGTTTGAGTTATTTACCCTGATTATTTTTCAACTTGCAGTGGTATCTTTGCTTGGATTATTTCTCAAGTAAAATACGGGATGGTTAAATTACTTTTATTTTTATAACTAGCAAGTAAAACAAATGAAGAGTTTGTTTGAATTTAATGGCGATAAAATTTTGTACATCGAATATAATCGGGTTCAACTTTTCTATTGGTTGCTGAAACGGCAAGTACGAAGTAGTGATTGGTCCATGTATTATAATTGAACTAAACCAAATAAAAATTTTAGAAAATTATAGTTACGATAATAAATTTGAAGAATTTAATAATACATCTTTATTTCTTTATTTATCTTCTTGCAAAGAAATTAGTATTAAGGATTTCACTACAGTTTTCATTATTTGTTGGTTCTAAACAGAAACCTTAAACAAATTTTACATATTTTTAAAAGTGTAAAATATGATACCCTCATGGTTTTTCACCATACTGAAACAAATTTATAAATTTTATGTAAATTGTGTAGATAATAATCCTTTTAGTTTAGGGTTAGCTAGTTTTGAACCAGTCGATGTGGTAACTTTCATAAATTAATTTTTTTTAATTCGCGCAACCTAAAAATCGAAGTATAATTTTTTATTGCAGTAATTATCAAGCAACAAAATTCCTTTTTCGTAAAATTATTAATTTTTCGTTGAGCAAGGTAAGAATAACTTTTTATAGTAAAAGATGATTAGTGCAAAATAAGTTCCAATAAAATAATGTTTACCTAATGACCATTGCATTAAACAATATATTTTTGAATTGCTTGTATTTCGTACTAAAATACGAAGTATATTTGGCGGAGATTCCTTAGCATATCTTTTGCGGAAATACGATGCACAGTCAAAAAAGGAAACGAACGCTGTATGGTACTTCCGGTAGTAATTTACACTCTAATTATTTTTAGAGATCTTAAACTTCCTGTGCAACATATGGATAAGGACATGAAAACCAACATGTCAATGTTTATTTTAAGGAATTATGGTACCATTCTAATTACAGTCGAATTTAAAATCACACAAATTTGCTTAATTTTCCGTACAAATTATTTTGTAAATCTTGTCTATTTACATTTATGATATTTTAACACGCTTTCAATAAATATGTGAAAACGATAAAAATTGATAGGTAGATATACTTTGCTTTGTGGTTTTTACAAATATTTAGTACGCGTTTTTAAACAAAATAGGTGTACTAATATCGGTAATGTAGTACACGGGCTTACCAGATTGACTATGAAGAAGTAGTCTAAAAAACAATTTTCTTAGATCCGAAGATGTTTTTTGCAATCTTGCCCTGATGGGCTCAAAACATATTTTGGCCAATTTTGAGGTAATTCGAATGTAAGGGGCGCTTGTAGCAAACTAAAACATTGTAGGTAAAAAAGTCAACGGTTAATGAATTTTGGTTTATTTTATTGTTTTTTAAATTAATGTTCCTTTTGAAATTAAAGTGATAATAAATTTTCTTGCTACGAGCGCCCCCAAAATTGATCATAATATGCTTTAAATCAAGCAGGGCGAAATTACAAAATACCATCACTGAATAAAAAAAATTAATTAGCTTTTCTACCTCTTGTCCAGTCAATCTGGGAAGACCCTGTACTGTATGTCTGTGTATTAATCATAAAATTTTCATAACAACTTATATTTCTTTAATAACCTTGTTGTGTGAATACCCGTTTCAAAATATTTACACAAAACGGTGGAAATTACTTGGAAAAGATATACTACTACACTACTAGGAATAAATCAGAATTAGCAAAATCTTGATGCATCCCAGTGAGATCTGCCGATATATCGGTTTATTATTTTAATATCTAGACTCGTTTAAATGCGCTAAATCAACAAGCAGGTTGTTTTTGAAGTCAATCAATGGATGCTAAATTTAAAAATAACCCGCTTCATTTAGATTTTCATGTGATTTTTTGATTATTGCCTTTTGCACGTGTATTATGCTTTCCTGTTAATAAAAAAATCTCTTAGCTAACGCTAAATTAAAATACGTTGCTCCCATTTTCATCGGCGAATATTAAAATTTTAATTGATGTAAATTGTTAGAAACATATCGCAAAAGGGAGTGCTTTTAGAGAAAGGTTGTGTTTAAATAACAACAATAATTATTAATGTACTTATTTTCAGGTAGAACAATTTACAGTATTATGGCTTCTATTTATTTTAATAGTGATAGGAAACAGTGGTGTATTAATAACTTTAATATTCTCAAGATCGAGAAAAAATCGAATGAATTATTTTATAACTCATCTTGCTTTAGCAGGTTAGTGAATATTTATTTAATACCGTTTGTTTAAATAAAACTTACTTCTTAAAGCTGCTTTTCTGTTATTTACTTTAGAAAATCTTCTGTTTGATAGTGTGCTTTAGAACCCTATTTTCTACCAAATCCTAAAGTGACTTTATACAAGACAGTGGCGCCAATACAGTCTTAGCCCCGCCCCTACCATTATGTGGCTAACCCAAATTGTAGGAAAAACTACTAAATAAAATTCTTAACAATTAACAACTTAAAGCAGTGACAACTTACGTCATAGGTACCTCATAGGTACTTATTTTACTGTAAGTCTACTTATTAAAGTAGTAAATAGTAGATTAGTGGTAAAATAAAATAATGCTCTTGTAACCAATTTACAATTTTTTGGCATCAATTGTTTACAAGAGCCTTTATAAAGAGTGGGAAAAACGCAGCACTCGCATATAAGCAGCGCGAAAGATAGCCACGTAATGGCGCCTCATGCCACGCGCCTATAAAATCAACCAATCAAAAGCAAGACACTCTATTGTCGCCACTGTTCCTGTATAAAGTCACTCTACCAAATCCACGTATTAAGCGTCATCTTATTATAGTTCCAGAAATAACCGGAAGTAATGACGGATTTAGGGCATTGGGCACGCTCGAGTAACTTTCCATTGAAGCCCCCTTGTAGACAAAAATATTTACTTTTACATAAAAAATATAAATGATATATATAAAAATATTTATAAGAAAACTATCAAAAATGCTTATAAAAAACAAATACTTTGATCATAGTTCTACATATATACGTACAAACAATTTATTTAAGCAATCTTTTCGGATTTTGTCGCTACAAAATCAGAAATAACGTCCTCAAAACGCATGTTACTTAGTAAACATTTTTAAATAGTCATTAAATATAGGGCATTAAGCCGCTATACATCACTGAATTGCACCATAGTGTATTCGGCCATAAAAAAAGTGGCATCATCTTTGTTTTGTGATACATCATTAGAAAGCTTATTTTTTTCTCTTTCTTACTACCTTGATCATGTATGGTGTTAAAGTAGAAAATAATGCAGAAAAATTAGAAAAACCTTTGCCGTATCCGTGGCTGGCTAATGTATTGCACTTTAAATCTAGATACCTTTGAATTAACAAAACATCAATTATAAACAATCAGTACATTAAAATGTGACAAGAATTGAAACATTTCTAATGAAAACTCAATCATAATAACAACATTTAATTGTGAAAACCATTAACTAAAAAACTATTTAAGAAAGAAGATGTTCAAACTGTTCCCCATTTACTTCTTGGCAATGATGAATTCGATTTATAAAACTTTTTATGGAATTGTGCAACCAATTGTTAGGAATAGCAGCTATTTCAGCACGAATGCGATCTTTTAATTCATCTAAATTATGAGGCCTGTTTACATATACGCGACTTTTTAAATGACCCCACAAAAAGAAGTCCAAAGGAGACAAATCGGGAGATCTAGCGGGCCACTCCACAGTTCCTCTTCTCCCAATCCACTTTCGAGGAAAAATGTTGCTTAAATAATTGCGTACTGCATTTCCATAGTGAGGAGGCGTACCATCCTGCTGAAACCAGATGGTTTCGTTGACTGCGTTTGCGTTAAGAGGATTTGGAAAGAGTTCCATAATACGAGGAATCACATTTTCCTGCAGCAGCTGGAGATATCTCTCGGAATTAAGGTTTTCCTCAATAAAGAAAGGACCAACAATATGCTGGCCGACGATACCAAACCATATGTACTGTGTTTTTTGGCACCTATTAAACCCCTGCTGATTGTTTTTTGTTTATTTTTGACGTTTCGTTATTGCAAAGGTATCTAGATTTAAAGTGCAATACATTAGCCAGCCACGGATACGGCAAAGGTTTTTCTAATTTTTCTGCATTATTTTCTACTTTAACACCATACATGATCAAGGTAGTAAGAAAGAGAAAAAAATAAGCTTTCTAATGATGTATAACAAAACCCATGTTGCCATTTAAAAAAATTCAAGATGGCGGCCGCGCTCAAAAATCATGTCAAAAAAATTTTTTTAACCTCAAAATATGCGAAATAATTTCAAATGGAAGCCTTCCAGTTTTCATATCTATATCTCAAACCGTTTTAGCAGGAGAGCTTTGGTTCCATCTTTAATAGCGACCCTGTATAAGTATACTGTGGTTGTACCTTAAAGTTTTGAGTAATTAATTTATTGCTATTGCTAGATACATTCTTATTTGTTTAAATTTCAAATGTCAGTGTTATTTTGCAGAGACGGATCAAGAAATTGGCTATTAATGCCGTTCTATATTTCTGGAGGGTGTAAAGTCCCCCTCCCCCATGTAAAAGAAAACTTCGGGCTCTCTATGAAAAACATTTCAAAAATTAATTCTAAATTTGCAAGTTTTAGTCAATTTGTCTATTTATTGACCCTCTCGAATTACGTCTCCCACAAAGATAAACCAGGAATTGTAGAAAAAAAATAGAAAAGCGTATTGGGTACTAATAAAATAAACAGAAAGTACGGAAAACACGTTTATTATTTTACTCAAATATGAGGTATATTACAATTTGATATTTCACAATCAAATAGAATTTTGTGTACACCTTGTCAATAAATTTTGCTTAATTTTTTTTAAATCACCCCTATATAAATCCTACAAAACTTACTTAAGTAAAATCCCAAAAAATAATAACACCCAATTTTTCGAAGTCTCCTACATATTTTTAATAAATAAAAGGTTATTATACATATATTACAGACAATTAAAACACACGTGTGAATGGTATTGAATGAATGTGCATAAAGGGTGGCATAAGCTTCAGGAGCGTAGCGGTCTAAAGGCCAAAAGGCCCCACTACCTCCTATTACACAAGCGAAGAGCCTACCCGGAGTGAAAGCCCTCGACACCTTCGGGTATAAGAGGAGAAAGATAATGATGATGATGAAAAGGTTATTAGATCACAAAATAATTGTCAATTTGCGCATCATTACTTTCCCACCAAGAGAGTCATATTTCTTTCTATGATTAAATTCTTGCCAACTGTGATCTTTGAAAGTTAACAGCTGTCAGTTTTAATACCCTCTAAAACTGTTAGTTTTTAAAACAGAAAATTAAAAAATATTAATATACAGGGTGTGCGATGGGAGATGCATACCATCTGTATCTTATAAACCATAACAGCTACAAAATCGGTTTAATGGGAAAGATGTACATGTTTTAAAGCTTAGCTCAGTAGCGGTATTTTTTGAAATGCTTCTGAAATTCACAAACATTTAAAAACTGTACCGTTAATGAATGGTACAGTTTTTAAATGTTTGTGAATTTCAAAAGCATTACCGTTAATGAATGGGCGCCAGAGTGACCGAGTGGTTAGGGCACTTGGCACTTGGGTTCAAACCCGAGGCCTGGATGCCTGGCGGGCGGCCTACCCAATCGCTTTTTAAAAATTGGGAACCAATCCCCTCGAGGGGTGAGGGAAGTAAGGCAGCCGTCTAAGGGGTGGTGCTTACTACACTATCCAGTAGTTAAGAGCGCGAGACGGCTGGGTGACGGAAGCGATGGTCCGGTGGCCCTGACCCACCGCATTGCAGGATAAACTCCTCATTGGAGTGTAGTGCCACCGACTTTACCGTTAATGAATGAGCAAATTGATGTCTTAAATTCTCCTCTATTGGACGTTTTGGAATAAGAAATCAAGTCATCTTCAGACGATTACCGAGATCAAGTCACCAAGTTCTATTGCTATAACAACACTAACTGTTTACTTTCTAATATAACCTTTGACAATGGCATGTAAACATGCCGAAATACGTACAAGGTTAAAATAAATAAATATTGTTGAAATAATTAAGTTTTTTATATACCTATAATCAATAAATATGGACTTCAACGAAGTAAAGCTAGAATTGATAAATAAATATAGAGGGTGTTCTATTTTAAAAAGCAAAGTGACGCCACCTTTAGTTTTTTTCTGGAAGCACGAAATAACGTTTTATACGTGCATTTGGTTGAAAATATAGTCTTAAACCATACTCCTCAAAAAGAAGTTTGCTAAAGTAAATAACAGAAGAGATTTATTTCTGAACGGACTTATGTTTTCTTTTTCTTTGTCTGATGAAAATATATATAATTTTTTTTAGATCTCTTAGTCGGAGTGATAAACGTTCTGACGGATATAATTTGGAGGATGACAGTGTCATGGAATGCTGGGAATGTAACATGCAAAATCGTAAAATATTTGCAGGTAAATTATTGTAAAATGTTTAGGTTTTTTTCCTCTATTTATAGTTAATTCCCAAATAGTGAAAACTAGGGTTCAATGCTCTTAAAAAGTGCATAATTACTGTTTTTCTAAAACATAAATAAACAAGCATTAAAACTTCTATTAAACCATCAAAGAGACGCCAATAACTGCTACACTGATTGATTACCAATTACTTAGCCACTGTAAATATTTTAGCCCACTTTTCTCTTATATCCTCTTTAAAAAAGCTTTAAACAATTGCTGTTTAAAGCTGACCTATTTAACTATGATTAAATTGAAAATAATATTTTTATTTTAGGTTTTGGTAACGTATGCCTCGACCTACGTCCTAGTGGCCCTTAGCATTGACAGATATGACGCCATTCGACATCCAATGAAGTTTTCAACCAGTTGTGTGTATTATCTCTCTATTAATTTCAAAGTTTCTTCTTTTTTTTTTATATAATTTTAAATATTTAAATTTTTGCACAGGTTTGTTTGCAGGGAGGAGGGCAAAATCCCTCATACTCGCAGCTTGGCTGCTAAGTACAGTGTTTTCGATACCTATATTGATATTCTATGAAGAAAGAACAGTGCAAGGTGAATATGATAATAGAAGTTAATAAGCCCGTTTAAGTTATTCAAACTTTTAGATCAACTTCAGTGTTGGATAGAATTTTCAGCTCCGTGGAAATGGCGTCTTTATATGACTTTGGTAGCTATTTCACTCTTTATAATACCTGCAGTGGTGATAACAGTATGCTACACCGTTATAATTGTTACCATTCGTTCAAAGAGTGCCATTTCTATTTCAAGAAATAAGAAGAACGATACTCATAAGAATCTAACAAACACAGGTATGATAAATAGTGGTAGGGGTAGGGAGTATTAATAATATCCGTTTGCCATATTTCCAGTATGGTAACGTATTGTGATCATGAAAAACATGAATTCTGAGATGTTGACGGAAATACGTGTTTTGTATTCTTACTTGACGAAAAAAAATTTGTTTTTAAAAATGCCTGTGAATCACAGTATTACAGATTTAATTTTTTTTTCATAATTGTACTGCTTACAAATTTGTTCAAATTTAACGTGAACACTTTATCACCGAGCCCAGTTTTAGTTACATGCTTAGCTGATGTAAAATGTAAAGTACATAATAGTTATTTATGTTACTACTGGCGTTATTATAACTCGAGTTTCAAAGTTGCACGACGAGTGCCATAATAATGCATTATCCCACGTGTGACATACAGCATTTTATCTACGACTGCTCAAAATTTGTCAAAAATCGAATTTTTTGCTTGAAAAGATATTTGATATTTCGCATTTATTTTATATTTGCAAATTTCAAGTCACTTTTAAAATACTATTGTTTTAGCATCAAAGGGACGAGAAAGATTTGGTTGGTTTAACACTATGACAACCAGCCAGTTTTCTTATAAAGGCAGCCTTATTTTTGTTTGTGTAAATAAAAAGATTTAGGTAATGAATCCATTATCTCACTAGTGAGGTAATGAACTTCATTACGTAACGCAAATGAATGACATATAATAAGTTCCTATCCAAGCAGTCGTAGATAAAGTGCAATTTACCTAAATAACTATACTCACTAAAGCTTTGTAAGTAATATGGGCACAGGAATAAATAGTAGCGGGAAAGATTTGCATTCAAACACTAAACGAAAATGTTTTCGCGCGCCCTATCTTTGAAATAGACTACAGTCATGTTTGCTTTTCAAACTTCTAGTATAGAAAAGTAATGATTTCATGACATCGAATTTGTAAAAATCGGCATGCCCCGTTGAAAGGCACTGAACAATCACCAAACGTACTCTGATGCGAGTTATGTTGCCTATAGCTCGTAGAATCTTTTTTGATAATTAGCGGGCTTTAGCTTCACATCTCTCATCTGAGATTGTCCTAATAATAATCTTCACTAAAGATGAAGTGCATGCATTTCCATGGCTTGGAGCCCAGGTAAAGCTGTGGGTCCCCAGGAGATAAAATACACCTCGCAAAAGGTATGCAACCATAAGAAGAAAAAGTCAGATTTTGATAATTCAACGCATGTCACTGAGCTGTCAGCAATAAAATGTTTCTGTTTTGTTTTTAAGCCAACAAAACGACAACATGGTAGTGTCTTATCACTGTAATTTTCCCACTAGATTTTTTTTCATATTTGTGAAGTGGCACTTTTTAATAAACGAAAATATTTTTCAAATGTACTGCATGGACATTCATTAGGTTTTCCGTACCAGGAATTTCAGGATAGAAAATCTCGGGAAATTCATGATTTTTCATGGTCAGAAAGCCGAAAAAAAACAATCACAATTTTTCGGAAACGGGAATCATTATTGCGCGTCTAACAATTCGAAATTAGCGCCGCTAAACTCGTGTGACACATTTCTGGTAATATTTTGATTTTTTCAACCTTCAATCAATCACCGATCGATAAACATTCGCTCACCTTTCTCATGCGTCACCCTTGAATCGCGGTGGGCCTTTTTACTAGCGTCTAGTGGCTTGGATAACAGCCGATCCTGGCTTGCGCAACCTCGTCTAATTGGCTCGCATATGTGCGAGTGTGATATTTACATCGAGAGCAAAGCTAGTTAATGAAAGTGTAAGTGTAAAGTGAAATTGCATTGTTAAAGCCGATTTTTTCATTGCTAATAAATTGCATTCAATACAAAACAACAAACCCTTTTTTTTTAATTTATAAAATGCACGGTACAGCGTAGAAAATACAAAGCGAACGTAACTTCTGATTTTCATTTTTTACAAGAAGGAATGTTAAAAATATTTTTTAAGGTAGCTCTTTAAAAAAATAATTATTAAATAATAATTTTTATTTTATATTGCACGTCTTTTTTATTATTTAACTTTTAAAGCAACATATACAACTGACGTTTTCAATTTTAAAACACGTACATGTGATTAAGGAAGGCTACGATCTCCTCTGACGCCGATAGCCTTACACCATTGACTATACCCTTAAAGGTATATAATCAAAGCTGACACACATTCCAGCTGCATGCCGAGAAGGTGCGCAAGTCAAGGATCGGCTGGGACCCAAACCACTAGACGCTAGTGGCCTTTTTTCGTCTTGTCAATATCCCAAACTGCTGGTATTAAGCCATTGCGGTCGGCATTCTAGTTCATAAATCATAGCTAATCTGATTTTGCGGAGTTTGTCTAACCAAATAAAGATTTTTTTAAATATTCCTAATCGTTTTTAGCATAGTTAATTTTTCTTACATTTTATGAGTGCTCTTAATTTTTAAAGAATTGATTGTGTTGTTATCTATCTGTAGAAGACATCAAAATTTAACTAACATAATAAATACACGATCATATAAATAGAAAATCACTAGCACAACCCGTGAGCTGCGCCTCCCGTTGTTTTTGGTAACTCCGAATGTTTCCTCCGCTGAGTCGGTCTCGGGATTGAGAGTCGCTTCCGGAAAGAAAATCTCGTGGAAAACACCGAAAAACTCGAGTCCGTTTGCATTATGAGAGCTATTAGCATATCATGTTACACTGTGATAATATAGAAACAAATATTGTTTTATGAACGTATCTGAAATAGAATTATTTTTTCTAACTCGCTGCAGGAAGCCTCGTTTACAAAAACAAAAAGTTAATTATTAAAACACGACCGATAAACACAATACATTGCCAAAACACGGCCGATAAACTGTATCGAGAAGTAAATGCCCGTCGTCGTGTTATGGTGATTCGTCGCTGGATCAAACGCTCACCGCGGTGTTATCTGCAGGCACTGATATCAACAGCAGCAACATAAAAACAAACAGCACTACGTATATGCTAAAATTCGTCATATTTAGAAGTATTTTTTCAACGCCTATTAAAATACATGTATTCATAATTAACTTTGGGGTTAATAAAACGTCTATTTTAAAAATTAAAAAAGACGCAACTAATATTTTTCATATTACAAAATAAATTTGAATTAAAAGAAAAGGTAGTAAACGATCCCATTATTACGCCGAACACCCCACTTGATTTCTGAAGATGCAAGCTGCAATGTCTTGCGAAACGTTAGTTTGTATGCGTTTACAAATAGCTGACAGGCATAAGCCGATTCAGTATTGTTGTCCTGACAAACAAGATAGATTAAGATCAAATCCTTATCTGCCCCAAGGTTCAAACGGTGTTAGCACACAGCCCTGTTTAGGTAGGTAGAGCCCATGGCTCATACTGTTAGAGCAAATGCTTGTAACGGCAGACAAGCAACAGGTCAGTCCCTACTTGATTGTGCTGGGTATAATCCTCATTTGGGGGTTACGTTAATGAAGTTTAAAACACCAGCTAGTTTGTTTTTATATTTTATAGATTCTGACAGTTCCAAACGAGCCAGTTCACGAGGGCTTATACCAAGGGCTAAAGTAAAAACTGTTAAAATTACGTTAGTAATTGTTAGTGGTAAGTAGTCATTGATAAGCCCGTTATGTGCTTGCCGTATTCACGTATTCATTGTTTCAGTGTTTATTTTATGTTGGAGCCCTTACATAATATTTGATCTACTACAAGTTTATGATCACATTCCAAAAACCCAAACAAACATCGCAATAGCAACTTTTGTACAAAGTTTAGCTCCTCTAAATTCTGCCGCAAATCCCATCATTTACTGCATTTTCTCTACAAATCTTTTAAAAACAATATGGTAAGTGATATTGTACAATAATTAAAATGTTATTAATACCTAGGAGTTTTAGGGGATTCCCATTTTTTAAGTGGATATGTCCAAAAAGATCATCTGATAGTACAAGTCAAAATAACACCAGAAGTAGCAGTTTATCCGAATTTATCACTCAAAATACACATCCTCAGAACAGAAAAAGACAGGTGGTTGGATCTGAAAGTAATGTGCAAGCAGCTACAATGCTTTAATATGCGTTAGTGTTTTAATATATACAGGGTGTATGATAAGTACATGCATAATTTGAAATACCCATAACTTCTTTACTTTAATTTTCAACTTTCTACGATTGTTACACGATAATAATAAAGCCCCATATGTCCTAACAAGCTGCATTTTTAGATCTTAGTTGAGTAGTCGACCTGTTCGACGTTGTTATGTTGTATGACAATTAAACAAAATAATATAACCAAGGGTCTCTTGCGTCGGTGTTATGGGAGTTTCGCAATCATCATGTTACATTAGTGTTAAGAAGTTAACGTTAGTGTTATACGACTGTGCTAGAACCAGAAAATCGGAGAGTTGCAAGTTCGGGGCGCTGCAATCGACGTTGGGTATTTTATGTTGTTACCTAGGTTCAGCAGCAGATGGCTCTGTAATCAAAGTAACGTATTAAATTTGTTTCTTTTAATTTCTGCTTTAAATGGTCTACTTAAAGAAATTTCAGGTTGAATGTTTCCAAAAGCAAATTTAAATTCAAATGTTAAAATTAAATACTTAACCTTAATTACCAGAACCATCTGCTGCCGAACACAGGTTACAATATATAATACCCAACATCGATTGCAGCGCCCCGAATACGCAAACCGTGAGATTGCATGGCGTTACAGTGAACTGTTCAGGATAACGTTATGGTTGCATTCAGTAGACTCAATTGTTGATGAAAACTCTGCTGAATGCTTATGATACCAAACGATTATTCAACTGTTCTTTGTCATGGTTATTCATTTGTTAGAGCATAAATAAGCTATATGCTACCTTGCTACTTAAAGCAAATGAACACGGTGCATTTAGCAGACAAGGAGGCTCACTCGCAGCGGTATCGTTGCTACCTGGTATCGCTCACACCTGCTGAATGCAACTAATGTTAGACAAAAACGGTAACGCTATTGTTAGCTCTAAAAATTTTTAACGTCAACCAATCATAAAGCTTATTAAACACACATAAAGCACGTTTCCTGTTAGCATAGTGCCACGATTATATTTTGAGAATTGGAAAAGTTGTTTTCTATTTTTACACAATTTACATTTATTGCTTTGTCTTCATCAATGACATTAACATAACGTTAATACTATCATTAAGGCACAGCTTTCAAGCCTTAGCAGCAGGCCTTTACCGGCCTGTCATCTTCTACGTGTAGGAGATTTTAATATTGATCTGCTGCAAGTAAACAGTGTCACGTTTCGGCTATATTCAGAAAACAACTACACATTTCAATGTCAAATCCTAATTACAGCTGTCAGAATGTCTATGAAGCGACTGACACTGATCAAAGCTTTCTCTAATGTATTTTTTGTGGATCGTTCGGCAGGTGACGATAAACAAGTATTAATCAACCACTAGATGTCAGCAGGATTAAACGCGGTTTTATTTATTATGTGGTAGCAGATAATATTTACCAAAATGTCTATATTTATTGTCAAAACATTTAATAATCAATGTAAAATGGTACAACAATTATGTTTTTTACGTTAAAATAATGAAAAACCAAATTTGATATATTTGTATATACCGCATGATCATTTTCAATCCGGGACATAGGCCAAAAGCATATTTATAAATTACTCGTCGCCAGTTAGACCTACAAGATTGATAATAATACGTATCGAAAGAGGATACTATTTTACGCCGTTGAAAATGAAAATGTATTAAATAATTGCGTTTAAAAAATAATTTAAACAATATTACTTTCTGGTCTTCAAAAATATGACTGTCATTTAAAATGAAAAATGTAATAAGTACTTTTTAATAAAATATTAACTGCGACAACTTATATAAAACAACAGTCAGATTTAAAATGTTATTATCAACAATAGTCATACTTTTAAAAACCAAAAAGTAATATTGTTTAAATATTTTTATTAAAAAGCAATTATTTGTTACATTTTTTATTTTAAATGACGTAAAATATCATCCTCTTTAGATTGGTATCATTATAAATCTTATAGGTCGAACTGGGGACGAGTAATTTGGCAATAGGTACAATTCAACGCTTTTGTCTTATGTCCCCGATTGAAAATGATCACCCGGTATAATGATTCAATAGATGGCAATACGTAATGTCGGCCAATCATGGAGCTTAAATTTTGACAACAACCGCGTTTGTCTCTGCTGCTTTCTAGTACATAAGTATAGAAGCATTTAAGTACACCAAATTCACCTTTGACTTAATCCGGAAACCAACCTCTCAATTTGAAATTGAATGTTCGTTATCGAAAATTAAGGAGGTTTATGTAACTTTTATAAAAATGAAAAACTAAATATAGGTAGACCATCAAAATGAGTAAACCATAAAATTGTCTGTACCTTAAAAATTTTAAAACCATAGAAAAGGAAACATCCTAAACAATGCATTTCACAGAAATTAGAATAACATAAAAAAGCGTTTATTAACCTGAAAAAAATTTCAACATAAAGTTCAGCAAACTAATAAAATTCGTAATACATATGAATGTTTCAGCAAATGCCATTCGTCTACCAAAGAAATTGTTAAATTGTTAAAATTTGTATACCATAAGAATATACATATAACTGAAATTCGTATACCATAAAAATTCGCGTGTAATTGAAATTCGTATACCAAAACAATTTGCATGGCATGGAAATAACCATAGCATGGAAATAACCATAGCATGGAAATTCAGAATTTTTATTATTGGAAATCGGGCGCTCCATTGCGAAACAGATGAATTACTATCTACCTTCTAACAACGATTTGTACTTTTGCCGTGAAAATTTTTGCCTTTTACCTACAACTCCACGCATGGCTGGCATAACGTTTGGACTATTCACAAAAAAAGTACTATAAAATATCAACCCTGCACAAAACTTACGTAGGTTATTTCTTTCTGCCTCATAACATGCATTCACTTGTTCACCTTCATTTAAATTTACATCACAAACGTCATGTAAGGCAGATACACTTATCCTCGCGGAGATTCTGCTGACAGTACTTCAACATCGTAAAATAATATTTTCGCGGTAAAAAAGTTTTCGCTATTTAATAATCGCTCAAGTTCCTAAATGTTTCTTTGTATTCGCATTAAAGCAAGTTGTACCTGTAATGGCATTGTTCATAATTGATCATTCCACATTTTTCAATTGGTATCGAAAGTAGCCGTAAACAAAACACAAACGTTTTAAAGTTAATTTCAACTTACGTATACCACGAACCACAGAAATAGACCTAGTGCAGTTATGTGGTAGAAGGTTGTACTTTCTCTGTTCTGCGATGGAGGGCGCCACTTCCGATAATAGAAATTCAGACATTTCCGTGCTATAGTAATTTTCATGACAGGCAGATTGTTTTGGTTTACATATTTCTATTACATGCCAATTCTTACGGTATAGGAATTTCTGTTACATGCACATTTTTGTGATTACACAATTTAAAGATTTAACAATATCTTTGTTATTGATTTACTGAAGATATACTGATTTCTTTGGTATACGAATATTATGTGCTTAAAAATTGCTTTGTATTACAAATTTTATGCGTTTATTTATTTTTATGGTTTGCATTTGTTCATGATTTATACTTTTTTATGGTATACTAATTACGACGTTATACAATTTTTAAGTGATACTGTTTACGGTTGTTAATTTATTGATGTGATAGGTGATTTTTTTTGTTTACGTTTTCAAATTGTTTAACATGTAGGAATGTTGTAGGTATATTTTTTGCTTATCATACACCCAGTTATGGTTATCGTAATAATATAAAGTGTAATAAATGTTTAAAAACCGATTCGCTAATTAATTTCAATTTTATGTCAATATAACTATTCATGTGTGTATTTTGATGTCTATATTCTTGGCCATTAACAATGGCAATTAAGAAGAACAATACGTTTACCACGAATTTTGAATTTTGATATTCCTATCGAATTTATAGCTCAATAAAAATAATAGCTTTTAGAATATTAACGTTATATATCAACGTTTATCTTTTAAAGATCTGACTATTATATGTGCTACAAAATTGCCTTGTTTACATTTGTGTAATAAAAGATAATTGTGAAATACGTATTTTTTTATATTAATTTAAAAACCAGGCTAGATCTAAATGTAAATAACGTGTTTAAACAGAAATTTAGCGAGCCATGAAATTTAGTAGTAAAATAATCATATTTTTCTTTAATTTAAACCACATCTTTTGCTTATTTCCATATAGAGTAAAATATGTCTCTGACGGAAAATTAAAATTTTCCTGTAATTGGCTCCTGCATTGTATCAAAATTCCTCTTTATATTGGTTCATTTGTTGTGTGTCAATATATAATATGTGTCCATCTGGCATCTATTTTAAACTAGGTCGGTTGACAAAGAAAATTGACGACTTACATGGGCATCAGAACTTGATACTGTTGACAAAATACTTTGTTTGGGTGGTATTTGAACTCTACCACGTGCTTCTCTTAGCTTCTCAGGATAAGATTCCTTGGAATGATGTGAAACTGATTATTTTCGGTTTAACATGGTCTTTTGTGCAGTTAACGAGTGTTAGTAGTTTGTTAATAGTTTGTGGTAATGCCAAACAGGAAGCCAACAAATTTGGATGTTTATGGAGCAATGCGTTGGTGACAACTAAAACTCAAGATATGGTAAGAAGTATTCTAGTTTTATTTTTAATTTTATTTCAAAGTTTTCCCTCATTAAGCTGCTTTGCGACGTTGACGGTTGTATTTTTACGTGTAGATTGTCACTATACTAGTGAAAACATGGACAACTAATGAGTGCAACAAAAAAAGTATGAAGCAAATAAGAAAGGGGAATTCACGTATCCATGGATATTTTTAAATTTTAAAATGAATACGTAAATATTTTAATTTAAATTTAAAAGTATTCATAGATACGTAAATTTCTAATTGGCTCCCCCATGATTTCCCTTCCTTGTTGCACTTATTAGTAACTTATTCCATCCTTGTTGCACTCATTGTTTGTCCATATTTCCAGTAAAATAGTGGCAATCTTAGAGAGCGTATAGAGCAAGTACAGGTACACAAATGCTACTCGATGGTAATCATAATATTAGATTTCTACTAAGCAAAAAAGAAAAAACAGAGAATAATGGGGTAAAATCTATGACATGTTTTAAAGGAAGGTTGCATTTTTGCTGTTTGTCTGCATGTTTATGGTCACTTTTTATCAAAAAGGGTCGTAGGTCGTAAAACCTAACTAAAACGAAAATTTAAATAGTACCCCAAAGAAGTGCCTTGCGGAATACATATACGTGATTTTTTCTGTTTTATATACATACCAGCTATGTATACTTTTATAAAAAACATGTCAATGCATTGTTTTACTGAAATCTGTAGACAACCAACTATACACTAAATTTCAAAGCTTCAATTTTTGAAAAGAATAGTCTGCTGTGGAAACAGTAATTTTTTTAATGTCAAATTAGCAATTAGTTTTGATTTTTTGAATTTAGCATGAAATTTGTGTATTGTTGATACTTGTGTTTTTTAACAGTTTTATTAAAAAAAAATTGATATTCAAATAGTTTTGCGTTTTATTCACAAACATACTCATTGAACATAACCTCACACTATGCAGAATAACCTTTCTCTTTCTGTCTCTATTATTTTCTGTACAGTTGGTTGCCTATAGATTGCAGTAAAACAAACAGCATTGACATAAGTAGGTTATTTTGGACAGTTCTGGATCCACCCCCCACTCCTGGCCTTGAGTTCAAGGTCAAGGACACCCCCACTCCTACCCCCACCCCTGGCCTTGAGTTCAAGGTCAATGTCAAAAAAATTTTTCGGCCTTCGGCCGGCTTGTCCTGCGGACGGCTGAGATTTGCGCCCCGTCTGGACTGGAGCATCCCCCCACTCCTGACCTTGAGTTCATGTTCAAGGTCACGGTCCAAAAAAATTTTTTCGCCTGCGGCGGGCTTGTCCTGCGGACGGCTTGTCCTGCGGACAACAACGCTTATAGTTGCAGTCCTATCTGAAGAAGTGCTCGCAGCATAACCTCACTAGCCCCTTCTAATCTCAAGACCATTCTCCTCCTTTACCCGACGGCCACGCCGTCCACCAGCTTAGTCGCTCCAAAAGAAAACACCAAATAGATTTCAAATATATTTATTAATTAAATATACATAATGATCACTAGGGTAGGTTATTGTAATTAATTGACCAATATATAAAGAAATATATAATACACATAGATAAACTAAGTAATAAAATAGTTCCGACAATTATTGTAGAAATACAACAATAGTGATTGCCATTAATAGCAACTTTTTGTATGCTAGGCTTTTTATTGTTCGTCACGATAGTTTGCCAATTTGTACTTATCGTGTATTTAGGAAAATTAAATTTAATCTTGAATGTTACGAAACCATTTTCCGTTAAGTTCTTGACAGACGATTTGAAGACTGGAATGTCAGCCCAGGTATCAATATCCATTTTGTTCCAAATCACGCTGTTATTACCATCACGATCGTATGCAATAGATGCCGAAGCGCAATTCGATGGTTGCAGCACATACAGATGACCATCGTAGACAGCTGCTAAGGCTGCTAATAATTTTATAGGTATCATGTTGACCCGCACACAAACAAAGACTGAATGAGTATATTACATAAATGGCACTACACTTTTTAATTACACTTATCCACTTCCCCCACCTCTTTAGCTGCGGCTTTTAACTCGTTTGACCTCTCGAAGACATTAACGCGAAGTTCCAAATTATGTAGTGCAGGATATCTATCCAAGCAGATCATCTGATACGGATTCTTGGTGTACAGAGTGGAGGCATCGTAATGAAAGAATCCCGAGTCATTTCGGAAAAAGTTTGCTAGTGTAGTGTTTAATGGATGAGATATCTTAGGGAATTTAAATACCAGTTCAGGATTTATAGTTGGCTCTTCATCAAAATTATAATAACGACTTTCGGCAGTTTCATCTACGTGATACACTCCGTCGTCAGGAACGTACAGGAATAACATGTTGCTCGTGCGAGAGCTCGAAGAAAACTGAGATTCTTCTAACACATGGTGGCGGATAGTTGGCCTTAAGCATATGAGACTGAACCGCTTCTGCGCAGTCTTGCTCAACGGATAATTTGTTTTTAGAGCTTAAGAAATTGTAGAACCCAGACAGGTTAACCTTGGCCTTGGAATCTGTATAGACAAGATAGCCTTGGTCCTCGAATTGATTAAGTTTTCCAAGGTTAGGTTATTTTTTATTTTTTAAGTTATACTATCCTTGAGTCTTTGAAGATGGTACTTATACCATTTTCAGCCCACTATCGAACAGTGAATCTCCATCCGACACCAACGATCATGACTCCTTTCCCCACCAATGACCATACTTTGATTTATTCTGGTAATTTTGATATTTTTGCGTCTGTGAACTTATTTTACAATTTGAAGTGTTTTAGAAGACGAACAAAAATTAATGTGGCGCGCAGCAATGGCTGTAATAATCATCAGGCCCGAATATATGTTATATCAATTGTCGACGTGTCGCAACCTCCCAAATAATTCATTTGAAAAGTTATTCGATTTGCAAGAGGGTTCGTTAGTTGGCGAAGTTTACTTGGATGCGGCCCAGCAAAAGCTCTTCCTATTTATCTGTAAGTATTTCTAAGCTTCCTTAATGCTCTACTAATTTTATTTTTTTTATGTTTTCTTTCTACACTCCTCAACCACCAGCGTGAATGTATGATATATAAATTTATACATAAATAACTTAATTGAAATATATTGTTTTATTTCAAGTTTCACCTTGAGGTGAATTTTAACTTTATCCAAGCGGAGTTAGCATGGACTACTACTTTGACCTTGAACTGATTTTATAAAATTTCCCTAATTTTTATGTTGCATCCCCACCATTTTGCCTTGGGATCAAGGCTAAGGTTAACCTGTCTGGGTAATAAACATTCCACAATGTCTGGGAAGCCATTTTACGTCGAACTCTCGAGCGAAATGGGTGCTAGTGCTAACTGCGGTTCTTGTGGTGTTTGTGGCGGTGTTGTGTTGGGGTGTAGTGATTTTCCTCGAGGTGTGCGGTCCATGTGGTCGCGACTCTCTTTGAGGAAGTTCCAGCAGTCCAAAGCTAAACTCTGTGCCTGTTCGCAACCGAGCGCTTCCACCAGCTCTGAGGTTAGTAAAGCATTACCTATAGAATCGACCAATAAAATCAAAATTTTGCAAAATGTAATTGTTCAAAATGCAAAGCAGCTAAGACCTGAAAATAACCGCCAAGGAGAACAACGATTGACTCAGGACGTAGTGTGTGAAAGCATTTTGAGGAATTACTTGTTAAACAAAATCAAAAGTGTTCCGCGACCTAAATTGAATTTTAATGCTTCAGTGCAAAATGTTGCGAATGAAAATCATGCTGAAATCTCTGACCATTTCGAGCAGATTTCTGCAAATAATGTTGAAATAAATGAATGTATTTTGCAACCGAAATTTAATTTGGCAGAATGCGTTGACCAGATGCTGAACGGCGTCGGGACGGATAATTCAAATAGTTTATATGAGAACATTTCTGCAGCTAGCACCTCAAATTCTAAAATTAGTAGAGAAAGTAAAAATGTGGATGCACTAAAAAAGAGTATTGCCGAATTCTTACTATTTGAGAACAATCACCAGAAGAATAATTCTGTCATTAGCTGCAATATTGCGAAACCTGCAACAATTATTGAAATTTCTTCTCGTGATTGTTCGCAAGCAGTTAATAACTTTTTGGATGGAAGTTTTGATCAGGGGGATATATCTATAGCTAGCATCCAAAATTTAATTAGCAAGGATTCAAAATTAGATTCAAATGTTATTTATGAAAAGCCCCCCTTGTCTCAAAATACCGCTAATTCACAAGTCGACTCGGATATTATCATGACCCCTTTGGACCAAATGTTAAATGGTGTCGATTCAAAATTAAATTCAAATAATAAAAAAAATTTAAATTTTAGTTCTGATTCCGAAGTGCATTCAAATACCACAGAAATGTCTCCTTTGGCTCAAAAGCTCGATTGGAGCACTATTGAAATGTCTCCTTTGTCACAAAATGTAAGTCCTTATTCAACTTTCAATTCCCATGTTATTAAAGCAATGTCGACACAAACCTTTTACCAACAATTTACACAAAACAGCATTTTGTCCCGAAATCGTTCTCGAAATCTGAAAAAAAGTTTGAACATTGATAACTCTTTTGAAGAAACATTTGATTACTGCGATTCTCAGGGTAGTGTTTTAGAACATGGGTTGAGTTTGGCTGCAGACATCAGTTTGGCTGCTGACACTCCACAAATTACCGCCGCAACCCATGAGAAAACATCCATGGATCTTTCTGATAGTGCAGCTGACCCAACCCCCGCAGGTACTTCAGTTTCTCCGCCAACGAGTGATGATTCAGCTGCACCATCACAACGTTCCACGCGAGAAAGTCAAAACGATGGTTTTGAAGATTGGTGTGCAGATGGAGTCCAATTACGCGCCAGCGAATTTCTGAAAACGGAGATTCTCAAAACCATCGAGATGCTTGACGCTAGCGGGCGCAAGCTGAACCGTTTCCAGAGAATTATTTCAAAGCACCAAGATAACCTTAGGAGGTATAACTACAATCATACTATCCGCCAACTTAATAAGACACGACGGTTGTGCTTGAATGAGCTGGCCAGAAAGTTGAGGTTATCGAAGGTGCTTCGGGTGCAGCAGACGCTAATTGCTTAATATGTATTTTTAACAATCCAATTCCATAGTAACATTGTTGAAACCTTCCCGAAAATCCTTTCCAGACTGGAGAGTTCAACGTCCGCGTTCGTTCCAGTTGGAGGTCTACACCGAGTCTAGTAATTTTTTTATTTAAATGCTCTCGGTCTAGGTTGCCAAGAACAAATAACAAAGTTCTGCTGCTAACATTTGTTTATATCCTTCTGGTGTTGGTAGGTGTGTTTAGTCTTTAACTACTAGCCAACTAGCATGTTCAGGTGCGACAAATGCAGCAAGTTCTTCACCAGATCGGATGCATTGTACCGCCACCGACGAGAGAGTTGCCGTCAGGAGTTGGGTCACCCATCTACGAGCGGTAAGTTGATTTGCTTCTGATTAATAACGTAAAAAGAATATTCGATTTTGCGGTTTTCAGGCAACGGTTTGGAGGCTTCGGCGGCAACCGATGGTGAAGGACCCTCCACAAGCAAAAGAGTTAAAACAAATCCTCCTAATGGTAAGTCGAACTGCCGCGTTTCAGATGTTTAGAGTAATGTGTTTTTCTTTGTTTCAGATTCTCGACCTTCTCCTATGCGCTACTGTGATGTGTGTGACGAAAACGTTGCCCGCTCCGGGTATGTAGGACATCTCAGGAGCAATCGCCACAACAGCCGATCTGGTGTAGCAGCCTTTGGAGAAGGAGTGGTGATCCGTCAGACCGCCTTCAAGCAGCGCATTGTTACCTACAGAGTAACTCCCGTTAACAATTATATAAAAGTTGCGGAATTTATGGACGAGATTAAACATAAAATTGTAACTTTAATAGAAAATAAAATGGCGACATTTAAAAGCGTTAAGATCAATTTGGAGCTATTTGGATTGTTTGTTTTGGAAAGTCAAGAAATAGAAGATGTAAAAACGTTTCAGACGGTTAATGAAATTGCAACAGTTGCGACCGACTTGAATGACTTATGTGATCGTTTTACGGGGATGCTGGACGCGAAGGTGTCAGAATTTCAGGAGCGAGATTCGGGTACATATATTTGCTTTTCTTGTCTTTTGTATCGATATTTATTGACCATATCTTTTTACAGGGTGGCGTTTGAAGCACCTAATGTATTTGGATGTAAATATTAACAAGTACAATCCGCTTCGAGCCTCGTCCTACATCCCGCTCCCAAAACAGATTCAGAACAAGAAAGCGGTTGTAAATGTGCAAAATGAGGATGAATGCTGTTTCGGCTGGGCGGTGACTTCCGCCATTTGTCAACCGACAGGACCTTCCAACCGAACCAGCTCCTATCCAGATTGCCGGCAGTTATTGCGCTTCGACGGCATCGAATTTCCGGTGAGATTAAGCGATGTTTCTAAATTTGAAAAATGTAATCCACAACTTTCTATTAACGTGTACGGTGTTGAAGAAGTTTTTCGAAATAATGTTACGAAATACGAAATTGTAGGACCCCTGCATTACACCCACAATAAAAAATTTATTCATATCAATTTACTGCTTATTACTGATACGGTGGGTAATAGTCATTACTGTTGGATAAAAGATTTGTCTAGATTAGTTTCGCAACAAATAACGGCTAGAGATGGCGCAAAACACTTCTGTGACGGCTGTCTCCATTACTTTCGTACTGAACAACAGTTACACATGCACCTTCGTTTTGACTGTAATCACGTTTACACAAAATTGCCAACTACTGACTTGATAACGAACAAACTGGGAAAAGTTGCGCCTCAAAATATTCTTAAATTTGAAAATTATCAAAAACAATTAAAAGTTCCCTTCGTAATTTATGCTGATTTTGAAACCATTTTAAAACCACTTGCTACGTCGCATCCCAATCCTACAAAACCATTCACGGTAACCGTGTGTGAACACCAACCTTACTCTTTCGCGTACTTTATTAAATGTTCTTATGATGACACTTTATCCAAATTCGAAATTTATCGTGGTGAAAATACCGTTGATGTGTTCATGGAGCGTTTAGAAAGGGACGTTCAAAATTTATACTCCAACCATTTAAAACATGTTGTGCCCATGAAAGTTTTGACCGCAAACGAAATTCAAAATTTTAATGATGCTCTTTCATGCCACATCTGTAGTTTACCGTTTGATGACGATGGGCAAGATAAAGTAAGAGATCACTGTTATCTCACAGGAAATTACCGAGGAGCCGCCCATTCCAATTGCAATCTAAATTTTATTCTTCCAAATTTTATTCCCATATTTTTTCATAATTTAAATTATGATTCCCACCTTTTTGTCAAACAAATTGCCTTAAAAAACGAACAAATTGATGTTATTCCACAAAACAAGGAAAAATATATATCTTTTAGCAAGCACTTTTTAGTTGATGAAATTCAAAATAATGCTGGCAAGAACGAGAAAATATACATCCATTTGCGATTTTTAGACAGTTTTCGGTTCATGAACAGTTCTTTGTCAAGTTTGGCTGAAAATTTAAATTCCGATCTGTGTTTTCAAATACAGAAAGAATTTGGCAACGGCGTTAAATTTAATCTTATGAGGCAAAAAGGTGTGTTTCCATACTCCTACGTCGATTCGTTTTCCAAACTACAACAGCGCGATCTGCCGACAATAGAACAATTTTATGATACTTTGAACGAGCAGGAAATCTCGGTCGAAAATTATAATCGCGCTGTTGATGTGTGGAAAACGTTTAAATGCAAAACTTTGGGCGACTACTCTGACATCTATCTAAAATCGGACGTACTACTTTTGGCTGACGTATTTGAAAATTTTAGAACTCTTTGCCTACAGCATTACCTACTAGATCCGGCCCATTATTACACGGCTCCGGGTCTAAGTTGGGATGCTATGTTGAAATACACTGCTGTGGAATTAGAGTTGCTAACCGATTTGGATATGCTACATTTTTTTCGAAAGGGAATACGCGGAGGAGTCAGTACTTGTGTGGGGAGGAAAGCTATTGCTAACAACAAATTTGTTGAAAATTATGATTCGAAAAAACCCACTTCTTTTATCATGTATTTAGATGCAACTAATCTGTATGGCTATGCCATGCGACAGTATTTGCCGCAGCGCGATTTTATTTGGCTAACCGCGGAGGAAATTGAAAACTTTGACGTTTCCAACATTTCGGACGAATCGGATACGGGCTACGTTTTGGAAGTTGACTTGCACTACCCACAAAATTTGCACGAATACCACAATGAATTCCCATATTGTCCCGAGTTGCTAGTTCCGCCTGAAGGAAAATTTAAAGATGCAAAATTAATTCCAAATTTATTTGATAAAAGCAAGTATGTTATTCATTACAGAAATTTAAAACAATGTTTAGATGCCGGTTTAATCTTGACGCGAATTCATAGAATACTGAAATTTACCCAGTCTCCGTGGTTAAGATCTTATATTGATTTGAACACCAAATTTCGAAACGATAGTAAAAACGACTTTGAAAAAAACTTTTTCAAGGGTATTAATAACAGCGTTTTTGGAAAAACAATGGAAAACGTGGACAAAAGGGTGAACATTAAATTGCTTAGCCATTGGGAAAAAATTGGTAAAAGAGTTGGGGCCGAAAATTTAATTGCAAAACCAAATTTCAAAAATTTATCTATATTTTGTGAAAATTTAATAGCCGTTGAGATGAACAGAACTTCTGTTTTCTACAACAAACCGAGTTACGTTGGTTTCTCTGTTCTGGATATATCGAAAACTGTCATGTATGATTTTTTCTATAATTTTTTGAAACAAAAGTATGGTAATAACGTTGTTCTTCTATATTCCGATACTGACTCCTTTATATTGCTAATTTACACTGAAAATTTTTATGATGACATGAAAGAGCATTTAGATAAATTCGATACTTCTAATTATAAAACTCGGGAACACGGAATGCCGCGAACCATGTCTGTTGTTGGCAAGATGAAAGACGAATATGCTGGTACCCCTGTTTTAAATTATTACGGAACGGGTGCAAAATCATACTGTGTAAATGCGCGCGATAAAACAGATAGAAAGGCTAAGGGTGTGAAGAAATGCGCTATCGAAAAATCTCTTACGACGGAAACGTATAGCGCAGTAGCTACAAACATGCAGTCTAGAGTGTTTTGTATGATGACCGTTTTTCGCTCTAGTTTGCACACTATGTACACCAAACTGGTTAATAAAGTTGCGCTGTCTTCTTACGATGACAAACGTTTCATTATTCCCGGTTCTACCAATACTTTAGCATGGGGACACAAGGATATTCCTAGCGTTGGCAGACTTAACGATTTGGTGGATTTATTAGAGGCAGCCGTTTCAGAACCAATTTAAATTAATTTACAGTTGTCGCGAGTGAGCAGTACTGGTTGTTAGTTTACTGCAGGAGTCCTACCATAATCGTTTACAGAAACTTTCTTGTACGTTATTACTCATATTTGCTTTGCGCTTTGTAGTTTTTAAGTAGATTGTATTAGCATTATTTATATGTGTATATATATTATAATAAAGTAAAACAACTAAAAAATGTGAGAAAAATGTTTATATTTTACGTGACTTCGTTGAAGTCTATTTAATATCAATTATTTGTAAATGACAATCTAAAGAACAAACACGTTTGTATAGCAACATAATTAAACTAAATACATATTAAAAATTATTTTATTTCATCATAATTACAGTTCAGAAAATTATACAAGATCTGTTTTAGATATCCATGAATTATGCCTCTTATCTAAACCTAACCATTTAACGAACAGTTGATTTCCTTTTCTCCGAACCACTTTTTCCACTAGGAATATATCTGGGTGTTTAGTTTTCTGCAATTCGTACTCGTAAAATCCTCCTTTTATTTGTTGCTTAGTTTCATCTTCCAATATGTAGGTTGTTGGGTTAGTAAGACGAACTTTTGCAATTTTAAATATTTCGTTGCTCCAGCTGGGGGTATATCCTTTGGCAAATGCAGCTCTATATTTGCTCACCCGAACATGATCGCCCAAGTGAAATTTTTGTTTCTTAGGATCTACCGTTTTGGTATGACTGTATACAGATTGTAAAATTTGAGGTGCGTTTTTGTTACTAACATCTTTTGGCTTAAACCCAGTTGTGCTGTGTTTCTTTGAATTATACGCTTTTACGATTTTTGGTAAAAGATCTAACCATTTGTAGGTTCCCTGAAAGCTGAACTGCTTCCACATCATATTTTTTAGAGTTCTATTACATCGCTCAACTATGCTACTTTTTAGATTTGAATAACTACTGTAATGGTTTATGCCGAATTTCTTCATCAAATTTTGAAATTCTGCATTATAAAACTCTTTTCCCATATCTGTTTGCAAATTTTTAGGCTTTTGTGTTGCAGCATTAAGCGCTTTCTTCATAGCTTCGGTAACTGCTTGACCCGTCTTTCGCTTGACGGGGTATGCCCAAACGTATTTGGAAAATGCGTTGATCACAACTAAAATGTATCGGTATCCCTGGTTAAGTTTTGCGTAGGGTATCATTTCTACCAAGTCAGCTTGGAATAAATCGTTTATTCCCTTGACAATCACGCGTCGCCGCTTAAAATTTTTTCTAGCTGGTTTGTGCAATTCTTCGACAACTTCATGTTTAACGTTCATGTTAGACTGGAACCTTTTCCTGCTGCAGTGAACATTTAAGAACTAACTGCATCGACATGAGAACATCCTTTCCACCATCGGGAAGCTTAAGTCGGAAAGTATCTCCACGTTTCAATGTTTGACCGATCAGATTAGTTACATGAACATTGTTGAGATACACTTCCACGTTTTCTATAGATTTATTTGTTTGTAAAACAACAGCCGACGTTAACGGAAATATGTATTCTGTTTGCCCCTTTCCGAGTTTGAAGAATCCCGCTTTGTCAGTTTTCGATCCAACGATGTGTAGAGGGACTTCGTAATACAATTCCGATATATTTTTGACTTTAAACAAAACATGAGTGGGATAGGCTCTATAACGAGAATCGTGTAAGTGTCTTCCAAACTTATCGATCGGCATTTCGTAACTATGTGATGAGAAGTCAAGCTTGGGTCTCTATTTAACCATCGGTTTGTTTATTTAATAATTTTTTCTGTTTTTAAAGCGTCAATGATACTAAGAATTTCGTTATTATGTCCGGTATGACCTGCCAACTGCGAGGCTATTAAAATCTGTAATCTGTTTACTAACGTGTTCGGATTTTTCCAGGGAACAAATTCAATCTGCTTGTTATTTAAATTTAGGAGTCCTTTACCTCGTCGCTTGGGTTCAACTAAACGGCGAACAACGTTTTTGTACTTTTGTCCTGCATTACCACTTATTCGATCGTTGGGATTGTAATTTTGCCGGTTGGCTGCAGACCGATTAACGATATCTTTATAATTGTCTTCGTCAGCTTTACTGTAACCTATGGGTTTCTTTTTAAACATTAACTCATACATTCCAGGCGTTCCTTTGTAAACCACCCTATTTGCACCATCCATTATGACCATGTCTTCCCCATCAAAGTCTAATTCTTTATTGCCTATAGAAAATTTATTGCTCTCAAGATCCCATCGTACTCCGTAGTGCATATCAAATTCGTCCTGTGTGTCATGTATCATGTTTTCGATATATTGCCTAGCTAATCCGTCATACTGCTCTAAGAACTGGTCCAAAACTTGAGACTGCATCATTTGCTGTACGGTTTTATTAGCTTCCCGGATGCTTTCTTCATGCACTTCATCTTCTGCGGTTTGTTCTGATTCTACATGATCCTGTAATTCTGTTTCTGGTGAAATTTCTCCAATGTCCTCTAACTTTAGAAAATTTGGTTGGGGAATAATAGGCTTGGGTGGAGAGGTCGCATGCTCAACTTTACTTTTTATATCAGGAGTATCTACTCTTTCAGTTTTTAGAGTTGATATTAGATCCTGAAGGGGTTGGGAAATTGGTTTTAATTGTTCCGCCAACTGTAACTGCGATTGAGCAATGTCTGACCTTAAACTTTGATATTTCCTTTTTACGGCTTTTCTCGTTTTAAGCAGTTCGGCAACTAAACGTTTATCCATCTTGCGTTTACAGTTGTTCGCCAACCACTAACAGTTTGAAGTAAGTTTTAATTATTTATGTGGAAATAGCAATCAAAGCCTTTCCGGTATCTTCCGGAATTTATTGCACTATCTTTATCTATAACTAAAAACCCGTAGTCCTCCTGCCAACAAATAGAGCACAATTCCTTTAACTGATCGAACGACATGTCCACAATGACGTGGTCGTCGTAAATGTGTTTGAGATTTGTTTTATCTTGTTGAAATACTATTATCAGATTAGCATTGTCTCTAATGAGTTGTTTGGGAATCGATGAATACGTTTGACATAGGTAAAAGCAGTCGATATTTCTAGGACGTCCGAAACAATAGTAATTTTCAATTATATTTTGATTTTCTCCGACCACATCGTCAAAAACAATTACAGAATTGGGTTTTGCGTTCATAGGTTGTGGGACTGCAGCCCCATCTTCGTATTCCTCGTAACCAATTTCTTTTATCGGAGTTAATAAGTTCTTAAGATATGCATACTTAGGCTGATCTAGCGTCTTACAATATAAATAAACATTTTCAAATCGTAGGCCGTTAGGGTGTTCTATCAAAGTAACCATCACGCTTGTTTTACCGCTGGCTGAGCTGCCCACGAAAAGCCCTCTTTTACAATTCTTCCCTAGTAAAACACTATGCCTTTGAAATGGTTTTACCAATGACTTAGCATCGTGATTTACGATCGGTAGGGTTACATTTTGTTTTTCAATTGTAATCCTTTTCATTTCGACACCGTTCTCTCCAGTACACTCGCTAAACACTAAGCTAAACCTAACCAGTGATCAAGTTATATATAAGAACAAGTTTTAAAGAAATGTTTGCAGTTCAAACTTTGCAATCGATCGCAATAGTTTAATATGAGAGTTTACGCGCACAAACCAGGTATTCGTCGACGAACCGTGAGAAGGAAAGGTTGTGGTGTTTTAAATACGCTTATAAATAATTTGCCAGTGGAACTACATGTGCCTGGATATAAGTATTGTGGTCCAGGTACTCGCTTAAAGAAAAGACTTGCTAGGGGAGATCAGGGAATTAATCCGCTAGACGAAGCGTGCAAAGAGCACGATATCGCATATTCTCAACATCAAGATCTTCAGAAACGACACGAAGCTGACAAGATACTTTCCGAAAAGGCGTGGCAACGTTTTCGTTCAAAAGACGCTAAATTTGGAGAAAAAGCCGCAGCACTAACCATAACAGGTATTATGAAAGGAAAAACCAAACTAGGAATGGGTGCTCTACGTAAAAAGAGAAGTTCAAAAAAAGTGAGGCAAATACGTTCTGGTGGAGTTATTAGCTTTACCGGTGCGGTCACGCGTGCGCGAAACCGTATTAAAGGTAATAAAGGATACGATGTAATGAAAGCTGCAAAGCTAGCTTTAGCAACCATTAAAAAAAGTAAAATTGCTCAGCCAAAAACTAGAATAATCAAAATCCCTAAAACTGGTGGTATTTTACCACTCATACCAATATTTGCCGCTTTAAGCGCCCTAGGATCCTTAGGAGGTGGAGCTGCAGCAATCGCCAAAGCAGTGGGAGATGCTAAATCTGCTGCAAAGGACCTTAAAGAAAAGGAGCGACATAATAAAGCGATGGAGTCGGTTGCTCTTGGAAAAGGTCTACATTTGGGACCCTACAAAAGAGGATTTGGATTATATTTAAGACCCTACCAACCAAAAAACTAACTGTGAAGCTACCGCGACGAGCGTTAACAAACGTTGATTTAGCGAAGTATGCTAAAATATTAAAAATTCCGTATTTTAGAGGAGTATTCATGCGCAATGCTTTGCCATCTAGAATTCATGAAAACGAATGCGGTATCGTAAATCTCGACGATAATATAGGTCCTGGCACCCATTGGACTGCCTACGTGAAGCGTAGTGAAAACGTAACATACTTCGACAGCATAGGGCATTTGAAACCTCCTCTTGAATTAATAAAATACTTTCGCAGCGACGGTAGCAAGAATAACATCGCGTACAACTTTGATAGATATCAGAACCTAAATTCCTACAATTGTGGTCATCTGTGTTTGCAGTTTTTATATAGCTACGTAAACTGACATGTACCTGCAGTGCGCTTTGAGTTCTTGAATAAAGTACTTCAGAATGTCCACCATTTTTACTCTTACCGGTAACTCATCAGTATTAAGTGCAGATTTTAATCCACCACTTTTTTTGGAAGAAGACAGCGAATATGTAATGGGTTTACTTAGTTTTGAGTCGTACAATTCTATTCCCAATATATCACCACCGAAGAACGTCTTCAAACTTACTGGGCGAGAAGATATTGTGATACCCCAAGGAGCTTATGAAATTAACGACATCAACGACTACATACAAACTAGCCTGAATCCAGCTAACCGAGAATACGTTTTAATAAAAGGTAGTAACAGCACGCTGAAAACGATGATTAAGTCGTCGCACGAAATAGACTTCACTGCGGATAACTCGATAGGAGATTTACTAGGATTTCTACCTCAAAAATATAAACCCAATGTGTGGCATTCGTCTGAAAATATAACTAAGATAATGAAAATAAATTCCATATTAATACATTGCAATATATCGTTAGGATCTTATAAGAATGGGGAAGCAGGTCATATAATTCATCAATTTTTTCCTACTGTACCGTCTGGATACAAAATAGTTGCGTCTCCAAATCCAGTCATTTATCTTCCAATCAGCACTAAAATAATTACCAACATAACAATTAAAATACTCGACCAAGAGGATGTTCCTGTCAGTTTCAGTTCAGAAACCGTGACGGTCAGTTTGCATTTGAAGAAGCTATAATGGGTTTCAGATTCAACACCACTTACAGCAATTTTAGCTCAGACACATCATCTACAGCTCCAAAAGGATATAACATGAGACATACCAAACGTTCCGCAGTCAGTAAGAGGTCGTCAGCCGATCAGTTGACAAAGAAGAATAAAGCATTTCTTAAATCGTTAGGTTTTCAAGTGTTACAATGAGTATTTTAAACATTAGTGAAAAAGTTCTTGTTGACAATTCAATTGTTAGCAATCAAATACATACCCATCAACCCTATACGAATCGCTTTGAAAATAATGACGAAATCCGGATTCCGATTCAAGAAGATATGTCAACACTACCCGGTTTAAGTTACTTGTATATACAAGGAAAATTGTTAAAAACAGCTGGAGGAGCTACAAACGCAACATTTGTTAACAATGGAGTTGCCCACCTATTTAGCGAAATTCGCTATGAAATGAATGGCGTTGTAGTTGATTCGGTAACGAAACCTGGTATAACATCTACTATGAAAGGTTATGTTTCCTACAGTTCTAACGATATTAAAAAGCTTCAAAACGCTGGATGGCTTCCCAACGCAACAAGCAAAATAGTTGATGCATCTGGTAATTTTAACGTTTGCATACCCCTCAGCATGCTGTTGGGCTTTGCGGAGGATTACGGAAAAGTGGTACTAAATATCAGGCAAGAATTGGTGTTAATTCGAAGTAATACAGATAACGATGCGATATATAGTCCAAATATAGATGAAGATGTCAAAGTTACAATTGAAAAACTTTATTGGAAAGTTCCCCATATTACAGCAGGCCTTGCTCAAGAATTAGCTCTAACAAAATACATAGATAAAAATATCGACACTCAAGTACCGTTTAGAAGTTGGCAACTTCATATAATCTCAGGACTAAATCAAGTTACGCAACATTCTCATGCGATTGCCACCAGTACAAAATTACAGACTCCGCGACAAGTTATACTGGGTTTCCAGACAGATCGTTCTGGAAAAATCGACAAAAAAATGAACGAATTTGATAATTGTAGTATTACAAATCTTCGAGTTTACTTAAACACCGATAGATATCCATACGATAATTTGAATATCGATTTCGCAAATAATCATTATGCAACTCTATACGAAATGTATTCACACTTTCAATCAACATACTATAACAAACATAACGAACCTCTATTATCCCTAGAAGAATTTAAAAAAATTGCTCCTCTGATTGTTGTGGATTGTTCGAATCAAAAGGATTACTTACAAGCTAATGCTGTTGTGTTTAGACTCGAATTTGAAACGGCAGTCAACATGGCGGCCGATACAATAGCGTATTGCCTGGTTTTGCACGATCGCGTGTTTACATACAACGCGCTAACAAAAGCAGTTAAACAGCTGTAAGATTAAAACCAAATGGTTAGTTTAATCAGTGCCTTAGGAGCAACAACATGTTTGTTATAATAGATCTCCAAGGTTTCATGATTTCCGAAAAAAATTTTTCACCAAAAGAATTAGCTGCATACGATGGAAACACCATTTCACATTACATTTTTAGAGCTCCGTTTCATTTTTCTGCGTTACCCCAAAATTTACAACAAAAAGCTAACTGGTTGATGAAAAATCATCACTGTATTAATTGGGATGAAGGATTCACGCCTGTTTTCTTATTTCCAAAAATTTTGATGCGACTTGTTCAAGATGCTGACGTAGTCTACGTAAAGGGACATGAAAAAGCTACATTTTTAAGAAGTTTCATCGATAAACATATAATTGAAATTGAAGAACAACCAGCACTGAGTGTATCAAAACCATCTTGCATGCATCATATGAAACCACTATGTTATTGTGCATTGTCTAATGTTTATATTTTATACGAACACTATGTAATGCAATAATTTTCAAATAAATTTTTTATGTACTTACTAGTTTTATTTAATAAAATACAGGTTTCGTTAAAACGATAGATATATTCGTTAATAATACATTGTAATGCAAAAACATTTCTAACATACTACAAGCTATCAACATTATTAATAGTAATACATTTTAATTTCTTTATAAAATTATGCAAAGCGTTCTAAGTATATCTTATTTCTATGGTTCAAACTTAAAACTTTCACAAGCGTTTTATGTGTATCTTCAATTCTTCTTTGAAATCTACATCGATCTACAGCTACAAATTCCCAAAACTTAATTCTACTTTGCCGATATGCGAAACTCCATACTATCATATTGTGGATTTTATTTTTTGACATATCAAACTTCACTTGGCGAACCATTTTATGGCATTTATGCATGCACTATAAGGGGGCTTTGCAAAGTTAACGTCAACATCAACGCTTGGTAGCTATTCTTTATATTATATATAGCTGTAATCTCATCGTCTACCTTCAGGTCTACTCCAACCAAATCAGTGTACTTAATTTCTTTGTCGTTAATATAAAGTTTAACTTCCTTCACCGAGATTCTTACATTTGTAATGGTTCCCCTTATTGGACACTTATACACGCGTCTGTCGCCTTTAGCTTCATCTCCAAGAAAAACAAAATTGGCGTTCTCATCGGTCCTAAGAGCCAGTAATAATAAATTAGATTCGCTTCTTAATTCCGCCTCACCCATTTCTGCAAGAAAAATTTGAGGGTCATGATGACTATGCAAGTGTCTTCCAAATTTATCGATCGGCATCTCAACACCTTATAGAACTTTCACGTAATGATTGCCTGCTCTTCAACTGATCGTTATATATCAGGTTTTAATCTTTACCCACAAATATTTCAACTTCAGCAGTAAACTCCTCTAAATCAATATCGATTAGACTTTCCAGAAGGAGCTTTGCACATATTCGGTTCTCCAAAAATTTCCGACATAACTTGACCCCCTTCTGATATTTTTTTTCTAACTCCTCAAGCTCGCTGATAGTTCCGAATCGTTCAAACCCATACACGCTTTCGTGTCCAGCATCGAATGCCAAGTCTTGAAGCAAACTCTGAAGAAGTATAACTGCTGTGTGTAAATCTGTAGCCACAGGACGCGATGCTGCAGAGTATACCATCCACATTCTGACACCTTTTGTTAATTAATCTTATTTGCAAAGTTTTCAAATTCAACGTCACATGTAATTATTTGTTCACCAAATTTTAACATCTCCAACATACACACAACATTTTCAGACTTTATATTTAAATTCATCAATACGCTATGAATGTTGCTTTTTATGTCGCCAGACATACAGGCAACCCCCTTGATAACGCTTGTGTAAAACTTTTCAAACTCCAAACTTTTTAACAGACCCAATCGACAATCAATTAATGCTAGGAGTTCCCATAATTCCACAAGAGACTCCAATCCCAAATAAATTTCAGATGCACCCTGGTCCTGTATGATTATCACTTTTGTTTTTGCAACAGTTTGGAAGGAAATTGTTTTTGAAGGACTTATGCTCACTGGTTGAACTTCAAAATCTTTTGAAAAGAAATAGTTTGTTATCACCCCTTGATTCGCCAGGAACACTTTCCATTCTTCTTCATTGAAACTTATCCAGTCATTTTTACAACCATACAGTTGCACTACAGGCCAATGCGGTGTATAACTTGACAGACCAACCGCTACAAACTTGCTTCGCGATTTATTTAGAGGATAACTTCTGCAATGTATCAATATTGGATACGGTGCAGTTTGTTTAGCATTTACACAACTAACAATCTCCCCCGATTTCATTCGCACTTGGTTTTTCACCTTTTCGATACTTTGTAATAAATTATCCATCACTTTTACGAACTCGATCTTCTTTCGCGAACTAAACAAACTCAACTAAATATCGAAACAAGCATGCTCTTTATATTGCAATCAGTCAAGGTCGCACTTTGTAGTGGTGGTGGTGGAAAGGGGCACCCATAACCTTGACTTTCACGGCCATATTTCACGAAGGTTGCGTATTTTACTTTATATTTCGTGTAGAAGCTTTACAGCATCAGTTATCGTCTGAGTCTAAGTCTGAAAATCATGTCACTTTACAACTTTTCCGACGAAGATGTCTTCTTCCAACCCCCAAGGACCAGTCACTACCAACGGTTCCAGCAGTTTGTGGAAGAGGGGGGAAGCTCCTTCGAGGGTAAGAAAGTGTATGCGGTTGCCACGATCGAGTACGATCTAGATCTGCAAGGGGAACTGCTTGCCGAGTTTGCAAGACTAAAAACGTTGGAGGCACCCTTGACGAAACCCTTGGAGGAGTGGTACAGAAACAACGTGGTTCGGCAGGTGCTGAGCTTTACCTCACGATATAGGAACGGGGAACTGTTGTATATTAATTATTATTGGCAATAAATATTTATACTTTTTAATTTTAATTCTTTATTTTAAATGTTCAAATCCTCACAACCTTGAACCTATTTAGCCTTGAGTTGACTCCACCCATCCCCCACTCTTGTACCTGGGATTATATAACCTTGTTTGCAAATCCAAACTTCAGTTGCACAGTGTCAAGTCTGTGAAGATGTGGTCTAACCCGAATTACCAGTCTTATGTTAAACGACTAAAAACATTCGACAATTGGCCTGGTGAGCTAACCCCAGAATCGCTTGCTGCTGCCGGTTTCTACCACATCCCCACTGGTGTTGACGATACGCAATGCTTCTGTTGTGGAATTAAAATATATTTATGGGAACCCGCTGACGACCCCCTGTCTGAACACCTTCGATGGTCAAAGCATTGCTCATTTGCGAATCTTATAAAATCCTTGAAAACTACAAAGGGGCTACTTGAAGAGACGAAGAAGGCTTTCGATGGTTTGGAAAGGCTAGTTAAGTTTGATGGTGTCGATGTTGCTGGAAATGGTGTAGAATCCGAAGACATTTATGATCGTCTATCGGCAAAGAAGCTACTACTACAATTTTTCCATTCTTTGTAGAGCTCGCGTGCAGTTAAAATACACATCGCACATATTTATTTCCCCATTCGCAAGTTTGACATACTCGTATCAACATGGTGCGTGAAACGTTGACTCTTGAGTACGTATTAGATGAAACAGCAAGCCAAGGCAAATGTTTCAAGTATGTCAGTGAGAAACTCAAGCCGCTAGTTATTAGTAATATCGATGAGATGCAATATTTCTCACATCAGCATTATATAAAAATTAGTGGTAATGCAACATTTATTCGGAATAGTGTAGAAAAGGTTATTATTCCCGTTACCGAAGTAAATTATCATACAAATTTGCGTGAGTGGTACGAACACAACATATATAACATTTGTGTTCCGACGGATCACTTGACTAGTTTATATCTGGAGGTTACTGGAGATTTTAAAACTACAGACTTTCATGGTGTCAACAACTGCAAGAAGATCCGCTTGATTTAAATTAAAATTATATATTGTATATGTGCAAATATTATGTAATGTAAAAACTATAAAATTTATTCTTTTAATTTTGTGTACAAGAGTACAGCTTTTCTTTATATATTGGTGAATTAATTACAATATGTATATTTAATTAATAAATATATTTGAAATCTATTTGGTGTTTTCTTTTGGAGCGACTAAGCTGGTGGACGGCGTGGCCGTCGGGTAAAGGAGGAGAATGGTCTTGAGATTAGAAGGGGCTAGTGAGGTTATGCTGCGAGCACTTCTTCAGATAGGACTGCAACTATAAGCGTTGTTGCCCGCAGGACAAGCCGTCCGCAGGACAAGCCCGCCGCAGGCAAAAAAATTTTTTTGGACCGTGACCTTGAACATGAACTCAAGGTCAGGAGTGGGGGGATGCTCCAGTCCAGACGGGGCGCAAATCTCAGCCGTCCGCAGGACAAGCCGGCCGCAGGCCGAAAAATTTTTTTGACATTGACCTTGAACTCAAGGCCAGGGGTGGGGGTAGGAGTGGGGGTGTCCTTGACCTTGAACTCAAGGCCTGGAGTGGGGGGTGGATCCAGAACTGTCCAAAATAACCTACTGACATATTTTTTATAAAAGTATACATAGTAGCTGACATGTATACAAAAATCAAAAACTCACTGTATGTATGTATGTAGTCAACCTACGTAAAATACAGTTGGGGGGGGGGGTAATGGAAACGTAAGTGTAGTGATTTTACCATACAAAAGAACTATATTTTTAATTTTTCTACCTCTCTTAAATTTATAATTCTGAAACTTCTCTGACCATCAAAATTGTGTAAGTTTTAGGATTTTTAGCTTAGGAAATTTGTGATCTCTTTACAGATACAATTTTTGCAAATATCTAAAACAATATAACCTTTCTAGATGCCGATTTCCATAAAACTTGCAACAACAAGTGTTAATTTTTCAACCGACTGGAAGGCTATGGATTTTGTAATATTATTAAAGGTATGGAATTGAATTGTAAGCCTGTAAGTTATAATTAAATTAATTATTTATCGCTAATTTTTGCAGATGGTAGGTTCCATAACCACATTTATAGTTATTCTAACTCAATTTAGTACTACATTTATTACCAATAATATGTAAGTAATTTTAAAACAGTTGCAGTTTCAATTTAGTTTTAAGAATATTTAGAAAACTAAGTTTTATTAATTTTCGGTGTTTAAGGACTTGTGTTGTTTGGATTCGATTTAATAAAGGTAATAGATGTTTCTGCAATATTTCTTATTTTATATATTAACCATTAATAAAATACCAAAATCATGAGAAGGGAATTACAACAGTAATGCCCTCTACTGTGCGGCGAGGAAAGTTTTAAAGAAACAAACCGATATTTATGGGTGTGAAAGGAACTTGCTAAGCGAGTGTCTACAATCAATACCGGCCATGTTTGGTTCTATTGGAACTCATCAGGTGGACGCTAACCTAGCTACAGTTGAAACCAAAACCAACAGAGAGTATCTACAATCACTACCGGCCTCTAGGCACAGCACACGAAACGCCGTGTTGCAAAAGTGAATCAAGAAAAAGATTTTGGTTTCAACTATAGCTAGAATAGACCACTGTCTGTTTTGGTTTTAACTGTAGCTAGGTTTGCGTTCGTTTATTATTTGCGAAGATATCACCAATAACTGCTATAACGCTCTTAATAATATGTATCGTTCTTTTTACTTGTTAATTTCGAAACTACTTTATCCATTGTTTCCGTACTTACTTGCTGAAATTAAAAAACACTGAAACAGTCAGTACCAATAATAATATCCAAGCCAATTTTCTGATAAGTGGTTTTGGTGATTTTTACATTTAGAAATATTATGCACTCTAGCACACTCTGTTGTTACTAATTTTTGATAATAATTTTTTTCTAAGTTTTTAAAAATATTTACATTTCAATATTTCCTGTTTAAAATCAGGGCCACGTCAAGGTCGTTTCACGGCCTTTGAACAAATTTTGTGCCGCCCTTAAAGCGCCGCAGAAAATTCTTTTTACTTTAAGGTCATTGATCGTATAGCTAATCTGAGTTTTAGATATAGTTGACAATTCATATTTAGAAAAAGACAAATAGAGAAAATAATAATAACACTTTTAAATTGCGTACTTTAAAGTGTAAGGTTTAAATAAATGTAAATTAAAGTTAACAGTTTAATTGTTAATAATATACATATGTGTACCTACACCTATCCATAAGTCTCATCACACCGACGAAATGAATAAAGTCTTACTGTTTAGAGGGTTATGGAGGATTACTACGGCGTATAAGAACTAGATACACATAAATGTACTGCACTAATGCACCTCAAAGCTACCCGGCCGTTGAAATGCAGAGTAGAGTCGTGTATTTTCACTGGTATTAGTAAAAAGATGAGAGCGGCCGTAGCTCAGTGGTACGCGCGCGGGCTACCAATGCAGCGGATTCGGGTTCGATCCCCGGCCCAGTCGTTCTCCCTCTCAAGGCAACGGGAAACCAGCGAGGTGGATTTTTCCTCAGAAAAACCTCTCTGGAGAAGAAGTGCATGCACTTCCTGTGGTTCGGAGCCCACGTTAAAGTGTAGGTCCCCTATGTCTGTCTGTGCAAAATATTGCTATGATATTTAGAGGTGTTTGATTTGACTGGGGTATTGTGGTTGCTAGAAGGCAATTTTTGGAATGCTTGCTGCAGTTCAATTTACATTTGGAGATTTATGAAGACTTGTAATATTTTAATATTCTAACTTATAAACACAGGGTTGCGTATTTTTGCTAGAATTCCTGTTATAAATTCTAATAATTGTTATTTTTCATATGGTTTGTTTTTACTGAAAGAAAAGACAAACACAACAGATTGATACGAAGACTATTTATGTTAATTGTAATTATAATTTAATTCAGAATTGTTAAAAAGGTTTAGTTTATAAGAAGTTTTAGAGTTACTTGATTTGTGCGTCGATTAATGTCAGTTAGGATGTCAGTGTCATTGTGACAAACATATAAAAGGATACTCTTGGACATGAGATTTATGTGTTTGTTTTAAAAAATGGGGATCAAAGGAGGAAGACAAAAGATAAAAAAGAAGGGAGAATTTGTTTTAATTAGTTACGGCTCGTCTTTGAGAAAAAAGACAGAGATTTTGATATCCTCTGGATGAAAACAGAAAGAACGAGTTCAAAACGTAATGTAAACTGATTTTCAATATAAAAGAAGAAAATATAAGTGATTATCTACAAATTGTGAAAAGTACAGAAGTATTACAAGTAAAAGGCGATTGAGAAAGTTTCTTCGTTTGTGATGGTGGTAAAAGTAAATTGGAAATAATATAAAACAGAGATACAAGAAGATTCGGATTAAGGGCGAGTATTATTTGTTGCTCGAGAGACCAGCAGAGCGAAATAGAGGTTGGACACTCAGCGTTTTGTTAGAGCGAGGAATGTCCTAATAAGAAGACGCTAAGTGTTCTAATTTTAAAAAAAGGACGATAGTAATTAGGAAAACTCATTTAATTTTCGGAAACCACATTTTGAAATTCATTTAATAAAATAAACCTTAATTTGTAAAGTTGATATCGTTGTGTGTTTATTTCTATTTAAAATTAATTTAAATAACTTATTTACAAGCTAATAACGACCCTGAGAAAATTAGAAGAGTCTCATAGCAAGTTTGAATTTAATTGCGTGAATTGCAGAGAGTTTAGGAACTGTTTTCTAGTGGTCACAGGACCAAGCATATCATTGCAATATCTATCTCCGCGCATCAAACATAGACATAGGAGAGAGGTAGCCAATGCCCTAAATAGGGTATGGCACTATAAGAAGAAGAAATAAAAAGATTAAAACGCGCTGCATCATATCGAGCGTTTTTCTTACACACACACAATTTGTTGACGCCCCTAAAATATTGCTGCTCTAGGCATGTGCTTATGACGCCTAATGGATAATACTGCCCTGTTTCAAATGGAGAATTATCTGTGGAAAACAATTTTTGCAACTTTATTTAGTTGTAAATTTAGGGTATTACCTACCTCGTTTATTGATTTGTAGAAGATCTATTAATATAACTGGCGGTCCGTCCTATTAGGCAGGATAAGAAGTGCCTTCCCATAACTTTTCAGAAAAAATCAGATTCTAACTATGAATAATTAAAAAACGTTACTTTTACACAGTTTTTACTTTTTAACACCACCGTGTAACTTTATACAAATTAGACGCCAAATAAATAGACCGTTGCCTTTAAATGATTCTAGCTACGACACAATCAACCAATCTATTATTCTTAATACGTTTGCATGCACATTGCACATTGATACAAACAATGCAATGATCAGATGAACAGATGCAAAGAAATAGTAGGGATTTCACAACGAAATAATCACGGCAATGAAACGGCCTGTGTAAATGACTAGGGCCATTACAGACAGACAGTAAGACTGGTAGCAATGTTAAAAATAAACTTTTGTTGCTGGAATTGCTTACCGTTTTCTCTTTGTTTTAAAAAATCTTTCAGCTGCAATTAAAAAACGTACGTCGACCAAAAAACGTTTATCTGCAACTGTTAGATTAAAATTATTTGGCAAGTCACGCATTAATTTGGATTTGGACGAAGGTTTACGTTATCAACTTAAAGTGCATTATGACAAAGTGAAATTTAATAGGGATTTTATGCTTAGATTAATTCATTTAGCAACAGGTCTTGGTAAATTGAAGTTGCCGCAATTTCTTTACTTTTTAATCTTAATGTTAAATAGTTTTTGCCATTGCCTACCCAAAATTTAAACCCACGAAACGCCACTGATTAATACACTACATGTTTCTTTCATTACTGAATTTGATTTGTATAATGGAATTTTTTTGTTATCTTTTTGATATGACTGTAAAAGCGTGTTTATACTTTGACAATTATTTTTTATTTAATAAAAGTAAAAGCTGCGTAATTTTTATAGAAACTTTAGTTCTAGGCAAAATTTAGTTTAGTATAATATTTCTACCAATACACCGTCATACTTTTTAATAATTAATTATAAAACAAAATATTGTACCATGAAGTTACGAACATCGATAATGTTTTTCTTTAATTTAAATTATGTTTTTGGCTTATTTCCCTACGCCGTTCAATGTTCTGATAATGGAAAATTGATACTTTCCAGAAATGAGGGTTGTAATTGTTTAAAAATATTAATCTGTCTCTGTGCGTTTTCGGCGTGTCAGTATATATTATGTCACCAAAGGACCAAGGATTTTAGCTTGCATGAGATACTTTTTAATTTTTGCAGCTTTTATAGTACTTTTGCAATACTATTCATTCAGTTAAACAATATAAAAATTCGAAAAAAATTTAGAAAAACAATTGATAAATATGTGGAAATAGTAAATAACATATCTCAAATGGTAGGGAAATCAGACAAAGACAACTACACCAATTTCGTTATGTTCTTTCAAACTTTATTTTTATCAATTAGTTTTTTCTACATAACGATTACATTTTACGTTTTTTTCGACTTCATTAAATCAACTGTATTTCTTGTAGGGTACACTGTACCAAAGTATATGGTGGTGTTATGTGCTTATAATTTTGTGCATTATGTATTGTTACTCAAAGAACAGTATCGAATTCTCAATAAGTACATCCAACTTCGAAGGTTTACTGGCAAAGAATTAAAAATATTATCTGAAATCTATTTTAAACTGATTAAGGTAACAAAGAAAATTAATGACATGCATGGGTATCAAAACATAGTAATTTTATCTCAACTCTACATCTGGGTGACTTTCGAAATGTACCATTTTGCTATTTTGGCAATATCTCAGAGTGAGATACCTTTCAGTGATATAAAGTTGATGATATCTGGTTTATCTTGGACTGTTGTTCAATTAACTGGAACTGCTAGTTTATTAATAATTTCCGGAGTTGGTGGAAATGAAGCCAATTATTTTGGACAGTTTTGGAGTAACGCGCTATTGACGGCAAATGTTGATGGGATGGTAAGAGAAAATGTTTGAATTTCAGTATAAGTTATTAAAAAATGTATAATCACAACACACATTAGTTTTGCCAATCAGAGTGCTAGATTACCGTGTCAAGAGCCAATCAAATCAATTTGTTAGTCAAAATGAAAAAAAAATCGATTACTAGCCAGCAGTGGCGTAACTTCAGATTTTGGGCCCGGGGGCAAGATACCTGAAGGGCCCTGGCCCCATCCTCACAAAAACTTTAGTAATAAAGTAATTGGTAATAAGAACAATTTCTTCAATAGGAAAAAAAATATTTGCAGTCTAGTAAATAAAAATAAATATATTAAAGCCGTGTCTAATTAAGATAAGCAAATTTTAATTTTTCTGAAGTTAACGTGTCTGGGTCGGTACCAAAAAGTGTGGGTGTTGTGTTATTACGAAATATAATCTTACTTCAGTATTTTTCGTTGTATAAGTACACATTTACTTACATGGAATTTAAAATGTTTTTTGTTGAATATAAAAATAGAGCCTGTCGAAAATCAAAAATTTTTATTGAAAAAACTTCGTAATAAAGAAATAGAAAAAAATAAAAACACGTGGCTCGTGGCAGGCCCCCCCCCTAAGGCCTCGGGCCCGGGGGACATTGCCCCCTCTGCCCCATGGTAGTTACGCCACTGCTAGCCAGGGCGACAAGGTAAAATCGTAGCTGCGCTACAATACTCGAAATATAACGATGATTTCCGATTCGCTGTAATTGAAAACAATCAAAATATTCTGCTCACATACTGAAGTGGAGCATTCACATTTTAAATCATTACCTTTGAAAATATAAATGTTACCGAAAGCTTTTTGTTAAAGATAATAGCTATTAAGACGCACAAATACATTGATAAGCGAACAGAAAGCTATAAAAAAGCGAACTATAGCTGTGATTATATAAAGTGTTCCACTTTAATTTGTGAGTAGTGTAGATCCTAATTAATTGTGTTTTATAGTCATTACGTATACAGGGTGTCTCGTCCAACACTCCCCAGCCCTATAACTTCTTTATTTGAAGAGATGCGGTCTTAAATGTTATTACAAAATATTTAAAGTGTTTAACGAATAATTCAAATCGATAATAAATTTTTTTATTGTATTACCGATTTTAAAGAACGCCATTTTGATTTTCGATTTTTTCGTTTTTTTCTCAAATAGAACCGTATATTTTTAATTTTTTTTTTCAATTAATGTAATATTTTCATATGCTTGCGTAACAAATTTTCAGAAAAAAAAAACAATTTTTGCGAAAATCGGTGTAAATTACTAAATGAAAACTAATAAATTAAAAATCGTAAATACTAATAACTGTAGTAATCTGTTTTAAGTATTTTGGTTAAAACTAATTCATAAAATCATTTATGGCAGTGTTATGCTATAAAATATGTCCCAATTGTTTTGAAAACAATTGCATTGAATCATCAGGTAGCCTAGGAACACCTGTCATAGGCTACCTAATAATTCAATGTAGTTTGATACAAAAGAATTGCGAAGTAGTATACAGCGTAATACTTTCATTATAAATGATTTTATTAAATAAAATTTAACCAAATTAATTAAAACAGATTACTATTGATGATAATATTACACTTTTTTTTGTTTTAATTTTTAACGATTTTTACATAAATTGCTTTTTATTCAACGAATTTGTCGTACAAGCATATAAAAATAACACATGATTCAAAGCACAATAATTTTCTCTATTCAGCAGCCTGTTTGAAAATATGCGGTTCTATTTGAAAAAAAAATTAAAAACACTATTTTAAAATACCGTAGTATATAACAGCAAAACACGTAAAAAATGTTGTTATTGATTTGGATTAAACGTTTTATAATAATCTCTCAAACCGTATCTTTTCAAATGAAGAACTAATTTAAATAACAAAATGTGGCCAGTATCAACTGTAATCTATCGAAAGTTTTGATATGGTCGACCATTAACAACTTTCTAATAAATTGTGGTTTGACAGGACCTGTGCTAAATTTAATCAAGTCACATCTGTGCGATAGATCTCAATTTGTAGAAATATCGCATAATTTTAATGGCTATACAGGGTGTCTCAGACATGACTCCCCAGGCCTATAACTTTGTTATTTTTAAAAATAACTATAATAAACTATATATATTCGTAAATGGGAGCAAATTCTCTATAAGATGGAGAACAAAATTTTAGAAAATCTGTACTCATATTATGGCAGCGATATTCAACTTTTTTTTTTCAAATTGCACACTATGCTTTTTTTCGGTCATTCTGATAGTACTCTTTATTCTCTTTACAACCATGTAAACCAATATGGGTCTTACATAAGGAAATTCTCGAAAAAAATACGATTGAAAGTTGAAGTCTAGGTTTGCCATGGAAACAACTGATTTTTGTAATTTGTACTCGTCGGGCGATGAAAACAATAGCGTAGTGTAAAAAAAAATGCCCATTCATTATTTTTATACAATATTACCTTAATTAACTGAATGCTAATGACAAATTAATTATAATTACAAAAATTGTTCAAAATTCTCTCCGTTTTCAGTTGCGCAACATTCAAGTCTATGTAGAAATTCTCTACTTGTAACTTTTATTAATAATTCTGGAGGAATATTACTGCAGACTGTAGTAATATTATCTTTCAGTTCATCCAAATTTTCAAATGGACTTGAATAGACGTGAGATTTTACATATCCCCACAAGAAATAATCTAATGGTGTAATATCGGGTGAGCGAGCTGGCCAGCGCACTGGTCCGTTTGTTCCGAACCAACGATCTCTATAAACGTAATTTAAGTGATCTCGAACTGCAAGACTATTGTGAGGTGGAGCACCATCTTGTTGTAAAAGCAACCTTCTTCTGATATTAAGCGGCACAATTTCCAGCAGTGTTGGAAGCGTATTTTGAAGAAATAACAAGTAACGATCACCGGTCAAAGTGCCTTCATAGAAATAGGGCCCTATTAAGTGTTCTCCTATTATGCCACACCAAACGTTAATCCCCCACATGTGCTGAAAATTTCTTTGTCTGATCCAGTACGGCTGCTCTGTTGACCAGTATCTTGAATTCTGTGTAGTCACCAGTCCATTATTGTGGAATCTACTTTCATCCGTCCACAGTATCCTTTTAAGAATGTCAGGTTCTTCTGAATAATTCGCCATAACCCAACTGATAAACTCCATTCGGCGGTTACTATCCCCTTGGTGCAGTGCATGTACTCGCATAAATTTGTAAGGTCGGTATGCATTCTTTTTCAAAATCCTACCCACAGAAGCCCTTGATATGTCACACTGAGATGCAACGGTGCTAAGCGAAGAATTAGGATGTAATTGAACATACCCCAAAACTGCCACTGCATGAGCATCATCTGTAGCGGTTCGTTTATTTATATTTGGAATTTTCTTGTTCTTTTTAAATGACCCATGCTCAAGAAGGTTCGATGCCAAGTTAATAAACGTTTCATGATCAGGATGTATTCTTTCCGGATACCTTTCTGCATACAACCTTGCTGCTCTTCTTGCATTCTTCTCGCATAAACCATAAATAAGGATCATATCAAGCTTCTCAGAATTAGTGTAATTCATTTCTAATATGATTTTAAACAAGAACATACAAATACAGAAAGAATAACTGTCGTTCTTTGCAACGTAAATTGCAATTGTTTTACAGCTATACGCTATTGTTTTCATCGCCGACGAGTACAAACTACAAAAATCAGTTGTTTCCATGGCAAACCTAGACTTCAACTTTCAATCGTATTTTTTTCGAGAATTTCCTTATGTAAGACCCATATTGGTTTACATGGTTGTAAAGAGAATAAAGAGTACTATCAGAATGACCGAAAAAAAGCATAGTGTGCAATTTGAAAAAAAAAAGTTGAATATCGCTGCCATAATATGAGTACAGATTTTCTAAAATTTTTTTCCCCATCTTATAGAGAATTTGCTCCCATTTACGAATATATATAGTTTATTATAGTTATTTTTAAAAATAACAAAGTTATAGGCCTGGGGAGTCATGTCTGAGACACCCTGTATAAATGCATGTGCATCAAAACTAAGTAACATTTCATGAGGTGTTCCACACGGTTAGGTTTTGGGACAGTTGTTTTTTATAATTTACATTAACGATTTACCAGATGATATTAATTTTTTTGGTTTTGAAAATGAAGTTACTTTGTATGCCGATGATATAAGCTTAATTATTAGTGGTATTTCACTTGTTAATCTTAACGAACGTGTTATGTGTTATGCAAATATTATTCCAGACACAACGGTGGTTTATCGCAAATAAGCTTCGGCTAAACCTCAAAAAAACGAATGTTATAATTTTTAATCAGGACAGTATTATGTTTGATAATTGGATATTGGACAATAAACTGATTAAAATAGTTAGTACTTTTGAGTATTGAATTTGATTATAATTTAAATAGCACGACCATTGTACATCGCTCGTGTCAAAACTAAATAAAGTCATTTTCGCTTTACGTCAGTTGAAACGAACGTCCCACAAAGAATCTTTTAAAACTGTATAGTTTTGTTACTTTGAACCACATCTTAGATTTAGCATACTCTTTTGGGGAAATTCGACTCATTTGAATGATATTTTTATATTACAAAAAAAACTATTCGAATATTGGCAGGTAATGGTCCACGAGATTCATGTCGTCCTCATTTTCTTCGATTAAAGATTTTTACTCTCATTAACTTATTTATTTAAGAAAATTTACTTTTTGTATATAATAATATAATTTCATTCAATATCAACTCTGATTTACACAATTATAATACTCGTCATGGTAATATTATTAGGCAGGCTACCTGTTTCAAAAGTATTTATTATAATTTTTACTTATATTCGTTTACTAAATTCTACAAATGTTTACCCGCAGCTTTTAAACAAATCTCTAACGCCAATCTCTTCAAATAGAAACACAAAAAATGCTATTTGCTTTTTCTTTCTATTCAATCCAAAAGTTTCTTTATGTTTTTTTATTTCGAAATAATTAGTTGTTTTTTATGTTTACATGTTTATATGCTTATGACTATATACTATTTTACATGTAATCTTTATTTATTTACACTTTCTGGTTTATGCATAATAAATTTACTGCTACTACTACTACTATAAAGCTGATAGTTTTGGCTGGGACACTCTGTATAACACGTTCCGTAATTTTTCTCTGATTAACTTGAGTTGATACTTGATAGTAAACTCGCGCTAGTTATTTAAGACTATTATTCGTCTTAAACCTCTCAGTCACACTCCTAGAAATAGCCGTTTGAACATTTTGAATTTTGAAAAAGATTTTGTTATTTTTTTGAAAATTTCTAATGGAAATTGTGTTTTTAATGATTCGGAGTTACAAAATGGCTCTTACATGAAATGTTGTAACTTCATGGAATTAATTAGTAGATTTAACAGAAAACTTGATTTTTCGCTTTTTATTTGTCAAATATTGCAATAATTATGTAATAATTAGAACGAAAACGCAAAAGTGAAATGCAATTATCTCACATAAAATGACAAAAAAAGAAAACGCAGCTAATATGAATAAAATTCCAAAGTGTAAAATCGCAATTTGCTCTTAACTAGCCCTCCTTAACAATCAACCAAATTTGTCCGAAAATTGGATTCGCTAGTTATATGACTTGTGAAAAGTACTTTACGCTATAACATACTACTAACAAGTTGTTCAAAAAATTCCTAGTCTAGTGAATTTTTTTTTCCTAAAGCACGGCTTGATATTTATGTTATTGTTGTGTAGATAACCTCATTATAAACATGGCATTTTCTTGTAATAAAACACAATACCGCGTTTAACAGTATTGCTATCAAAACCGAAAATATCGTACGAAGCACAATAAATAAGTAAGGACATGCGTTAACAATATCACGGACCAGCCTACTTGACGAGGAATTTTTAAGATCACCAGTTATTTTGAGCTGTTGTTTAATTTATAATTTTTTAGGCATCCATTTCATTAAAACTGATAACTACACGAGTGGCTTTTTCATTAAATGGCTGGTTTGATATGAACTTTGTTTTATTTTTAAAGGTAAAAAAATATATCTAAAACTCTAAACAATATAAATAAAAATGTTTCATTCTAGGTGGTGGGATCTATTACTACATTCATAATTATTTTTACTCAATTTAGTACACATTTCGTTAGAGACATCTACTGAAGCAAAAAATTAAATTTTTGTTGTTGCTCTTGTAAGAATGAAATTGTTTGGACAAATACATTGTTTCTCAGGTTTTGATTATTGTCAATATCCCCAAACAAAAACCAAATTTAGTTTAGTGTTTGTTGCCTCCGCGGCTTCAGAACGCGAAAGATAACAATATTTTTATGTACAGGTAAAACGCGGGCGCTCGTAACCTGTGTTGTTTCACTTGTTTACTGTAGCTTTTGATGTTTTTTGGGACACCTGTGCTACTTGCTGTTGATTCTCTATTCTAATCAAGTAGTGCTGTGGACAAACTATTATAAAAATAACGTGTCTAAGTTTCTTATTTTGTTGTAGTTGTTTATTTGACGCAAATTATAGCAAGCGCTAGTCGTGTAACAGAGCACTTTTGTTTCTCTTTTTTAAAAATATAACACTTGTCATAACTTACAACAAATGTGTATGAAAATTTAGCGAAACTTTTGTTAGGACAAGTAACTGTGTTTTGTTTTATTTTCTTAATAATGTTCAGTTTATGGCCTTCTAATTTGTTTTGGCGTTGATTGAAAGTTGCGTGTATGGGCCAGAATTGTGTATAGTAAATGAGAGATTTGCACAAAGACCAAATTTGACGAAAATGAGTTACTGGAGAAGATCCTGCGGCGTAACAAGGCTTAAGCACATAAAAAATGAAGAAATTAGAGAAACAATAGAAGTACAAAGCACGTTAACAGATACTATAGAAACGAAACAATGACTCTGGTACGGCATTTTAAACGAATGGGAGAACCAACATTATGTCAAAAATTGTGGTAGTGGATACGGGCCAAACATAGGAAAAGAAGAAGATTTAGAAACAGATGGTCGGGCGAAATAAGGAAGGCAATGAAACGGAGACAATTAGACGAAGACGAATAGATGGATAGGAGAAGCTGGCGATTAGGATGTGGGAAATGGCCATATAATTTTTTTAATTTTTTGTAAATTATTACACTGGACAACAATGATTTTATTGTCATTGGTATTAGGTCAATTTTAGGGTTACTTTGTGCAGCTGATTCCGAATTTGCTATCAGTTTTATTAGATTGGATCTAGTTTTTGAGATAATACTCCATTTTAGAAAGTGTAAAAGAAAAAAACAAGGAAAACCCAAAATTAAAAGTGTATTAAATAAATCTCAAATTATACAAAATAAAATGAACGGAATATTAAAAAGTTGTTTGCAAAGAACATGTTAAGAATTAAATATCATAAATCACTCCTAATGCTCGGTAAAACGCCGTTTGCATGACTCTTTTGTGTTGGTCGTCAGGACAATCACATAGGAGTCTCCAGCAATAGTCTGCCATGATGTGTCTATCCCATCTGCCTTGATACCTATCCTCCATAGTCTTTATGCCCTGGTGAAATCGCTCCCCTTGTTTCTCACTAAAATCACCCAGGTTTTTCGGAAATCTGTCTAAGTGGTTATGGACAAAGTGTACTTTAATGCTCATATTAGCATCTAATTCCTTAAAATTAACGAGCATCTTTTGCACTAGTTCTTCATAATTCTCTGCTTTATGGTTACTCAAGAAGCTCTTAACAACTGAGACAAAACAGCACCAGGCAGAAGCTTCAACATCAGTCATAAATTTCATGAAATGCGAATCGTTAATGAGTTTGCGAATTTGAGGACCATCTAAAATTCCTGCCTTTAATTTTTCCATACTTAGTTTAGGGAACGATGTACAAATGTATTTAAAGCATTCCCCGTTTTTATCTAAGGTTTTAACAAATTGTTTCATGAGTCCTAGCTTTATATGGAGTGGTGGGAGAATGATATTATCTCTGTCTCTGTCTCAAGCAATGGCTCGTTCACGATGTTCGCTGTACCTATAGTCTCTTAGTGGCCATGTCTTCTTCGTCCAATGATCCTGCTTTGCTCTACTATCCCATAGGCAGATAAAACAAGGGTACTTCTTCGTGTATCCACTTTGCTGTCCAAGCAAGAAATTCACCATCTTTAAATCAACGCAAACAGACCACTGGTGGTCTTGATAGCGGATCTTCTGCAAAACCGTTTTTATGTTTTCATATTCTTCTTTAAGTTTCGTTGAGTGGCCAATTGGAATGGATGCATAGCGATTTCCGTTGTGCAGTAGAACACATTTCAAGCTTCTTTTAGAACTGTCAATAAAAAGCCGCCATTCTTTTGGTTGATATTTAGGCAAACCCATTTCTAAAAGAAGTCCTGGAATGTCATTGCAATAAACAAGCTCTTCATTTTCGCTGAAGTACGGGAGAATTGCCTGCTCTCTTGTTCTGCAAGTTGTTATTGTAACTTCTGGCTTTACACAGTTTTTTTCTTTTAATCTGGATGCTAGAAGTTCAGACGCTTGTTTTGACAGATTTAGATCCCGTACCAAATCATTCAGCTCGTCTTGAGAAAACTGTTGTGGTGTTGATAAGCTCCTATCATATTCACTTTCACTAGAGCAGCGCTTCTCAAACTGTGGGGCGCGCCCCCCTGGGGGGGGGGCGCCAAAGCTGTACAGGGGGGGCAAACAAGACAGAATTATTATTTTGTTACATTTTTATTTCAAATTTAAATCTGCAAACATATAAACACAGCGAACGCGTTATAACCAAAATTAAAAGAAAACATATTTGAGGCATAAACTTAATGACTAATGTGTACCTGCTTTGAAGTACACAGCCTGTCAAGGTTTGGTTTGATATTCGAGATCGACACTCTGAGCTCCTTTTCTATTTGAAGTTTGTTTCTATACTTGGACTTTAAAGCAGCTACAGCGGAAAAACCAGTTTCGCAAAGGCAAGAAGTGGGAAAAGGTAATAGTATCTGAAACGCTTTCGCTTTAATACGAGAATAGTTACAAGACAGTTCAGTCCAGAAATTCGTTAATGGCTTACTACCAAAATTAGATTTTTCTGGGGTACTTGAAGAAAGATCTATCAGTTGTTCTTCTTCTTGCAGAGATAGGCCGGTAGGTGTATTTTCAAATAGATTTATTACCCAATCCCAGTCACCCAATTTAATGTCTTCTTCTGCGAAAAAGTATTTGCTGAAATTAGTGTTCAAGTTTTCTAAATGACAGTGCACCGTCTTTAGCAACACCTTTTTACGGTTATCTTCCGGCGGGTAATTTTGAATAAATTCACACATTGTGGGAAACATCTCAAAAAAATTCGCTTTTAATTTTTTATTCCATAACTGTATTCTCTTAGAAAAAGCGTCGACCTTTTCACTCAAATCAAATATATTTGTATTTTTCCCTTGAAGCTGAAGATTAAGTGTATTCAGTTTTTCGAATGTGTCTACTAAATAGGTCTTATATTATGCGGGGGGCGCAGAATTATTCAAGGTAAAAAAGGGGGGCGCGAAATACGAAAGTTTGAGAACCGCTGCACTAGAGGACTGTGTGGTGGGCTGTGAGTCCGGCAGTACTTCGACGTCTGACAACGGAAGCTCGGACTGTGAGGTAAAAACTGGAATAAGAGTATTGTTTCGCTGTGTGGTAAAGGTCGCCTGGATGACTCCAAATTAGGATATTTCCACGTACGTTTCTTGTAGCGGTTAAAGCCCTTCACAATCACCACACAAAAATAACAATCGTCGTGATGGTTTTTCGGTTCTGTCCACACCATAGGGACACCAAAGTTTAAGCTCTCCTTTTGTCCATTGCCGTAGAGACTCTACACAGGTTTTACAAACGTTATGGGAAACCCAAGCTTTTATGCCTTTGTTTCTCCACAGTATAATCACCACAAACGTAGCAGAATACGTCTGGATGGTTAAGGCAAGCTCTTCGTGACGAACTCATATCTATGCGAACGCTTAAAATATTGTATTAATATGATGCTTGCAGAAATTAATTAAGTAATATAAAAAACACGTCTTTCTTCAACGGCTCGCTCTACACAACTAAGTAAATGAGTGGGGTAACGTACATGCAAACTGTTGTGACATGTCGCAACTTGTTACAACGCGTCATAACAAGCGTTTAGCGTAATACAAAAATTACAACGGTCGGATACTAGGCAGAAGTCAAGAAAGTGGAGTGTTACTGAGGTAAATTCTAAATTTGAAGGTTATAAATTATCTAAAAAACTAAAGCCAATTCAGTAAAAACTAAAATTGTTTTTAAATTCTATGCCCCAAAGTACCCTAAAATCACATAAACATTTTCGGCAACGAAAAAATATTTTTTTTGTTGGGCTGTGTTATCAATTCCATTTAATCATAACATTCAGTTTATCCCATTTTTTATTGAACATTTTAATCAGCGTTTAATAAATAACATAAGTAATTTATTCGTCATACGAGATTACATTCTTACATTATCTTAATAGCATCTGCCTATTTCGTTTATTGAATGTTAGAAAGATGGAAGAGATAGTAAGTGACTGTTTAAATTGACACAAAGTTTTGTTTGCGGCTCAGAAGCATCAAGATGACATTACAAAAAGAAGTAATATTTTTCTTCAACCTGAGTCATAAGTTTGGCTTATTTCCATATAATATATCATGCAGTAATGGTAAAATAAATCTCTTTATTAAGAAATGGAAACACTGCATTAAAATTTTCACAATTATAACAGTAATATTGCTATGCCAGTACATAATATGGAGTGGAAATCCATACGATGAGTTCAATTTAGGTGACGTTGTTTTTTATTTTGCTGGAATTTATTCAGCTACAGTTGCAGGATTTGCAGAAGTTAATAATTTTAACGTGCGAAGTAAAATTAAAACTATATTATACAAACTAGAAAATTTAAAGGACAGTACCTTTGAAATAAATACTGAAACAATTAAGAATAGATACACACGTAACGTTATCATTTTTGAAATTTTACTCTTATTGTTTATATTACTGTCTGTAATCATAGTACATAACTGGTATTTTAATTTTTTTGTTGGAAACGTATTTATAACAGCTCATGGTTTTCCAAAACTGCTTGTTGTAATGGCGAACTTCACTTTTGTTAATTATGTGTTAATACTTAAAGAAAAATATGAAATTATAAATGAACAAATACAACTACCTAACCTTTCAAGACGGTATATTAACGATCTGACTAAAATACATTTAAAATTACGCACTCTAACTAAAACAATAAATACTCTGCATGTATGCCAAAACCTACTGTCTTTCGTTATGTACAAGTTTGTAATTATTTTTGAATTATATGAGCTGGTTTTATTGATGTATAAAGACATGCTCACAGGAGAGGATGTGTTATTGGTGCTAGTAAGCTTTCTGTGGACAACCAGTTTGCTAACTGTTTCGGCCACCATCTTCATAATTTGCGGTGCGACCGCAAATGAAGCAAATTTATTTGGACCTTTAAGATGTTCAGCATTAATCAAAGCAAATTTGGAAGATAAGGTAAAGTGTATTACTAAAAATTTATTAGTTATAAGTTATTCAACAGTTTATCGACATCTATCTTTGGGCAAAGGAATCTCCTAGCAACCTGACCGTTTGATTCTTCTATGTTTATACTGTCGTCTTTTATTCATCTTATGTGTAGGCAACCTATCGATCATTTACCATTCCATAGTTTCCATATACAGCGATTCCCAGCTCATTCTTTACACTGCATTCTTGGTACTTATTGCCCATTGCCAACTAGATATTTTTATAATTTCATCTGCTGATTTTGGCATTGTTCTTCTGTACGTGCAGTGGGTTGATTTCAAAGCAGAGTGATCCTGGATGGACGTGTTTGTTTGTTGTTTGTGCATATGAGAGGCACGACGGGAAGTTGGTGCTTCCCGTCCCGTTAAAATTGATTGAAGTTAATTCGCACAAACATAACACACGTATTGTAAGGGATTAACGCACGTTTACTACGTAGCGGCTTTCTAGGTAGTATGTCTAGGACTTGTCGGGAAGGACAAGGGACAGGCGTTCATCTGAGGCTGCGGTGCTCTGGTAAGAGCTTGGATGCTGCGCAATCGGATACACTCTAGTTAAAAATGTTCAACTTCCAGAGTGTACCGTTTGCTCCATCCTTCCCTAAACTACTGCGCCAAGTTTGACTTTTGCTAAGGTTTGACAGCGCGTAATGATGTAATCCATTATATTTTTCAGGCAAGCACGGTTTGTTCGTAACATGGATTCGCGCACTCTGAAAAAAACTATCGAATTTTTGCGACTAATTTCTGCGGCATTTTCTACACGTGCTGCTCTTAGTTCTGCAACTGTATTTGCAGGGATGGCATGTACGAATTGGTTCATATGTACCCCTACAAAAAATCGCAAGAATTTAAATCCGGTGGTCGTGCGAGCCGTAACACCGGCCCATTTTGATCAATCCATTTGCCCGAAAAATTATTAATCAGCCACACTGTACTTGACGATAATACTGAGCTAGTTGGTGCACGATCATGAAGGTACCACATGTCCCTGCGTACTCCTAAAAGTCACTTCTTCTGAAAGTTTGTATACATTTTCACGAAGAAATCTTAGTAAATGCCGTTTCGATGAGGTGGGAGAAATAAGAAAGTCCGATTAAACAGTCACCCACAATGCTAGCCAACACATTTGCACAAAATTTCTGTTGATAGCAGTGTTCCCAAAATGCATTAGGATTTTCATCTGACTAAGCGTGAGTGTTGTGGATATTGAAAACTCCATCTCGTAAAAATCCCGCTTCGTCGGTAGACAGCAAACACTTTAAAAAATTCGCCAGCTCCTCAACTTTTCTTAAAATCCATCTAAAAATTTCACGAAGTAGAGGATCTCCAAGCTGTATAGTGCTAGCACTAGTTGTACCTGATAAGGTACCCTTAACATGTACAACTAGTGCAGTGCCTGTTTGTTTAAAGTACGCTAAACTTACTAAACTTACGGTTCGGCATCCAACATTCGCCCTTCCTCGATGTTGCACTTGGGGTTTAAACAAACCATAATCGCGTAAATGTTGAACCGCATTTGTAAAAGTTTGCGCATTAGGTATTTAGCGATTTGGAAAATGTTTCACATAAAGTGCCCTAGCTCTGGCAGCATTTCTGCCACTTCGCCTTACACAAAAACGATGTCCGTTGATTCATTATTGGAAAAAATCGCCATTTTATTACTAAGTAACGAATTTAACGCATGCGATCAAAAACGTACAGTCGTACACATCGAAATAATTTACCACTAACCTACCTCAAGTGTCAAGTCGCAGTTTCTTTTACAAAACCATTTATAAGTATGTAGTAGTATTTTGCTGGTTTTTAATACGAAGTTTTTATTGTGCTACATTAAATTAAAATACAATTTCAGAGGCAGGTATTTAGTAACACGTTTTTGATATTTAACACAGTCTTTCAAAAAAATGATAAATAAAAAAGTTGGTTCAGTTTGGTAAATCCAGTTCTCGGTGGCACAAACTCAATATTGAGTACGACAAAGCAAAATCGTTGTATATAAACATATGGACTGCATTATTAACAATTTTGCAAACATTTCAAACACGAGATTTTAGCTAACACATGTATCTCTTCAGCATACACACTAATATCATTGACTATACTCATATATAATCAAAGCTAATATGCTCTTTGACTAAACGTCAATTTTTGGTATGCTACCAATAATACAATTATGGTACATTCATAACTTTTGCTTTTTTAGTCAATGTGCCTTTTGTTGCTTTTATGTTAAGCATCTGCTGTATAAAACTTCTGGCTACGCCACTGGTTTAAAACTGATTGAAATTAATTCGTACAAACAAAACATACGTCTTGTAAAAGGAATCAACGCACGTACACTACGTAGCGACTTTCTAGGTAGTATGACTAGGACTTGGCAGAACAAGGGGCAGGTCCTCCGGCATTTATCTTGGACTGCGGTGCTCTGGTAAGAGGTTGGATGCTGCGGGGTTCGGTGAATTATGCGATAATTTCATTCGCAGCTCTAAAAGGACCGTTTTATCGATCTGACAACAGATGGTGTTGAAAGTTAAGTTATCTGGCGGTTTTATCGTTCTGACAACAGATGGCGTTAGGAATTTGGTTTTTGTGATGTCTTCGTTAAAAATGCAGCCCTTTTATACCCATTTTAGACCGTTATTTGCATAATAAAATGAAAAACATCAGCCGACGTTGCTTAGCGGAATAACAAACACCTGCCAGCAAGTCGACCGCAGCAGGAAACGGAAACCACCTCTTGTTAATTTCGCATGTTAATTAAAACAAACGTGTGACAGTTAGAGCTGATGTAGGAGGAAACGGAAAGTCTGTTGCTTAGCAGTGTAAATGGTTGGGATGGTTCACAATTGCTGTCACTTTTTAGTGTAAACTACTTTTTGTTTGGCTATGATTAAATGTGTGGCGAAAGACGGTCGAGGACAGCGTTTATGGATAGTGTCAATTATGTTATATAAGATGTCATAATAATAGTATTAATAAAAAAATATAAACAAAATAATGATTAATCGCTTCAACAGATATTTAGGTTAAAATAAATAACTGTTGAAGCGTATTATTGTACTTATATTAATAATGAACTTCAACGAAGTAAAGCTTGAACTTATTAATACAGTGTTTAAAGTATGTTTCAACGTTTTACATTAAATATGTATAACCAAACATATGCTCAGTGCCGTAAAATAAGTAATTCGTTTAATTTTTTTACTGTCTTAAAAAATGTAAAATAATTCTTCAAAAATTTTAGATGACCCTGTCTTTGAAACTGGCCACAGAAAAAGTAAACTTCTCACAAAATAAATGGGTCAACTTTAATTATGTTTTATTTATAAAGGTAAGTAGATTTATAATACAAGACAATTTTATTATATATAAATTTTTAATTTTTAGATGGTAGGAACTATTACAACGTTTATAGTTATATTAACACAATTTAGCACCGAATTCACTTATTACCAGAGAGTTGAAATTAACAAGTAAGGAAAGCAGAATGGACGTCACATAGAACTTTCACATTTAATAATCCATAATTTTGATTTTAATTAGAATATTGATAAAAAGACAAACTACACAATATATGTGTGTGTGTGGCTATTTACGATTCGCTCTACTCTACTGACCCAGTTTACTGGAGATAGCAACTTTTTGACCATATGCACGACAAAATACTGTGAAAAGTAGAAAGCAAAAGTAGAAATATTAAAAAACTAAAAGAAGAAAGCAAGAAAATAAAAAAACAAAGAAAATCGGACTTTGTGAAGTAAACTATAGACAAGAAAATCTAAGATTAATATTAATAATTTTCTTATCAATGAGAAAACCAGAAATTTTAAAAAACACCGTCTCTTAGGGAATGCTTTGCGTAAAATGCATTAAAAATCTTCATAACTAAACCTTCAAAGAAAGTTTTTTTAGAAAACTTCCAAAACTCGAATGAAGATATGGATTTAACAATAAAAATGCATTTAAAGACTTCTTAATTAATTTAGATGAAGTACAAGATACTTTATAACTTTTCAATTCGAACGCTGTTTTAACAAAAGCTATTTTCAGTTTTTAATCTAGCAACATTTCTTGTCAGAACATTATTTCTGCAACTTTCTTTGATGAGCTTTCCCTAAAACTCGGGGTTGCTAGGTTTCCCGATTACGCCGAATTATGTCGACTTTATAACGTGTTTCTGGTGTCCCGCGACTGATATTTTAAATGTCCCGGTATTTTCTGGTCGCCAAAACGGTAGCTATGTCCAACGTCACATATTATATTACTCATCTTTGATGTCACATAAACATAACAGTATAAAACGCCGTTTTATTTTATATCCTGAATTATACGTAACACCAAATTGCATATTCATTAACTTTTCTACATAAATTCTGTCGCCAAAAGTTGAATTTTGGATGCCACAAATAGAATTACAAACGTCGGAAATTGATTTCATAACGTTAATAATTATTTAAAAATATGTATCTATTAAATCCTGTAAGTAACTTTTAAACGCCAGAAATGGATTTTTGATGTCAAAAATGTATTTTATGATGTCAAAAAATCATTACTAGAAGTCTAAAAATCGTTGAAACAATTAATAATAAAACATTAAAAGAACTAAGCATGGATTAGAACCATACTGCAATATTGAGCGATAAGGAAGCTATCTGCCAAAAGAGGGCGCATTAGTGAATATGTGGTAAAGCATTCTGTTATTGTCAGGCACGATCTTGATTTGATTACCGAGAGATGCTCTAAATTATTTATGACATCATTTTTCGCCAGCAACAAAGAACTTTTTAATGTCAAAAAAACAGTTTTTGAAGTTAAAAATTGTTTTTTTGGCGTCAAACCATTATGTGTTGAGTCTGTTTATTATTTAATTCTAAATTGTGTAAGCAATTTTCCGACTTCAACAAAAGATTTTTTGACTTCAACAAAACTATTTTAGTTAACAATAATTACATAGTTTTGTTACATTAAAGAAATTTCGACGTCAAAAAACACATTTTACACATTTGAAAATGATTTTTTGACTAAAAAAAAACAATATCTCACACCACATATTATTTATTAGATTAATAAAAATTTCTTGTATTTTTTGACAGCAATAAATGTTTAATAAAAAGTAAAACGATGTTCCATATAACACCACTGGCACTCAGTAACAGTATAGTTTTTGTTATAGTACTGTGGGGCCTAACGCTCTATTTGTTTACGTAATGCATATTATAAGCGCAGGGACGGACCCATAGAGGGGGAGGAAGCCACCCCTCCAATATTTTAGGCAGTTGACACAACCAATTGGGAGAGAAAATTTTAAATTCGAGTTTTTATCTTCTAATCAAGTGGAGTAGGTATTTTTTATCATTATATTGGCTCATTCATTGCATATCAAATAACAATTAGCAAAAGCTAAACTGCTAAGCTGCATTCAGTCAGGATCCTAACGAGTCGCAGCCGATGGGAACCGGGAACGTAATACGCTTACGTCGCACCAGCACTTGATACTGGCAGTCTAGTTCAATAATCAGATTCTTGGAAAATAAGTATTGTTTTTATAGGGTTGTAATCCAAATCCTAGGAACAAAATCCTAGAAAAAAAATCCTCGGAAAAAATCTTGGAAAAAATCCTCGGAAAAAAAATCCTAGAAAAAATCCTATGGCAAAAATTCTTGGAAAAACAAATCCTCCGAAAAAACTCTCGAAAAACGTTAATATTTTCTTTAGTAAATTACTCCACTTCAAGAAATCTGAGCTGACTTATTTTCGTAGCCCCTTAAAATTATAAATAATAAACAGAAATAAAATCAAATCAATACATCAAAAAAATCAATGTTTTAAAAATCATCGGAATCAAATTGTCTAATTGCTCTTAAAAAATCTCGCATACCACGAGTTTTGTTGGCATTTTATCCAAGCATTATTTATACGACGATAAGGGTTTCTTTCGGTATTTTTTTTCCTAGGATTTTTGTTCTTAGAATTACTGCCTCTACAGTCTTGCGCGACGTACTATGTCACCTAATCTATGTATATTCTTCAATAATTTTGTCAACGAAATACTTTTTTATTGTAAATAAAACAATTCTTAACTTCAACAGGTTTTTTATTATAGCCTTATACGTATTTCAACGTGTTTACACGTCATTATCAAAAGCTTTTGATAATGACGTGTAAACACGTTAAAATACGTATAAAGCTAAAATACAAAACCTGATGAAGTTAAGAATTGTTTTATTTACAATAAATTAAAATGAACTTCAACGAAGTAAAGCTCGAACTTATAAATAAAATGAAATACTTGTTTATTTTTGCAATATATATTTAATATATCTCCCTACTGCCCCAATTTACTTAAAACCCGTAAAAAATATATGTCCGTGTGTCAAAAAAAAGTTGGCGAATTTTAACCAATGCAGTTGGCAAATTGAAAATCCCCCCCCCCCCCCCCCCCAAGTTGGTTGGTTGGGTCTAGGGATGCAACGGATATTCGATTTTTATTCGTTATCCGGCCTATCCGGCCATTTCACCGAATATTCGGTTTGGCCGGATAATATGAAATATCCGGCCGGAGATTTTTCTTTAAGTAAAAGAGATTATGAATGCAATTTGATTTGAAAGTATAGACTAAAACAATTAAAAGTAAGAGTACATACAATACAGTATCGGGTACAATTACTAAATTTATATTATTGAGATCAGCATTTATGCGAGTTAAAAATTTGATTTGAAATGATTTCAAACAACATAAATAAGTATTATTTATTAAAACCACGAAGTAATATACCGTGTGGCCGCGAGAACAGGTAACAATCGGCCATTTTCAATTTTTAAATTATTAATTTCAAATTTTTTCTAGGTAACACATAAAAATGCATATTACGACATAAAACGGTGTTAATTTGGACTTCCGGTTTAACCGGAAGTGATAGCAGTTTTTATTTTTATTGGAAGACCCTATATTTTTTCATATTTGTTATATGTATAACATAAAGAGGATGCATGAACCGCTTGTTGCTATAATATGCAGGTCTCAATTTTGCAGTACATGTGCCATGTGACAGAGATCCAAGACAAGGGACCTATAAATGCACTTGATCGTCAATCGTCAGTATTTTATTTAAATATCGATAAAAACCATGTAATGTTAGGTTATGCCAGTTGATTTTTTGATGGTGTTGAATTTATCGGTACAGAACATGTTTTAGTTTTAACAATTGTTAAAAATTATAAGTTCTTGTAACAATCAAATTCCTTGACAGATTTCCAATATTAATTGTGAATAAAAAACAATATTAGAGCTAGTTAGCACATCCTTGAAATAGTACATTTAGCAGTTTCCTTGTCTCGGTGCTCTCTCTCAAAATGCTACAGAATAAGGCCATAGGGTTCGTGCATACTCTTTAAGTTATGGTATGCAGGTAGTGACTCATCATCGCTTAGATTTATGATATACTATTATACGCGGAGGGAAGCTATACGAAATAGCGCCGCAACGAAAGTTTTCTCAAACTGGCCGCGATCAACTGAAATGCGTTTTAAGAACATCTGACAATGTTAGGGTCAAATAAAAAAATCTTAAAATATTACAATTTATGTTGTGGCTGAGTGCGGATTATTGCACTCAACCGCACCGAAAAATCAATAACCAAGCACAACCGGCTTTTCACAGGAAACTGACAAAATTTAATAAAATTGCTATCCTCAACCGCATCGGTCTTATCTTTTATGAGCACGACGTATTGAAAATTGGGAAAAAAAAGCCGACAATTTAAGATGTTTTCGTTGTTGAGTTAGAATCGTATGAAATGTGACATGAAAAAACGTCACTATATTTCTAATTCAAGCAGAATTACAAGGTGTGCTAGCAGTTAGCTGAGTAGGATAACCCTTAAAGCTAAAACTGTGTCTGTAAAAACTGTTTTCGAGAATCTACCTAAAAAAACACATTTTTGTCTTGTCATTGTATAAGTCGAATTTCACGTGTTTTACCTAATATATTTATGGAAAATTTAGAATTAATAAATTTTTATATATGAGACGGCATTAATTTTTGGTTAACAAAATTAAATTTTTTTTAATAAAAGTAGCATTTTTTCCCTACATTCAACGGTTTATTTTTAAAAACTAAATTTACTATTTTATTTTTAAAACTTATGCTATATAATATTATTCTTCCCTTCACTTAACTCGAACACTTCATAAGGTGATAGGTGTTGTTTTGATACTAATCGCCTAATATTGAAAAATTCAAAAGCTAAAAACTATTTAGAAATATAACCCCTAAAACCACAGTTTACTAATTTGTCGCTTATTGATCTTAACCTTAACGTCTGCATTTATATAAAACCCTCTAGAACACGTGGAGAGTTTCTACCTGAAAACCAACGAAATTTATTAGGTGTTAAGTGTTATTTTGACACTAATGATTGTAAAATTTCAAGTTGAGTGTATAAAAACTGCAACCGCAAAGGGGCCGATATCGGTCTACTTATCGCTAAATGCAGGTACAAAGAAACGTTTAACTTTACGATCGTGTTATTAGCTAACCACTAGAGTTTTTTCACCTTTTTGCCTGTGATGCATTCAAGTTATATTTTGGTGGAGTTCATGGTTTAGAATTACCCTTTTAGTTACAGAAACTTGTAACTAATTTTAACAAAAAAAATAGTGACTTAGACGCTACTTCGCTTGGCAAAAAAAGACCTTTTAGTGACCTTGCTTAGGCCTACAAATTAATTGTACTGCATAATGTTCAGCATTATAATCGAAGTAATAAACAAAAAAGTATAAATCGGTACATCTTTTTAAGCAAATAAATTGCATAAAAAACGTTTATTTACAAAGATTTTATTTAATTTGCAAAGAAAATTTTATATAAAATGTATTATAAAAAAATTGTAAAAATGCAAACTAAACAACATTCGTATAAAAATATAAAAATGCAATATTTACACGAAAGAACACGAATAATACTGGATATTATAAAATTTACTAGATTAAAATATATCTTTTATTAAAAAAAAACTGAACAATAAATCAACTAAAAACAAATTTTCAGTAAGGAATCACGGACGTAATTATACGCAATTATAATAAAACATATAACTTTACTAAAACCCAAAGTGTTAAATTTATTTAGTAATTAATTTTTGGCCAGTTTTAATTTGGGAGTCATAATTACAAAATCATCTAACCTGCTTTTCTTTTTTCTCGGAAGCTTGTTTTTGTAGTTCCTCAACTACCTAGTTTTATCATTCTTCTGCTCCTTTTTAACCGACTTCAAAAAAAGGAGGAGGTTCTCAATTCGTCTGTATATATGTTTTTTTTATTTTTTTTACTTATTTTTTTTTATATATGTTCGCGCATAACTTTTTTGTTTATGAACCGATTTTAATGATTTTTTGGTGTTGGGTTCAGTATAGTTCCAAGGTGGTCCCATTATAATTTCATTGGTATTGGAGCTTGAACTTAAATGCATATCTACAAAAATACAACAATAATATAACTAAAACTAAGAACAGGTTTGAGATAACCAATATGGAAAACAACCAAAAATTTGAAAAATTAGAAATTACGCTTACGTGCTTTCATTTCTGAGAAAGCATTAACCAGGTATTGAACATTCATTTTTGACGCTGCTTGGTGTTCAATGGCTAAAATCGAGAGATCGTGACTGGCAGTGTTAAAAATAAAAGAAAAGCTAATATAATTTCCGAAAAATCGCCCTGCAATACTGCATATTTTTTTAGCAAGACTTCACATAAAAACTCTTTAACTGACATATTTTGGTCAGTGTCATCTTTAACAATTGACATCATATTCACAAATTGTATCGAGAATTTTTCTGAGAAAACGTCAGAATACTTAGTGTGTAATTTTTTTGAATGTTCAACTGCCTCGTTTTCTGCCATGTTTAAAAATGATTTTGGAACCAAGAAGCCGAAATTTTGCGCAATTGTATCAAAGGTTTCAAACCTGTTGACTAACTGTTCATTCTCAATATCTAATGTGTGGAAGACTACGGAAACCCTGAACATGTCTTCACGTGTTTGAAAGCGATGATCGGCTGCCAGTTCATCAAAATACTTTTTGACTCGAGCTTGACGCTTGGTCTGAAATTCAGCGGCGATTCCCCATTTATTCGCTAGGGTTATAGCTTCATTTTTCAGTGCACCATAGGACGATCTTAGGTTTTTTAGGTGATTTTTGACTTTTGAAAGAATATTTGCAGCTTCACTTAAATCAAAGTTGGGTTTCTGAAATAACTTTGGTGCATAATTAATTTCAAGCAAGATTTTGTGAATTAACACACATAACATCACAAATTCAAAACTGTTCATACTTTTTTTTAGTTGTTCTGCCTCATTCCTTTCGTCTTTCTTATTACTTTTTAAAGTAATTTCCGTCAGAGCTTTACAAATATCATTAAAACGAATTTTTACAGCTGTCAATGAAGTAAGTCTTCCCGCCCAGCGTGTCGGATTCAATCGTTTGAGTGTAGTGTCTGATTCACCAGTGAAACTTGCAAGTAGATCCCACCGATTAATACTGTTGCCAACGAAATTATATATATTCTGCAAAGTGGTAAAGAAATTGGCTACATCTCGACACCCCTTAACTACGTCATTCACAACTAAGTTGAGGTTATGGCTAGCACAGTGAACGTACTCCGCATTTTGTTGGATATTCTTTATTTTCATTTGCACACCGTTGCATGTGCCGCTCATCACGTTTGCACCGTCATATCCCTGACCGTAACATTTTTGTATGTCAATGTTATATTCTTTGAGCTTATCCATCACTTGTTCAGCCATAGCTTCCGCTGAGTGATTTTCTACTTTAAAAAATCCCAAAAAAGTTTCTAATATGTCCATACCTGTAATTTCTTTTTGTTCATTTGTCTGCAGTTTAACATACCTAATAATCAGACTCATTTGGTCGACCTTGTTAATATCTTGCGTGGTATCCATAATGATTGTATAAAAGGGAGCATCGTTTATATTTCTTACAAGAGTCTTCACTAGCTCTGTTCCTAAACAATGTATGATTTCATTTTGTATTTGTGGGCTCAAATAGCGTGTTGAACCTGTAAATAATACAATTTTAAATCTTCATGTTGTCAAAGACCAAAAAATACAATTTCGAACGGTAAGATAATAAACATTTCTATGATAAGCATACCTGCAGGCATTAGCCATACTTGTTTCATAGTGTCATCATACTTGGAAAGTAATTCAACTTGTGATAAAAAGTTTTCATTGTATGAATCGTCGTCGATAACGGTGGATTCTCTATGTCCCCGAAATGCCACAGAGTTTTTAGCAAGCATAAGGGTTATGTTGAAGAGCCTGTCTAAAACCATTTTCCAGAAAGATGCCTCATACCGTATTCTTTCTTCTAATTCTTTGTCTATTGTCTCATTCTTTTTCCATTGTTCAAAAATTTTGCAAGACTGTATATGAGATTGAGAATTACTGTGTGAAAATATCTTCATTGATAAATTTTTCCAAGTCCTAACCCCTGTGTTTGTCCACTCGCTTTTAATAACAGAAAATAACCAACATGGTTCGCAGTATGCAGCATCAAGTATTACAGAATAACAAAGCCATGCACGTGAAATAGGTCCGCATTTAGACAGAGTTGTATAGTAATTCTCCGAAAAACTTCTGTTGTTTTGAGTATGATCTCTTGGGAATGGTCCCTTTGGTCGACATGATGGTGTACTTATAATAAATCGTCTAATTTCATCAGTTAGATTTTTGTTTATATAATGACCTAAGTCAGTTGAATATGAAGGTTCTACTTCTAACAAATTTGTATTTATAGCAGATGAATTTTCCGGGTACGCAGTTACGCGACTTTGAAGCGAATCTATACAATTATCATCCATTATATTCAATATGTTTTTAACACTTGGATCATCAGGATCATTACTCATAGTTGTTAGTGTGTCTGACTTTGTATTCGTACTTAAACATTGTTCAGCGCTTGCAGAGTCAATAGTTTCATCATTTTCGTTCTTTTTAATAAAAAAATTATCTAACCTCTGCAATTTCTTCACTCTCTCTTCTTTTTCCTTCTTAATCTTTCTCTTGTATGCTCCACTTGTCTTTTTCTCCATTTTATATGTTTCAGATATCTTTTAATTACTTATATAATAAAGCTTGAATATTAAAATGCGTATTGTAACAATAACTGAACATTAACTCTTCTGCTAAACAGAAGCCACTGACTGAAAATTGAAACTGCATAGCACGACAGCCCACAGTAGAGGAGTCGGTGGGTGGTGGGTGGTGTGGTGGGTGGTGGAACGCGCACGCTGCTTGTATTCTTTGTACAATATACGTACACGGAAAAAAAGAAACGTTAAAATTATATTTCTCGGCACACTGGATTTTCTAAAACACAGTGACATATCCAGTGTTATCAAAGCATAACAGAATTTATATCGATCGGTAGTGTTTCAAATTTTCAATGGTTCTTTTTTTTCGTGTAACTTTGTTTCCTTGCTATTCTGATTTTTGTTGTACCTATCAGGCCCGCATCCAACGGGCCCCCTGAAGCTTAGGGCCCTTAAGCATTGCTTAATCTCGCTATGTTATAGCTACGCCACTGGATACTCCTGAAAATCTGTTTTTTTAACGGACTTTTTTAGTGTTTCCGTATTTCATCTTCCGTTTCAACTAGTAATCGTTTCCTCATTCCAGAAGCACCCTTACTAAGTCTGCCCATCACTTAAAATTGTAAAATAAATAACTTTAAAAAAAAAAGAAAACCGACTTCAAATAAAAACACAAAAGTAACATAAGTTAACTAAAAAGCAAAAAATAAATGTTTTTTATACAACAGTTTAATACTTATTTGTTGTTCCGTTTAATGTAATTAAGAAATTGCTGTTTATTATATAATTATTAATTGTTTTATAATTTTTAAGTCGGTGCCAAGTAAAACATAAAAATTATATACCTTGGTGCAATAACAAATTAGATTCGAATTTTTATGTTTTACTTGGCACCGACTTAAAAATTATAAAACAATTAATAATTATATAATAAACAGCAATTTCTTAATTACATTAAACGGAACAACAAATAAGTATTAAACTGTTGTATAAAAAACATTTATTTTTTGCTTTTTAGTTAACTTATGTCACTTTTGTGTTTTTATTTGAAGTCGGTTCCCTTTTTTTTTTAAAGTTAATTATTTTACAATTTTAAGTGATGGGTAGACCTAGTAAAGATGCTTCTCGAATGAGGAAATGACGGCTAGTTGAAACGGAAGATGAAATACGGAAACGCTAAAAAGTCGGTTAAAAAAATAGATTTTGAGGAGTATCTTCGAAGTTCAAGCTCCAATACCAATGAAATTATAATGGGACCACCTTGGAACTATACTGAACCCATCACAAAAAATCATTAAAATCGGTTCATAAACAAAAAAGTTATGCCCGAACATACATTAAAAAAAAAAATAATAAACATATATACAGACGAATTGAGAACCTCCTCCTTTTTTTGAAGTCGGTTAAAAAACATTTATTTTTTGCTTTTCAGTTAACTTATGTCACTTTTGTGTTTTTATTTGAAGTCGGTTCCCTTTTTTTTAAAAGTTAATTATTTGTGTTTTTAAACTCTTAGACTCTAGCAATGCCTTTGCAACAACCACATCGGCATGGTTGGTTTTTAATGATAAAATTTTTTTTAGCATATACTAGTCAACTTCTTGTTACAGTATGGTCTACCTTTTTTGCTTTTATGTAATTCATTTAATCGGTTTTTAATTTCTAATACTTCTTGTTTCTGTGCTTCACTATTTTTTATGTTTTCGTTTCTTTCTTCGGTTTGTTCTTCTTATAGCCATTTTTTCGTTATATCTCCGACATTGTTTACACGTTTTAAAATTTTTAATTGAGAATGGAAGGCTACAGCCATCTCAGCCACTTCTTAAACCCACGCTTGCTTTAAGAATACAAGTATGATATGTAATGTGCCATAAAATAAAACCAATAATAATTTTTCGACGTTTTTCAGAAAAAAATAAAGCTATGAACTAGAAAATAAAATCTGTTAGCCAAAACATGTAAGGACTATAAGTACTAACCTCTTCCCCACTCCCCCCTAAGAATTATTACAGACAAAAACATGTTTACTATATTTGATTCTACTATTACAGATGAGCAATTGTACTCAAACATGAATTTTAGTCACTTAACCCCCTGTTACCATGAATTTCTTAATTTTCAAAAATTCGTAGAGGACTTCACAGTAAAATTTGAGCCTTGGCTCCTTGACCCTTGAATTTTCCAAAAGAATTTTTGGATATCGTCGTCTTAAAACCTAAATTTTACTGCATTTAAGCTGAAACAACTTCGAAAGTAAAAACTATGCCGGATAATCCGGTATCCGGCTGAGCAACCGAATACCGAATATCCGTTATCCGGCATTTTGAAAAAGTACTGCTCGCTGCATCCCTAGTTGGGTCCGTCCCTGTATATGCGGTCAAAGACTTCTACCAGCACTAGTGTATTACTGCAGCATTTTTGGCAATTCCACCTAGTGCACCACATAGTTTTAATGCTGTTTGGAGTAGGATCAGCAAAAAAGCGGCATCGATGGCCTATTACACGAAGTTGCAGGCTTCCGCGGCCGTTGTTAATAACAGCTAGGCTTCCGGGTTGGAGCCGCGTCATCGGTGCATGAACTGCCGACGTTTCGTCCTCGGTTCCACGGGACATCTTCAGGGCTGTGGTCACTTTGGGATCTCACAGTTGTGTTCCAGATCCCAAAGTGACCACAGCCCTGAAGATGTCCCGTGGAACCGAGGACGAAACGTCGGCAGTTCATGCACCGATGACGCGGCTCCAACCCGGAAGCCTAGCTGTTATTACACGAAGTTTTTTTTAACGTACGATATATCATTTACATTGTTTATTTGTATTATGTTCAATGTTGTTTGAAAAAATATCTCAATTATAATTATAAATATAAGGTGCAAAATAACAGAAAGTGTTTTAAATTTCCCTGTTTCTTATGAATACTTGTCCCATCTAAATATTTGAAAAATGTGTAAATTTTCCCGATTTAAAATTTCAAAAACCTGGCAATCCTACGTAGAAAGACTCTCTTCAAGTTGTTTTTCGAATCATAACAAAAAAACTTTTTAAAATGCAGGGATTATTAAACGATATGGACGTAGGCTATCACATAATGTAAAAATAAAAACTTCCGAGTTTCTACCTTAAACTCGGAATTCCGACGTTAAATCAGAAATTCGGATTTTAAATTAATTTTTGTTTAAACTTGGAATTCCGAGTTAAAAAGTCAGTAATCCGAGTGTTAGGTCAGTAATTAAAGTCAGAATTCCAAATTTCAAGTTGAAATTCCGATTTAAGTTTTTTAGTTATTGACCCCTTCTACGCTACTGTAGCTACGATTATAAAAATTTAATATTAATTAATGTATTTCGAGGTGAACTTTAAAATGACCCTTTTTTTTATTAACTAGTTTTCGGACATTTTGGAGTTCCTTTAACATTTTTATGGCTATTGAAATAACAATAGTAGTCAAAAACAATTAACAACAAAATTGTTCAGACACAGTACTTACTGGTGTTGCGTAATGAATGAAATGGAATTACCTACAATATTACTTTAACCTTGGATGAGACAACAATATACGAGTATTTTATTACATTGTAACATCATGTTCCTATTTAATTATCATTCTATTGTAGCGATAAGAAAATTCGGCTTCACGCTCAGGCGGTTGCGATTTGCCAGCACGTGCTTGATTAAAAAAGTATTTCATTTATTTTAAAGGATAAAATAATTCTAATTAGCATGCAAAACGTGTTCATCGTACATAAATATAGTTCCTGTTATTTTGTAGTAAAACTAAAACCATTGTTTTATGTACAAATTATTTATTAAAAGTAATAATAAGCTGTTTTTTATAAATGAAAAATAATTTAAGTGCAAATTCCAAAATTGTAGATTTTTAATAAAATTGTATGAGTTTCAAACTGTCTCAGGTATAAAGTCGAATGAATCGTGAGGTATTACTACTAGTTACCTCCTACTTCACGGAGGAATTGCTCCCTATATACGAATAAGTAGGCACATAACTACAGTTCGTAAATCGTATTGTAATCCGCTGACGCAACCTTTTGCAATACTTGTCCAGTAATGTTGCTAGTGTTACTTAATATTGAAATAAAATGACACCGTTAAAATATATTCTAACGGTGATGTGTGTTGTGCTTCCAATAACAACATTAGGAAATGCTGCAGAAGGTAAGTAATTAAAACGTAAGCGTAGAACATTGCACTGCAGGTTGTAGAAACGAAATTTAATTTTTGACTTAACTCGTTTCGTACAAATCAAAGCAGAAGCATTTTTTAGCATGTAGAAAGTTTTTTAGGTACGTGCAACTGCAACACTTTTTTTCTCTTTCGCTGAAACATCCTTCGACAGGGTTCCCACTAACTATCAAGAATTAGAATCCATGACTTTTCCAGGATATCCATGACCAAAAATCATACTTACCCATGACTCTCGACAAAAAAATCAATAAAATTGGAGACGCAAAAATAGTCACGTTTATGCGTTTTTTATCAATTCACAAGACAGTATATGGCGGTCTCACTTGCACCTAATCATAAGCCATATTACGTTCCTTGGAATTTAACAAGGAAAAGAAAAGTACCTCAATGATATTTTAAAAACTTTCAGCACAAAAGTGTTATAAGCGGCAGTTTTAAAAATTCAATCGGAAAATTTTTAATTCTTTTAAATTATGTTAACACTACTGCAAGAAAATCAGGTTTTTTACTGTAAATCAAGAGAAAAATCAAGACTTTTGCCAAATTTTGCATAAAATCCATGACTTCCAGGTTAAAATTTTAATTCCCTGACTTTTCCATGACTTCCAGGTTATCCAGGGTCAGTGGGAACTCTGTTCGATAACAACTTCTTCGACAAAGCAATTCTTGGAAGTTTATTTAGGGCAAATTCTTTGTTCTGGCAATTCTTCGAACTAATGGTTCTTCAAGTTATAGAAATTTACCTACCTCTGTAATAAAACAGCAAAAATAAACGAAATTAAAATAATACCGTAGTGGGCCTGCTGGGAGCAGGCACACGTTGGGGAGCTTTTGGGGGTGCCTGTGAGTAGACCAAAAATTTCAATTCTACCGTTTCGCTTCCTACGGGATTTTGATGCGATGAACTCGATGGATTTGTTTTGTTAGTAGCCTCTGGGCACGAATACGAAGGCTCTGTCTCAGACCTATGTTTTAGTTATTTTTGTGGCTCTCGCGATTTCCACAGTTCCGATAATTTTGGCATTTTGGATTCCGCGCATTGCATCTCATTTTTTTGAAGTCAAACTTTTTGCCGTTAAGACCTAAGATTAGTTCGTGGGAACACGAATGCGCGCGCACCGAGACGGAAATGATGTCGCTGCGAGACGAAAACTGTGCGCGTTGAATGCGCACTGGTAATATCTACGGACTCACGCAAGCACGCTAGACGCTAGTGTCTAAACTTTACCGCCGATCCCACCAAGGTCAGACTTTTTATTGATGCATTTCTATCGCGCACGCATTCATTTAGCACTTTTTTATCGATAACCGCGAAGTTCGTAGTGGCACAGATGGATATGCGGGTGTATTCGGGTGTACTGCCTTTTTACTGCATAAGTAGTTGTGGGGTCGAATCTCCGTTTTTTTTATTTTATAGTTTTTTTTAAACACTGTTGTTGCGCTTTGCTGTTTACGCGAGGTTATTTGTTAAGAACAGTTATATTTAAAAAAAATACGAAGACAAATTTGCATTCACTCACTGATTGACGTCAGGATCGGCGGTTAGGTTTAGACACCAGCGTCTAGTCGCAAGCACTAGCGTTTATCCGGTTTAATGCAACAGCCGTTTCTACGGTCGGACTTGCGCAGTTTCTATATTTTTAAAGAAAAAATACGAAAACAAAGTTGTATTCGCTCACTGAGATTGACGGCATACTTACTGCGCAAGTCCGACCGTAAGAATGGCTGCTGCATTAAACCGGCTAAACGCTAGTCACGCAAGCGCATCTTCGCCCAGTAACACTCACACGCTCGGAGAGTAGGTACTATCTGTTCACGTACGCATCAGTCGAAGGAAAGAATACGTACTTGACAGTTGTTCAGTAATACAAACTGACAGTAAGGAGACGCAGCCGAAAATGCTTTAAAAAAAGTGTCTCTTGTAAAGTACTAGCGTCTAGCCCCTTGGACCTACAGCCGATCCTGAATTGCGCAATGTCATCTAATATTGGCTCGCATATGTGCGAGTGTGATATTTACATCGAGATTTGCATTGTTAAAGCCGATTTTTTCATTGCTAATACATTGCATTCAATAGAAAACAACAAATCCTTTTTTTTTAATTTATTACCAGACTTGCGTGTTAGTATGCCGTCAGTGAGTGAATGCAAATTTGTCTTCCTATTTTTTTTAAATATAACTGCTCTTAACAAATAACCTCGCGTAAACAGCAAAACGCAACAACAGTGTTTGAAAAAAAACTATAAAATAAAAAAAAATTTTGGTCCCAAGCGAGATTCGACTCCACAACTGCTTATGCAGTATAAAAGCAGTACACCCGAACACACCCGCATATCCATCTGTGCCACTACGAACTTGTGGTTTACACACATTCCAGCTGCATGCAGAGGAGGTGCCCAAGTCATGTGAGGCAGGATCGGCTGTATTTCCAAGGGGCTAGACGCTAGTTTGTAAAGTTGTTGCCCTATTATTTGTGATTGCTATACTAGCATTTTTATCGTATACACTATAATCTTTAAAACAAACTGAACGTGAAATGCTGGGAATTATTTCATAAAAGTACCCGAATATTATAACAATTGGTGTTCGAGGAGTTTTGGGGCTGCTTATTATGAATTCAGGATCTAAATTATAACCTTCAATGAGGCGGAATAAGTTACCTTAATTGCACCAACATAGATATGAGATAATAATAATTACATACAGTGAGTTTTTTTATGTATACATATTAGCTATGTATACTTTTATAAAAAAAAACATGTCAATGCATTGTTTTACTGCAATCTATAGGCAACCAACTGTACAGAAAATAATAGAGAGAGAAAGGTTATTCCTCATAGTGTGAGGTTATGTTCAATAAGTATGTTTATGAATAAACGCAAAATTATTTGAATATCAAATTTTTTATATTAATACTATTATTTTAAAAACATAAAATATCAACAATACACAAATTTTATGCTAAATTCAAAAAAAACTAATTGCTATTAATTTGACATTAAACAATTTGATTACTGTTTCCACAGCAGACTATTCTTTTCAAAAATTGAAGCTTTGAAATGTAGTGTACTGTTGGTTGCCTATATATTGCAGTAAAACAATGCATTGACATGTTTTTTATAAAAGTATACATAGCTGGTATGTATACAAAAAAGAAAAACTCACTGTATATTAGGTTTTAATGAAACTCACGCGCATTGACGTTTTTATAGCCATTCTTATAACGAACTCGAACATGATATAACCGTAATCGACGACAAAATTGTAAATGAAGGGGTCGACCTAGAAATATGGCTCGAATTAAGTTTAAATCTGAAACAGTTTTTATTAGACTAAAATTGAAACAAAATTAGCCTATCACAAACTAAATAAGAGAGTTTTAAAAATGTGATGCCACATAACCCCGCTAGCCATTTAAAATGTTTACGTCAATAAAACTTAATGTCCTTGATTTCATCTTTCTAAATTAAGTCTTCTAATATAGACTCACTATATTTAACACAATTGTAGTATAAATAAAACTTCAGCTGTCCTGAATTAGAAACGGTAGCCAAAGTCCGATTTAAAGTTATTAGCATAAACTAGCAAATTAAATAGTTATTTAATTTATGTTATTAGTCAGTGTGAAAGTCACAACACGCTGTCCCCAAAATTTACTAAAAAAAAGCTGTCGGATAGCCGCCACGGGACCTTCGCATTTACTGAATTTTTTTTAATATTTCGAAATATTTAAAAATGCATTAAAATTTTTTGAACATTTTTCAAATTTCATATTTTATACCGAATGTATGCGTTTTTAAATAATTTTGGAAAATTTAAAATTTTTTGAAAATTTAAGGAAAATTCGAAAATTTTGAAAACTTGAAAATTATTGGAAAACAAATTCATAATTTGGTGATGGTCGGTTTTTTGACGATTACAGTTAAACTTTTCAGGTAAACAACCAAAGGGAAACCTCCCAGTGGTGTTGTCCTATTGTCATTTAACATCTTAATACAGATTTTGAAGCCGAAATTCGTAGATTTCTGAACCTTACGTTTTTCAGAATTTATCTGGTATTTTGTAATTACAAAAAAATGTTTATCCGCTGAAAGCCGAAAATCAATTTTGGACAAAAATTATCGTTTTTTTGGCAATTATTCAATGGAACTGTTTAGTTAAACGACCAAAAGGAAACACCATATAGGACTTTTCTCAATGGGACGCCGTCCCTATGGTCATTTAACATGTCCATACCCAATTTAAAGTATAAATTCCTAAATTTTTGAAAAACAAAAATTCGATGGTGGGGGTGACCGGGAGGTGGTGGAAACATCACGCTAGCGCCAATGTGCTATTAGACATGCGTAGAATACGAATCTGCTGTCCTTTTTCGAGTCCGTATATATTGAAGTAGAACACCCCTCCTCATCACCTCTTTTTTTTTGGGGCGGATCTATCTCGCTACTTTGGCGTTTCATCCCAGTGTGATTACCAATCTATTAAACTTAAATTGAGTTTTCTGGGTTAAGACGCTTGGGCTGTAAAGTGTATACAGAATTACAGACACACACACAGACACCGTGGCGAAATCTCAAGTTCGGAATTATGCCGATGATAATACCTTCCTCTAGCTATATTTCGTATAGCGAGAAAGGTTAAAATAAACGAAGCACTTCGTCTACACTTTTCTATAAGATACAGATTGTTATTTATTATATTTTCCGAAGTTGTTCTATCAATATTTTACGCGCGAACAGTTACCACAATAATGTGCTTCTTGACCGTATAGGATATCACAGCTAGAAACTACAGTGGAACTGCACTGGCATAAATTTTGAGGAATAACATGGTAATTAAGGAAACCATATACTATGCAGTACATTCAGGGGCCATAAATTGGGTGGGAAGAAGAAAATACCCCCCCCCCCAAATATTGCTGCACTTAAAAATTAAATTGTGAATCTTATTCTACTACCATTTACAAGCAATTTACCGTTTTAAACAAAAATGTTTATCACTTTCCGTTTATTAAATAAAGGGCTACAAATTTTTGATTTTCTAAAAGAGTCATAGAGAAATTAGCGAGGTGAGATACCAACCAAATTGTAGCTCATACCCATTGCAATGCAATTTCAAAATTTAAAAAAAAGCGTGTTGCCAGATTTTTGCAATATTTTTTTAATTTCCAAAATTTGAAAATATTTTTTTGCACTTCACAGATTTCATTCGTACAAAAGTTTGTATTAAGTAAATCATAACGCATTTATTTATGTGCAATGTCATACAATGCAATAAGACTACTGGATTACAGGACACCTGGATATATTTACTACTTTTGCTTTATTGCTGTAAAAAATTGCAGATCAACATTATTGGAAACACTTAGGAAACGAAGATTTAAAAGCAGCTCTTGAACAGAAATTCAACACAGGTGTGGCAAAAAATGTTATTATATTCATTGGTGATGGAATGGGACCAACTACAGTAACAGCTTCTCGTATTTATGGAAAAACTGAAAAGGGGCATCTTTCCTTTGAAAAATTCCCTAATATTGGTGTATTGAAAGTATTTGCTTTATTACACTTTTATTACATTAAAAATTAGTGAAAACGAACTTTCTAGACGTATTCTGCTAATAAATTGGTACCCGATTCGTGTAGCACAGCAACAGCGCTGTTTTGTGGTGTAAAGGCAAACCATAAAACAGCAGGAGTGGATGCTACAGTACCTTATCAAAATTGTGAGGCATCGTTAAAAAAAGAAGCAAGACTTAAAAGCATATTTAACTGGGCACAAGAAGCAGGAAAAGCAACTGGTAAGTACCTATTTTTAATTAATGAGACTAGTATGAGGGTAACGCCATAATTATTGAGAATAAGAAACACGATTAATGTTTTTTAGGATTTTATTTTATATATTTTTAAAAGTAATTCCCTTCGGCAATAATGCACTTCACCATTCTTTCTTTCCACTTCTTGAAAGCCCCCAACCAATCTTCTTTTGGAATATCTTCAAAATGGTCGTTAATTGGTCTAACAATTTCTTCCTCAGACGAAAATCTTCTACCCCGTAGATTTCTTTTAAGCCCATAAAATAGCCAAAAGTCGGACATGGCTAAATCAGGCGAATAAGGCGGATGTTCTATTACTTTTATGTTTTTTCTTGCCAAAAACTGGCAAGTCTGTTCTTTGCTTAATTCCATTTTTTCAGCAACAACACTACTTAAAAACTGAATAGCTTTGGTTCCAACTATCGTAATTTCGCAAACTAAACGTCAACTGACAGCTAGAGAAATATGTAAAATGAATGTGTAAATTTTGTGTTTCTTGGCCTACTAGATTTTTTGATTCTCAATAATTTTAGCGTTACCCTCGGATTAACATATTAAAAGAAGAATTCACTGTCTAATTTAATTAAAGTATAAAAGGAATTTCCAGTTAACTAAAGAAAACTAACAGGAACTAGATTACTTTTTAAGGTTTTGTAACAACTACTCGTGTTACCCATGCAACCCCAAGTGCACTATATGCACACACCCCCAACCGAAAATGGGAGTGTGAAGCAACAATACCTTCTAATGGCACAAAGTGTAAAGACATTGCCCGACAACTAATTGAAGATTCACCAGGAAGAAACATCCAGGTACGAACTTTTAAAATTTGAAATATTTTTTTATAGCTAAGTTCAAACACTGAAAATAATTTTAGGTGATAATGGGTGGTGGGCATCAGTGCTTGGTATCAAATGTAAAAGGAACAAATGCTGATCCAATTGATACATGGGCATGTTACAGTAGAGATGGAAGAAATTTGATAAAAGATTGGAAATTAGATAAAACTCATAGAGGCTTCTCACATGCAGTTGTTATGAATAATAATGATTTGGCCAATTTGAATTTAGATACTGAATATGTCTTAGGTAAAATTGTTACATTGAATCATAATTGAAAAAAAAAAGCTAAATAATGCTGTTTTTCTAGGAATTTTTGCAAATGGGCACCTCAAAATGGATTATGAAAGAGATAGAGGTCTTAAAGGAATGCCATCTCTTACAAATATGACCGAAAAGGCTATAGAACTTTTAAAGAAGAACAGAAACGGTTTTGTTTTAATGGTGTGTGGTTATTATTATTATTATTTTTTGAATGAGCTACACGTCCCAAATAAATTATAAGTAACCACAGTCTTGAGGTGCAGCGCTTTATTTAATAATTAACATATTAATAAATGGGGCAGTATATAAATATAACGGCACCGAATATTTCGACCAGTGGCTCCCAACATTTTTTGAATCACGAACCCTATTTTTTTATGTATGTTCGGGCATAACTTTTTTGTTTATGAACCGATTTTAATGATTTTTTTGTGTTGGGTTCAGTATAGTTCCAAGGTGGTCCCATTATAATTTTATTGGTATTGGAGCTTGAACTTCGAAGATACTCCTCAAAATCTATTTTTTTAACCGACTTTTTAGTGTTTCCGTATTTCATCTTCCGTTTCAACTAGCCGTCATTTCCTCATTCGAGAAGCATCCTTACTAGGTCTACCCATCACTTAAAATTGTAAAATAATTAACTTTTAAAAAAAAGAAAACCGACTTCAAATAACACAAAAGTGACATAAGTTAACTAAAAAGCAAAAAATAAATGTTTTTTAACCGACTTCAAAAAAAGGAGGAGGTTCTCAATTCGTCTGTATATATGTTTTTTAAACGACTTCAAAAAAAGGAGGAGGTTCTCAATTCGTCTGTATATATTTTTTTATTTTTTATTTTTTTTATGTATGTTCGGGCATAACTTTTTTGTTTATGAACCGATTTTAATGATTTTTTGGTGTTGGGTTCAGTATAGTTCCAAGGTGGTCCCATTATAATTTCATTGGTATTGGAGCTTGAACTTCGAAGATACTCCTGAAAATCTATTTTTTTTAACGGACTTTTTTAGTGTTTCCGTATTTCATCTTCCGTTTCAACTAGCAATCGTTTCCTCATTTGAGAAGCATCCTTACTAGGTCTACCCATCACTTAAAATTGTAAAATAATTAACTTTAAAAAAAAAGAAAACCGACTTCAAATAAAAACACAAAAGTAACATAAATTAACTAAAAAGCAAAAAATAACTGTTTTTTATACAACAGTTTAATACTTATTTGTTGTTCCGTTTAATGTAATTAAGAAATTGTTGTTTATTATATAATTATTAATTGTTTTATAATTTTGAAGTCGGTGCCAAGTAAAACATAAAAATTATATACCTTGCTACAATAACAAATTAGATTCGAATGTTTATGTTTTACTTGGCACCGACTTAAAAATTATAAAACAATTAATAATTATATAATAAACAACAATTTCTTAATTACATTAAACGGAACAACAAATAAGTATCAAACTGTTGTATAAAAAACAGTTATTTTTTAATGAGTATCTGTATATAAAATACTTAATCACTTTAACAATTTCTATTTATTTAAACCTTATACGTATTTCAGCATGTTAACATGCCATTGTCAAAGGTTATATGAAGGTAAACAGTTAGCGTTGTTATAGCAATAGAACTTTTTTACTTATCTTGGTAATCGTCTGCAGATGACTTGATTTCTTATTCCAAAATGTCTAGTAGAGGAGAATTTAACAGATCAATTTGCTCATTCATTAACGGTACAGTTTTTAAATGTTTGTGAATTTCAAAAGCTTCTAGTATATCTAATTTACGTTTATCATCACAAAAGTGTAAACATTTTATGGTGTTATTAGATGTCATTGAATGATTTTGTTCTAGTAAGTGTTTAGCGTAGTTGGATTTATGTGGGTGTTTGTATTTGTAACAACGTACGTGTTCTTTATACCTAATATCAAAATTTCTAATAGTCTGGCCTATATAAACCGAATTACAATGCGAACAATTTAATTTGTAAATGCCTGATTTTAACAAATCGTCTGTTTTTGATTTTGCATTAAACAAAGTATTTAAGATGTTCCTAGTTGTTTTAAAGCTTACTTTATATTTATTTGTTTTGTTTATAATTTTAGCAATTTGTTCTGATTTCTCACCAAAATATGGGATCGAAGCATATTTAATTGTATCGAACGAAGTTAGGATATTCGGATAAATTTTTTGAATGGCTAATTTATAATCTTTTTCTTTAATTAATGTATCAATAAGTTTAGTATTATAACCATTACTGTATGCAATTTGTTTAATAATTGAAATTTCTCTATTATAATTAATTTCATCTAAAGGGACCGTCAAAGCCCTATGTATCAGGGACCTGTATGCTGCTAATTTATGTGTTTTATGGTGACAAGAATCGTGTGGTATTGTAATGTCTGTTTGTGTAGGTTTTCTATAAACTGAGTACTCAAATTTATTACTTGAATTAATTTTTATGTTTAAATCTAAAAAGTTAATGGACTTATTTTGTTCAGTTTCTAGTGTAAATGTTATGTTTGGGTGCAAGCTGTTAATAAAAATTAAAAATTCATTAATTAAATCAAATGAACTATTAAAACATGCTAAAATGTCATCAACATAACGAAACCAAAATATAACTTTCTCAGATTGATTTGATTCGAATATTTGATCTTCTAGATTTTCCATAAATATGTTAGCTAAAAGAGGTGAAATTGGACTTCCCATGGGTAAACCATCTTTTTGGAAATAAATTTTATTATTAAAAGTAAAATAATTTTGATTGGTGCAAAGTTCAAATAATTGAATCAACTCAGTCCGTTTTATTAACTCAACATTTTTGTTAATAAGAATATCATTTAACAAAGGAATACACTCTTGAGGAGGTATTTGGGAAAACATATTAGTAACATCAAAACTAACTAGCTTGCTTTGTGGTGGTAAATGTAAGTTAGACAACTTTTTGATTAATTCGGAAGAATTTTTAACTGAATATTTTGGTTTATAATCAAAACTGGTAACTATATTATTTAGTATTTTTGCTAGCATATGATTGGGTGCATTTATGTATGATACTACTGGTCTAATGGGCATGTTGGGTTTGTGTATTTTTAATAAACCGTATAGTTTTGGTGGTTGTGGATTTGGATTTATTATTTGTCTTTTTTGATAATCTGTTAAACAAACCTGGCAATTTTCTAATGTTTGTTTTAATTCTTTTTGATAATTTTTGGTAGGATTACTAGTTAAAGTTATTAAGTTTGAATTGGTTATGAAATCATTAATTTTTTGTAAGTAAATGTCATTGGGTAATATAACTAATGTGTTTCCTTTATCTGCCTTGACAGAAATCAGATTATTTACTGAAATTTTTTCTTTAATCGATTTAAGTAATAAATTATTTTGATTATTTATTTTATTTTTTTTGATTTATTGGTATTGATTGACATCTCTTTTAATAAATTAGCAATTTGAATTTTGCATATATTATTAATAATGTTCTTCTAACGAAGATGACATCACTTTATTTATCAATTCCAGCTTTACTTCGTTAAAGTCCATATTTAATGAGTATCTGTATATAAAATACTTAATCACTTTAACAATTTCTATTTATTTAAACCTTATACGTATTTCAGCATGTTAACATGCATTGTCAAGGTTATATGAAGGTAAACAAAATTTCAAATTGCTAATTTATTAAAAGAGATGTCAATCAATACCAATAAATCAAAAAATAAAATAAATAATCAAAATAATTTATTACTTAAATCGATTAAAGAAAAAATTTCAGTAAATAATCTGATTTCTGTCAAGGCAGATAAAGGAAACACATTAGTTATATTACCCAATGACATTTACTTACAAAAAATTAATGATTTCATAACCAATTCAAACTTAAAAACTTTACTAGTAATCCTACCAAAAATTATCAAAAAGAATTAAAACAAACATTAGAAAATTGCCAGGTTTGTTTAACAGATTATCAAAAAAGACAAATAATAAATCCAAATCCACAACCACCAAAACTATACGGTTTATTAAAAATACACAAACCCAACATGCCCATTAGACCAGTAGTATCATACATAAATGCACCCAATCATATGCTAGCAAAAATACTAAATAATATAGTTACCAGTTTTGATTATAAACCAAAATATTCAGTTAAAAATTCTTCCGAATTAATCAAAAAGTTGTCTAACTTACATTTACCACCACAAAGCAAGCTAGTTAGTTTTGATGTTACTAATATGTTTTCCCAAATACCTCCTCAAGAGTGTATTCCTTTGTTAAATGATATTCTTATTAACAAAAATGTTGAGTTAATAAAACGGACTGAGTTGATTCAATTATTTGAACTTTGCACCAATCAAAATTATTTTACTTTTAATAATAAAATTTATTTCCAAAAAGATGGTTTACCCATGGGAAGTCCAATTTCACCTCTTTTAGCTAACATATTTATGGAAAATCTAGAAGATCAAATATTCGAATCAAATCAATCTGAGAAAGTTATATTTTGGTTTCGTTATGTTGATGACATTTTAGCATGTTTTAATAGTTCATTTGATTTAATTAATGAATTTTTAATTTTTATTAACAGCTTGCACCCAAACATAACATTTACACTAGAAACTGAACAAAATAAGTCCATTAACTTTTTAGATTTAAACATAAAAATTAATTCAAGTAATAAATTTGAGTACTCAGTTTATAGAAAACCTACACAAACAGACATTACAATACCACACGATTCTTGTCACCATAAAACACATAAATTAGCAGCATACAGGTCCCTGATACATAGGGCTTTGACGGTCCCTTTAGATGAAATTAATTATAATAGAGAAATTTCAATTATTAAACAAATTGCATACAGTAATGGTTATAATACTAAACTTATTGATACATTAATTAAAGAAAAAGATTATAAATTAGCCATTCAAAAAATTTATCCGAATATCCTAACTTCGTTCGATACAATTAAATATGCTTCGATCCCATATTTTGGTGAGAAATCAGAACAAATTGCTAAAATTATAAACAAAACAAATAAATATAAAGTAAGCTTTAAAACAACTAGGAACATCTTAAATACTTTGTTTAATGCAAAATCAAAAACAGACGATTTGTTAAAATCAGGCATTTACAAATTAAATTGTTCGCATTGTAATTCGGTTTATATAGGCCAGACTATTAGAAATTTTGATATTAGGTATAAAGAACACGTACGTTGTTACAAATACAAACACCCACATAAATCCAACTACGCTAAACACTTACTAGAACAAAATCATTCAATGACATCTAATAACACCATAAAATGTTTACACTTTTGTGATGATAAACGTAAATTAGATATACTAGAAGCTTTTGAAATTCACAAACATTTAAAAACTGTACCGTTAATGAATGAGCAAATTGATCTGTTAAATTCTCCTCTACTAGACATTTTGGAATAAGAAATCAAGTCATCTGCAGACGATTACCAAGATAAGTAAAAAAGTTCTATTGCTATAACAACGCTAACTGTTTACCTTCATATAACCTTTGACAATGGCATGTTAACATGCTGAAATACGTATAAGGTTTAAATAAATAGAAATTGTTAAAGTGATTAAGTATTTTATATACAGATACTCATTAAATATGGACTTTAACGAAGTAAAGCTGGAATTGATAAATAAAGTTATTTTTTGCTTTTTAGTTAACTTATGTTACTTTTGTGTTTTTATTTGAAGTCGGTTTTCTTTTTTTTTTAAAGTTAATTATTATACAACAGTTTAATACTTATTTGTTGTTCCGTTTAATGTAATTAAGAAATTGTTGTTTATTATATAATTATTAATTGTTTTATAATTTTTAAGTCGGTGCCAAGTAAAACATAAAAATTCGAATCTAATTTGTTATTGTAGCAAGGTATATAATTTTTATGTTTTACTTGGCATCGACTTAAAAATTATAAAACAATTAATAATTAGGTATATAATAAACAACAATTTCTTAATTACATTAAACGGAACAACAAATAAGTATTAAACTGTTGTATAAAAAACATTTATTTTTTGCTTTTTAGTTAACTTATGTCACTTTTGTGTTATTTGAAGTCGGTTTTCTTTTTTTTAAAAGTTAATTATTTAAAATAAAAGCTATTGCCGTGTAGATGTGCACAAAAATGTATTAACCAATTAACCAAACTTTCCTACTTTTGTATCTGTAATTCAATTCTGATCATTGATTAATTAACTAATTTAAACCATAGTGCACTGGGAAGACAATGACTAGCGTCTAGCCCCTTGGAAAAACAATCGATCCTACCTCATCAAGTTCAGACTTGGTGTTGTATGCCGTCAATCAGTGAGTGAATGCAAATTTGTCTTCGTATTTTTTGTTAATATAACTGCTATTAACAAATAACCTCGCGTAAACAGCAAAACGCAACAACAGTGTTTTAAAAGAAACCAGAAAATAAAAAAAATTTGGCCCCAACCGAGACTCGACCCCACAACTACTTATGCAGTAAAACGCCGGTACACCCGAACACACCTGCATATCCATCTGTACCACTACGAACTTGGCGGTTATCGCTAAATAAGTGCCTATTGAATGCGTGCGCAATAGAAATGCACAAATAAAAAGTCTGACCTTGGTGGGATGGATTGTTGCCGAAGAGACTAGACGCTATAAAGACAATGATGTCACATTAAAAAATTACATGCATTTAGCATTTCCCTATACACACCTTGTTAGTTCTGCACCCTGTGTACAGTGGTAAGATTTTCGATTTTTGTTGTCAATTTTAACTTTATGTTTTAATACCTAATAAGTCTGTGCAAAATTAATTTTGTAATATTAGACCACAAATGTCAAAATTTTGGAAAAAGTCAAATACCTCGAAATCCACTAATTTTAAGATCAGAATACGTTAACACTTTTATATCTAGAATTAAATGCAAACTCTAAAACTGAAATAATATAAAGAGTCTTCCATTTAAAATAACAAAAGTAATATGCAAGCATAACTAAACAGCCAATATAATTGCTAATAATTTGAAGCTATGCAATAGTTAATTACCAACACCTTGTATTAGGAAAACAATTTGATATTGTCAATAGTTTAGGAAATAATAGTGGGGTAACACTTACATGACTCACTCTATTTTAAGTACCATAAACACATGCAAAAGTTAATATTGGTATTTAAAAAAAAATATAATTGAAATTTTAGCTTGGCACATCTAGGCTGAAACACCTGGTATACTGCTTACAGTTTTGTTGTTTAAAAAATAAAAATTAAAGCAGACGCCATTACAGATTTTTTAGTGCCCCCGGAACACTTTCGTGAACCCAAAGGGGTTGGCAAACCACCAATTGGGAACCACTGAGTTAGACACATTAAAATTTTTTTTGTAGAAGATTAATTTGTTAATAATCAATTGTAGCTTATACATTCAACTTGAACAGTAAAGATGTATGTTTAGGTTGAGGGTGGAATGATTGACTTTGCCCATCACAGGGGACATGCAAGGCAAGCCTTAGGAGAAACAGTAGAATTCAGCAATGCTATACAAAAAGCTGTAGAAATGACTCAAAATGAAGCATTAGAAACGCTGATTATTGTCACTAGTGACCATTCACATTCTTTAGTTTTAAGTGGATATGCTGATAGAAGTACCAGTATTTTAGGTAAATACATATCATTCACATTAAAACATTTTTCATAACTGTTACTGCTTCAGATATAGCGAAACGAAGCATGTTCTTTAGCTTAAGCCACAACTGAAGCACACCACACTAAGTCTTCTTCTTCTTCTGACTTTCACTGTATAGGCATTTAGTTCTGCCTGTTATGACTTCACAATAACATTTCTTCACACCTTTTTCTCGGTTTTCTATCATTTCTCTCAGCCTCTACTCTATTTTATTTCTATAGGTAGAATTTTATCTTGGCCTCTTTGTGCTGTTATCAGAACTCCCTTCAGATACATAAGCACCGGGGTGGTCATAGTTTCATAAAATTTTAGCTGTATCTTTTCTTCTTTGGTTTTTCAGCGTTCTGTTTATAGTCCCATCAATCATTTCAAATTTTGAAAGTTTTTCTCAATATCTTTGTAATAGTTGCAGCTAACTTCGCATCCTGGATATCTCCTGTATTCGCCTGTTTGATGTTCTCGTCCTGTATTTATAGTAATCTTTGTGCAGTCATGAAATCTGTATTGTTTTATTAAGGTATCCTCATTCTTTCAGCAGTTCTCATAGTTTTTCTCAGTTTACGCAATTGAAGGCCTCCACAGTCCACATAGTCAACTGACGCTATATGCATTACCAAGTTAGATTCTCGTTCTTTATTTATATTCGTTTTCTGAATCAGTTTTGTTCTTCTGCTAGAAGTGCATCTGTTATAGTTCTTATTCAGTTAATTAAATTTTAGGATAAATCTTATACACACTCTTGAGAAGGTAATGGCTCGATTGTTATCATAGTCATTACAGTCTTCTCTCTTAAGTAACGATATTACTTCAATTATTTTCCAAGACCTCGGTATCTTGCCATTTCTCTACCACATATTCATTAAATGTAACAGTCTCAGACACAAAAAGGGACCTGCGTATTTGATAAGTTCCATATTTACATAGTCAGGTCCCGTTGCTTTTCTTTTTTTACTTGTTTTAAAACCTTTTGTAACTCTTTTTACCTTCCTTGCTATACAGACTACAGCTAGAAGAATTGTTATTGTCAAAATTTCGGAAGTTGAGATTTTGACGGATGTGCACTTTTTGGAGTCCGAGAATATCAAAAAAACAGGTTTCACTATAGTGTCTACCTGTGAAAAAACCTATGGAGGATTTCCTTTTGCTCGCTTACATGAACAGTTTCTTCTTCTTAAGGTGCCATCTCTCTGCGGAGGTTGGCGATCATTATGGTAATTTTCACCTTATTCGTTGCTGCTCGAAAAAGTTCTAGTGAAGTGCAGCCGAACCATTCACGTAAGTTTCTCAGCCATGACATTCTACGTCTTCCCACAGATCTTCTGCCCGAAATTTTACCTTGCATAATGAGTTGTAAAATTTGATATTTATCTCCTCTCTTGATATGGCCGAAGTATTCAAGTTTCCTTTTCTTAATGTTTAAAACTAGTTCCGTTGTTTTATGTACTCGATTTAGGACCTCCTCATTAGTAATTCTCGCCGTCCATGGTATTTGAACAGTTTAGTGGTACGTAATTGCCAAAAAACATAATTTTTTTTGGAAAATCGATTTTCAACTTTTAACGTATAAATATTCTTTACAAGTACAAAACTCCAGATATCATAAAACCGGATGACTACTTCAAAAAATAAGGTGGATGGGGAGGGTGCTCTGCTTCAATATAGCTCAGATTCGTATTCTACACATGCCGAAGGCGCGATCTTCCTACCACCCCCAGGCCACCCCATCATAGCTTTCTGTTTTTTGAAAAATTTAGGAATTTTGACGTCAAAATGGGTATGAAGACGTTAAATGACAATAGGAACAACTTTCCACTAAGAAAACAACCTTAGAGGTTTCCTTTTGGTCGTTTACCTGAACAGTTTAATTGAAAAATCGACCAAAAAACGACCATCGCCACATTATAAAATCGATTTTTAATTTCAACAAATAAATATTGTTTGCAGTTAGAAAATACTAAAAATCAAAAAATTTCTAAAATTAAAAGAATTTTCAAAAACTCAAAAATTAACCGACACCAAAAAATTCTAAAATTTTCAAAAATTTTATAATTCACCTACAAAAATTGTTGACATTTTCAAAAGTTTCCATTTCCAAAAATGTTCGTTTTCAAAAATATCAAAAAGGTTTCTAAATTTTCAAAACATTTTTGAATATTTTAAAATGTATAAAAACTATTTTCAGAATTATAAAAAATATATTAATTTTTGACTGAAAAATTTTCGAAATTTTCATATTTTTGCTATACAATTTTCAAAACAATAAAAATTTAAAATTTTGCTTAATTTTAACTAAAAAATGCAAAAAATTTCAAAATTATCGATTTCAAAAAATTTACTTAATTTTCGAAATATTTTGCAAATTCTATAAAAATTCAGTAAATGCGAGGAAGGCCACGCCTCACGCGGTGGTTGCCCGACAGCTTTTATATCTATCTGATCCATTTTGTGATCTTGTTAGTTTCATCTGTATTTTTCGAATTTGAGGATTTGTCATCTTGTTAGTTTTTTTTTCGTACCATAATTTATTATTATGTGTTATCCATCATTCTGTTGGGACTGTCTATAGCTGTGTTGTTTCTGTTTTTGAAGTATTCAGGTGTTTCCATGTCTTGTAAGCCAATATTTCTCTTCCATGCACGTCATGTTCTATGTTGCTTACGATTTTGGTTGTGCTTATCTGACTTATTTGTTCTTCGTATGATTCTTTAGCTTTTTCTGTAGTTTGTCGGAGGTAGACCTTATAAGCTTCTTGTTTTTCTTGTATGGCTTCTTCTATAATTTCATTCTATAGTCTTAATCCTTGCCAACCTTCGGTTTTCTTCTGTTTTCCTAATTTTTCGTATACAGATTTTCTAAACACATTTTTATGTTTTCCCATTCTGCATATAAATCTTCATGTATAAGTTGTAGATATTACGGAACTCTTTTTTGATATAAAAGTTTGATAATTCTTGTAATATTTGTTGTACGTGGTCAATAAGTGATCTATATGCTCGTCCACTACATGTATATTTATGCTTGTTCCCTTTCCTAAAAAAGTTAGCTACATATAATTTAAATAACTGTTTTACTTAGATATTGCTCAACAATCTAAAACAGATGGAATCGGATATACATCATTGTTATACGGAACTGGGGGACCAGACAATTACCAATTTAATATTGTAAATAATCAAGTGGTACGACGCAATCCTGAACTAGACAATACCAAAGATTTTAAATATGCTCAACAATCTGTTGTGCAAACAGATGAAGTCACTCATGGAGGAACAGATGTTTTAGTTTATGCAAAAGGTAAATAATTGATTATAAAAGCCATAATATCAATGTCTGTTTCTGCGACAAACATCATCAAATGCTAAAAATTTTTGCAGGTCCGATGGCACACTTATTTCACTTGGTTCATGAACAAACATATGTAGCATATGTGATCAGTTATGCAGCAAAAATTGGACCCTTCAAAAACAGAAAAAATTACTCAAATATAGTATCAACACAGCCTGTCTTAATTTTAATGTCCACTATTACCTATTTCAGTTTATATTGATGATAATTCTGTATAGATATAATTATTAAATACAATTTTTAAAGATTATAATTATTACTAAATGACTCTGTTTATGTACTACTATGTACTATATTTTAGTAATTGAAAAAATACTAGCAATTGAATTTTAACCATACAAAAATTAATCATCAAATAAAAAATACATTAATATATAGTACTCTTTTAAATTCAATTTTTTAGAAATATTATTGCTTTCAAAGATAGCACAGGATATCCTGTAGACATCCATTTTAAGTCCAATCTACATCCACATGTCCATGGTTATAGAGCAGATATAAAGAATTGGATATCCATAAGACATCCCACAAGAACGTCCTATAGGATTCCATTTTACGTCCGGTGGTGGGCATTTATTATTATTATTTTTATTTTTAAACAATAGTAAATAATAGATCTAAATAATAAATAATACAAATGCAATTTAGCAGCAAAGCATAAGACATACATATACATAAATAATTAATTGTGTGCCGCATCAACTGAATCATCTATTTACTTCAGCATCCAGCGTCAATGTCGTTTGATATTTGGTAAATGTGATTTTGGTAGGCGTTTGTGGTATTTTGAAGTGTTTATAGACAGTATCATTATTAATTTATTCTATGCATATCTCTTGAAGTTATTGTAGGCAAGACTTTACAGGTAATATTGCTATAGCTTTAATCAATTAAGTAGAAATTGAAGGTTAGGTAGATTCACATGTGCACCAAAATTTCGGATTTAACTATAGATTTAAAAAAATAGTTTATTTCGTCATTATTGTTTCTGGTCAAATGATTTTGAAAATTTCTACATACAATTATTGTTCAGGCTTATTAAAATTTGACCAAGTTTGTGAATGGTATTGGTCAAAACTATAAACTTGTTTTTCAGCTAAACAGAAGATATGAAGAATGCTACAATGAACGAGTTTGAAGAGAGCATTAAAACTAGGTTGTGGCGGGCTAAAGAAAGAGCCGATTTATAAAGTAAAAGAAGCACTTCATCCAATTTGTATATTGTACTGATCAAATTCATTTAGTAATAAATAAGAAATATGATAACAATCTATTGAATTATTATTATTATTAGTATCAAATTTCGTTAAAATATGAAATTTTAATGATATCCATTCAGGATGTCCTGTGAACATCCATTGAAGATTTCCAATTGATATTCATATAGGTTGTCATACGAACGTCCGTTCAAGATGTCCTATGGACATCCAGAGTAGTGATCAATGCACTACATATGGACGTCCTCATGATCTTAAATAGATGTCTTGTATGGGTTAATATTGTGCTTAAACACCAAAATAAGTATACATTACCATACCTAACTAAACGATTCGGCTTTAACTTACACTTCAAAATTGTATTAAATACACTAATCCTTATATATATAAAGAAACAAGAAGTTTTTATATCCTATTTCTCCGTTTAACTTCAAATAGTTTCAAAGTACAATGTTCTATAATTTCATCACATTGTTCTTCAGATAAACTTTCTAGTTCTGAAGCAAGATATGTGCAAAATGCAGTCAATTTATTTGGGGCAGTAGGCAATTCATGGTTGGTAAAGTGTCTTACTGTAATAGTCTCACTTGCATCTGCCGTCTCGCCACTACTAGTGCTAAGGTCTTCTGCGTTGCTAATACAAACTTCTGGGTTGGTTTCTGTCTTGATTGGTACCTCTACAATTACATGTTATTAACATTTTGTTATAGGTAACATTATGAAAATCTAAATTACCTACTTCAGTCCAATTTTTGTAAAAGTTTTAGGGCCAATATTTCAAATTAATTTATTAATTTTGATAGAACTATAATTCAACAACAAAAATTGTGCCGTACTCAATTGACTGAAAAATTTTATTGCAGTCAAAATCTTTTAAAATTTATAATTCGCACCACGCCTGTGCAATACATTAATCGCCGCACATTGTGGCAGCTTGGAACCAGACTAGTACTTTCCCGACCGATGTAGTGAGGTAGGTAAACTTATAGATAGGGGATTCCCTTGCTTTGTCCAAACCGGAAAGATATAAAATGCATTGCTGTTATACATTTAATATTAGTGGGCGTTTTATTTTGGTTTGATTAAACATGAGCGCAACAAAATCACAAAACCCAGAAATAAGATAGATGTGGGATTGCTTGCTCGAGCTAAAAATTGGGAATAAAGTTAAGAGGGAAAGTGCAAATATTGTGGAGTCGTCTAGATTACTCATGTGGATAGAATGAAGAAACATACTTGGAAAGTGTAGAAAGGTTCCAGAAGTACTAAAGCGTTATGTAAGTACACATACATACTCTTTATTAAAACCTTTAAAAATGTAGTACGGTGTACAATGAACCAAAAAATTCCTTTCATTATTGTTAATTAAGTCGGACTTGGGCTAGTTATTGCTATAAGCTAGGCTAGGACAGGGCCGGACTAACGGGTCAACGATTTTTATAATCTATAGTTTTTTTGAAGATTTTTTTCTAAAATATTTAAAAGACTTGAAAATTACATATTTTATATTTGGTTTGTAGTTACTTTACTTTTGATTTTTATCTAAATAAATGTTCTTCAAAATTTGAAGGTTTCTTAGAATTTGAGCAAAAATCGGTCAACTAACTGGTTAAAAAGCGCAACCCTGATTATCTCAAAGATTTAAGATATTTTTTTATACAAATATTACACAGTGGACCTTTTAAACTTTATGGTATTTTTCGTATTATGTGCAGTAAATAATTAACTTACTTCCTAAAGAATTTTTAATTTCAAAACTAGTATCTATTATGTCTGCTATAATCCCACCAGTTTCTATCATGTTTCCAAATTCGAAATGCATTTCTTGTTTACTGAAATAAGAGAAAAAATATTTTTTTCAATATTAAAGATTGTACGCTCTTACAATTTATTACTCCTCTTTTCTTTCAATACTAAATTACAAATATCTTTAGTAAAAATTGTCTTTCCAGTTTTCTGTTTCATATATTCTTTTATCAGAGAAGATTTTACACCTCCTTTTAATAGTCTTCGCACTTCTTTCTGTTCATCCTCACTTAACCTTCTCTTTTTAGGATTTGTTAAATATTCATCCTATAAAATATATCTTAGATTAAGGTTGCATCTGGACTAACTTATTGGATGTGTGTAGTTTTTAGTAAGTACCTTATTAATTTCATGATTATGTCTCTCATTTAACGCAATAACTTGCAAGTAGCCACCTTCAGTCATAGATAGTTTTATATACATAGGACAATCATCCTCACGCTCTGATCTGCAACAATCCAATACTTTTATTATTTATTGTTGTTTCCATACAAAATAGGAAGATAATGAACCTTTTCTTTCGAATTCCTGTGCTTCGACTAACGAATTTTCTACCACCTTTTTGGCATCTATACAACAAGTAAAAATACTTTAATTTTAAATTTACGTTCTGAAAACGTACAGAATTCGAAGATCTGGGTTTCTGTAGAGATTTACTGTCCCTTAAGTACAGCATAACATAATTCGCATCTTGATATTCCTGTATTTTTTGCTTCAACTCCTCAAAACTACTAAAAGAAGCTCCAAGATATATTGGCAAGTCTGTAAACCAGGGGAGTTAATTTGTTAGTTACTTAAGTTATTAAACGAATATTTACCCATTATTAATATATTAGAAAATAATTAATTTTTGAAAACACTTTATAGGTTACAACTTGATGATCAGCTGAGAGGATACATAAAGCCCCACATACACGTGCTACATTTTGCATCAGAAATAAACGTCACTGTTTTCTCTTCTGTATCTCTTTCTCGTTAACATATTCCCTATTTTTTCTTCTCTCTAACTGGTATATACAGGGTGTTCCAAAACTCTCGGACACGAACTGTGTAACGGAATTCTACGAAAAAAGTTCAAGAAATCATTCAAACTCAAATTAAAAGTGTTAAATTAAGTACAGAAAATAAATACATGATAAATTACAACAACAAACAAGTCCCATTCAGAAACATTAAGAACTGTTTCTGATGGTCAACTGCGCAAACTTGTTCTTGCATTCATTAAAGAATGCGACGAACATTTGAACGGCAATTTTATAAATGAAGTAATTCATTTTAGAAATATTTTCAAAAAACAACTAAAATGCATTAATTCTGTAAAAAAAAACAAAACATGTTATAACTAACCGTATTAAAATTTGGTGTGTTGCAGCATATTTTATTTTGTGCAGTGTGTATACCGCTTTTATATTAGTTTTGACCATACCAGTTATATCAGCTTCAGCGGAAAGGTCATTTTATTCGCTGCGAGTGATTAAGAACTATCTAAGGAGTAATAAAACCGAATGGATTTATTTTTTTCCTTTTAAGTGGAGTAGTAGGCAAAAGCATTAAAATTAAATAAATTCAAACTTTTCTAGGCTCCTCGCTATTATTTAATATATGTATAACAATAATAAATAAATAACTGAAATTATTGTAGCTATTTTATATATTAAACAATAGTAGGGAGAATTAAATGGGGTGTATAAATTTATCTAATTTTATCTAAGGACTACTTTGTCCCAGAATAGATTAAGCGGCTTAGCTTCTTTGTCAATTGAAAACGAAATTGCACGAGACCTAAATATTTCACACAGTATCGATGAATTTGCCGAGACAGAAGCAAAAAAAAGATTTTTAATAGCTAAGTAGATACTGAGTTATAATGTAAAAATATTTATATTAAACCAAGCGCGTGGTTAGGGGGTTCTTGGGGAAGGGGAGAGCGCAATCACCCCCGTTAGTAAGTTGCGTCTTCTCGAGTTTTTATTAAAAAAGCACAATAATACATAATTGTATATGAAATATAGTCTAGTGCTCCTCTCCCCTAGTTTTCAATGGCACGATACCATTTATTATGTTGAAATTCCTCCAATGCAAAAATGACCGTTTAGAAACGTACCGCTTGTCTTGCTTGATTATTAGAAGCTCCAATGGCTATCAGCATACTCTAGGTTTGAATAATTTGTTAATTTGTTAGAATATTTAGATTTCATGGCCATCTTCATGCAGAAAAACAATTGCATTTTTTCTCTCATTTGTTAATCAACCAGTTTCAAATTTGACAAGACAGGTGGAAAGAGAATTTAGTGTTTTACACACAAACGTAGAAAAACAACTGGTTTGTATCTTTACTACATGTCAAATTTTAGTTCGGTAACTCAATTTTTCGTACGCACCTACAAGAAGTGTAAGAAATACATTGCATAATAATAGTTAACTAGACAATATGTGGCTGCAAATTGGGCATTTACTTACTTACTGATTGGCTACATAACCATATTTGACAATTTGACATATCGACTATAGTTTGTGTCTCAACTAATTTTCCAATTAATTACGGCGTGTTTAATATTGTACCATGATTTAAAAACGAATTATGAGGTTAAATATTTATCAAGTAGGCGCTTAACTCAAGATGTATTAGAGAGCGCTATTTTCCGTGAAACAAGAGGTTTAACCGCAATTTCATGTAGTTTGCTTATGTTGCCCAATATTAGTCATTCTAGTAGTTCCCGAGTTTTATTTTGAATGTGGCAGTAAAGAATCTACTTTTTTTTGCTTTAGTTTATCTGTGTTATAGTCGCTCAGGTAAATGATCCCTTATCACATTGCATATTTGTGGCACTGTTTTTGTTTTACATTGCTATTTACGAAGTAAATTGTTCATGCATTGCTACTGCCACCTGTAGGGTATCTCCAGCCGTCTATTTATCTCCACTCATCTACTGACTTGGGAGGTCTAGAATGTATGTATGTGTAATAAATTTTGTTTGTTTGACTTTTTTACGATAATATTACGTTTTACTCATATTTTTTTTAATTGGTGCTTTTGGCAATGCCGAATACGTGAAGCTGGCGATGTTGCATTCAAATGATCTGGCAACCTTGATCACACTTTTGGTGTGTAAAACATACTTTAGCTTGTAAATTCTATAGAAGTTGACAAATACCTGACAGTTGTGCATCATTCTAACCTAACAAATATTTATCAAAATGTTATTCAAACACTTTTTTAAATGTTCTAATAACATAACAATAGGTTTTTACAGGCACTATTCAAATAGAAATTTAATAAAATTAAAAGAGCGTGGCATGTACCAAGATTTATTTCCTGCAATTTCCGTGTAAGTATTTCTGTAGTATGCTTTTTAGGTTATAAATTTTGAAATTTAAAATTTTAGGAACGAAATAACAAATTTGTTAAATGCCTCTCCACAGTGTGTCTATGCAGGTTTTGATCCAACTGCTAACAGCTTACATGTAGGAAATTTATTAGTTTTAATTAATTTATTGCATTGGCAAAGAGGTGGGCACAATGTGATTGCTGTGGTAAGTACCTAGTTGTTTGTAATTTATTCAGGAACGTATTTTCAGTATTAATTTTAGGTAGGGGGCGCCACTGCAAAAATTGGCGATCCGAGTGGTCGTAGTACAGAAAGAGATATACTATCTAATTCGTTTATAGATGAGAACATAAAAGGCGTTCAAGAAAATATTGAACGCGTTTTTCAGAATCATGAAAAATATTTGTGGTTGGATAAGCATAAACAATTACCGCCAGTTAGGTAACACAGGTAACAGTTAAATTTCGTTGTAGATATTGAACTGTGTTTTTGTAGCATTTTAAATAATGAAAATTGGTACAATCAGTTATCTGCTATAGAACTTATTGGTGGTGCCGGTCGTTACTTGCGAATGGGTACATTGTTATCTCGAACAAGTGTTCAGTCACGTCTTGCTACACCCGCCGGTATGAGCTTTACTGAGTTTAGTTATCAACTATTTCAATCTTATGACTGGTTGCATTTATTTAAAAAATATGGATGTTGTTTTCAGGTGGGTATAAAAATAAATTATGTTACTGTTCTAAGATGGCTCTAAATTCGTATTCTACTGAACTAATCTTTATTTGCAATTTACATATACGTATTAAAATTTAAATTATTTGGAGTTGAATGTTATACAGGGTCATCCACATAATCTTTAAAATTCAAGTATTCAAAAAGAAAAAATTTTTTCGAAATTGTGTTATCTTGTTACAGGTAGCTATTAATATTATAGTGTTAATAATAATCTCAACAATTTTTTATGCTCTTGCATACATGGCAAATTGCCTCATTGGAAGTAATCCATTGGCGACAGATATGGTGTTCTGGCAGGCTAACGAATAGGTTCGCTGTTGTCATATTTTGTCGTGCTTTGGGTTCAACAGCTTCCAGAAGAGGAGGTTAAGTTATTTTGCAAGAAATGAAGATATTGTGTAGATGTAGCGTTTACATAATTTGGTTGCTGGCAAAATGTGACTCGTCTGTTCATAAAATTGTTGTAAAATAAGGAGCTTCGTTGCACGCAGTAACCATTCCATTAAGGATTCGGTAACTAAATGAAATGTATTTGGATAATATAGATTTCTCTACATGCAAGTACATTGATGGTATTTTCCGTATTGCCAACCTGCAACTGTCAATTTCGGTCTTTCTCCGCAACCAGACAGCCAGGTCTTCGTGTCGGATTTTCCAGATTTACACATGACAAATGACGGGTGTTGATGTTCGAGGTATCTTTGCAGTAGACATTAATAGTTGTAGTCAGTAATTTCAACAATGGCCAAAGTATTCGAAAAGGTTGTATATTAAAGAATTTACGATCATGTAACAGTTGAGGGACAACTGCAGCCAATATGATAAGCGGTATCAGTGAAATAAATCAGTTGAGAGTCTCAGCAATTGTTTTATTGTAATTGGCTAAACATTTTGCGTGAGATTATGTGCCTTGTGTGTTTAAAAGGTGTTAGCTTATAATAAGGTTGGGTTTAGATACATCAGAAACGTAGATGGCTTTTATCCTGTTTTGTACTTGTTTCACACTTTTTCTCCATAATTTGATATAACTTCTTTGAACATACTCGCATTTTGTTACAATCTTAGATATGTTGCGTATTGACTAAAGAAAACAGTGTTCTGAAAGGTGGCATATTAACTTAGCTATGACAAGATTAGAGAACACCTATTAGCCCCTAAATACTTGTGGAACAGCTGTAGGCCACTAAGAAATTACTAGTGTCAAAAATTGAGAGGTGAGGTTGAGTTAGTTATTGTGATTTGGCAGTTTAAGTAAAAATGACAAATGTAGCCATGTATTCGAAAAACTTAAATTTTTATTTTAAACAGGGGCAGAACGAAAAGTGGCAGGCCCTTCTTGCAAGAACCTCTTAGGTATATCAAAAGTACTATAGTCGTGGAAATACACCAAGTCACAATTTCTTCTCTATCTATAGTAAACTGAATGAGATAGAAAATTATATTATTTTATATTCGTTGCCATGATTACAAAATAATAATACACATGCAAAAGGTAACTGAGAAAGTTACATTATATTGTCTTGTGACTTGGTTTACTTCCACGACTTCATAATTATTTTATATAGTTACTCTTATCAACTTCATTTGTATTTTTATATTAGTAGCCTAGTAGATATTAGAGGGTTATCCAGAAGTAAGGAATAAAATTTACTAGATACACAACCGCAGCTTCCGAACCAACAAATAGCTGAATAATATAAAATGCTATTTATTACATATTTAATAGAAAATTTACTGTTTTATAATAATTGTATATTTAACAAAGTTGTTTTTCTATTTTGACCTAAAAAACTGCAAAATTTCTCTGGCCATTTTTTCGACCAATCGCACAACATGCTTGCAACATACTTCTCAATTAGGTTTTATACTTACTACAAATTGTAGGTATTAATCTTTATCAATGCTGAATTGCGAAGCACTGTTTGAATTTGTAACATACCATACATGATCTTCTAGAAAATGGCGTCTGGTTTCAGTTTTTATACAGAAGTCATATCTAGTGTAACTATATGTGACTTTCATATATCACCATCGTATAGAGGAGTTTCAGTTCAGCACATATTTTCCTTGTGTGTGTCTTGTCTTAAATATTTGTTGTTAAAGGTTGCATAGATGACTTTGCATAATAACACAATTTTTTTGTACTAGAATTAAGGAAGGCTCGGGCGTGGGACGCAAATTATCACGTGATTAAAGGGGACACAAACGTTTGATGTTGGTTTGACAGTTGAAAATAGGTACCTTGTGGCTATTTTGCCACATGACTGCTGGGTAACTAAATGCACTAATTACACATATCCTGCGCTTTTTTACTAGAAAGAGGGTTTTATAGATTAACCAAAAAAAACTATTTGAATTGATTGTGTTGTAGGCACATGGTGAAACATTATTAATAAATTTTTAATAGTTAAATATTTATTTAAAACTATTTGACAATTAAATTGCTAATTTTGATTGCAATATTTTTTGTAATTCTAATTTCTGTGAATTTGTAGATTGGTGGCAATGATCAAATGGGGAACATTATGTCGGGACATGACTTAATAAGCAAAGTTTGTAAAAAACCTGTGTATGGTATAACTGAAATTTTGAATAATTTGCTCTTTGAATACAATTTTCAATATTGTAGGCCTCACTCTGCCCATAATAACAACAGAAATGGGTGATAAATTTGGAAAATCAGCAGGAAATGCTGTTTGGTTATCTTCAAATCAAACTTCTCCTTTTACGTTCTACCAATTTTGGATTCGCACCACAGATTCAGATGTGGAAAAGTTTCTAAAATTATTTACTTTTGATACTATAGGTGCCATTTCAGATCTTATGAGACGTCATAAAGATAAACCTGAACTTCGTTTGCCACAGAAAAGATTAGCGGAACAAGCTACATTGTTGGTGCATGGTGAAAAAGGATTACAACAAGCAGAAGCAGCAACTAAAGCATTGTATGAAGGTAGTGTAACTGCTTTGGAAGCAATGAAAGCCGAAGAGATAGCTCAAATGTTCGAAGGAGCCTGTGTTGTTCAGTTGTTACCTGAAGCGGGACAAAGTGTATTGGATATGGCTATAAGGGCTGGTTGTTTTCCTACTAACAGTTAGTATTGAATTTTTGTAGGTATATGTTCTTACAGAGTTTTTTGTAGATGATGCAGTGCGAATCATCACAGCAGGTGGGTTTTATATCAATCAGCAGCGAACTACAAATCCCAATGAAGTTTTAAATCCTTCGGTTCATAGATTAGCCAATAATGTCTCATTGGTTAGAGTTGGAAAAAGAAATTACTATGTTATTAAATGGTTGTAATATCTAAATAAATTATTTTTTGTATGTAGATAATTAAAATTATTACTTATGCATTTACTTTGTTTTATTATTTGTTTCATTACTTTACTTCATTGAAGTTCATATTAATGTATAAATAAAATCATTAATGACTTTAGCAGTATTTATTTATTTTAACCTTACTTATATGTATTTTCTATTTTGACATGTTTACATGTAGTTATAGGTATCAAAGGTAAGAGGTGTATAGGAACAATAAATCTTGATTACTTTTCTGGGTATTTCTGTTTTTCAATTTTTAGTTACAAACTTTGAAGTTTAATAGCGCTAATCTAGGCTAAGTAGGTGAACTATTAAATGTATCCTGATAAAATTTAAAAACAATTTAATAAATTGATGAAACCTTTTCATGCTGTGGCATATTCGCCGTTTTCATTTGTTGCCAGGCTTTTTCAGCAGCTGCACCTGGTGGGTTTTAGGTAGATTGGTTGATGTTTTCTACTCTTTCTCAATTCTTTACAAGTGCCGTCCCACCTTCTGTGTTAAGAGCTCGATTGTACAATCCATATCCATACATATATAAAAGCACAAAGGTTTTTTTTCTCCCCTTCCTCCAGCGGCTACCGCTTCACCAATTTGGACCATTTTTTTTTTAATGAAAGGTCTCTATCCACAGATGGAACATGAAACATTTTTATATTTTTATTCTACGTCGATTTTTTAATAATAATTATTTTAATTTATAATATATATGAAGGTCGGCTAGACGCGCGTCACTTGGGGCGCCATCTATAATAACGTCGCGTGTCATTATTTGAACTAATGCATCACGTGACGACATTTCGCCGGTTCTGTCAACGCTGTCTGTCAGTGCATTGTGTGCTGGGGTAACACTAGTTGTAATGAATTTACATTTTATGGGCGTTTATTGTCTAATGAAAGTAAGGTCTTAGAAAAATTTAAAAGCTGTACTCGGTTTTTGTTAAAATCCTAGTAATCGGAAGTTCTAGAACAATCAGTAATAAGCTGGCAAAATTTAAAAGTATCTGTAAAAAATAAGTGACAAGAGAAAAATGAATAAATATGTAGTGAAAGAGTCGTTTATTGTTAAGTATGCACTTGCTTTTAAAACATGCATTCGTATATGCACAATGAAAGTGACATTATTTTATGTAGAATCCCCTAAAATCACGAAAAAAGAGCTAGCGGGTGGTGTAGTGGTTAGTCTCGGGCTCTAGAGCTAGACTCCCAACAGCAGTACGTTTGAATCCTCTGCACGTTGGAATTTTTCTGAATAAGTTAAACCCGGCGTGTCCATGGACGTTGTATGTTGGGTTGCATGTTTTTTTCGGGGTGGGGCATGTTAGACCGGTAAATAGCGCTAAGTGCGCTGAGCCCGAGTAAGGGGGACATTACAATATCGCACGATTTTTCACATCATAAAACACATACATTAGCAGCATACAGGTTCATGATACACAGAATTTTAACGACTTCTTTAGATAAAATTAATAATAATGGAAAATTTTCAATTATTAAACAAGTCACACACCGTAATCGTTATAATAATAAACTTATTTATGCAATAATTAGAAAAATGATTATAAATTAGATATCCAACAAAATTATCCAAATACTTCTACAATTAAATACGTTTCGATTCCATATTATGGTGATAAATCGGAAAAAATTCGATAATTATAAACAAAAATAAATAAATATAAAGTAATTTTTATAACCAAAAAATTTGTAAACAATGCTAATGCTAAAGAAAAAACACTTAACTCACCAAAATCGGGCATTTACAAATTATAATTGCTCTTACTGTGATTCGGTTTATACAGGCTAGACAATTAGAAATTCTAATATTAGGTACAAAGAACTAAGTATATTGTTCCAAATATCAACACCCACATGCGAAACTCTTATTAGAACACAAAATCATTTAATTACATGTAACAACACTATGACATTTTTACATTTTTATGTAAATTAGTTATACTAGGAGCATTTGAAAATCATAAACAATTAAAAACTGTGTCTTTAATTAATAAACAAATTTTATCTCTTAAATTCACCATTAATAGAAGTTTTGGAATAATAAATCAAATTATCTGCAGACATAGATAACCAAAATCACGTCCTTTTGTTCCTATAGGAACACCAACTGTATGTATGTTAATCTTACCTTTGATAATGATATGTAAATATGTAGAAATAAGTATAAAGTTAAAATAAACAACTATTGTTGAAGTTATTTTATTTACTACATATTTATTATTGATGACTGGTCCAGTAGGTAACAACTATTTTCTTATTATTAGGGATCCTATATAAATAAATTTAGCAATAATTACATTGGAATTGTATCAATCTAAAAAGTACCACTAAAAGCTAAACATAACAATTTTTGTTGTAACAATACTTACAATTAAAACCATTTTAATATTAAATATCTGAGCCTTTAACAAATTGTACTGTTAACGTTGTCTAGAACTGATTTATTCTAATATATCAATAAATTCGTAAATAGTACCTGCTAGAAGTTGTAGGTGGTCATGATGTATCGATGCAATATTCCCGATGTCTTGGGCGACATGTTTTAAGTTAAGAAAATTCTTGAATTTTGTCATTTTAAGAGTACATAAAACAATACCGCCAGGAAAGTACATTTTATTACAAATTAAGTGTTTAAAAACCTGAAGAGCATCTACGCTTTGTATATAAATGGATTTAAGTTGATAAAATATTTTTCTCTTAAAAATATAAACGACGTTGAGAATTTCTAAGCAAAGGGGTTCAATGTTAACTCGAAGTTTTAAATTTTTAATGTTATATTCCAAAAACATGTTTAAATCAGTTGCCATAGTAGTTAAAGGTAATTTTCCTAATGTAAGAAAAATATCTAATTCAGTTTGTATTACCACGTTTCGTTCTATCTCTTCGTTAGTTAGTTTTAAGATAATTGTTTGGATAAGGGCAATTTTTACTTCAGGATGAGATCCAATTAATTTACTTGTTATTAGTATAGCACATGCTATACTTAGCATACTGTTAGGTATGTCTACATCTTGACAATCTTTAGCAGCAACATATTCTTCTAGGACATCGACGCTTGCTATGAATACTTCATGTGCTTGTTGAAGGACATCGCAAACGAGTCTTACAACTTCAACTGTTTTTTTATCCAATTTTGGTTCTTTGTATGATGTAGCAGGTACAGTTGGATGCTTTAGCCAATAATTCATTTGAATTTCTTGAATGTCGTTCCATTGTTTTTCAGATAGGTCCATTATGCGAATTTTTGAAATACTTTGTACCTTCAGAAAAATTAATAATTTCACTTATATGGATTTGGAACTACAACATTACTAATACTTGAATTTTTATGTTACTATTACACTTGCACAACTATCATATACATGTAGGCATAGAACATATAACCTTTTCTGTACGTATTCAAGTATAACTAAGTACTTACCTTAATTTTGGTTTTGAACAATTAATTTTTGAATGCTCTTCTTTAATAACTAACTAACTAAGTATCTATCTTACAACTATTATTTAATAATTAACTAATATAAAATACAGATAGAAAGTAAATTTAAAGTCATTAGCATTAGACATAGCAGCTCGTTTGTTTTTGTATTTGTTAATATTCTTAATGGTTTTCTATAAAAATGATCAATCAACAAACATTGCACAAATTCAAAAGTCTGTGTTTGTGTAACGGAAGTGGGCGGTACCGAGCACTGTAGTACTTTACCACCATGATAATGTAAAAGTTCCAAGTTTTACATTTCAATATCTATACCACAGAATAGCACCCTAATAAATCAGAATGGCCTATTGGTGTAAAATTCGGTTATTTTTTTGCGCATGCGCTTACTCTGTAGGTGTACAGTCGGTTGTTTCTGTTTGCAAAGTCACGGTGTGCTTGTATCTTGCTGCACTGTGCTGTCGTTTTTTGTCAGGACATTGCTGTTTCCTGCGCGAATATTCTTTTCGCAACTCTCAACTCAAGTGTGTAGCCAGTATTTCCTTACAACTAAATCAATATGAGCACACCAATATTTCTAATCTGTGGAGCACACGAAAAAGATACTTTAAGAGCATATGGTGTGCGTGCGAAAAATGCTACAAGCTGCAATGCATAGATAAAAAATATACATACGTTTATACTGCAATGTTTCGGTTTCCAAATGGGTACGTTTATGAAACGAAATTAAACAGCTTTACGTTAACTACTTTATACAACTTTAGATGCCTTACTTGGTGTTAACAAATTGTAGTAGGCTTGATTTAATTGACAAGGGAGCCGAACACTTGTATAATAATTAGAAAATGTGCTTAAAGTATCTCGAAACTAGCTGTACTCGTTGCACCAAGCACACCGAAAAATTACTTGTGAACGCTTCCGAAACGCACCACTCTAAAATTTGTTAATAAAGATTTAGAATCGTAAAAAGGAAAATATGTGTTTATAAAATGTAATACAATAATAAAGTTTTTAAAAGTATATACTGTGTCCTTTTGTTACTAGTAAGAAAACACGAAGCATAACAACCAAGATAGGAGAGCGCACGGGCTATGATGCATTTCAGACACCTTTAAAATATTTTGAATTTTCGTGCGTCTGCACACCGCTAGTGATATATAAACGGAAATGAAAGAAGACAAAAATTAAACATGCCAACGTCAAAGATTCCTACACAAACAGGTAATTCTGATTAAGGTACTAGTCTGTGACTTAAACCGTTAAACATACAGGCAAAGAAAATCAAAACGCCCAGAAGCGTCACTTCGATATTTTTTGTACTTTAGTCGGCCATATTGTAAATGGTTTAACTGTCAAGTTCTGACAGATGTGGTTCGCGACTTGACGTACCCTTTTCTGACGCTGATTTAAATTTAATTTAATGTGAGGTTCTTCTTTCATCCATTTTATTCAGGTATCGTTTTTAAGGGTATTACAGTTATTTAGCGTGTCAAATGTAGCACAATACCACAACAGCATCACAGACGGAGCAGTTCGTTTGGTTGACTTAGCAGTAAATTGTGTTCTGTGAATTTTACATTTTACTTAAAGTAATCAGTTTTAGTCAAACGCTGGTAAATACCCGTACCATTTGGACATAACAATACGCGGTAGGTATACCTACTACAAAATATTGAACAATGTAATTTTATTTGCATTTCACGTACCTAATAAAAATCCTACTCGATCTACAGAATTATTTTTACTTATTACTTTATTTAATGCGTGCTTCGGTTTCCTGCGAATTACCTTTAGCAATATTATTTAGTTCTTTGTGTTGTATGTCTACAAGTTATATTTAAAATTGGCGCCATTTAATTTTGACGTTAACCATTTTCAATATGGCGAAGGTCACCCAAATTGTGCTCAAAACATCAAAGGAACCGACACAAGTGACGATTCTCTCTTTGATATTCTTTGATACAGGGGCCTAGCTAAGATGACTGGAAGGGTGTTGTCACTCGAGTTTCATATGGGCGTAACGACATGTTTGACGGAGAGATGGCGCAGCAGTTCTTAGTTACCAAAAAATTACGTTTGCGCGCCAAATTTGAAAACCGCACGCAATGCTAATTTAACCTAACCTAATACTGTGCCATTACACTGTCATAAGTCGAGAATCATCCATCCATATCCATACATATATAAAAGCACAAAGGGTTTTTTCTCCCCTTCCTTCAGCGGCTACCGCTTCACCAATTTGGACCATTTTTTTTAAATAAAAGGTCTTTATCCACAGATGGAACATGAAACATTTTTATATTTTTATTCTACGTCGATTTTTTAATAATAATTATTTTAATTTATAATATATATGACAGTCGGCTAGACGCGCATCACTTGGGGCGCCCTTTACAGTAACGTCGCGTGTCATTTTTGGAACTAATGCATCACGTGACGACATTTCGCCGGTTCTATCAACGCTGTCTGTCAGTGCATTGTGTGCTGGGGTAACACTAGTAGGCGTTTTTATCTATATCTATGTATGCAAATGACTTGATTTGTCATTTGCAAAACTTCTTAAGAGTGTCGATTCCTATATATAAAAGCTCAAAGGGTTTTTTCTCCGGTTCCTCCAGCGGCTACCGCTTCACCAATTTGGACCATTTTTTTTAAATGAAAGGATGGAACATTTTTATATTTTTATTCTACGTCGATTTTTCAATAATAATTATTTTAATTTATATATGAAAGTCTGCTAAACGCTCTTTACTTGAGGCGACATCTACGCCAACGCCGCGTCTCCTTATGGAACTAATGCATTACGTGACTTAGCATTTAGCCGGCTTAGTCAACGCTCAGTCTGTCAGTGCATTGTGCGCTAGGGTAACACTAGTAAGACCATTATAGTAACAACTTTTCTTGATAATATTTTCGTATAATTCATTATTTATTATAATACTACAAAAGGTAAATATTCAATATAGCCTGAAAATTTATATCTTTACGTCGATAACACTGTAGTTGGTTCTGTACAGCAATTTGATGCACCTGATTTGATGTTTATTATGTGCATGGGTCATGCTGGAATACTACAGTTTATGCAGTTATGGAATGCAATGACTGGAAGGCATTGTAATTAAAAAGAAACATAAGAAAACTAATTTTTTGATCTTCAGTCTGAATTATACTGTATTGCCTACTCCAAACATTTCCTTAAATACTAGAGAGTACTTATTTTTTAACCGACTTCCAAACAAGGAGGAGGTTCTCAATTCGTCTGTATATATATTTTTTTTTTTTTTTTTTATGTATGTTCGGGCATAACTTTTTTGTTTATGAACCGATTTTAATGATTTTTTGGTGTTAGGTTCAGTATAGTTCCAAGGTGGTCCCATTATAATTTCATTGATATTGGAGCTTGAACTTCGAAGATACTCCTCAAAATCTATTTTTTTATTAACGGACTTTTTTAGTGTTTCCGTATTTCATCTTCCGTTTCAACTAGCAATCGTTTCCTCATTCGAGAAACACCCTTACTAGGTCTACCCATCACTTAAAATTGTAAAATAATTAACTTTTAAAAAAAAGAAAACCGACTTCAAATAAAAACACAAAAGTAACATAAGTTAACTAAAAAGCAAAAAATAAATGTTTTTTATACAACAGTTTAATACTTATTTGTTGTTCCGTTTAATGTAATTAAGAAATTGTTGTTTATTATATAATTATTAATTGTTTTATAATTTTTAAGTCGGTGCCAAGTATAACATAAAAATTCGAATCTAATGTTATATCTATGTTATACTTGGCACCGACTTAAAAATTATAAAACAATTAATAATTATATAATAAACAACAATTTCTTAATTACATTAAACGGAACAACAAATAAGTATTAAACTGTTGTATAAAAAACATTTATTTTTTGCTTTTTAGTTAACTTATGTTACTTTTGTGTTTTTATTTGAAGTCGGTTTTCTTTTTTTTAAAAGTTAATTATATTGCAATAATTTAGTGATTCTAGGCAATGGCAGTAGTAAAGTATAAAGATGTAATCGAATTAGAAGACTGCGAAGTAACTGCACAGTTTTATCGTACAACTAACGCACTCCTTTAATGTCGTTTTGCTTAACAGTTAATTACGAGGATACCATCTACCTACACATATTATAATTGTGTAACATATAAACCGCATAGCCACAAAATGATAAGCAAGTTTCAGGACTCTTGCTTATTTATTAGCATAGGTACACTAAACAGTAAACATTGTAAAATATTTATCTATAGAACTAGGATTTAAATATATATTGGTAGCTCGTATAAACCAGGATTAAAACACATAAAATTCACCATTATTGAAAGTTTTGGAATAAGAATACAAGTCATCTGCAGACATAGAGAACCAAGATCAAGTCATCAAGTTTTTTTGTTCCTACAGCAAAACCAATTGTTTACTTTTAATCTTGAATTTGATAAAAACCGGTTGAAGTTATTAATCGATTTATTTATAATATATTAACATAAACTTCAGAGAAGTCAAGCTTATTAATGGATAAAAATTATTTGGTATATAAACTGACCCCTACCACTGTAGTGAAATTTTCAAATAGCCATGAAATTACTACGGAGGCAAAGTCGCAAAAAGCGGTACGGTGCTAACTGCTATTCGTGATATCAGTAATAATAAAAACATTCTTGTCTCGCCGACACACGTGTTTGCTCGACGAAGAACGATGTCGCTGTTCTTTCGAATTCTGCGAATTATGTCTGCAGTAAGCACTTGCAGCTGGGTAATGTAGCTAATTGCTATAAGGCCGGTAGTACACTATCAAAGATTTGATAAAAGATCTTTTATAAAATATCTTTGTCAAAGAAATTTTACAATGTAATGGGCTATATTTTATAAAAGATTTCTTTTATAAAATATCTTTTATCAAAGTTAGCTACACTCGACCATATTTGATAAAAGATTTAACAACCACTTTACAAAATCGCGTCAACTAAGTTCACGTGGTCACTCGATGCTACTAAAACTTTAATTTCTGAATATGAAAGTTATGAATTTTTGTATGATGTTCAACAAGAAGATTACAAAAATAGAAATAAAAGATTAGAGGCGTATCAAGAAATTTCCAATTTGATCAGCAGTGGATGCACACACATTAATGTAAAAAATCTTCTTTAAGTGCTTTATAAATGGCATCACAGGTTTCGGGTATTATAGAGCTTAATGTACATTGTGGTATTCGCATAGAATACTTTAAGCTGGAATAACTTTCTCCAGTGGCCAAAAACCGAAGAGTCACAAGAACGCGATTTTCTACACTAATGTAATTTCTTAAATGGGTATTCTTTCGCGCAATAAAAGGAGCAACTTTTGATACAACCAGCTGAAATGTAGCATCATCCATTCTTGAATAATTTTTATAACATGACATATCTTCAACTCTGAGTTCCTTCAATAAGCTTTGGTGTATACCCAGATCGTCACGTCTCGAAACCCATGGTTTAACCCCCACTCACGTCTTCTTTGCTTTTTACTCTTAGTCTTTTGTTTTTTTAATATTGCACAAATTATGACAATTGAACTAATTGAAGCCACACAAGCAAGATGCATGGATAGCTAATATATATATATTGGTGTTTTCACTTTTTAATATTTACATTGTTTTGCGAGGGACCCACAAATGTATTGCCGCGAGAGGGCAGCAGTGACGGTAGATTTCTCTGACAGCGTCCGTGAATTTTAACCTAATCCTCCTGAAATGTTCTGACAGTTGACGAGACAATTCGATTCCTTCAAAAAGTAAAATAATAACGAATAAAAGCATACTTCGGTGATTTATTAATTAACACACCAATGTAATTCACAAAACTCAATTTAGTAGAAGCTTCAGCTTAGTAAAAAGACAGACTACCAGCAGAAAATTAAAGAGGAGTAAGTACTGTTTTAATTTTAATCAAATATGTATGTAGAATAACAATTAACTAGTAAAAACACAGTTAAGAAGTTGAGAAATACTTAAATTAATTATTTTCAGGCAGTTAAAAGAATTGTACTTCCGATCACTGTTGATAATAATCACAGCATATAAAAATTTCCTTTTGCTGTAATTTAAACAATCAACATCCTTTGTATTTTAGTAGGCAGCTACATGTTACAATGGAAAAAGCTGGTTTAATTTAAAATTACACTAATGCTAAATTAACTACAATTTAGCATACTCTACAATTTCTAAATAGTTAGGTATATCTATTTAATTATGTTTCTCATAATGATTGCAATATTTTTTAGGATTCATAACAACACGAATAAAGGAAAAGTTAAAAGAGCCCCTTTACTTCATTTAAATGAAGTCTGCACAATTTTCGTTTGCCAAAGCAATGGTATACAGTGTGATTCATATGTGGAACGAATTTTCAGGATAGATTCAGAATCTAAATATAATCGAAAGAATTCTCATAAACATGGGCCTGAAAACCCTTCATTATAGGGTTACAGTTTCTTGAAAATAAACCAGGCTAATCACTTTTTGTAGATAACTTTTGCAGTAATTGCACTCAAATTTTAAAATTTCATATGTGAGCATTATTCACGTAATTAGTTATTCATGTATTTGTAATAATTTTGGTTTGAATAAGAACACCAGAGGTGTCTCGTACGGGGGGGGGGGGGGGGGGGTCACGTAATTATATTCTACATATTTTAGATTTTAGCATTTTTTTGAAAAATCTTATTCTCCATACAAAATTGCCCAAAAACATGTTCTCATGTTGAAAATTTCTAAATCTAACAATTTTCGAGATAATATGCTTTTCAAAAATTAAATTGCCATGAAGGTCTAATAAGTGTTTTCTTAATACGATAGAATAGAATACTTTACACAAAACTTTGAGAGTAAATTCTATAAACATGTGTCCATAAAAGCTGCTTATGAAATTAAATCTATGGAAGAGAATACTGTTCCCACTTCTGTAGACTGCAACTTGCCCGGTAATGAAGAGTTTTTGGGCACATATTTATAGGAACTTTTTATTATTTTCAGATTCTTAATCTGTACTGAAAGTACATCCCAACATATTATCAATCATCCTGTGTGCATCGCCACATATAACCACAAAAATATGCGTTGATTCCTCAACTGCAACTGGTATGTCACCATCCCAGTGGCAGAATTACCAGGTCGAGAACCCTGTGTTATGATTACCTTGTCGACGTGCCATCATAGTAGGACAACGACAAATATAATAGTGACTACTTGTTCAGTGAAAGCTGCATTTGTATTTATTCAAAGCGTACAGACATGCAGTCATGTATGGTTTATGGTTTAATTATAATTTTTTGCAGACTTGCAAAACGCATTAATTATTTTATAATTTAAAAGATTTTTTTAATGAATTTATGTTTATATCAAGTATATGTTATTGGAATGCTTGTCTAGTGCTTAACCCGGGAGAGGTCGCGCTAATCAAATAGTAGTTAGAGGTCGCTCGGGGTAAACAATGACCCCAATATTAATTATTGATTTAAAATTAAATAAAACCGTGGAATTTGTGTATTAATTTATTTCAAAGAATTATACAAGAATAGTGTATATATTATTAAAATTAAAATTGTTCTTGAACATTCCTCTTGCATTCCTCGCAAATATATTTAACCCGGGAGAGGTCGCGCTAATCAAATAGTAGTTAGAGGTCGCTCGGGGTAAACAATGACCCCAATATTAATTATTGATTTAAAATTAAATAAAACAGTGGAATTTGGCAACGACAAGCGGTTTTTTACATGTGGTTTACAAAGTTCCTCATCAGTTAGCACTTCTTCCATAAATTGTAACAATCGTTTTTGCTCGTTTTCGTATTCCATATTAAAAAAAAATTAAAACACAATGAAAGGTCGCACGGGGTATAAAATGACCCGGTTGCTAAACAAGCGTCTGCCGAAAGAAACAGCTAAATCCAAACTGACTGTTTCACACACCTGACTGTAGAGAACATATGTACAAGAAAATACATTAAGTATGGCGACACCTGCCCACAACCCAGAGAAGTAAATTACAGTTAACTATTACTGGGGTCATAAATTACCCCTAGCGACCTCTCCAGGGTTAACTTAACATGCTAAAAAAGTACTAAATTAGTTAACGTAGATTTTAATGTTTTCATGTTTTTTTACGTATTTTATGTGTTTTAATCCTGGTTTATACAAGCTACCCTTTGATATTTAAATCTTAGGTTTGAGATGAATATTATAGAATGTTTATTGTGATCTGTATAATAGGCAGGAGCCCTTCTGAAATTTTGTAAAATAATCGCTATCCGCACACAAGTAAATAATAAACTTTTGAAGTACTTAAAATACTTGTTTTTATTACTAATTATAATGTTAAAGAGATGCACTATGTCTAGAGTGACTGTCCGCATAGATTTTGTCAATACAGTACAATTTTAATGTATTATTATGTACTGATTTTTGTTTCTGTTCTATTTTTAATGTTTTAAATTACGTTTATCATTTTGTGCTTATGCGGTTTGTATGTTACACAATTATAATATGTGCAGGTAGATGGTACCCTCGTAGGCAACTGTTAACCGAAATGACATTAAAGCACTGCATTAATTCTACGATAAAATTGCGCAGTTACTTCGTTGTCTTCTAATTCGATTACATCTTTATACTTTACTACTGCTATTGCCTACTTTCACTAAATAATTGCAATAAAAATTAGTACTCTATAGTGTTTAAGGAAATATGTAGAGTAAGCAATAAAGTATGATTCATATGGGTCAATTATCAATTTTTTTCATGTTTCTTTTTTTAATTACAATGCCTTACAGTCATCCCATTCTATAACTACATAAACTGTAGCATTCCACCGTGACCCATGCACATAATAAAAATCAAATCGGGCACATCAAATTGCTTTACAGAACCAATTTTGTTTTAGATTTTTTTTTCTTGGTATTTTTGCTTTGCAATAAGCCTTTTGGAGTCTTATCGATGTCAAAACTGAGTGCATTGAAATCTGTTTTTTTCGAATTTCCCAAGAAAATCAAAACCAAGTTTTACCGCCTCCTCGCATTAACAATCGTTTTCCCGAAGTTGAATAACTACAGTGCCCCCTACAGTGATAATCAGTGTGAAGATATAAATTTTCAGGCTATATTAAATATTAACCTTTTCAATATTGCAATAAATAATGAATTATAGGAAAATATGATCGAGAATAGTTGTCACTATAATGTTCTTATAATTCTTGAGTTATGACAGTATAATATCACAGTATGAACACACTCAGGTTAGAATAGCATTGCGTGCGGATTTCAAATTTGACGCGCAAACGTCTTTTTAGTACCTACTGCGCCATCTCTCCGCAAAACATTTCGTGACGCCCATATCAAACTCGAGTGACAACACCATACCTTCCAGTCATCTTGCACACAAGCATAGAGCTGTTGTTCATCCATCATATGATGACAACTGTGATAAAATATTTTATGTAGTGTAATACTAGTTTTCAAATCTTTTTTAATCTTTGAATAAAAGAATATTTTATAAAATCTTTTATAAAAGATCTTTTATCAAATCTTTGATAGTGTAATACCGGCCTAAGGATAGTATTTCTACGCGCATGTTGCTCTTGCTAGTAGTAGTCATATGCAGAGTTAAATTTATGCATGTTTCATCAACATGTGGACCACAAAAAATTAATCTGAAAATGCGTAATGTATAATATTAAATGCATATTTTAGAGATTTTTATAATTACTTGCATATTTTTGAAAACTTTTAATGCATATTACCTTTTTTTGCTATTTTACATGCTTTCTATAAAAATATTTAGGTATTTTAAAAGAATTTCAACATTCTGCAGCAATTTCTGCTACTTACTTATTTTCAAGAATTAAAAATGGTATCGACCTAGATCCGCCCCTTCGGCATTATGCTAATGGAATGCGCGAAAGATTTTAGTGTTAGAAATTCCCAAAGAACCAGTAAACATTTTTTAGGAAATACAACCTACTCGCAAACTCTGCAGTTCCAGTGTGTTCATTTTAGTTTCAGTGGCGGCTCGTGGTGTGGCACAGTGGCAATTTATGAAAGTATGTGAGAAATGCGCCGCGGGCAATTTTTTCAAATGTAAGCTTGGCCTTTTTGAACGAGTTTTAAGAGCACGTGAGATTTCAGGGTATCCTTAGAAAAAATGCAAAGTTTTACATTTCTTCAGGAGTAAAATTTGAAAATTTTTACAGTAAAGTGACAGGTAATAACTTTTTTGTTCATATTCCCATTTTTATTTGAGCTTTTAACACACTTTAATTAATTTGTTAAAAAATAAAATCTATGCGCCTTTCTTTCTGATGTACAAAGTGTTCATCACTACTTCATTAAAGTTTGGAGTAGTAGCTAAAAGTTTTTTTTCGAGTAAACGCATTGCTTAAGCACACAGTCTACTTTCCTGCTTTCTAGCAAAAGTTTTTATTCTCTTTAGGTTTAAAAACATTTTTCACTCTCTGCCGAACTCAATGTTGCTTCTCGTATTTTAAACGTTGTTTTAACATCATGAATCAAATGATTTTGTTTAATTAACTTAATCACACATGTTTACCGAATTTTCCGGCGATTAATTTGAAACCATAAGACACTTGTAGATACAATGCAACGAGAATTTATTGAGTGAAACACGTCTATAAAAGGGATCGGGAGAGGTGCTCTGTTTCAATACGAACTCATTTGAAAACGATTTTTCGATACCAAATTTTAACAAATTCAAAGTTTTTATATTTGACAAAGTTTAGTCTGTATAATAAAAGTTATAAAATTGTGTAAATTGTAATACAGAAATTTTAAAATTTTAAATCCAAATTATAGAACAAAAAATATGTATGTTTATTTCCTAGTCGGCCGACCTCACTTATATACTTATATTAAATCATTTTAAGCCAATTACTCCTAGGTTGCTTTTGTACACCTATAAGTTTAAATTTTCATTTGAACAATATTGTAAACATGCCCCATGGCAATTCTTGTTTTACTTAAGTTATTTTCTTTCGATTTTTACTGATAAGACAACAATGTTAACTAAAGTTAACGAAATACCTACAAACCAATTTTTGCATTTAATAATTAAAAAATGCGTCAGTACATAACAAATAGTTATATTAAACTAGTGGGACCCATTGCAAAATAATAAGCAACTTATAACACTTCTTTGTAGAAAATGTTAAACACGAAGAGCATCTATGGGTTTACTTATATTTTATTTACTGGCAAATGGGTGAAGAAAGGGTATGCAGTTCTGAAAACTAACACCGGGAAGCAACAGCTGGCGCTGTAAGTGGCAAGCGCAAGTTCATTTAAATTATTTTTACATTTTTTCAAAGATTTAGGATTTATATGCACATCTACACAGTAATCGCTTTTATTTAAAAAAATTAATGATATAAATCGGCTTAGTAGAACTCTGGTAATAGCTGTCAAACGAAATGGCAACACGTTTTACATATAAAAATAATAAATTAATTTTTGTTGTTCGTGGGATATTGTAAAAATCCCACTCTTGAATTAAAAATGTTTGATAGTTCTGGTTTCATTGGCCAAATGTATAAATACACTGCAACATCACTTGTTCTTTGGAATCGTGATGTTTCCTAGCAACAACACAATTTCGTTGTCAATGAAGCGACAGAATTATCCATAGAGAAAGAATATAATACGTTTGAATTATCGCTAATTTTTAATTCACTTGTGGGATTGCTGTTGAGTATTCAGCGCTATGTTACAAGCGCCAATAAAATGCTTTCATTTCCAGACAAATGTTATGCGGCACTTAATTTCCCGTAGCCATGTGTGTATAGCGTACTTACATCGCCGGTAGTGGCATTAATTATTTGTATAATAAGAAAAGAAAGTGATACTGTTTTTTCCGCGTGTGCAGTTTATTTTGCGAGCTGAAGGCGAGTGAAATAAACCACACAAGGGAAAAAGACACTTCTTCCCGAGTTTCACATGTGATTTATTCTTGGACCTTGAGAAATTTATCAAAACACATTCATTTTAAAACTAATCTAAATTTAATTATTTAATTTGACAGTTGTGTAAAAATTGTGTTTGGATGTAAGATGCTTTTTAAAAGCGGGATCGATATCACTTTTCCTCCCGGCGCCGGCGGCAGAAAAAGTAATTTTGTTCCCACTAAGCAACAATTGTTAACTTTCGACTACAAAATGAGGGTCGAAAAGCCTACTTTCTAACAAGGTCGACGTTGTTTTATACAGTGTGTTGTCTAAGTACGTACATAAACTTGAGACGTCCATTCTTTGGGTTATTTTATGTGGAAAGTTCAGATGAACCGATAATATTTTCTTAAGGACTTACAGCCCTTTGAAGAAAGAACAGTCTAAGCACTTTTTTGTCGATAACTTTCGCAGGAGTTGCAATAAAATTTTGAAATTTTTGAAACCGTTTAGCCGATAATCTTGTACAAGCTGAGGAAACTTCGAAAAATTTTAGCCAAGGTAGATCAGTGTACGACTTTGAAATCGTTTTGTGATCTAAAATGTTTTACTCAAAAAGACGTTGAGGTTCCCAATTTTTTGAAATAGAACTATATCGCGCTAATTAAAAACAGGTTTGGTAATAACTCTTTAATGATGAATTGATGACATAAATACATATTATTATAATGAAGTAGTAAACACAATTCAATTATAATTAAGTCCCAGTAAACACAACTCAATTATTTGAGAATTTAAATTTTTTTATAAAGTTTTATCGGTAATGGAAACAAAATACATTAGCTATTGAACGCTAAAAATACAAAGCAAATTGTTCATTTAGTAGTCTTCGTTTTCACGTGAATTAGAAAAAAAAAAAGGAAATTCATGTGTTTTCATTTCATATGCAGGCGCCGCTATAGGAGTTTTTTGGATTCCGCACCGGAGTCCTAAGCCCCTCTTAAGCGAAGGGATAGGTTAAAACAAATAATATCGATAAAGGAAAATTTCCGTGGATAGTACTGTCCCGGTATTTACCTTGTGGCCCAGGAAAACCACGGAAAAACCTGGGCCGGGACAGCCGGCCGGGCCGGGGGTCAAATCCAGCCCTCCCGAATGGAAGACGGACGCTTTTACCGCGGAACCACCTCTCTCGGTACGTATGTGAACAAGCTCTTAATGATGGCCTTTGTTCTTTGGTTATTCTGGCTGGGTTACATCCGCCTCGGCTCTTGGATGAAGAGCATCTGTTCTCCTTTCTACTTCCCGTAAGTTGAATTAAACCTTCACATCGTACGTGTCCTTGCTCTGTACTCTGGACCCTGAAAATAACTCCGATTTAACTTAAATCCTGGACTAAACCGGGCTCTATTTACCTCACCAAATCGCCATATTTATATTTGGTAGAAATACGCCTTCGAGGTTTCGTCTGTCTGTTTTCGTTTGGCTTCACAAGGGTTGCTTTACGGTGTGGACTGTGGTTTCACGCCCAATCCTGCTCCTTTACCTGGACTGGGAACCAGCTGGGTGCTGTCTTGAAACCCCTCCTTTCAACTCGAGTAAATTGGCCTATTGGCTGTCGGCGACCATGCTTCATCATACATCATCTATAGGAATCTAAAAACATTTATCAAAATAATTAGATAATTTATTATCACACAAAAGGACCTTTCCTGTTTCCTGTAGGTAGTAAGTGCAGGTCAAATTATTAGAAAAAAATGGAAAATGTCTACTGGATATTAAAGTATAATGTTACTCAGCGCGTATGATTTGATTGAGATACATCACGTGCACACGTCACTAAATGGCAGTTGTCAGCAGTCGTCTGTAGGGTAAACAAGAAGTTTCAGCCTACAGCATAGCAGTTTATAGGTATATCGTGTTTATTAGTTTTTACATCTTCCTAGTCAGTGAAATTTTGATAAAATCGTTAATAGATTTTAATTAAACAGTGATACCCATTGTAACATGACCTACCGATCTAAAATATAAGCTCTAATCAGCTGTGTTCAGTTGAAATTGCAAAACATGTTCACTTTGAATTTTGTGTTTTATAGATAATCTTCAAAGAACCACTTCTTTACACTAAATTTTATAAAGGTTATAAACTCTAATTCACACACTTGGTTTTACCAAATATAAACAAAAAACACTTCAAAATTTAGAAAATACAGGACAAAAACGATGTAAAGGTATACAAACACGTGGGGCTGAATGCAATGTTTATCCTTCACACCAAAAGAGCGTAGTAAAATCTCAGCAAGCTCGAATAAAAGAAACAGCTGACGAAAAATAATGTACTTGTTTGTTGTAAAAAACTGGCGAATCCTGCAATATTATGCACATAATCTAGTCTCTCAACAGATATTTTTTTTATTTAAATATATGTATATAGTTTAGAAATTAGCATCATTTTTTTAAACGCTTTAAACTTTTTTGAATTTCTATGATTATTTTATATATATAGATATTAGAACCTATCAGAATGCAATATTGACCAACCTAAGTGGTATTATCGTGGAATTTTTCGGCAATATTTCATATGCAGCTTTCTTAACAACAGATAAACAACTATTTAGGAATATGTTGCCTTAGTTACGTAAACAAACAAATTGTAGAGTTATAATTTAGTGTTTTTAAAATAAAATAAAACTTTGTATTTATTGTTGTATTCATCAAATGATTTTGTCAAATGCCACTCGAAATTTGAAATTTTTTGGTTATATATTACATTACTCAAACTTCATACACAGTAACTGATCGTGTCAGTTTGACAGAAAAACTAGTGATGGTCATAATCGAAGGATTTTCATAATTCATGATTGCCATTAAAATAAATTTAATAATCGAATGATTCATTCTGATAAAACTATTCAGATGTTCCCATCTAATAAAAACGCCCTTCGCTTGCTTCTCGAATTCGCTGATGAATGAACTCTCTTTCTCATCGTCTTTGCTCGGACCACTCGGCAAAAACAGAGTAAACCTTACACTTCGAATAGTTCACCTTAAGACAATTTTTGTATGCTTGTATCCCGCAATTACCAATTATTTTAAATAAATTTTTTTAATCTCAGGATTGTTATTAAGGTTTAGAAAAAACTATGATAAAATGAACAAAACAGAAATACACAACCAAATATCACGTTACAAAAGTCTTTATTAAGTGTCAGTTTGAAGTTGTACTAATTCACAGAAAATCAAGGAATTTTAAAATTTATTTTTCTTAAAACAAACACTTATCTTAGGTTCTTCACAATTACTGTTGTGGTCCTGGACTTGATAACTGTTGTATGATATAATCTTTCTGCTCTGGTTAAAATATTACCAAAAAACACACCACTCAGCTCTAAATAACAATCTTATTACCATTTATTTATTCAAGACCGTTACTGTAATTTTGCAGCTTCTTCCACTGTAGCCTCAAATACGTATTGAATTGCTTTTCCACTATCTTACTTTTGAATACTTTCAATATAATTCAAAATGCTTCTATCCGTTTTCTTATTTATTTTACCTAACTAGAAAACACTATTTTCATTTAATAAGACTGGTTTTCCTTCTCTTTTCTTTCAGGAGTCCAAAATTCTTCGTCTGTGTTTACAGGACGAACCGTAACTAACTACAATTCCGTTTTCTTTTGTCTTCTTCCCTAACCTACTATTTTTTTAGACAAATAACTCTCATGGTCAACGAGTGTTCCAGTTTGCAGTTGTCAAAGTATCAAAATGACATTGACATTCATAATCTCCAAGAATGATGTTGTGGTCCTTGACTTGATAGCTTTTGTATGATATAATCTTGCTGCTCTGGTTAAAATATTACCAAAAAACACACCACTCAGCTCTAAATAACAATCTTATTACCATTTCTTTATTCAAGATCGTTAATGTAATTTTTGCATTTGTCAAAATATCAAAACGACATTGACATTCATAACCCCCCAAGAATGACATTTAACGATGAACAAAAGAAGTAAGTTTAAACTTCTTACATCTTAAACCTTTTAAACATTTCTAAACTAATTCATAACTTAAATTAACATAAATAATAATCGCATCAATCTGATTGTGTTCCTCTGTCTTTCAGTGTGTACAAACTCCACAGATGTTGTAAAATATCAATGATATAAAATAACCACGTTATTTGAATTTTAAACATGAAATATACCAAGAATACGCATTCCTGAATTTGAAACTTTGAATACCAACAACTTACTGTTTTCACAAATCTGTAATTATAAAATAAAATAAAACAAGCATTCCAAAGACTGTCATTAAAAAATTACAATAATCCAATCCAAACAAACCAGCTTCAAGATATCATAGCAGTATATAAAGAATCTATTTTAAATCTGTGATAGATTATGATGATGATGATTAAATGAATTTTGTATTTTCATATTGTTTATTAATTAGACTTTTAGAGCAATACTAAAATTTTCAAAACAGTGTGGGGCTAACTGTCATCACTGCTATTAATAACATCAGCATTATCTTAATGTTCAAATAAAAACATTCTTATCTCGTTGTCTACCCGTGTTTGCTCGGCGAAGAACTTCGCCTTTATTTATTCGCATTCACGTAATTATGTCTGCAATCGCATTGGACATTTGTAACTGGCTGGCTATTGTTATGCCGCCGTAGTAGAAAAAAAATAAACGAAAATTTAAAAATCGTAAAATCCGATTAGATTCATTCGAAATATCCCAGCACTAAGAAAAGCTGCAAACTGATATTAGTTACTATGCAACAAGTATTCGTAATATAACTGGTAAATTCAAAACTTCTATGTGACTACTACAGAAAATAATAAGCGAGAATCGATTTATTATACAATTAATTTTGAATTTAAACAAAAACATGAAAATTTGATGCGAGTGTAAAATACTTCAACGAAATCAATTAATTTATTATATTTAATTTAAACATTGCGCTTTTTTTAGTATAAATTGCATATTTCTTCGTGTTTTCTAATATCTTTGACCAAACCGTAAAATGGGCAACCAGCATCTTCATTTCTGCAGAGAGTATGTGATGTACTGAAAAAATTTTCTAATGCAAAATTTCGTGTTGATAATAACCACATCCGGCATAGTGGACATTTTCCTTCTGTCTCTTTTAATATGTTATAGCAAGATTCACAAATACTGTGCCCTTTTTGGCACATATAGATTGGCGAATCTAAAAGGCTTTTACATGCAGGACACTCAAATTCATCTAACAATTTTCTACTAACGTATTCAACTTCATCATCTATTATAATTTTGCAGAATACGCCATTATTTTTAACATTTAAGATAATTTTACAGTACATAGGATGTACACGACTATAATTGATTTGATGTGTAAAATCAGTGCTATCATGCATTTCAATAGACTGGTAATAATAAGGAACAATTTCAACATTACTAAATGTGCAGGGAACATTTTGTGTTTGTAATGTTAAATGGCACTGGTCAATACTAGATTTGACGTGATTAAGTCTCATTATTTTAAACCTAAACAATCCCGTTCTGCTCCAAAACTGGACAAGGATCAGAAAGTTTTCCTCTTCAATTTTCACTAAACGACAATTGTTAGTTACTTTACTATGCAAGAGAAGTTTTACGATGTTATCATCTGCAACCAAAGCAGGGTGACTTTCGTTCATATGATTTGCAACATCGTAAGTCGGCCCTTTCCAATCGCAAAATGATATAGGGCATCGAGTGCTCGGTTCCTTTGTTACGGTAGGAGCCATCGTAAGTATTATTTATTGTATATATTTAGTGGATAGTAAATTAAAATAATTTTGAAAAATTAATTATAGTAAAAAAACTTACCTTATTTATTGAGCTGTCCACCAAGTCTCATTAAATCTTGTTATTTTATATAAAATATAAATTATTGTACTTACTATTTGATTAAAAAATAGGAAAATACAAACGATGATAGCGACGATAACAAGATATATGCAGCTAAGTCAGGGTCACTTGCACTTCTAACGTGTTCCAACTTGCAAACGAGTTTCCTGAGAACAATGAACTCGACTTGATCGACAGGACTTATGTGCAATTGTAACTTCGGAGGAAGTTTCTGAAACAAAGGAAATCATTGTTTTTTGTTAATTATTCGAGATTTGTTAAATTTTATATTGTGGCATAATAAATAATATATACAGGTTGGGCAACAAAACACCTTAATAAATTTAGACAAAACAATCACTGCTCCTAAGCAATTAAACGTAAAAAATGAACGAAAGTGTTGAATTGTAATGGGCTACGAGTTGGGCAGTATTGTTCTAAAATTTTGGTGTATATACCTACAGATTCTCACCATTTTAATGGAAACATGAATAACTAATAAGTCCGACAAGAAAGGAATAGGTCACATGACAAGTGCGACAAGGATGAGAGATTATGAGCGAGCCAAGTGCGGATTCACGTATCCACGTATACTTGTAATTTTAAAACGGAAACTTGAATTTTTAAAAATTATATTAAAACATTCCTGGATGTGTGAACCCTCACTTGGTCCATTCATTATCAGCCTTCCTTAGAGCACTCATTAGTTGCATATAATATAGTAACAATTTGTTATGTAGATCGTTGCCACACCCTTTATTGTATGATAAAAACGTTATACCGGCTTTGAAAGACGCGACTGATATGTCGTTGTTAATAAATGTTTTGTCAGGACAGCTCTACCTACCTAAATAATTATTATGAAACACCGTAAATTTCAATTATCGATATTTGTTTAATTTATATCTTACTATGACTTTCATACTTTTACTTATTTTAAATTTAGTTTTCCGGCACACACATATGAGCCATGACAATAAATAGTTATAAAAACACAAAAGTACTTACGCTATAGTAATTTATATACACAATTGATGTTCAACACCAACACATGTAACTATGACGATAAAAACCACATATGAGCTGATTTGTTCTTCGTTTTCACTGCACTTCGTATATTTATTAAGCAACTTTTGCACACTTGTAGACACTTCTTCAACATAACATCGGCGACAACGTTGCCAACGTACTCGTATAGACGCCTGAAAAGAACGTCCTTATACAGAACAATCACATTATCATAGTTGGTGTGCAGAGAAGTTACTGACCTCTAGCGATATGATAAGGGCAACAGCATTTGTGCACAACATATTATGCCTTACTTATAGGCAACCAACGATTCTTGTCAAAATTATCAAATAAGCAACTTACATTTGTGCTAACAACATTATACAGGCTGAGTCAAGCTATACGCCTTTTTTTTTAGTGAGTTTATTATTAGGAATTTATTAAAAATTTTTGGTATGCATATGTTTCGAATGTTGCTCTACAACTTGGCGCAGTCAGTTTTTTGATTGGACGTCAAATGTCGAAATAGCGATTTTCAACTGTTTATTTTTAAATGGAACGGTACGACTTTTTTTGGCTTAAACGATGCTGTATGATGTTTACAATATGATCCTTACTGCATTTTTCATAATTTTTACGATTCAGGAGCAGTAGAGTTACCAGTGCCATTCCTCCAATTTGCGGGCAGGGTGCTAAATTTTTGTGCGGGCCGGTAATTCAGTAATCACCCAAAGAGCGAAAAAGAGGGAGATAAATGGAAGCTGCTAAAATTATAGGGTGTCTTCCCCTCTCAGCTAAAATCAGTAGACATAAGAAGAAAATGAAACAACAATCACTTTAATTGTTTTATTAACTTGAAGTAGTTCTATCATAATTTATAATGAACAATTGTAATGGAAAACTTAATGCTAGACATAATTTAATGAGTAACATAAAAATACGGTAACAAACAAAATCATACCCAGACATAATTATTTTCATTTTGCAAGTGTTGGGAAGTGCAGGTCAGGTCCTAGGCGGTTGCGATAGCTGCGCTCTCTAGAAATGTTGAATACAAGTTTCTACAAGTAATGAGAATTACGAAATTATAGTCTTTGAAGCAATAGCTAATAATCCAGGGGCGCATTTAACGTCGGTGCAATCGGTGCATTGCACCGACGGGCCCAGGGCTGGCGGGCCCCTGTGACCGTGTATTAGGAAACAAAATCTTTATTCATATAGAAAATATTTATTTCTAAGCAAGACTAAAATGGTAAAATGTATTATTTTAACTTTAAATATTTATCTCCAAATAATGTAAAATAATACCTTTACATGGGCGTGTAATACCGCCGACTTGATTAGCAAAGCATTAATTTCATTGTTTAGAATTCAATATTAATAAACTCGATTCCTGGAACTGGAACGGGCAAACTCACGTGCACCTTTGACGCTCTCTGCCGATCCGCCACAAAGTCAAAGAATTCAATAAACAAAACGAAATCTGAGAATTTTGAGAGTGATAGTAAGAAATATTTAAATATTTTTATTTATTGACTGGAATCATTTAATTTTTTTTCCTAAAGTAACATTTGTGACAGTGCAATAATTACCTAAAATTAAAATTTGAGCTCAAAGTTTTCCATTTTCTGATATTTCTCAATGGCAAAAATATTTTCATTTATCCTTTTATTTGTCTAATTGCAATATTTGTTTTGCTTTTAAGAATAAATCAAAGTACAAACACAAATCAGGCGCTGAAAAGCGTGCGACATCTGATAGTAAACAAATATGAACGAAACAGGTCGCTGGTACCCACATTTTTTACGTTTAAAATATTCTCGCGTCCAGAAGTAATGGTAATTTACATCTAATCGAGCCGGTACAAGCCCGCTGCAGACTCAAGGCGTTGGTTACGTAGGTAGGTACGGGCGGCGCTTCTACTACGTAACAAGCGCTAAGATAGTTAATGCGCTCACGAAATGGTGATAACAACTTTATTTATAGAGTTATCAAAAATATGCAAATGAAAAATATTTTTTTTATTAGAGCTAATCGATAGGCGGAGTATTTACAATTTCCAAAAATATGTTTTTTAATCACTCGATTACACTTATTAAGGGCTATCAAATAATATGACAATTTGTATTGATTGAATATTTTGTTTTTGAGTAATCGAGCATTAAAGTTTAAACTTTCCAAAATTCACAGCGGCCTTTATTTTGAAGATACAGCATTTGGTAAAAAAAGCATTTGATTTGTCTTTAGATGCACTACAACACTATGTGTTTAAAAGTTCAAAAAAGTGTTTAGAAAAAATCTATACCAAAAAATCAAGTATAATTCCGGTTCCGATTAACGACCTTACAAAGAACTGCCCGCAAGTAAAACACAATTGCAATGTTTTTACTGCGCATAATTTAGGTTTTTGTAAAGAAGGGGAAAAATGGTTTAAACTTTCTTGGTGCTGAGGTCTTTATTAATTCCAATATTCTGATTTCTATGGTACTGAAGTAATATTATCAATGCTTAGTAAGGAAAAGGTTTGTACCCTATGTGCAGTAATCAATGCTAGCAAAATTCCTAATTTTTCAGTTAATTGTTTAAAATTTAATTATTCTAAAGGGTATAACTTAGTAATGAAGATCAGTACTAGTGCAGTATCCCAAGTTTTTTCATACTTTGGTTTGGTTGGCGTTAGTCTGAAAACGCCTATAATCTTTTGACGATTCTTTTATTTGCAAAGTCTTCACTTCGAATCAGTGAGATTGCTGATCTGTCAGCATTGAGGGTTGCATAGGACGCACTATTGTTAAATCTTTCTAGCAAAGAATTAATAACAATATTCGCTGATGATTGAAACGGATTATAACGGTCCTTTTTACAAAAAAGCCACCAACCTTGTAATGACATATTGTACTGCTTTAATGTTGCACTAGAAAGTGCATAATTGTACGGCAATCAGATTAAGGTTCCTGCACGCACCAAATCTTATCAAAATCGGCCAAGGGGTTCCGGAGATATGTATAGAGGAATGAACTAAGTGTATTGTGTAGATTGAAAACTCACCTAAGAAGCACAATGACTTAAATGAGAACGTCAGATTTGGCAATACTTTCAATCGAAAGAGATAGCTACTCTCAACAATTTGAATTTACAAGATATTGTGAAAAAAATTATATCGGCTAAAGTTTCGCGGGGCGTTTGCTTATAAACATTTTTTTAAATATTTATTTTCTGTCTGTGTTTAATTTTGTTTGTATTAAGAGAAAAATAAATTTTCGGGAAATTTTGTATTGTTTGCTGTATTTTTGAATGGTTTTATGGACTAGCGGCTAGGTCTGTTGGTCACTTCGCTGCGGAGTGCGGGCCCCTGCATGACTTGCACCGAACCGCTGCTTACCTTAAAAACGCGCCTGTAATAATCGTCAAGTTAAACAACGTTTTGCTTGACAATTAACGTTTAGTCTACCGGGAATAGAATTGTACAACCAATAAATTTCACTAAAATAACGCATATTAAAAAAATAAAATATAATTCATTCGTGAAGGATGTTCGATTTTCTTTTAAACCAGTAACATATATAAAAAATAGAACTATTTTTTACATTTAAAAAATAGCTGCTTCAAAGATAACTTTAAATTTAACGGGAATTTACTTAAAATCATTAAAATATCGTATTTGTATCCCCTTTACAATTTTACAAAATTAATAAACATGATTCTCACCCTCGGAGTGTTTCCTGATGTTTAAAAAAAGTTTTAGGCGTTCCGATTTTAAAAAAAGCGACCCCAATGGCATTTCTAATTATAAGCTTATATCGCTGTTACCTGTATTGTCCAAAATACATGAAAAAGGTTATAAAATCTCAAATTATGAAGTTTTTCTTGAGTGTAACAAAATGTTTGTTCCCAACCAGTATAGTTTCATAAAAACACTACTAACCCAATGTTAGAGTTCATTAACAAAACGCTCAATCGGTTCAATTTATTTGAATATGGAGAACTTTTATTTGCAAATTTTTGCATTCTTAGCAAAGCGGTTGACTGCGTACGCCATGGCCTTCTAATTCAAAAATCAAAAATTATAAAATTAATTAAATTAAAAGAATATGGTTTCGATTTAGATAAAGTTAGCCGTTCTAAACAGAACTCAAGTTACACGACTGAATGGTAAGATATCGTAGCAGCTGAACATTACTACAAGGTTTCCCCAGGGTTCAGTCCCTACGCCTATATTATTTCTTATTTCTATTAATCATTTTCCAGTATCAGTGGGTGGAGTCGAATCCATATTTTTTGCTGGTGACATGTTTTTTATATAATAAAGAATCAAATTTAGATGTAGTTCTCTTGGAAGGTCACGCTGCATTGAAGAATGAAAAACGCTGGTTCAAATTAAATCAATTAAATTTGAATGATGACAAAACTCAAAATTTTTTATTTTTTTTACACCGGTAATCAATATAATATTGATAATGTCAAATTTCTGGGGGTTCTACTATACCCCAAACTAACCTGAGATGATCACATTGATTCCCTTGTAAAGAAACTTGGTTAAATCAATAAATAAATTCTATTAGTAAATTAGTCTTTAAGACGGTATATTATTACGCTCTATGTCATTTGCTAATAATGTATGCAGTTCTTGGCTGGGGTCAAGCTTCTTCTAGTAATCGAATTTTTAGACTTCAGCGAAGGGCTGTTAGAATTACTGCCGGAATAAGAATGATATGAGAAAAAATTTTTGAAAAAAATATATTAACATTGTCCTCCATATTGAAAGCTTGTTATACGTTAAGGAAAATCTTAATCGAGTTAACCTACATTCTGATTTTTATAGCTATGAAACGTGGTATAAAGCTAATGTTGTACCCCATTTCTGGATCATATTGGCATATTACATTGACTTTGATATACACTACGAAACGTAAACGAAATTTCGCTTTCAGGTACAGTTCTAAATTGCTTGAAAGAATATTCCAGACTCGAAATTTAATGTCGTAAGCGGAAGAAGCCGCGTAAAAAAACCTAAAAAATCTCAGAAAAACAGCCGAGAAAAAAACCGCTGTACAAAAGCCTGGGAAAAATGTGGAAGAAAAAAAAAAGGAAAAAAAAGCTGCGGAAGAACAGCTTAAAAAACAGCGGACAAAAACCGAGAAAAAAGCCTGGAAAATAAAGCCGCAGAAAAAAAAACAAAGGAAATAAACGCAAAAGAAGGCGAACTATCTAAGAAACACTACCTGCTGGGGTAAGTCTGAAAATCAAAAGTAATAGTACAGTAAGGTTTGAACTCGTTAGTTAACTAAAGGAGGCGTGGCCGGAGTTACTTTCCTACTATATACTATACAATTCAGTTTTCTAACGCACCCGTCCAGATCTGTGAGGTAAAATTTAAAGTTTTTAGCGTTTTTTTGTGTTTTCAGCGCTCTTTAGAATAAATGATGATACTTCATTTAAAGTAACTACGTTTAAGTTTTATTTCGTTTTAAAACAAAACTAGAGAGACACGTTGCAAAATAATTTGCAACTTACAACACTGCATTATAGACAATATTTAACTTGTAAACCGTTAACCAAGTTTGTTACGGGTCTACGATACACCTGATCCTTAACATATCCTTATAGGAGAAAATCTAATGAGGTTAAATTGGTTAGCGAAAAGGCTAGGTAATTGGCCATCTACGACCAATCCATCGTCCTGTAAAATTCTCGTTAAGACATTCTCTTACACTTAAAGCCCAATGAGGAGGCGCACCATCTTGTTGAAAAATGACGTTTTATTGGTGTTCTTCCATCTGCGGAATCGCAAAAAGTTCCAACGTGTTCAAGGACGATGGGTTGGACGTAGACGGCTAATTCTCTGGCCGCTTAGCTCCTCGAATTTAGCCCTGTTGTTTTTTTTCCTATGGAGATATGTTAAGAATCAGGTGTATCGTAAACCTGTAGCAAACTTGGTTGAAGTTCGCGAAATAATCAGAGTTGCAATTGCTTCTGTGACGTCTCATATGCTAGATAAACACATAACGCAAAATTGCAAATCGTTTGGAATGGCTATACGTGTAACGAATGGCGCTCACATTGAAACGTTATACATTTTTGAGTTGTTCTATCTAATAATAAAAACTGATTGCTGGTATCTCTTGAAGTTCTTTTTTTATAACAATTTTAAATGTGGTCAATAATTTAATCATAATCATATTATAGAAACTTATGCGGATCTAATCACAAATATTTCTGTGATCAGTATATGCGGGGCTAAGAGCTATAAGGAGGAAACTCTAAATAAGTCAAATTCAGCGTTGATATTTATGTTGAGAGTGTATGCGAATTTTCACAACTGCCTATAATGCATTGATAAATGATACGCACAGCTTAAGCAACCCAGAACCTTCTTTCTGATGTAACTTTCATAGCAAGTCAAGCATAATTTCGGAGTCACAAAATCACAATTCTATGGCCGTGAATAGAGAGTATACAGTACGTTGATTTAACGAGCAGTAAATAAAGTGTGATGGAAATATTATGTGTTTGCTTTTATAGCAAATTTTTGTGCCCAAGGTACCCCGGAACCGGAATTTACGCAATGGCACAGCGAATTTAGTGACTCGTGCTATTATTTGTTATGCACATTACGAAATTTACTCTACTCTAAACACGAATGAATACATACCTGTTATGGAAACCGTTTACTTGTCATTTAACATGGCCGATGTAAATGTTAACTATTTCCCGAAACGGCGTATTGTAATTCAAATTCTTATTAATGAAGGCAACAATCGAGTTGAAATTTTACGCAGGCTCAGCTCACATTTTTGAGAAAGTACACTTAAGAAATCGCAGGTATGAGACTGTCTCTGACAATCTAGGAAGACTGCAACAAGGGTCATTCTTGCTGTCATTAAACGTGTTGAAGCTGTGATTAATGCAATAGTATAGAAAACCAACAACACGTTTAATAGCAAGAGGAATGTCTCTTGTTGCAGTTGAACCCTTGTTGAACCTGCACTTCTGGGAATGTAATGAACAGTCTCACACTTTTTATTATACGGTTATACTCTCTATGTTAAAAACTAATTGTAAATTGTTTTAAAAGTAAATTTAACTTTGTAGGTAAACGTTCGATCTTTGAAAAAGATTCATTTAACTTGAAAACCGTTGGATTTCCTTATTTTAATAGGAGCAACTTTTTTGTGTATTTTTGTATGGAGAAGAAGAAGAGAAGAAGAGTTTTAAGTCAGAAGTTAAAAAATCTCAATCTTAAGTGTGTATAAAATACGTTTAGAAGTACGTCGAGCACCTCACACATTTAAATGCGCTTAATCTCTTCCGGAGATAATTATTCGAGGCTATTTTTTCCAGGGATGTTTTTTTCGAACACCCTAACGGTAGTTTACGCGTCGACACAACTGCTACAGTACAGGTTCATACATGAGTCTGACATCAGGCAATAGGCGGCAGTACGTATGCTTCTCGAACACTAGGGGGCCCTTTCTGCTTAATTTTTACATAAATGCGCACTCAGCGCAGGGGCACTCACACATCTTATAACCATACCAGATGTGTTTTGTCTCCCGACAAGGTAGATTGATAGCGATACTAGCGGTATTTGCCTAGCTTCCACTAGTAGGCGCACTAACATATTTATGATCCACTAAGGAGATTACTGTAAAAAAATTAAAAACAACAAATGTATAGCTAAAAAGACATTTTTATTTATTGTAGTACCGTTTTTTGGGCCCGGCGCTCTAGGGCTATAGCCCGATTAGCCCAATGGTAAGGATGGTACTGACTGTCATAATATAAAGGATACCATTTTTTGGTGTTGGTTGATATAGTAACATTAATTTTGTTTGAAAAAACATAAAATTAGCAAGAATAACAATTGCGCGATCAATGTATTTAGAAGAATGTAAATATGACTAAACTCGATATTGCTTACGTTCTTCAATTCTTAAAAATTTTATTTTTTAATTTAGCATTATTCAGAAAAAATAAATTACAACCAGCTAATTTAGAAAAATGCGCTCTTTCTGATTATGACAATAAAAATTGACTTAAATTGTTCAGGAAAATAATATAAAACTTAAGCATGTTCTGGACTTTATTTATACCTGATTATATTTATATTTCATGACCGAAAACATATTTTTCATTACGTTACTGATTTGTGGGCAGGCAATTATTTGAGGGCTTGGGGCCTACCGACCCCGTGCCAAGGTGAATTCAGCCTTATAGGACATACCCTATGACTTAAACTTTTGTTTTTGCTAGTGTTGTAGTGTCTGTTGATTCCTACTTAGTTGCTAGTAAATTTCTCCATAATTTATGATATACCGATGAATCTTTTCATATAGTTTCAATCCCTAGTGCCTTTTACATGACTCTTTTACACCATGCACCGTAGGATTCTACTCGTTTCTCATGTGGGATGTACCCACTCCATTAGCTTCTTAGAAAAGCGAGCATACAATAGGAATATAAGAAGCGGGTGGTCTAGTGGTTAGAGTCTCAACCTCTAAAACTAGACTCCCAACGCCAGTAGGTTCGAATCCTCTGCTCGTTGGAAATTTTTCTGAAGAAGTTAAACCCGGCGTGTTCATGGACGGTGTGTGTGGTGTGTATGTTGGGTTGCTTGTCTTTTCGGGGTGGGGCATGTTAGACCGGTGAATAGCGCTAAGTGCGCTGAGACCGGGTAAGGGGGTGGGATGGGAATCATGAAATCGTGCTCAAACACGGCCTCATGATTCTTTTGAAAAAAAAATTATTTTGCTTATTATTTATTATAAATAAATATTTATTATATTTTGAACAACATGTTCAACAATATAAAGGTACAAAAAGTGTATAATCATATGTAATACTAATAATAATAACAATTATATTGGATTAATGAAGTAGATATTGTCAACAAGCAAGAAAACATAGTTTTGACCTTAAAAACAATTACATTTAAGTAAATATTATTAATATATTGATTTTAGAAGTGTGCATCAACTCTTCCCATAAAACAAAACTGTAGATTTAAATTATCCACTAAAAAACAACTAGCACGATTTACACAATTAAGTATTACTACTAACTACTACTACGATTGACAGAAGTCTAATGTGACAATTTACCAAAATGTAGTATAGTGATTTTGATTTTAGAGTTTCAATTGATTGGATTTAAAAAATGGGTGGAATTAGTGTATACTTCTAAATTCATTATAATACAATAGATAATGTGTTTTCTAACTTTGTGCCACAGTACATACGTATATGAAGAAATAATATTATTGCTAACAGCGACAAATGTTAAAACTAAAGACATCCTAGTACGGCTAAAAGTTGGAAACGAACGCAGGAAATTATTAAAACACACAAAAATGTTGCCATAGTTAAAATCATCCAATCTGGTAACAATTTCGCAATGACATTGTTGCATGTCAAGCAATCCACAATGTTTTAATGATGGTAGTTCTAACACTAGAAATGCTAACGGCAAAAAGAACAAACAAAATTAGTCATTCATTATTATTATCATTCATCAGTCTTCCAACTGTTTTTATATGTGGATTACATATTTTTTCGTGTTGTATAAGGTTATCATACAAACCATAAAAGGAACAACCGTCATCTTCATTTGTGCAGCTGGAACAGAGTTGTGTAACATAATTTTCAACTAGATGATTTTGGGCTAAAGTAAGGCAACTGCAGCAAAATGGGCAATTTTCGTCATCATTATTTAATTTGATATGGCAAAATTTACATAAACTATGTCCTTTCTCACATAGATAGATTGGGGGACTCAAAAGATTAATACATAAGCGACATTCCAATTCTTTCAATAGTTTTCTTCTAATGTAATTCTTCCCAATATTTAGAATTATATTGCAAGAGATTTCATTATTTACTGTATTTAAAAATATCTTGCAAGAAATAGGGAATACAGAATTATTGTTGCACAGACTTTTGCAATTAATTTGCGTCTGCCCTAGATTTTTCTTTTTGATCAATTTATAATCATAAGGAACGATTTCAATACTTCTGGTTGATTTAGGCAAATTTTCTCCTTGAATTGTTAATAAGCATGGAGTTGTATCGTAGGAAACGTCATTAATTTGCATTATTTTAAATTTGAAAATTCGTTTGCTCCTTTTGAATTTTACAAGTATTATATAGGGCTCGTTGTTGGTTTTGACCATATTGCAACAGTTTACACGCATTTTGTTTAATGAAATCTCAATGGAATTACTATCTGCGACAGCATCAGAATGATCTTCATGTATGTGATTTGCGATATCCTTGGTCATTCCTTTCCACTCGCAGGAATGGGAGAATGAAGGCCATATGGGACAACGACTTCTCCTTGCTGCTTTTGACCCAGTGGCATTCCTAGTCGCATCGTCAGCTAATAGCGGTTTTACCATTTCGTTTTCGTTCGGATTCGACACCGCTAACAATGTTACCTAGACGTGTTTCATCGGTCAACGATCCAAGTTGCTAGTGCATTGACTGGAACTTTCTAGAACAATATTGGTACTTTAGTAATGTTACAATCAGCAAATAATACCAACAAAATTTGAAAATTAGCTACATTGTTGGAAATATGAAAAAAATGACGAAAATGAAAAATTTGTTATTCATGTGTGAGTTTTTATCTGTTGTTTTAAGAAAAAATATAAAAAGGGCTGCTCTAAGTTTTTGATCTATTGTTATAAGTAATAAAATAATAATAAGAGATTTATTACCAATTATTTATGCACTCAGGTACACCCCACCGTCTCTTCCGGTAGCCAAATACAAAATGATCATCGGAAATACCACAATGATTAGTCATGATCCATAAGAAACTGCAACACGAGCCGGCAGCCTTCCAGAGGGTGTGTCTGCACTCATAAAAATATTGTTTTAATTCAAAAGGAATAGGTTTGAGTCAAGAGGACTTTCCTCTTCTATAGTGCCAATGCGTACCTATATTGAAGTAAAACAATTATTTTCTTAATTCAGGTTCTTTAATCAAAACGCTATTCTTTTTCAAACACAATAACAATATACTTCAAAACAATCACAATTATAGTTCATTGAAAATGAAATATGCATTATAACAAAATATTAGTAATATAAATTCAACTAAAATAAAGTTGAAATGAAAACAGGTCTATTTTGTTTGAAAGACAATTTTAGGTTAATTCAAAACATTTAACGTTTCGACTGAAAATTCGAAAAATTCAAAATCAGCAATAACTAGTTGTGAACCAAAATACTTTTCATTTTACTTCAATGCAAATATATTCTTAATTTAAGAACTATTTATAGTTGTTGAAAGAAAGGGAAAGGTATTTGAAATAATACGGTTTTTGCAATTTAATACATATTTATTCTTACTTTTAACACATTCAACGCAGTAGCATATAATAATGAACCGATTTTTGTAAGCGGACCAGTGGCGTAACTACCATGGGGCAGAGGGAACAACGGCCCCCTGGCCCGAGGCTTTAGGGGGCCCTGCCACAAACCACGAGTTTTTATTTTTTTTTATTTCTCTATTACGACGTTTTTTCAATAAAAGTTTATGATTTTTGACAGTCTTTGTTTTTATATTCAACAAAAAACATTTTAATTTTCATGTAAATAAGTATGTACACAACACCCACACTTTTGGTAACGACCCAGACACATTAACTTCAGAAAATTTAAAATTTGCTTATCTTAATTACACACGCTTTAATATATTTATTTTCATTTACTAGACTGCAAATATTTTTTTTTCTATTGAAGAAATTGTTCTTCTTATCAATTACTTTATTATTGAAGTTTTTTTAAGGATGGGGCCAGGGCCCTTCCGGTATCTTGCCCCCGGGCCCAAAGTCTGAAGTTACGCCACTGAAGCGGACATATCTTTTTCACCTATTATCAGATAACATAAAACGTAAACACCTTAGAACAAAGCAACTTGAAAATCAAATTAAACATTAAATCTAGTTTTACTTCGAACAATTATAAATATACTATTAAATTAAACCATTTTTAGAATAATACAAATAGCCACAAAACCTTAAAAATGTGAATAGCACCTCTCAAACAATCTTAAAAGCAGCAGGGATCACATCCAGAAAATATTTGAAATTTCTTTAAATGTTGTGAACTGTAGTTATTTAACTCCTGCAAAATATTTCCATTACTTATAATATGAAGAGTATAGGGAAAAATATCTGACAAATTATTGTAGTGCAAACAACAAACAGAGGCGGATTTACCACATTAGCCGCCCTAGGCTTGGAAAAATTGCCGCCCTTACCGTACATGTAAAATAGTAAATAGTAAATGTATTTTTACCGTTTACACTACCACCCGTCTGGCCTTCAGCTTGGCAAAAGAGTTGATTATAGAATCATAATTGATCGTTTGCAGTAAATCAGACTCAATCCCAAGTACGGCGAGATCATTCAGCCGGTCCTCCTTCATTGTTGTCGCAAACCTTTCCGCCCGCAAATCCGCCCCTGACAACAAACATCTTCAGATTCGTATACTTCATAAGCACATAAATGTTCAGAAAAAAAGTATATAGGTATGTACTTACCTTCAAAAACACCAACATATTTTTCAAACACGCAACTCTCAAGCAATTCATTTGTTTTGGGATCGGACATATCAACCCATACATAAACGTTACACATACACTATCATGCACAATGCAATTAACGCCTAACGAATTATGTCAAAAGCGCTGAAAAGACGTTTTTAGTGCAGCCGCCCGTAGCGGTTCGGTTGCCATCGAGAATTCGTGATTAATTTAAAAACAAAATTCGTTTATATATGTATGTTAAATCAAAACGATGCTTATTAAATTTAGGATAAGATTATTTTGATTTAAAATAAGTAAAAGGTTTGTTTAATTTTATTTCAGTCAAGAGAACGGTGTATTGTTTCAAGCTAAATATATTAAAATTATTATTGTTTTCAATAAAGAAACAACTTTATTTTGGTTATAGATTGAATGTTAGCATTTAAAATGAACTTGTTTTGTATTAAAAATAATTTTCTAATAATAAAACAAAACAATTCAACATGGCAAAATTTCTTGATTCAAGAAACGCATTTTTCTCAGTGTGGGGGAACGTTGACGTGTCATAAGTTTATTTAACGAATTTAAAATGTTATCACTTTATCAGCACAGTAACTAATATGAACTGGCATGTCAATACAGGTTTTCGCAAAAAAAAAGGAGGAAATACAAAAATATAAGCGGGGTTGTTCTTGTTTTAGCGATACTGATCTGCATTTATTGTTGCAATGTTTATTGTGAGTATTAATAGAAAAGTCAATTATAATTGCACGGGGTTGGAAAATTTTGAGGACGCCTACATCTACATTTCGGTACAAATGGAATTTTTGATTCACAGCAAATCCATTTTATTAATTAACCTTTTTTTTTAACTTATTTACATGCAGAAACATTTAAAATTATTGATTCTATCAACATGACATGACATTTCCGAAGAAGAAAAAATTAAACAGATATTGTAAAAATTATTCAATTGTTGTTCGAGCCGGTCCACCAAAAAAATGTTTAAATTTTCTAATTTGTGAATTACTAATTTTTTCTATCTTTTTAATGAAATATAATACTAACCTTAATATTTTTACGGACAATTTGTTGTAATAAAATTGCATTAGAAAATAAAATAGGTAGAAAACTAAAAATGAAGAAACTTTTTTAAACCCTTGTATAAGCTGATTAAAAATTGCATACTTCTTGATTAAAGAGCATCCTGGGGTGCCGTTTGCAATTGTAGGGTTTCCTCCGCCCCACATACCCCGGCTAAGCACACTAAGTGTTTTTCACAAGTCACATAAGGTTTTGGGACAAAAAAAACCTTTTTTGAAGTACGCCTTTTTTCGTAAAATGCATAATAAAAAATTTACCCATTAGTTACCATATTTTTAATAAACGCAATGGTTGTAGCAGTGTACTTGAACTTTGGACAACATTGAGAGGGTTGCTTACATATTATATTTCACCCATATACATATACCATACATGGATATCCGTCTAACTATGGACACGTAATTCTTTAATAGTTTATTGTATTTTCGAAGTAATTTGCGGTCCACATATTTCGTAGGTGTATAATCAATATATAATTACAAATTCTAATTAAGTTTTACGACGGGGGAACTTAGTTTAAAAGAAAAACTACAATTCCGTACCTTCGTTGAAGTATTTAGTTCTTTATAATGCTTTATTTGTTTTATTTCAAATACAATTATTATGCTAATCGTGCCTTAGCAAAAGTATACTAAAAAACTAAAATACATGCATTTTAATTATGGTTATATATTAGGAAGTTATCAGTTGTGGTTACATTTCCTCATGATAACTCACTATTATCAGTAATTAATATTATAACATGATATGTAAGATATATAACTTTCTATTTTCCTAAACAATTTTGAAAAAAACTATTTAATTTTGAATGGAAATTTATTTGCCAACACCTACATATTTCGTATGACTAAAACTTATCCGTAGAGCGGAGACGAAAATGCGTCACGCTCTTATCAACGATTATGTATACATCTAAGCTGCATATGACAGAAGCGGTCGGACACACAAACCATTATACTAGGACAATCGCCATGGGATCTTCCTCGCATTTATTGAAATTTTTGAAAATTTTTAATGTTTCGAAAATTTAGACAATTTTATGGAGATTTAGAAAATTGATAAATTCATAAAATAATTTCAAATTTATTTTATAACGGACGTTTTTTTAAAAAATTAGCAATTCTGTTTTATTTTCAAAATTTTTGTAAAATTTTGTATGCTATGAAATTTTTTTGAAAACTAAAAAGTTTGAAAATTTCAGTTTTTTAAAAGTTTTAAAGTTTTTGAAAACTATAAGCTTTTTTAAACCTACTATTTTTAATTTTAAAAATTATTAAAATGTTGAACATTCTTAAAAATTTTGTTTTTAGTATTTGTTAATTGTAAACAATATTTATTCGTTAAAATATCTAAATCGATTTCCAATTTGGTATAATAATAGTTTTTTTTTGCGATTATCCAATTAAACTGTTCAGGTAAATAACCAAAAGCAAACCGCCCAGAGGTGCTTACTTAATGAAAGATTGTTCCTGTTACCATTTAACATATTCATACCGATTTTGAAGCCAAAATTTGTATATTGAAACATCGAAAAATCGTTGAAGGTCAGCTTGCGCAGATTGGCTATTCGACATGTGTAGAATACGAATCTAAGGTTATTTTCCGAGCGCGTCTATTTTAAAGTAGAGCACCCTTTTTCCGTTTTTTGCAGCAGTCAAATGATTTATGATATTTTGTGTTGTCTAGTAAGCAACCAATATTAGTTCATTGAAATCTAAAAATTGAGTGTATAATTTGGCGATAACCGTTGTGTTGGGGATTACTCAATTAATCTGGTCAGGTAAACGACCAAAAAGAAATTTCTCAGTGATGTTTTCTCAATGGAAAGTTTTTCCTATTGTTATTTAACAGGCTCATACCGATATTGAAGCCGAAATTCGTAAGTTTTTCAAAAAACAAAAATTTGTTTTGGCGAACCAACCTCATTTTTTTGCGGTTTCATCTGACTGCAAGTACCAATCTTTAAGCCAAATTTGGGTTTTCTGCGTTAAGACTTCAGTAAACAATTGGTGTAATTACACTTTACAGCTCTCTGTCAAGGCAACAAATGAACTAGTCAAGCACTAAAATTATAAATAACTATTTCTAAGAATAGGTATAAGAAAAATTTCCAAATATTATTTCCAAAGAAATTTGTACCTAAGGAATAAGACCTACCCAAATAATACAACCTTTGTCAGTTAATCCTTTATTTCCTCTACCCCTACTTGGTAATTTAGAAAGTGCAAGTCTAGGGTTCATGTGGTTTCACTAGAAGAAATTGTGCAATTTCTTCTAAGAACTACGAATATTTTATTTGATATATTATTTGAAATTTTTTTTCTGCTAGAATATGCATTGTCATGCCATTAAAAGCTAAAATATGCACTAATATATGCCGTATGCCGTAAAGTTGTAATATATGCCAAATATGCAAAATAAAATTTACTTTTTATGACTCTAAACATCACGAAACGTGTATTTACGAAAAATTAACAGTTTATCAATAGGAAAAAAGATGCAAATATGCATTTGCCCAACTCTAATTATCATATATAACGAAATATAATACAACTCAAGCAGTTTTTTATTTATAGAAAAACTCATAACAAAAAAATCAACAAATTCATAGAAAAACTTATAACGAAAATGAATGAACAAATTCATAATTTATTTTTCCGGCCATCATCTACTTATAGAAATCCAAACTGAAAAAAAAGCTAGTAAATTATGTGAATGCTTTCTGATATACCTACCTTATTCCGCTCATGGAATTGAGCGCAAAATCTTAATCGCGGCGAACCCCACAACCGGGTCAAATATGACCCGGGTGACAAAAATGGTAGAAAAAACAGTTATAAAATTTTTTTTCACTGGGCATACATAAACATCAGGTGAGTTAAAGTGTACATTAGGAATAGCTAGAAGGACTAGTTATGATAAAAATGTTCGGAAAGATAAATCGAAAAAAACCATCTTCTGGGTCATTTTTGACCCACTTTCCGGTATGCGAGGGTTAAAGGTACTGTTTTTTAATGTTAGTAAATTTCAGATGCTTCCAGTGTATCTAACTTAATTACAAAAGTGTAAAAATTGTATAGTGTTATTAGATGCCATTAAGTCTGATAAAGTTATATTTTGGTTTTAACGAAGGGCACAGTTATGTAACCGGTAAATAAAGGAACATATATATTGACACACTGCATTTAATAGGTTTTAACGGGGAAACTAATATAATCAAAAATGATATTGATAAGGCTCAGCCATAGAAATCAAAACTCATAACGTAACTTAATTGATACAATCACAAACTGTCATAAAAATGATTTTTCATCTGACAGTTTGTGCTTGTTTGAATTAAGTCAGGACATACTTAAGTTTGGTTGCATAGTCCAAGCCTTATCAGTTGTTGTTCTGATAATATTTGATTTACGTGCTATATTAATATGTATCGGCCATTGGCGGCTCGTAGTGTAGCATAGTGGAAAGGCAATATATGAAAGTATGTGAAAAATGCGCCGGAAGTAATTTTTTCAAAAGGAGGCGTGGCCTATTTGTACGTGTTTTAAGAGGACGCGAGATTTTGGGGTAGGTACCCTTAAAAACTTGCCAAGGTTTACATTTCTTACTGACTAAAATTTAAAACCTGAACAGTAAAGTGACAGGTAATAACATTTTTCTATAACTGCCAAAAAGAAGGACCTTTTTCAGGTTAGTTTTCGTTTGTCAAAATACGTATTTTCGTAATGGTGGCTGTTTGTTTAACATTGTCCATAGCAGCGTGAAAAAAAGTAACTCTTTTTACCGCTGCTCATAGCAGCGTGCCCTTAAGTACTTTAGCGCACGCTGCCATGAGCAACGTCAACAATTCCATTTTTTTTGCAATTAAATTAAAAAGATTTTACATCGATTTCTTTTATCGTGTGAGAAATATTTATAGCGCCCTTGAATGATTTTTTGACTCGATTAACCCCTCGTCAAAAAACTTTCATTCTCGTGCGCTATAGTATCATGTTGCGCACTAGTTGCATAAATAACTATTGTTGTTCATTTTAGCACCTTTTTAATCTTGATTAATTTGATTAAAAATAAAAACCATGCGCCTTTTTTTCTGATGTGTTCAACGAGTGGTTCACTAAAATTGTTTTTAGCAAAAGTTTTTCTTCTCTTTAGGGTTGAAAAAACGTTCACTACCTTCCGACGTCATTGGAATTGCGCAAATTATTTTTAAAACTAACCATTACTTTCGCAAACGCCTCACTTTTCATTAAAAAAGCTAGTGTCAATTTTTATGGCAATTCCCAACAAAGTATTGTTAGATGTTGAAATACTTATACTTAAACTAAATAGCTATATTTCAATAAAACGTATACTAATTCAAATAAACATTTCACAACATAATAAGTACTAATAACACCGCCGCCGCGCTGTCTCGAATTCCCGTAATGTTCAATCTGTAGGGAATTTCAATTTGCCGCCTAGTTAGTTGTTGAACATAAGGTAGGCGACGCTGTTTTAGCATGATACTGAGAGAGCAGTGCATTGTGGGATTATGGTATGGTCGGTGGTTGGGTATAGGCCTGTTTTGGTATACTGACTGAGAACTTTAGAAGGAGAATAAAGAATGTATCGGTTTTCAGTGTTTTATGTAGCAGAAAACGTGTAAGAGTTTCTACAATACAAATATATGGCTTTTATCGATACACTATCCTATCCTACACTATCTCCAAATCTAAACAGATAGGCAACGTAATGTAATGCTCTACCACTAACTCACGTGACCCTATTAAAACATCGTAAGCCCCTCATCTTCCACTGCAGCGTGTAGTTCCTTTTGAGATATCAGTTTTGAAAATATCCCGCCTCTACTCGCTGTTTTAAAAACATTTTTTTAAATTTTGTGTGACACACTTGTAAAGTCCGATTAGGGCTACTTCAAACTAACTTCGTGGTACTAACCATCTCTATAATATTTGTTTTCTTGGATTTTTAATTATACAAAATTTTTTACAATAAAAATTTAAAAAAATATTGAATCGTAACAAATAGCTGGGAGGACAGTGCCTCGTTGCCCTCCCTGTACCAGCCGCCACTGGTACTTACACAACTAGAAATGACAATGACAACTCTTGTACTTTTGGTGCATTGTTCTTTTTTTATCAAAAAAGGAACAGACTGTATTTTTATTAAAGAATTTCGATATAATGAGTTTCACTATCATGATTAAAGGCAGAGATATATTATTTAGAGAAAACCCTTATCACGTGATACTGCGCGTTGAGCCATTTTAATAATGGACTCGTCGATTCACTTTATAGGGGTGGCTGGTAGTCATCGGCGCTCGCGCTTGTTTATACCTTGAACGTACTTTTGATTGCATTGCCTTCATTTTCAATATTATAATTATTGTATCGTGATTTTTTTGTTCCAGGTTTAACTTTATGAATTTATCGTGTTTTGCAAACTTTAAAATTAAAAATTAGCATTACGGTTTCTTTTTTTTAATCAAAACAAAGCAATGTATTTAATCAATTTACTGAATAAATATAAAATTGATTAAAATTTGCATATTGCAAATATTAATTATATTCTAATTTTAAATTCACATATTTTTAAAATTTTACATTATTTAAAGAAGATGCTTGAAAACCATAATGTTACGCCACTGGAGGTTTCCCCCTCCACAAAACCTCGCGCATATGGTGATCATGTGACAGGATTTTCTCTAAATAATGTTACTCTACGTATTTTCAATAAGATGGCGCTACTGCACATACTAGTAGAGCAACAACGTGGCAGTTTTTTTAGAAATTGTTTGATAATGATAATATCAGTAGAAATATCTGGCCCGCAGTTGTTTCGTGTGTACGATTAAATTTAAAAAAATATGTTTTTTCTATTACACAGAATTGTGACTTGATAACAGATTTATCCTTTATAACATTCATGGGCTTCCTTCTCGATGAAAAACTTAAATTTAAGATTCGAAAATTATTTTAAAACCAAATGTCATATTGTGAAAAAAGAATTTTTCGGGAATTTTGACTGATTTTCAAATTTTTATAACTGTGGTTCTGAAATATTTCTGAGAGTTAAAAGAATAAGTTGAAGTTTGTTTTGTAGCTTTGCTGTACTAAGCGCAATTATCTATATAGTAGCAATTTAGTTGCACCCTTACACACTTTGCGATCTCGACAAGATATTTATTCACACAAACATTGAAAATAAATAAAAAAATGTACAGAAAATAACCCATTTATTTTTTCTGTTATTTTTATTTATAATAAATATTACTGTATTTAAAACAGTGATATGATATTATTCACCCTGATGTTAAATAAAACACTTTATTTTACTTGAATAATATTTATTTATTATCAAAGGTAATATGTAAACATGTCGAAATACGTATAAGGTTAAAATAAATAGTTATTGCTGAAGTTAAATAAAGTATTTTATTTAATATCAATATAAACTTCAACAAGTAAAGCTGGAACTTATTAATAAATATTATTTACCTACTTGGCAGCATGTCTAAATAGTAACAGATTATAAAATGAAAGTACAAATATAGTAGACAATAAATAGAATATTGATAATTATAATAGTAAAATATAACAAAGTCTGTATAATTAACAATGTGCGTACAATAGTACATAGATAACATACAATGATTAAATTAACTTAATTTTTAAAACGATGTATGATTGAAGAAAAGATAATGAAAATACAAAATTTTGTTCTTGTCTACTATGAAAATCAAGTTTTTACAGCCGTTTTTGGTATAAGTCACATTCCTTTTCATGTGCAATAAGATCATCAATCGAACCATAGAAAGAGCAACCGTTGTCTTCATTTGTACAGTTAGAAGTGATTGGTTGGCTAAGAAAATTTTCAAGGGCATAATTACGGGCCAAAGTAAGGGGTTTGCGGCAATATGGACAGTCCCTATTGTCCTCTATTAATTTAAAATTGCAAGATTCACAAAAACTGTGTCCTGTCGTACACAGATAGATAGGGGCACTTAAAAGATTTGTACATATTGTACATAATAATTCTTCTAATAATTTTCTTGCAATGTAGTAACTTCCGGCATTAAACATTATATTGCAAGACGTATTATTATAATCATCATTTAAAACTATTTTGCATGATGTGGGAAATATGGCATTGCCACCAAGATTTTTAAAGTCAATTTGCGTTTGCCCCAGATTTTTGTTTTTAATAAAACGGTAATCATAAGGCACAATTTCAACAATCTTAGTTGTTTTAGGCAGATTTTCACCTTGCATAATTAACAAGCATTGGTGTGCATCTGTAGAAACATTATTAACGTGCATTATTTTAAATTTAAAAATTCGTTTTTTCCTTTTAAAATTGACAAGTACTATAAAAGTTGCGTTCTTGGTATAGAGCATATAGCAACATTTTACACGCATTTTGTTCAAGGAAATTGCAATGAAATTATCCGCGACAGCATGGTGATGCTTTTCGTGAATGTGGTTGACTACATCCTTGTTGGTTCCTTTCCACTTGCAGGAATTGTATGATGCAGGCCATATGGGACAAGGAGAACGACTGCTATTCGCCGGTTTTGAGATTAAGGCAGTCGCATTTGCAGTTGCATCGTTGGATGGCTGAGCGTTCACCACGGGGTTCACCATCGTTGTTTACTTAGTTTGGCAGTGTCGGGCAGTGTTAGGTGCTGAGTTGCCGGAGTTGGTACACCGGCACGCAAGGAACTTTCTAGAACAATTAATTAATGATATTAATGGCTGTGATAACAAGTAATGACCGGTTCAAGGGCAAACATAATAAAGTTTATAAGAATATTTGTAAAAATAGCAAACAGTGAAAAACAATGGCCTTCAAATCCAAACAGAATTTAGGTTTTTGTTTGATATTTATTAATCCTTTTTTTTAAATCGTATGGATAATTTTGGAAGAACAATCAGAAATCTGCAAATTTTCCAATAAAGAAATTGTAAATATTATTGCTATTAAATAATAATCAGCATCAATACCAAGTGTTTATGCGCTACGGTGTACGCCGTGGACCGTCTGTCTCACTCGCTGGTTGGATACAGAATGATGCAATGCAAGATCTAATGGCGTTATGATGACGTCATGGCTCATCTGGCATTGCCTCAAGAGTCGGAAGCTGTTGTGTCTGGAGCAGCGGTGGCGTCATTGTTATTATTAAATTAGTACCGTTATACATACATACTTGTATATAAAAAAATCTTCAAAATTTGAAAATTTATCAACTTTGATGAATTTTTAGTTTCTTATTTTACAATAAGTAAAAATTAATGTAAGTAATTTTAACAATTTTCTTGAAGTTTAGTTTTTTAATTTTCCAAAATGTTATTAAACATTTTTAGCACTTAAAGGAATAGTTGAAAATCAAACGTATAAAATGCACTTCTCTTGCATTCAGACAACTTGGAACTTTTATTAGTGTAAGAAATCTTCACTTTTAAAAAAAGTTAATCGTCTTCGTAAAATTCCTATAGCATATTCAAAATTTTTGAAAAATTGTTATTAAAGTTTTGTGATCTGTAAATAACAAGGCAATTTTTGATTCTTAATTTAATGCAGGTTACACGTACCGACGTCAGAACATCATTTCCGGTTGCCTCTAAGATCATCTAAATTTGGGTAAATTTGTGCTATTTTGCCATAAGAACACATGTAAAATTAGTGAAATTACAGCTGAAATCACATTTTCATATAAGAATGTATGCATTTCCAAACACAAGGTCAAGGCGTCTTCGTGGGTCGCTCCCTTCGGGGTGGGGGTGGGGCACGCGTGACCTGTGGTGACGGCAATCTCCTTATCACATTTTTTAGGTCACAGATTTTTGAGCTAACGGTTTTTCAGGGGTTGCGGTTTAACGGTCTTTTTGAGCTAACGGTCTTTCTGAGCTAACGGTCTTTTTGAGCTAACGGTCTTTGGGGTTTTCCCCGAGTCACCGGTGGTGACGGCACCGAACCCCCTTATCAGCAGAGGGACTAGTATCTCTTATCAGATCAGACCGGATATACAACTTAGGTTAGATGCATACACGTGGACGGTTACTCCTTATCACCTGGCTTGCAAACAGACCAGCGCTAGACCGGAAGTAAAGTAGCAACTTTTTTCCCCTAACATTCCTTATGGGATTTTTGACCTAGGAGACCTACCACTCTCACTTGTCTGGGGATTACCTACTCACCGAAGGTGCTAGATATTGGGCTGCGAAATCCGGACTAAATAGAACTAATTTATAATAAAAAATTCAGTTATCAATGAAAAATAAAGTAGATTGCTGGCTGCCTCAAACGTAATTGAAAAATAGTAGAATTAGTTCTAATCAATAACAAAGAAATTAGGTTAAAAAATGCAAATCAGCTAAAGGCAGCGGTTCTGGTAACGCAAAAGAAAAATTAAAATACTAATTTAAAATAAAATATTTAGTTTTGTATGCCTAATCACAACAATTATATTATAATTTTTGAGAAAAAAAAACGATTATTTGATTTTTTCGAAAAACAGACTAAACAAAACAAAAAACCGGAAGGACAAATTTGTTCGCCAAAATTAGAGATTGAGGGAGGAGGAACATTAACCCTCTAAATATTGCTGCATCTGAAAATGAGGTTTGGAATCTAATTTTAATATTACTCATAAGCACTTTAGCTTAAACAAAATTTTTTATTGTCTCCGATTTGTTAGAAAAAAAGGACGTGAATCTTCGATTTTCAAAAATTCATAAAAAAAAACAGAAAGATTAGGGGACTGGGACACAAATTAAAATGTAGTCTATCTCTAGTTCTATAGGCCTTTAAAATTAAAAAAAATCGTTACTCCAGTTGTTATAATATTTTTTTCCAAATTTCCGAAATTTTGAAAATTGTGTTTCTTTATAGCTCTTAACCTTTCTAAAATTTATATGCACAGTAACGGTGTGCTTCTACAGGACTATTACAATAAAAATTTTGAACCCTATTTGACAACCCGTTGTTGAGTAATGAGCCGCTAAATTAAAAAATTTCAAAAAACCTTAGCGACCGCCATTTTGAAAATTCGAAAAAAAAAAGCATTCGCTAAGATCGTCAAAATCTCAGAATCGAAAATTTTTGCGATCGCAATACAGTCCCATACTGGAAGTGTGGGAAAGTTAAAACCCACAGGTGGGTTGTGTATATCAAAAATTCATCGGGTATATAAGCTAAAAAAAAGTATCTTATTACATGTTAAAGTAGTGTATCATGAATAAAAATTCCGAATATTGATGTTGCTTAAATTCTTGAATATGTTTCTGTTATTTTCAAATTTCAAGTGCATTTGCTATAGTGTTTCTGACGTTTGACCTACGTTGTGCCAGTACAAGGTTTATATTTATATATATAAACCTTGGTGGCAGTAGAGCAGTAATCCCCACCATTACTAAACAACCCATTTTTGTTTGTTGGACTTAATGGCAACTTATAAAATTATTATAATAGTTATGGTGGGTTAGTTAATCAGTCAGTAGATTTCTGGAAAATCATGTTACACTAAACTTATTCATGATCGTTCGCAAAATGTATGTTAGGTACTTCTTATTTGAGTGCTACAGAAAAACAAATCCAATGTTGCTATTTTAAGATGCTGTCCTAGGGCCAGCGGGTGGTCTAGTGGTTAAACTCTCAGGCTTTGAAACTAGACTCTCAACGGCAGTAGGTTCGAGTCCTCTGCCCGTCGGAAATTTTTCTCAATAAGTTAAATCCGGCGGGTCCATGGATGGTGTGTGTGGTGTGTATGTTGGGTTGCATGTCTTTCAGGGGTGGGGCATGTTAGACCAGTGAATAGCGCCGAAGTGCGCTGAGCCCGTGTAAAGGGGTGGGATGGGAATCATGGAGTCGTGCTCCCGCACGGCCTCATGATTCTTTAAAAAAAAAGATGCTATCTCATTGTAAAAAAACTCGTATTTATTTTCATAAAAAATTGTATAAAAACGACTTTGATAGTGTGATGTCGTTATTTTTGTGGAATCATAAAAATATTTTGACGGACTGTATTTCTGTGACGTCACGTTATCACGTAAAAATATTTTTACGGAATACGTTGATGCAAGTGGCGTTTTACTGGCTTTTGATGGAAGCGTGTACATAAAGTTGTTGTAAGCGAAGGTTTTGTGTTTAAGTATTATTGGACTAGTTCATTCGTACAGACCAGTTATTCAACACATCTTACAATTATTGTAATAGTTTGTACAAAATATTTTTACAGTGCGATGTTATTAAAATCCATATTTTTTTACAGATAAGTGGTGCACCACCGCAGACTACTCAATAAGGACACATTGAATTGTAATTATTGAATTTTTAATATACATCTTTGTTAGTAAATAAACAATATTATTTTTAAGCTGCAGTTCATTACCCATGACTTGAAAATATTAAGGAGGGGGAGAAAACACACCTGATTTTTTTTAACAGGTGTTTTCCCTGTTTTTTCCGTTTTTACTTTCCTATACTTTCAGTATAGGGAAGTATTGATTTCATGCAAATTTTCAAAATCGTGATTTTGACGGAAATACATGTTTTGGGCTTCCAGGATCCTAAAAAAGTGGTTTTTAAAAAATGTCTGTCTGTGGGTGGGTGTGTGTGTCTGTGTGTCTGTGGGTAACGCTCATATCTCCGGAACGGCTGGACCGATTTCGATGTGCTTTGGAATGAGGAGGTATATCAAAAATTCATCGACAAAATAAGCTTTTAAAAAGAATCCGAAACCGGAAGCGGAAGTTAGACATGTTTTTTTGGTAGCATTTTTTTCAGAAACGGAATTTTGAAAATTGGAATAGTGGAAATTATAGAAAGCCTTAGAACAAATCAAACATTTTTTTACCGAACTCTCTAGCTTTAACATGGCGGCCGCTACGAATTTTTGAAAATTTCGACTTTAACGCCCATTTACTCAAAAACCAGTTATCTGATTGGAATCAACTACATCTTGTTTGGTAGCCCTTCAAGGGTACTATACCATGAAAAATCATTAATTTTGGAAATCGAAAAACGATTTCAATGGCACCACTCCAAAATTTTTGAAATTTTCAAAAAAAAAAATCTCAAAAACTGCCCACACGTTTTTGTTTAAACTTTTTAAGCTGATAGAGCTAAGAATCTTCTACAATTTATTTTTATGCGCATTGCTATAATTTCACTGTGACGCCCTCTGTGAATTTTTGAATATTGAAAATTCGTACCCTTTTATTTATTTAACGGGGGGCAATAAAATATTTCTGTTAAAGCAATATAGCTCATCATTAATAGCAAAATCCGAATATCATAATATTTTTTTGATAATTTAATATTTAGGGGGTCTACTGTTCCCCCTCCCCCCAAATTTTTTCGATAGAAAATTAAAAATTTGGTTTTTTGTTTTGTTTGCTCTAGGAGAATCTTTTTACAAAAAATCAAAAAATCGAATTTTTTGCCCCTTAATAATCTTTTTGTCCTTGGAAGAATTTCACATACTTTCTACAGCAGTTGTATTCTTGTGTACTAGTCGTTTAATGTTCAGTGTAGGCTAAGTTTTTTATTTTAATAGATAGACTCGCAAACCCAAAAGCAAAGTTGTAGGGCAAATTCTTCTCGATTGTATTTAAGAAAAAAACTTGAGTTTCCAATTTTAATATGGCGGCCACAGTAAAAAATAACTTTTTTTTAAATGGAAACGTGGCATTTTGGCTTTAAAATCAGAAAGGTTTTGAAATTCTAAATGCAAATTAATAAGAGTAATTTCTTGCTAAAAATAATACTTCTCGAGTTATTAATATATTTTCAAATATCAATTTCCGCCCTTCCGTTGGTTCAGTCCGAATATTTTACCCAACCTTATGCTTGCAGAGCGCAGCGGTCGGTCTTTCTTCAAAACCGCTTCAAGATGTTACAACTTATAAAAACTATTTACTTTAACTAGTCGTGTCTAGACAGGTGCATATCGAAAGTGTTGGAAAATATAAAACAATGTTATTTTATAAGTATAGGAAAGTCCAGGCGAAGTGTTTCGCTCATTTTTTTGGTTTTCTTTTGGGTATATTCCTAGATTCTATTAAACTACAAGGAATTTTTTTGTATTAGAATACTTCTTTACATGACATAACCTACACTGCTAATAAATAAAGTCGAGACTTTAAGTTCCAAAAGAGCAAAAAATTTCGTTAAAGTGCAATAAGTAAACAAAAACCATGGGCGTACTCACATCCATTAAGTTATACGTGAAACGTACGATATTGCAAGGTTCTACAACTACAACAACTATAAATTTGAGATACATCGTTTCGTTCGGTGTTGCTTGATTATTGAGCTAGGTCCGAGAGGTTCTACACTCCGTATCTTGAGATGGAGGAAGAAATGAAGCATCGTGAAATAGAGGATGAAATGGTATTAGTTGAAGAAAGTAGATAGATTAAAATGACGTATTTATAAAATTATTTTGTGTAGTGCTTTTAAAAACCGCGACAATTCATATTCAACGATTATGAACTGAACTATCAGATCACTCAAAATAATAAAGTAGCTGGCCAAGTAAATAATAAGTAACCAAACGAGCTGGCATAAGGTCAAACATATAATCACATAGATAATGTGTTTAAATTTACATAGAAGCGACAACTATGTAGGGTGTTAATGAATTGTAGGGACAAACTTCTAGGGCTTGCAAAACACAACAAAGCAAACAACTTTTGTTAATAAATGTGTGGTCAAAAGTGTTTCCTTTAGAAAATAGAGCCCTCTTAAAGATTCTTTAAGAAGTACCTGAAAATAGGCAACCCAGATTGCATTTCTAATTATTTTGCGGAATTTTGAAAAACAAAACGATCTCGACATACATGCATTCAAATAACATCAATTTTGATACAATTCGATATTTTTGTGATATTTTTTGATTTTCTTGCATTCGTTTCTTTCTGTGCCTTTTATAATTCGGTTTTTGTATTTTTGAATTAGTTATTGTAAATTTTTTAAATAGTTGATTTTTGCTTTGTAATTTTGATTTTTTTTATTGCTTAGTTTTGAAACATTTTGTTAATTAATTTATTTTAAATTTAATTTGAATTTGAAAAGTGGGAAAGAGGGCTTTCTTTATCCTGTATTAATTTTCGTCGTTATGGAAACAAATAGTAGGTAGTAAATTGAGTTGCCTACATTTAGGCGTTTCTTAAAGAATCTTGGAGAAGCTCTATCCCTAAAAGGAAACACTTTTGACCACACATTACTTAACAAAAGTGATTTGCTTTGTTGTGTTTTGCAAGCCCTAGACGTTTGTCCCTACAATTCATTAACACCCTGTATACCTATGTACAGTAATTGTGCGGGAATATTATTAGTTTATAGCCTCATCCTTTAAATACTGACTAAACTAAATGTGGAAACTGCTAACAAAAATATAATAACTAAATTTACATTGTATGATTTGATTTACTTACACTAAAATTATGCTTTCAAATGTAGTTGGCCATTTAGTATTTTCTTATCGAGCAGAATATATAAATTTCCTTAAGTTTGGAATAAAATTCATTAAACATGTACCACTTATTTTTTAAAGAAAATCTCGGACACGTTAATTTTTATTTTTAAATAAACACCTCAGGGACGTGAGTGTGTGACGCCTCTAAAAGCAAAAGTACAGGACCGATCTTGAAAATTTTAAATTAAGAGGTATATCGTAAAGTGTAATTCTAGTTAAACTTTTCCAAAAACAAATTGAAACCGGAAACGAGAGTTAGACATGTTCTTTTGGTAGCGTTTTTTTATCAAAATAAAATTTTAGAAATTTGGACACGGGATCTGAGAGAAGAACCTTAGGCATATCGAAAATTTTTTTATCGAACTTTCTAGCTTCAAAATGGCGGTCGCTACAACTTTTTGAAAATCACGACTTTAATGCCCATTTACTCAAAATGTAGATGTCTGATCGGGATCAGCTACAACTTATTTAAGAGCCCTTTAAGGGTGGTATGAAAATTAATTTTGAAAATCCGGAAACGATCGCAATGACGCTGCTTCAAAATTTTGAAAAATTTCGCAAAAATGCTTTGAAAAACTGCACACACGGTTTTTTTCTAACTTTCTGAGCCGATACAGCTTTCAGTGAAGTACAAATTTATTTTTTACTAATCTCCCAAATTTTACTAGAACGCTCTCCAGGAATTTTTGAAAAAATTAATATTGATTAATTATTTATCTAAACACGCAAACGTCGATCGTTATAAACTTTTATAAGACCGATAGATATTTAAAGTACTTTATTAGGATTAGCAAGAATTTTTAACTGTTTTAAAATTAAGAAAACAAAACGGTACCTACTCTTTAATATCTATTTAATTAACTACCCCTATCAATGATCTTTAGTTAAAAAATATGTTTTTATTCTTTGCATATTTCAGATAACTATTTAAATAAACCATTTACATCGATTTTTAGTACGAAATCCGACGCGCATCTAACCAGCTGTAGGGCGGGCGGTGTCGTTCTTACTATTCTTATACGGTATGCGACATCGTAGGGTTGCCTATATAAATTGTTTTCTTAGAAATTTATCATACCGTGAAATGAGAGAAGAGCTTAAAGCAAATGACAAACGTTTTTACACTTTTGCAAATACGGCAAGTATTAATATCTAGTATAGGAAAGTCCACTAGAAGTTAACACTTCAGCTTTTTAAAATCTAATTTAAGGCGAATAAAATTAATTTACATAACTTAGAATATCTTTTTTTTCTTATTGTTCGTATTTGTACAATTGGTTGCTATATGACATGCAATAGAGTTTAAATTATTTTCCTCTAAATTATTGATACCATCGATAAAACTATTTTGGTCTGACCAAGTTTGGATACCATGGAACACCACTGTGGAACACTGATATTTAAACTTTTTTGGAATCTGCATTTAATTTTTGGTATATCCATATAAGTTTACAACATTTTGACAGCAACACATTTTTGCAACAAAATTTATTCATTAATCTAGTGGGAGTGTCGTGATTTGCATAAAATAAATCTAAGGGTTTCCCATCATTCATGATAATTATTTTAGAACTTGAAACATTTACAATGGTCTATTAGAAAGGCCTAAATAGTGATGTTATAGAGCACGGAAAATATGCAAAAAATTGTGGAAAAAATGCGCTTATACAATGAGCACCTTCTCTAGCAAAAATATGCTCAGATTTATGAATAATATTATATACCCAAATATATGTATAGTAAGCAAGTACTTTTGCCTTCTGGAAAGAAAACAAAAATAGAAAAATTTGATATTAGGAATATTTATTAAATGAATTAAACACAATTAGATACATTAAAAAATAATCTTACATTATTACTAGTAATTATAATTAATTAATAATAAATGCTGGCATATTACTAAGACATATTACTGAGACATATTACTGAACCAATTGATAATCAAATGTGTAATCAAATATGCAAAGAAATTGTGAAAATATGCGCATAAATAAGCACCTTCTCTAGCAAAAATATGCAGAGATTTATGAATAATATTATATACCTAAATATATGCATAATCAGCAAGTAGTTTTGCCTTCTGAAAAAAAAATTAGAAAAATTTGAAATTAAGAATATTTATTAAATGAATTAAATACAATTAGATACATTAAAAAATAATCTTACACTAATAATTAATTAATAACAAATGCTGGCATATTACAAAGACATGTCATTGAACCAATTCATAATCTAATGTTTTTCAAAATTTTTAACTCTCGAGATTCCAAAAATTCTTGTAAGTGTGCAATAGTTTGGCTACTATCAAGTTTAAAACGACATCTTTGTCATTAAGGAGTTTCCGCAACTGCTTGTTGATAATTAGAAAATTTTAATCTCTGTCAATCAATTTTGTAAACGAGAAACCTGGGAAGCATAAAGTTGCTATAACAAATATGTTAAAATATGCAACGTTTACCAAAGTATGCAACAAAAGCCCAAATATGCAATATAAAATTAGTATCAATATGTCCAAAATTGCGCAAATCACAAACATTAGAAGAAATAAAAAGAGATGTGCGAAACATAAAAAATATGCATTTTTCATATAATCCGCGCTGTAAACTGAAATTTTTGAAAATTTATTTCAACATTTTTATGTTCGTTTTTATACATAAAAATAAAAACCAAGTAATCTGTACATTGAAAACAAAAACAATTCTAAAAAAATCAACAAACAGTCTTAGTAAACAAAACAGTTCTCATTGTGAGTGAATAATCACAAACTGTTTTTAACCGAGCGAGCGGTATACTGCATGCCCCGAGTATCTGATCTTATGAAGTAGACTCAAACTGCGAGGACCGTTCGAAATGTACGTGGCCTAACAAAAAACATAAGTTTTTTGGGCAAAAAATCACTTTATTTTTCAATGTAGTCTCCTGCTCGCTCATTCGAACTACAAGCCGTAGTGGTAGTGTATTGGAGCAAATGCAAGAATTCGCGGAATCTGAATGAACAAGGACGGCGGCGTTCTTTGCCGAGTAAAATGCACTTATTCTAATGATGCTCCAAAGCAGCAATGCCGTCTTTGTAGGTCGATGAACCCAAGTTCTCGAAATAGCTATTTACAGCAGCGATTACCTCGGAATTGGATGAAAATCTTTTACCACCGAGCCATATTTTCAAGTTTGGAAATAGATAAAAAGCCAAATCTGGCGAATACGGCGAATGATGTACTAATTCGAATCCCAATTCATGAATTTTGGACGTGGCGATTGCAGACGTGTGTACAGGTGCGTTATCTTGATGGAAAAGCACTTAATTTTTTGCCAAATGAGGCCGTTTTTCTTTGATTTTGTCGCTCAATTGTTGTAAGAAAATTGGCATAATACTCGCCACATATTGTTTTTTCCTTTTCCAAGTAGTCGACGAAGATAATTCCATGAGAATCCCAAAATACAGTTGTCATGACCTTTGCTGCTGACAAATCCGTTATTGCCTTTTTCGGTGGCGGAGAACCTTTGTGTGTCTATTGTTTGGACTGTTCCTTGGTTTCAGGAATGTAATGGTGGACTCAGGTTTTATCGACGGTTATGAAACGGCGCAAAAAATCTTTCGGATTGGGGCGAAAACGTGCCAAAAAGTAGCGAAAAACAATCAAACGATTCAGTTTTTGCTTCGGTGTGAGCAAACGCGGCACCCAACGCGCGGATTATTTTTTCATTTTCAATTATTTAGTTAAAATTCGGTGTCATTTGAGATGCCCACTATGTCTGCTACATCTCGCACACTTTTACCTGACGGTCATCGAATACGATACGGAAGACTTTTTCAATCATATCCGGAGTATTTGCCGTTTTCGGGCGTCCACTGTGGGGTTCGTCTTTGTGCTCACACGACGACGCTTAAACTCGGCAATCCGGTTTTTAACCATTGAAAACGAAGGACTTCAATATAAATATATTTAAAAATATATTTAAGAGCTTAAATAGTAATCATTTTTAAGTATGGGAATTAGGAAAGTCCAGGCAAAGTGCTTCGCTTATACCATGTGTTCAAAAAGTAATTACATAAGGGTTGGCCATGGAAAATAAAATTTCTGTCTTTGCATGGTTTAGAATTTAAACAAACAAAACATGATGTTACTTAATATTTTTAGGTTAAGCTTGTAATTTGTTATTTGTAGTGACACTGACAGAGTGATGACAGTTAAATTCTAAAGCATGCAAAGACAGAAATTTTATTTTCCATGGTCAACCCTTATGTAATTACTTTTTGAGCACACGGTATAAAGACTGAATATTTTGAATTAATTGTGTGGCAGGCACGTGGTGCAACATTAATAATAAATATTTAACTATTTAAAATTAAGAGTATATTAATAAAATAAAACACTTGGTATTTGTTTCACAATTTGTTGGTTTTTATTTACTTGACTCGAGTTTCAACCACCTCGGTTATCTTGAGGAGTTTGCAATACAACTAAAATAGGTAGTTTTGTCTATCTTTAGCTTTTAGTTGTATTGTAAACTCCTGAAGATAACCGAGATGGTTCAAATTTGAGTCGAGTAAATAAAAACCAACAAATTGTGAAACAATTACCAAGTGTTTTGTTTTATTAATACACTATTAATTTTAAACTAGTGTTACCCCAGCGCACAATGCACTGATAGACTGAGCGTTGACTGAGCCGGCTAAATGCTAAGTCACGTGATGCATTAGTTCCATGAGGAGACGCGGCGTTGGTGTAGATGTCGCCTCAAGTAAAGCGCGTTTAGCAGACTTTCATATATATTATAAATTAAAATAATTATTATTGAAAAATCGACGTAGAATAAAATTATAAAAATGTTTCATGTTTCATCTGAGGATAGAGACCTTTCATTGAAAAAAAATGGTTCAAATTGGTGAAGCGGTAGCCGCTTGAGGAACCGGAGAAAAATACCCTTTGAGCTTTTATATACACTGTGTCTATAAAGTAACCCCCCCCCCCTAACTAACTTTTGAACGACTTAATATTTTACTAAAAAATTTGGTGTGCTTTAATAGGAAATTAAATACCATTTTTTAGCTCATAATTAAATAATGTATCATTCAAAATGGCGGCTGGACGCCATTTTGAAATTTTTTTTTAAATAGAAAGGGGGGTCGAGTGGCACCTCATTTGAAAGGTCTTTTAGTTCTGCGTCTTATCCTAGAGTTTCAAACAAAAATATTTAGCCATAACAAAATGACAAACGTTTGAAGTAAAGAAGTCTATTAAAAAAAACTAAGAATTAAAGCAAAAACAAATGAAATTAAGTGTTCGAAATGTTCACCATTCACTTCTTGGCACATAAAAAGTCGGTTATGACATTCCTGCCTTACATTTTCGTAAGATTCTGGAGTGATATTTCTGCAAACTTCTGTTTTTTACAGAAATGTCACTCCAGAAACTTATGAAAATGTAAGGCAGGAATGTCATAACCGACTTTTTATGTGCCAAGAAGTGAATGGTGAACATTTCGAACACTTAATTTAATTTCTTTTTGCTTTAATTCTTAGTTTTTTTTAATAGACTTCTTTACTTCAAACGTTTTTCATTTTGTTATGGCTAAATATTTTTCTTTGAAACTCTAGGATCAGACGCAGAACTAAAAAACCTTTCAAATGAGGTGTTACTCGACCCCCCTTTCCATTTAAAAAAAAATTTCAAAATGGCGCCCAGCCGCCATTTTGAATGATACATTATTTAATTATGAGCTAAAAAATAGTATTTAATTTCCCATTAAAGCACACCAAATTTTGTAGTAAAATATTAAGTCGTTCAAAAGTTAGTTAGGGGAGGGGGGAGTTACTTTATGGACACAGTGTATGTATGGATAGTTTTTTCATATTTTTAAGTATAAATCACACATTTCTTCGTGATTTGTAATATCTTCATATAATCCATAATAAGAGCAACCGCGATCTTGGTTTTTACACTTTGAATAAAATTTACTAACCGCATTTTCAGTTAAATAATTGCGCCCTGATGTAAGTTCACTACGACAAAAGGGGCAGTTTTTATTATCTTCAAGTAATTTAAAGTTACAACATTTACAAAAACTGTGCCCTTTTTTGCATAGGTAGATTGGTGCACGTAAAAGAGCTATCTTACACACAGGGCATTCGTAGATTTGTAATGATTTTCTTCTAATGTAATCTCCTCCAGTATTTATAATTACTTCACAAGATATTTGGTTGCTCTCATTATTATTTATAAATATGTCGCAAGAAATAGGGTATAGTTCGCCGTTCTTCGGGCTTTTAAAATCCGTTTGAGATTGTCCTACGTTCTTTCCGATCAAGACGTAATCATAAGGAGTCATATCAACGCTTTCAGTTATATCCCGAAAATCTTCTGCTTTGATTGTTAATAAACACTGGGGTGCGCGTGTGTGGGTGACAACGCTCTCATTAACGTGCATGATTTTAAACTTAAAAATTCGTTTCGCCCTTTTAAATTTAATAAGTATTATATAATATTCATTTTTGATTTTTACCATAAAGCGTTTGTCAACTCTCATCTTATTCAATGTTATTTTAATACCATCTTTATTTGCCACATCTTCAGGATGATTTTCATGTATATGATTTGCAATTTCATTTTTAATTCCTGTCCATTCGCAAGACAACATAGGGCATCGAGTGTTGTTCGTTGGTTTTAAAATGGCCGCATTTCCAAATGTACTGTGCACTAATAATAAGAGTTTTATCATTTCGGATTTGCTTCAACGAAGTTGATAAGCGCTTTTTGTTGAATTGAATGTTCTGGAACACAACAAGCAATTAATAATATTAGTTATCATAAATGCCATTTATAAATTGATAAAAACACAATTTTGTTGACAAAGTTTGAATTTTTAGTGTAAAAGTGCCAAGGAAATTGAGGTCTCAACATAATAAATGTTTACTTAAATGTAACATTTTCGCTTTGTTATTCATTTATCTACTTTTACCAGTTGAAAAACTGAGATGTGATAAAATATTGAACATTATTCGGAAAGGTCTAAAGTACGATTTTACATAAATGAAATAAATAAGTTTAGTATTATTGCACAAGTAAATAATAATCTGTATTCATGTTTCTGCGTACTTTAGAAAACTCGTTCCGAATTGCTCGAAGGTTGATGCAAAAATGATAAAATTAACAATTGCCATCCCATTAAATAAAGTTTCTGAAGCACCAGCGTCACGAGTCGGTGTCCGTTAAAATACGACTGACTAATCTTAATGTTTTATTACAAAAAAAAACCGCTTCAGAAATCAGCTGTAGCATAAACTCCACGAGACCGCCGGCCGTCCTCATAAACGCCTTACTGTTTTTGTCCTTAAAATATTGTTTTTCCTCATTCGCTGATTCAGTTCATTGCCTTTGTTCTTTGTTCGTTCGTTCCAAAATGTCGTTATCAGTGAATCAGTCGGAATTTTAGTGGATTAAAACAAACTATTACTTCTGTAGGCTGTAATTGAGACCATATTATTCAACTATCTTCACTCTGGAACGGACATACACATAGTTTTAATATTGTATTGTAATCTAAATTAATATAAATAAAACCTAATTCTCGTTATTATGGAAGGTGCAACTATAATGTTAAAACACACCACGTGCAACACTAATTGCTTACAACAGACTACATGACGCAATTATTAGGTACCTTAGAAGTTCACGCATACTGCTTCCCGCCAATAAATCTAACCTCCCACCTTACCGTTTTCCGCCTTCGAAATCGCATACGTGAACAAAGGGTGCATTTAGTTAATGGTCGAACCGGGGCCGACTGTCACTTTAGTATTAAAGATGTCGTATTCTAATGGAGAAGATCTATTCTGTAAATTGATATTTTTGCGTTAATCGACGCAGTTCTTCTCACTATGCGTTTGCGCAGGCGCTTTACTGAATACGGCAAATCGCGCAGGCGCAAACCAACGCTACTTACGCATGCCTTTTATCTCTGTTGTCTTTCTACAAGACGACAAAAATATAAATAAAAATGTAAGAATACAATTACGGAATAGTTGAACCGTTCAATGCGCGTAGACGAATTTTTCCGTATTTGGAATACGGAAAAATTCGTCTACGCCGTTTAAACAATACTTGTAGAAAAAGAATCGATGCAGGATTAGGTCGCTGTTGGAAGAACCGAAGCGAAATCGATTCTTAATTGCGTAGGATAATCGATTCTTTAAGAATCTGCGGCATCACTAATTCGGTACGGTAGGGATGTAAGTGAAAAACACCTAGGACACCCTTATGCTACATCCCCGCAACAAGAACGTTGTGTTTACAGTACTACAGTAAGGCAAACTCATGACGCTGCAGATTCAAGAAAAATGGCTACAAAACGTTTACAGGAAGTCGACCAAAATTTGGTCTACTTCCTGTAACATTTAATGTCCACAGGATACAACTAAAATGCAAATTTTACGCATTCACTTTCTTTATACAATTTACGTTTTACAGGTTCCAACAACTTTAATATCATCATCTCTTCATCAGTTGTTGGAGGTTTTTACAGTAGGGAAATGGAAAATTGGTGGCAGTTTATTTCCCGTGAAGGGGCGGGCCTCTATAGGGGTCTTTCAGACCTTTAAACTCTCTTCAGCCGAGAAAAGATGGCGAGGATGGGTTAGAACAAGGAATCTGGATAAAGGAGGATTTTCGCGGAAACTACTGTCCCAGTATCCACCTTTTCGCCGAGGAAAACCGCGGCAGAACCTGAGCCAAAACAGTCGGCCGGGCCGGGAATCGAACCGAGGGCCTCCCGTATGGAAGGCGGACGCGTTAACAGCGGAGCCACCTCTCACAGTGTTTATAGTGGAATGGCGAAGTATAAGTAATCAGATCATAAAAACTACACGCTATGATTGCATTTATAAATATCAGGATGTAATAAATACACTACTCAAAATGAATATAGAGACACCTTCTTATTAGTGTGTATTTTTTGTAAATCCAACGAAACAATCTATAACTTGGCAGATAATATGAACATACCTTTACATTTTACCTGTAAAAAAGTAGGCACTTGTTTCCTTGGAGATTTTACAAAACAAAGTAAACAACAAAAAAGACGCTTAAGTTTACATTCAATAAAAAAATTTTTTCACTTGATTTTACCGTGTCGCAGTGTAATTTGTTGGTGGAAACATGAATGAGGGTGTGTTTGGGAGAAGGAGACAACCAAGAGTATATCTGAATGAAAATTAGATAGTTACAGCGGTGACATTAATTGAAGAGGGATACTCAAGACGACGCGTTGCTCAAATGTTAAATGTGAGTCATTCTGCTATAGCTAGGGCATGGAACAGATATATAAATAATGGTATCGTTAGAAGACGTCCTTACCATCAAAGACAAAGAGCCACTACTCCTCGCGAAGATCGCCTATTGAGGTTTTGGGCCGTTAGAGAACGTAGAATTACCGCCCGATCTCTACAAAATCGACTGGTTGCCACTAGTGGAATCAGAATTTCGGACCATACAGTTCGGATAGCCTTCACGAGATTCAGGTACGTGCAAGGAGAGCAGTTAAAGTCCCTCGGTTAACACCAGCACACAGGCGAGCCCGGCTAAACTTTGCATAAGAACATCGTAACTGGACTAGAGAACAATGGAGCAATGTAATGTTCACGGACGAGTCCAGATTTTGCGTAGACCATAACGATGGACGAATGCTTGTGTGGAGACGCCAAGGTGAACGCTATTTAGACTCCACTGTTCAAGAAACTGTCCGTTTTGGTGGAAGCTCTATTATGGTATGGGGTGGCATAACTTTGAATGGTCGCACCGAGCTAGTGGTTCTTCGGGAAGGTTCTCTAACGGCGGCGCGTTACATCAGGGACATTTTAGAACCACATGTGATTCTGTTTGCTGGAGAAATGGGACCTGACTTTATCTATCAGCAAGATAATGCCAGGCCACATGTGGCTAGGATAGTTAAAAATTTTTTTCATGACTATAATATCACAGTAATGGACTGGCCGGCTAATAGTGCAGACCTTAACCCCATCGAACACCTATGGGACGTATTGGGAAGAAGATTGCTGGATCGTCAGCCTATTGAAAATTTAGATGAGGTTGAGGAAATTCTTACTCAAGAATGGGAGCAACATCCTCAACAAACAATTTCAAATTTAACTGAGAGTGTGCCCCATCGTTGCGCTGAAGTCATCCGGGCCAGAGGAAGCCACACCCATTATTAGTTTTTTAAATTTGTTGTTTTCTTTGCGTTGACTGTTTAAAAGTTTGTTAATTAAATGATTCCCAATTTCAATTTTTAACATTTTTTTTCTTAGAAGCTTATTCAACAAGGCTGAAATCTTCGCATCTTAAAGAGTAATCCTTTTCAAAAAGTCGAAGACATTTTTTACCAAATCCAGTGTTACTTAAGCAAAAATATTCAATTTTTTATAAGTGTCTCTACAGTGAGTCACGAGTAACGGGACGGTCTCTGACGTGTAAACGGCACCATATAATAAAATTCAATTGTAGCAGTCTTGTGAAGGGCTGTAGAGACTACATTGTAAAAATATTTTCTAGTATACAGGGTGCTCCACAAGAGTGTGGCGTATCAAAGTTGCATTTTTTCTTATGAAACACCCTATATTTTATTGCATTTTTAGATTCTACGTAATAAATAAGATCAACTTTTATCAAGCTTTCTTATACCTAACTCTTACTGTTTTTGAGATAATTCTATTTTTATCAAAATTGTAAGGTTTTGAAAATAATTAATATTGGCAAAGTCGATCAATTTAGAACAAACTTTTTTTTAACAGGAAGTACCGGTTATTTTACCTAATTGATCAATGTATTTAGTATTATTAAATACCCTACAGGGTGTTTGCAATATTACATTTTACTATTACCACATTCAAATTGCTATATCTTGTTTATTTTAAATACAACACCCTGTATTTTACTTATTAATCATGTTCCTATTTTAATTCTCTTTCGAACTGTATTAGGTTTCCCTATACCTAGATATTACAGTTTACATGATATTTACAAATTTCTTCAAAATTTGTAATGTTTGTCATTAAAACAAATTTACAATAATTCCTCAATCACCAATGCCATAAGATCCTCTCTTGGCTTGCTTTTGTTTCGATTACACCAGACATTCTGCGGAATGTTAGGAAATGGTTTGAATGCAGAATTAGATTCTGTATTGAACAAAATGGCAATCACTTTGAACATTTACTTCATTAAAGAATATGTATTTTCTTAATTACTTTTATTGTATGATAAGTTTTTATAATTTCTGTGTGTTTATTGTTATTAAATTGATTAAATGTTGTTGGTTTTATTGTTTGTAAATATCATGTAAACTGTAATATCTAGGTATAGGGAAACTTAATACAGTTCGAAAGAGAATTAAAATAAGAACATGATGAATAAGTAAAATACAGGGTGTTGTATTTAAAATAAACAAGATATATCAATTTGAATGTGGTAATAGTAAAATGTAATATTGCAAACACCCTGTAGAGTATTTAATAATACTAAATACATTGATCAATTAGGTAAAATAACCGGTACTTCCTGTTAAAAAAAGTTTGTTCTACTATTGTTTCATTGTGGCAATTTTAAAATTTCAAACGTGTTACACTTAATCAAGAGAAATTGTCATAAAGGTGACAGCTGCATACTAGATTAAATTAAACAATTGCAATAAGACTAGCATACTTCGTTAACCATGAATTACTAGTATGTTTTATTTAGCATACTGCTGTCATCTAAATGGCAGTTTTTCATAATAGTATTGAGGCTTTGAAAATTTTGAAATTACAAAAATGAAATGTTATTCATTCCAAGAGAGGATCTTATGGCATTGGTGATTGAGGAATTATTGTAAATTTGTTTTAATGACAAACATTACAAATTTTGAAGAAATTTGTAAATATCATGTAAACTGTAATATCTAGGTATAGGAAAACCTAATACAGTTCGAAAGAGAATTAAAATAGGAACATGATGAATAAGTAAAATACAGGGTGTTGTATTTAAAATAAACAAGATATAGCAATTTGAATGTGGTAATAGTAAAATGTAATATTGCAAACACCCTGTAGGGTATTTAATAATACTAAATACATTGATCAATTAGGTAAAATAACCGGTACTTCCTGTTAAAAAAAGTTTGTTCTAAATTGATCGACTTTGCCGATATTAATTATTTTCAAAACCTTACAATTTTGATAAAAATAGAATTATCTCAAAAACAGTAAGAGTTAGGTATAGGAAAGCTTGATGAAAGATGATCTTATTTATTACGTAGAATCTAAAAATGCGATAAAATATAGGGTGTTTCATAAGAAAAAATGCAACTTTGATACGCCACACTCTTGTGGAGCACCCTGTGTACTAGAAAATATTTTTACAATGTAGTCTTTACAGCCCTTCACAAGACTGCTACAATAGAATTTTATTATATGGTGCCGTTTACACGTCAGAGACCGTCCCGTTACTCGTGACTCACCCTGTATATTCATTTTGAGTAGTGTATTTAGATGTAAATTTGTATCTATTATCAGCAAAAATTTTCGTGCATTCCGACGCATTTTGACTTTCTAACTTTATTGTTACTGTGTACAAAAATTTTTTAAGACTTAAAATCTTTCTGGCAAAAATAATTTTTAAAATTTTGAATACTTTCAAAAAAACATTTCTCAAAAATTGGCCATACGATTGTTTTTAAATTTCGTAGGCTGAGAGAGCTAGACATGGGCTACAATTTGGCTTGGGTTTCATTCCCTAATATTTGTGTGACGCTTTTATGAATTTCTGAAAATCGGAGATTCATGTCTCTTTTTTTAACAGAGGAAGATAAAAAAATTCTGTTTAAGCTAAAGTGCACATGAATAATAGTAGAATAAGATTCAGAACTTAATTCTTGGGTGAAGCAATATTTGAGGGGGTTAATTTCCGTCGTAACTTGCATAGAAGGATCGATGAGAACTTAAGAGTGAGCGAACATAGCATAACCACGTGACAATACACAAGTTGACTTGATGGCTGCCTATGCCAAAACCTTGAAATTGCTTCTTGTTTAGTTTATAGGTTTTATGACTGTCGTTGCTCTCCATTGAACTAGGTATGTTGCTATCTTATTTGTGGTTAGTTGTCCTTGCAATAGGGGATTAGCAGGGGTTTATGTTTAAATGTTTCACAATTCAAAACAGTTCTTAGTGAGATGTGCTGTAATTGTTGTGATTAGAAATACAAAACTAATTATTTTACAGAACTGTTGCGATTAGCTGATTTGCATTTTTAACTTAATTTCTTAGTCATTAATTACGACTAATTCTACTATTTTTCTATTACGTTTGAATAAGCCGGCAATATACTTTATTTCTTATTAATAACCAATTTTTTTTTGTTTTAATTTAGTTCTATTTAGTTCGGATTCCGCAGCGCAATATCTAGCGTCTTACGTTAGTCGATAATAATAAAAAAAAGTATGGGAAAGTACCAGCTACGTGCTTCACCATTTTTGTTTGTATAGGTTTGATTGTTCCGTCTCTTAGTGCTTATTACCAACAAATAATGTATAGCTACATCAATACAATACCTTTTTTGTTTTATGTTTTAGAGTTGGCCGTGACTGAGCCACTAAGGGTTTGAATGAAGCAGATACCACTTAGGGCACACCTTGCCGAAGCAACTATTAGAAGTGGCGTTCCGTGGGTTCAAAATTTGGGTAGGCAATGCCAAAAATTATTTAACATTAAGATTAAAAAGTAAAAAAACTACCGCAGCTCCAATTTACTAAGACCTGTTGTTAAATGAATTAATTTACTCATAAAATCTCTATTAAATTTCACTTTGTCAATATGCACTTTAATTTGATAACGTAAATCTTCGTCTAAAGCCAAGTTAATGCGTGATTTGCCGAATAATTTTAATCTAACAGTTGCAGATAAATGTTCTTTGGTCGACGCACGTTTTTTAATTGCAGCTGAAAGATTTTTTAAAACAGTATCCTTTTTCAGATTATACTTTTGAGGATTTAAATATAGACGAAAATAGTAAGCAATTCCAGCAAAATGGTTTATTATTAATATCGCTACCAATTAGCTAGTCTATTCTTTTATACCATTCAGTATTAAATGATTTAGATTTCTTCCTACCGTCTGTCAGTAACGGCCCTAGTCATTTTGAAGTACATCGCCCATGATTATTTATTTATATTTGTTTTTCGTAAGAGCATCCATTAAACTTTTTTTTTTCAAAAGCTGGTCAAGGAGAATTTTCAAATTTACTGCAAATTTGCAAACTACGTATAAAATAAATAAACATACAATAGCTGCACGCTGCAACACGTGTTTATTGCGTTCTGAAATCTTTACTATTTCTTCGCATTTGTCCATCTGATCATTGCATTATTTGTATCAATGTTCATGCAAACGTATTAAGAATGATAGATTGCTTGATTGTGTCGTAGCTGGAATCGTTCGGCCCGATAAACGCGATATTCGCGTACGCGAAACGGTGTATAATGGCAACGATGTATTTATTTGGTGCCTAATTTTTTAAGTTACGCGGTGGTGTTAAAAAGTAAAAACTGTGTAAAAGTAACTTTTTGTATTTAAAGTTAGAATTTGATTTTTTTTTGAAAAGTTATGGATAGGCACTGCCTACCTTGCCTAATAGGACGGACCGCCACTGGCTATTAGTGATAACGATAAGTAACTATATAATCACTGTCGTAAAACAAATAATGTGTATCAAATAATTATTTTCTGGTTTATAGTTTCTGCCTATTATTCAATAATGACCATAAATCAGTACACAGTAGAAGACAATGAAGTACACAACAATAAAGCGTATGCGTAGGTGTTTTATTGAAATTATAACATAATCCTACAAATAAAAAATGCTACTTCTTAGATGTATCAATTAATATAATAACAACCAAGAACACTTTAATAGGTTTTTTGTGTTGGAATAATGTAGATCAAATAAATCTGGAACGAGCTTCTAATAAAACCTGAACGGGTGTTCTAGCTGCTACAGGGCCGGCGGGTGGTCTAGTGGTTAAAGTCCCAGGCTTTGAAACTAGACTCCCAATGGCAGTTGGTTCGAGTTCACTGCCTGTCGGAAATTTTTCTGAATAAGTTAAATCCGACAGGTCCATGGATGGTGTATGTAGGTGTGTATGTTGGGTTGCATGTCTTTCAGGGGTGGGGCATGTTAGACCGGTGAATAGCACTTAGCGTGCTGAGCCCGGGTAAGGGGGTGGGATGGGAATCATGGAGTCGTGCTCACACACGGCTTCATGATTCTTTTTAAAAAAAAAGCTGCTCCAAACATCTCAGGTAACAGTCTTTAGTAGGACAACACTTTTTTTACCAGAACATCCATAATCGGCGTTAAAGTCTTGCTGATTATTTATCTTATAGTCGGTAAAATAGACAAAGCAAGTTAAAACTATGTAACTCTAGGGATTTACCGTCATAACCACACACATCTGGTTGCTCTAAAAAAAAGGAGAAACGTTAAAATTGTAGATTATTAAAAGTATATTTTAGAGGCTTACTTTTGTTGTCAAAACATTCTTTGGCCTAAGTGGAAATTTTAAATCTGGTATGAGTACACCGGCATTTATAGCAATTTTCCATTTTAATAGAGCCTGGTATGCAGTCCTAAAACAGATAGAAATTAATTCCTGGTTTAGGTATACGACAATTTAAGTGACTGATAATGAAGTGATTTTGTGTGCAATAATGAATGTTATTACGGGCGAAATTAAATTGCTTTCGGTACGTAATTCAGTTTCTGTGGAACCGCTCCTTACGTTTCTCTATAATTATGTATGAATATAGGTTTGAAATAGGTTATTTTATTTTAACCTAATGTTGTGAAAATAACATTAATCTTTGTTTTAATTTATTTATAAATTTTAGCTGTACTATGTTGAAGTCCATATTTATTGATTATAGGTACATAATTTACTTTATTACTTCAACAATATTTATTTATTTTAACCCTATACGTCTTTCAACACTCAACCTATCACATAAATTCCTACCCACCTACTGGCATGGGGTGGGCCTGACGTAATCCAGGATCGACCCTCGAGTCAGCTCCATGTCAGGTGATGATAATAATGATGATGATGTATACATGCCATTGTCAAAGGTTATATTAAAAAGTAAACAGTTAGTGTTGCTATAGCAATAGAACTTGGTGACTTGATCTCGGTAATCGTCCGCAGATGATTTGATTTCTTATTCCAAAATGTCCAATAGAGGAGAATTTAAGAGATCAGTTTGTTATTTATTAACGGTACAGTTTTTAAATGTTTGTGAATTTTAAAAGCTTCCAGTATACCTATCTAATTTACGTTTATCATCACAAAAGTGTAAGCATTTTATAGTGTTATTAGATGTCATAAAATGATTGTGTTCTAGTAAGTGTTTAGCGTAATTGCATTTATGTGGGTGTTAGTATTTGTAACAACGTAGGTACGTGTTCTTTATACTTAATTTCAAAATTTTTTAAAGTTCTATTGCTATAACAACACTAACTGTTTACTTTTTAATATGACCTTTGACAATGGCATGTAAACATGTTGTAACACGTATAAGGTTAAAATAAATAAATTTTGTTGAAGTAATATAGTTATTTGTGTACCAAGGCCAAAAAGTGGATTTTTTCGGTCGAGTCTGAGGCGAAGCCGAGGCCAGAAAGCAGACGAGGACGAAATAACACTTTTTGGCGGTGGTGCACACAATATTTTTTAGGCGACCTTCATTATAAAATTTACAAATTTGTTAGATTTTTATTTATGATTTATTGATATAATTATTTATAACAACTGAACAATTGTACATATTTGTGACTCCTTCAGAAACGTTTATATTTTATTACAATTTTTTTTTGTAAAAATAATTGTATTTTCTTTGTTTTTCTTTTTGGAAATAAATGTTATTATTATTATTATTATTATTATTATTATTTGTTAGATTTTTATTTATGATTTATTGATATACTTATTTATAACAACTGAACAATTGTACATAATTATTAGAAAATTCGACTACCAACACGTATTTTTACCGTTTACAGCAAGATTGACAGCTTGTTTACTCTGTTTTATTCAGAGATATTATGACATTGTCTGTAATGTCGGTATCATAATGTAAGGTAGAAAATTATCGATAGATGGCGCCACCCTTAAACGGATAATAATGAAAGCGGCCAAAAAACGGTTACTTTTTGGCCGCTTTTGAGTACTAAAAATTCAATTTTTTGTTAAGGTCGCTTAAAAAAGTATTTTATGTACTTATAATCATTTGTTTTACTTCGTTGAAGTTTACATTAATATAAAAAAAATAATGTTTAATAACTTCAACAGATATTTACCTATTACTTATTTTAACGTGTTTACACATAACTAGCGGAACCCGTGGTCTACGTCTCACGTTTTTTAGTAATGTACTAAATCTGGATCCCTTCCATCTGCCTCAACATTTAGTAACGTCGTATTCAGTAACATTTTTGGCGCATCGTATTTATTATGTTTACAGGTTTCAGTGTTTATGTAGCACTCACTCAGTGTAATCGGTGCCATGTAAGCTGCGATATTGGCGGAATGTATAAATTACATTAGTATAACTCTTCTAAGAAAAGCGTGTGGCATAGTCCATGGATTCTGCTATTTTAATTTACAGTTTTAGACGCGCTTAACAAAGAAATATCATATTCGCAATAAAATAAGCTGCAGTTAGCAGTTGTTTGTAAAGAAAAGCGTGTTGCGTAGTCCACGTATTCTGCTAGCTTTAGAAATTAATTTGCGATTGATAATTCTTGTAATTTAACTGTATTTCAAAATATCTGAGACAATTAATGTTTGCTTATAAATTGCTGCTTTACGAATGTTTGTAAACACCCGAGATGGCATTTTATAAATGTTGAACAAGCAAATATTGTTTATGTTCGTAAAATTAAGGCTAGTATTAGAAACAGATACGCAGAATTTGTTATTTCATAGGAAAAATGAATAATCTGTACGCTTACACACCTTTTTTATCAATAAAATAGTTTATAATGCCAATGTAGTAAATAATCTGTAATATTTTATTGTTATAGTCTAGATGAGTTCGTTAAGAAAAAATAATGAGCTGGATTGCGGTAATTACAATTCGACACGCAAAGCGTGCTTACTTAAAAAAGATCTCTGTTTCGTATTTGCATGGAAAAATGAATCTACATACGATTATAGCCACTTACATACAGCTTACAAAGATGCATTTTAAAAGTCTAAATATTAGACACTCACCGCATTTAATTATTAGATTACCAAAGGCAATGTTAAAGTAAACAGTTGGTTGGGGTGGTTTAGGCTTTCATACATGTTTATATATAAAACTCTACACGTACTTTACGTGCATTTATTAAATTAATATTAATAAATACATGTAAAGTACGTGTCAAGTTTTTATTGTTTAAACAGTTGGTGTTATAGTAGCAACCACAGGATTTAATGGCATGATGTATTGGATGAATTATTTGTGCAATTTTATGGAACTGCCAATATATGACCTTTCTCATTAATTAATACATCAGTAAGTTGTTATATTACTTACTGGTATATTAATTAAAGAAAAAGATTATAAATCAGGCATTTACAAATTAAATTGTTCCACTGTAATTTGGTTTATTTAGGTTTCACAATTAAAAAGTTTGATATTACATACAAAAAATGCATACTCTGTTGCAAACATAAAAACCCACATAAATCCAATAACGGTGAACAATTATTAGAACACAATCATTTAATGACATATAATAACCCTATAAAATATTTACACTTTTGTGATGATAAACTTAAATTAGATTTACTGGAAGCATTTGAAATCAAAAACATATAAAAACTGTACGTTTAATGAATGAACAAAGTGATATCTTAAATTCACTGTTATTAGAAGTATTGGAATAAGAAATCAAATCATCTGCGGATATAGATAACCAACCTCAAGTCATCAAAGTGTATTGCTTTTATAAAAACACCAACTATTTACTTTGTAAAATCGGTGTCGGTTCATTTTCCGTGAAGAGGCGGGACGCTATAGGGGTCGTTCAGACTCCGCACCGTAGTTCTAAACCTCTCTTCAGCCGAAAAAAGATGGGTTAGAACAATGAATTTGGACAAAGGAAAAATTTTCTGGAAGAATTTGCTATAAACCTTGTTTAGTTAATCTTTGTAAATTAAAAACCTCCATCTTAAGTTAGACAAAATATGAAGCCACTAACGCTTTAATTCTATACATTTGTTGGAAAGTTAATTGATTTCATTTTTATTTCTAATTTTCCAATCAGGGAAGGAAAACTTTGAAATTTAGAACATTATTTGATGAATTAGTGCTTTATGGTGCTCTTCTTGTGCCTCCTATTATTAATTTTATATGTATACAGCAACTTGGAAATAAAAATTAAAAATTGTGTTGTTTTCTTATTTTAGTATCATTTAATCATAAGTAAGTCTTTGTGATTTAGATACTAAACAAAATTAAAAAGAACAGAAGGATTAGCGTCTGTATACCTAAAAAGTAGATACTAAATTAATATAAAATTTGATACAATAGCCCTGGAAGGGTAGAGTTAGAATACAATTTTATACAGCAGAGTTTGCGCAACTTCTAAAATTGTCAATATTAAAGCTTCGTAATTGAAAACGTAGTTTCACAAAATCGCTTTATAACAAAGTATTTTCGCAATATTTTTCCAGCGACTCTCATTTGAGTTTTACCTGAAAACGAATTTTAACGAAGGTGAAGTTTTGCAATTTAATGAACAAGCGCATTTTCAAATCAACTTAAATATGTTTTAAAATTTTAATAAATTTATATAATTGTGGATGCGCCTGATTGAAACTCTAACTAAAACGAGCATGAAAAGATTTACGGGAATTTGTTGTTCGACATACATTGTGGGAAATTAGAATCTCCTGTGATGTAATTGCCAATTAAGTAATTATTATTTGGTCCACAGGTCTAAATTCGGCAAAATCCATAGCAAAGCACTCTCCAACGTAGGAATGACGTAAAATGCGGCAAACCAAATAAATGACAGCACCGTTTTCCAATTTCAGAAGTTTTGTCCTTATGTCCTTTTAGCCTTAATTTTCTAATTACGTTTACATCTTGTACTGTTACACTATCATCTTTTAGATTTCTTTTTTATGGACGAATTCATTTTATCGTTTCTTACTCAAGTCTAGCACTACTTTTATTTCTAAACTTTTGCTGATGCTTTACCAATAGTGTGCACAGAACGTTCTAATTATTTTTCTAATACTTCATTAAACCACGCCTATATAAAATTCATCCTAGCTGGTCTGTTTATACTGGAAATATATACCAAAGTAAATGGGTTTTACCTTACTAACCACTTTGCTGCTGGAGTTGAATTTATATTGGGAATATTGAATCTAATACAACCCCTTGGTTACGGTGTTTCTTCACAATGTTCGGTATGGAAGTGCGTTGAAACTTTCAACTGCGGCTTCGGGAACATAAGGTAATTAACGAGGTTAGGAAAAGGGATCAAAGTGAATTGAAATCTTCAACGCCTAACTTTAACCTTTTATTGAGGAACAGAAGCGCGTGAAACTCTTGACAGCAAACTTCAGGTACTTGGTTAGGAAATATTGTTAATATGTTTTATCAATACCTGATTTTAAATTACATTTGACTTTGCAAAAATGTGGACTTGCGCCAATACTAGCTGAATTATATTAACTGCTCTAGATGCTGATACTCGGAGCTACTCTGCTATTCTGCACCCGCTGTTAACCTGGCTGTTGTCGACCCACAAACCGGCGGACTGACTTCCCAGAAGACTCGTGGAGTACCCCGATTCAGGACTGTTGCTGGCTGAAGTCCTTAATTTATTGTGTGCTATATATTGATTATAGGTATATAAAATACTTAATTACTTCAACAATATTTATTTATTTTAACTTTATAGGTATACGTATTTCGGCATGTTTACATGCCATTGTCAAAGGTTATATTGCATAAGGTTAAAATAAATAAATATTGTTGAAGTAATTAAGTGTTTTATATACCTATCATTAATAAATATGGACTTCAACGAAGTAAAGCTAGAATTTATAAATAAACATGTCCCATAGTCCGAATTAGCTTACTTATTTTTTTAGCACAAGTTTCAAAAAAAACGTGGGGCGTATCTCACGAATTCTGCTAGTTTTATTTAAATGTGTATGATATTTTTTATTATAAACTGTATTCCGTAAGTAGTTAGGTTACATACTATTAAACATGATAAAGTCAAAGTAAAAAACCGCTAATCAATAAATGTAAAGAAAATTTAGTATAAGATACAGTTTCTGGGAATAAGCGAAGTGAAGAGGAAAGGTTAAGGACTTTAGACACTGGACAAAAGATACACACTGAGATATATAGGAAGTCCTCCCGGAGATAGAGCGAAAGAAGGAGTGGGGATCATAACAAGTGGTGCACTAGAAGCCAAACTAACTAACTGGGAGCCAATAAACTCAAGGATCATAACAGTTAGCCTTGAGCTAGAAGAAAAGGTCGTTATAATACAAATATATGCACCAACGGAAGACGCAGATGTTAGAGATAAGAATCAATTCTGTGATGAATTACAAAGAACATTAGAAAAAATGCAAAATAAAAACAGGCACGTTATGATAATCGGTGATTGGAACGCCCGCATAGAAAAAGGCAAAGTCAGGGATACGGAACAATAGGAGAACATAGAGGAGAAGAAACTCTGAACAACAACGGGGAAAGAATGATAGATTTCTGCATAAATAACCAAATATTAATAGGAAATACGTGGTTCAAACAAAACAATTCCCAAGATTGCTTACGAAGCAGAAGAAAGAAGAGAAAAAAGTATAATAGGTTGAACCATGAGATACGCAATCCAAGGTGTGAAAGTAATAACAGGAGCAGAACTCAGCACCGACCACCGATTACTGATAACCGACACCATTTTGAAAGCACCCTCCTAAGAAACACCAATAGTTTATGAAAGACTGAAACTGGAAGAACTAGAAAACCCAGAAAAAAGGGAGGAATTTAAAAGAAAACTTAACAGAAAATTAAACAGCTTAGAAGAGCAAGAAGCAGAGACAGAAGAACACTGGAGTCTCAACGATAGATGGAACAATCTCAAAGAAACAATAACCTTGACAGCAAACGAAATATGCGGTAGAGAGACAGAAGAACCAAATGGTGGAACGATACGGTTAAGAACAAGATCAAACAGAAAAAAGAAGCCTGGTGCAGGTTCAAAAGAATAAATACTGCCGAAGATCAAGAAACATACCGAAAGAAAAGACAAGAGACAAAGGAAGCCGTAAAAAGAGCAAAACAGGACTCCTGGGAAGAATTCGGAAATAAGTTAAACGAAAATTATATGGAAAATCAAAAACAGTTCTAGAATGTAGTCAAGAAGTTAAAAGGGAACAGTGCAAAACAAGTACGAAATATAAGGAACCAAAACGGAAAATTGCAAACGACCAGTGAAAACACACTGAAAATATGGAAGCAAAATTTAAAGCAAGAGAAGATGAGGAAGACGTAGAAAGACTATTAGAAAACCCAGCAAATCAAGAAGGCAGAGAGGAAAATGCGGAGGAGGAAATAACTGAAGAAGAAGTAAGAAAAGCCCTGAAAGAAACCCGCAATGGAAAAGCAGCAGGTGAAGATAGCATAACACTGGAATTGTTAAAAAAAGGGAGACCCGCAGTAGAACGATGGCTACAGAAAAACAAACATGGACAACAGAATCAATACCCTAAGAATGGGAAAGAAACGTAATCGTACCAATCCACAAAAAGGGAGAAACAACTAGCTGCGATCACATATATATTCTCAGATCCATAATAAAGAAAACAGTAGACAGAAACATGGATATGGTTTCCTAGATCTAAAAGCAGCGTTTAATCAAGTGCCAAGACAGTACATATGGAACGCACTAGATGAACTGAGTACAAATTCAAAACTACAAAGAGTAATTAAAAGCCTATACAGCAACGTGACGGGAATAGTTAGACTAAACGGAAAGACATCGGAAGATGTCGAAGGAAGTCAAACAAGGCGACAGCTTAAGTCCACTTCTGTTCGTTGCCTACATGGATATAATAATAAAACGAGCCAAGAACCAAACTAGACCAACAAGACTAGGGTATACACAAGATCTGATATACGCGGACGATATTGTTTTAATATCAGGCAAAGTAAATGTCTTACAAAGAAACATTCAAATATGGAATACCTGCCTACAAGAAAAAGGAATGGAAATAAACAAGAACAAGAATAAAGATTCTACATATCACAAAAGAAGAAAGAGAAAAAAACATAGACGTAAGAATAGATGGACAACAACTAGAGCTACTAGAAAAAAACGATTACCTAGGAACTATGATCAATAAAGACGGTAAGATCGATCAAGAAATACGCAACAGAATAGCCAAAGCAAGTAGAGTCTCCTATCAAATAAACAATACTCTAGTAGGAAAGAAAGAATTAAGCACCAAAACAAAATTACATCTATGCAAAACCGTTTATACACCTACGCTCAACTACTGGTCAGAAACGTGGACGATGCTGAATAGGGATAAATCCAAAATAACAGCTGTAGAAATGAGGTACCTGCGGAAGATAATAGGAAAATCCAGAAGGGATGGGGTACGTAGCAGAAGCGTTAGAGACGAACTAGACTTAAAACCTCTAGTAGAAGAAATAGAGGAAAGACAACTAAGCTGGTACGGTCATTTGGTTCGTATGGAGGAGGAAAGAATGCCCAAGAAAATGTTTAATATGAGACCCGAAGGAAAGAGAAAACGGGGTAGAACGAGAATCCAGTGGGAAGAAACAATAGATGAAATGGCAAGGAAAAGAGGAAAAACCACCACAGAGATACGGAGAATGGCAAGTGAAAGGAACACCTTTAAGAGATGGATCAAAGACCCAACACCGTGAGGTATAAATGGGAACAAAGAGAAAGAAGAAGAAGAAGATAATAGCATTATGGGACTAAGTTCATTGCACAGAGAAAAACCTACGAACATCGTAGTTCGGTTTTGTTTAACAGTAAAAATCTAAAGTTTAAAGTCAGTTGCATAACTAACTAAACAATGATTAAATTAAATAGAAATAATGAAAGTTTTTTATTTCAAAAACATAAATTTAACACAATGATTCTGTGGATATCTAGGTTTTAATATAAATACCATTCATGGAAGGTTTGCGTTCGAAGCTGACACAAGTACACTCTTTGTAGTGTTCATACCACTTCTTGCCTGGAACGCATTCTGCAAAATAAAGAAATTTTAATTCAAAGCTTAATACTTTTAAGTGGTTTGCAGGTTTTCTTTTACAATGTACTTCTAATTTAGATTATAAGAAAAGATATTTTATCCGGAGGATATATTTGTCTCCCAGCTGGTCTGGCATAGTAGCTAATGGTAAAATCCGACGTCTGCGTTGATTCCGCATGACAGTTCTAAAATCAAAAGGTAAATGCTGCTTTCGTTTCGTTGTGATCTGGTTTGATTTTGAATTTTTCCACTAACTGATGTTGGCACTTTTAATTAAAACTTTCATTATACATTTAAGTCATACTTTCACTGTTAAATGAAATTAGGTTTTTTGTAATTATAAACAATAATTAAAAATATGCAACAATTTACTCATTGTATGTAGTTTTATTCATATAGTTGCAGCCTTTTGCAAATAACGAATATTTATGTATGACTGACTGACGAAAATTTTAATTAAAAAGTTTAATAAAGTTTTTCTACCAGTTATAAAATTCATTGGTGCGTGCATCGACACGTGGAATTTGTTAAAATTAATGTCATTAGCTTTAAATGTATTATAACTTATTCACGTCAATTAAACTAAAGTTTTTGTAAATAATTACTCAATACTTTGAATTACTGTTGAGTTTTCGTATGAAATGATTAAAATGTAAGTTAATTATAAAGTTTGGTGCCCTACATTTTATGTGAGAAGTGTACTGAAAATAAAAATTCGGTTTGGCATTAAAAGTAAACTAAATTTAATGGCCGAACAAATTTTTGATGTTTGTAACTGGATCAACAAATTTATACTTTTATTACGCCAATTTAACAAACTAAATTTTATTTTTGAACTGATTTATTGAGAATTAGAGCAGAAAAGCTTTTAAAATTTGTTCATGAAAATATCTTATACAGCTCGTCTAGAAAGAATGTAATTTTACTGAACTTAAAAAAATTAAAGAATTTCAGGGAGTGTTAAAAGTGTAGTTATTCCGTCTGGGGCGCCAAGTGTAAAGTGAAAATTTATGTGCATTTCACGGTATTTAAGGCAATTTGTCCCAATATTTATTATATATACACACATTTAGCTAAATACTTTTTATTTTAATAAATGATTCTAGATTTAAATAAATTCTTAAAAATTTGGTTTAAATATTCCAATATTGAATAAAGCATTAGAGATTTAAATCAATCCTAAAACATTTATTTTAAATTTTCAAATATTTAGTAAACCTTTAGGTATTTAGCCAAATCTGCACATATTTGTTTTAAATCTTTTAATATTTAATAAATAATCGCAGATTTAAATAAATTTTTACCGATATAAATAAATCCTTACAGATTTAAATAAATGTTTCTACATTTAATTTTAAGCTGTCACATTTAATGTTAACCTGTCACATTAATGTTAACTTGTCATATTTATTTGGCCTTGGTGAGCCCAGCCGACTGAGGACACCAAGACCGTTTACACCGCACCGGTAGCAAAGAATATCAAAATACCCAGAAGCGTCACTTGTGTCGGTTCCTTTGATGTTTTGAGCATAATTTGGGTGACCTTCGCCATATTGAAAATGGTTACCGTCAAAATTAAATGGCGCCAATTTTAAATATAACTTGTAGACATACAACACAAAGAACTAAATAATATTGCTAAAGGTAATTCGCAGGAAACCGAAGCACGCATTAAATAAATCAATAAGTAAAAATAATTCTGTAGATCGAGTAGGATTTTTATTAGGTACGTGAAATGCAAATAAAATAAAATTACATTGTTCAATATTTTGTAGTAGGTATTCTACCGCGTATTGTTATGTCCAAATGGTACGAGTATTTACCAACGTTTGACTAAAACTGATTACTTTAAGTAAAATTAACAGAACACAATTTACTGCTAAGTCAACCAAACGAACTGCTCCGTCTGTGATGCTGTTGTGGTATTGTGCTACATTTGACACGCTAAATAACTGTAATACCCTTAAAAACGATATCTGAATAAAATGGATGAAAGAAGAACCTTACATGGAGTGAAAAATAATGTTATTGTATCTACTGTTAATTATTATGGGTGTTTAAATACAATAATAAACAGTAAGTTGAACATAACCTCCAAGGTACATCTGTCAGATTGACAGTTAAACCATTTACAATATGGCCGACTAAAGTACAAAAAATATCAAAGTGACGCTTCTGGGCGTTTTGATGTTCTTTGCCGGTAGTAAGGCGCAACACACATGGTGGGAGCGTTCGACGCTTCAACAAAACAGACTCAAAATTACACTCTCAAGCAAATGTTGAGGAAATTTTATTGTATGAATAATAAATTATGCAATGTATATGTTGTTAAATATGTTGTTATTGATGATTGAACTAACATTAATCGTACAAATTCTTGAAATACGGAAAACGTGTTCATAATTATTGTTGAACGTTACCACCAGTTTACGCGGTCTTGGTCTTCTATGTAGGCTGGGTCTACCAAGGTCAAATAAATATGACATGTTAACATTAAATATGACAGCTTTAAATGTTGAAATATTTATTTAAATCTGTAAGGATTTATTTATATCGGTAAATATTTATTTAAATCTGCGAGTATTTATTAAATATTGAAAGATTTAAAACAAATATGTGCAGATTTATCTAAATACATAAAGATTTAATAAATAGTTGAAAATTCAAAGTAAATGTTTTAAGATTTATTTAAATCTCTATTGGAATATTTAAACCAAATGTTTAAGGATTTATTTAAATCTACAACGATTTATTAAAATAAAAAGCATTTAGCTAAATGTGTGTATATATGATAAATATTGGGACAAATTGCCTTAAATACCGTGAAATGCACAGCAACTTTTCACTTTACACTTGACGCCCCATAATTCCGCACACGAGGTCTGCCGAGAACCAAAGCATTGTCCACTAACTGACATAACAATCTCGTCCCTTGCGGATTTAATCCATCCGTTCTGTTAGATCAGATATTAACTTTACTGGGGAACAACGAATCAGTTTGCTGAAAGTCGATATTTCAACAATAGATTCGCACTTTGGTACAAAACCTTCAAAAATGCCAGCTCTTGGAAGCTCGATTGGCAATTGGCATTTTACTTTAACACAAGTCTCATATTTTGTGTTGTGACTTCTTTTCTATCGTATATAGCAGCCCTTTATTAGTATTTCAATTTATTAAGTTTTTCCATTAATGTGCCATATTGGAAATATATTGTATTTGGCACAGTATTTCCTTAACGAATAATTTTAAACTAAATTTATTTTATACTACACTTGCTTTCAGTTCACATCTATCACATTTTTTTCTGTACAGTCCCGGAACTAAATTAGCATTACTTTTTATCGAAAAAATGGGCGAAGCACTCCGCCTGTACTTTCCCATACTTATACAAAATAATTACTTTTGTAAATCTAATCACAACAATTAAAGCACATCTAACTAAGAACTGTTTTGAGTTGTAGGGTATTTAAATATACTCCGCTGCTAATTTCTCATTGCAAAACGAAAAACTAACTACAGCCTAAAACTACCTGGGTAAAAATTTCAGGGTCGTGTAGTCAACTTCTGTGTATTGCCACGTGATTATACTTCGCGCACTCTTAAGTTGTTATCAAAGCTCCTATGCTGAATTAAGTCATGGCGAAAACAATTGTTTTGAAAATAAAAATGATTTTTTATTTGGCAAACAATTTTCTCGGATTAAATAAAACAAAAATGAAAGGTCAACACCAATTGTTTACTTTTAATTTTGCCTCTGATAATGACATGTAAGAATATCAAGATACGCATAAGGCTAAAATGAAAAAACCTGCTGAAGTTAATAATTGCTTTATTTACAATACATTAAGTACAAATTTCTATCTATTTATGAATAAAATACTTTATTTTACTTCCTCAACGGTATCCATACATATATAAAAGCACAAAGGGTTTTTTTCTCCCCTTTCTCCAGCGGCTACCGCTTCACCAATTTGGACCATTTCAAATGAAAGGTCTCTATCCACAGATGGAACATGAAATATTTTTATATTTTTATTCTACGTAGATTTTTTAATAATAATAATTTTAATTTATAATATATATGAAGGTCGGCTAGACGCGCGTCACTTGGGGCCCCACCTACAATAACGTCGCGTGTCATTATTGGAACTAATGCATCGCGTGACTTGACATTGCGCAGGTTCTGTCAACGCTGTCTGTCAGTGCATTGTGTGCTGCGGTAACACTAGTTATTTGTTTAAACTCTATATGTATTTCGACATGTTTACATGTCATTGTCAAAGGTAAGATCTTACCTTTGATAATATAATATGCATTTAGACAAGGGACGCACATCTGGAAGAAGAGGACGCAGCTTTATTTAAAATTTCCTAAACACTACTATATGATTGAGGCAAATCCAAGCTCTTACTTCACAATCAACTCTAGTTTACTGAACAAAGTAGCACTGAAGCCCGTATGGACATATGGGATCCAGCTATAAGGATCGGCATCCACTTCAAACATGGAGATTTTCGAACGCTTTCAGTCTAAAGTTCTCCGAGCAATAACTGACGCACCATACTGCATTTCAAACACCGAAATTCGCCACGATTTGAAAGTGCCCACAATCAAGGAAGAAGTAGAAAAATTTAATGAAAATTTTCTACAAAAAGTAGAAGTGCATTCTAACTCATTGGCCATTAACCTTTTGGACAACAGTGAATAAACACAAAGACTTAAAAGACATAACCCGCTAGATCTACCATTTAAATTATAGTTATAACTTTATTTATTAGTGTTGTAATTGTAACATTATATAAGTAACTACTAACGGGTCTATATTCTTCGAGGATTTTGCACTTTCTCGTTATTTAGGAAATACATACAGCATAATCAGGTAAGGATCGACCTGTAGCTTGTCTGCCGTTACAAGCATTTGCTCTAGAAGTCTGAGCAATATTTGTTCGTAGGCCCTGCCTGCCTAAACAGGGCCGTGTGCTTAGATTATTTAAACCTTGGGGCGGACGAGGATTTGATTTTAACGTATTTTGTATGTCAGGACAAGAATATGATCGGTTTATTCCTGTTCTTCTTCTAGTAGGCCTTCTCCGTAATCAGAGGTTGGCTACCACTCGTCTGAATTGCTCGCGGTCTGCAGCTAATCGGAATAATTGTGCAGCGGTCCTACCCGTCCATTTGCGAATATTACGAAGCCAGGATAATCTCTTTCTTCCTACTGGTCTCTTTCCTTTATTCTTCCTCTGATTATAGTTTGAAGCAGTTTATATTTATCATTTCTGAAGATGTGTCCGAAGTATGCAGTTTTCCTCATTTTAATGGTTTTAATAATTCTTTTTCTTTTCCTACTCTCTGCATTACTTCGTTATTCGTTGTTCTTTACATCCATGAAATTTTTAGAATTCTCCTATAAGTCCACATCTCAAAATAATCGATTTTCTTTAAAATAGCTTCCTTTAACGTCCATGATTCCATTCCATAGAGCAAGTTTGACCAAATATAACATTTAAAATTTTTTAATCTTAGTGTTAGTCGCAGGTGGTTGTTACATAACATTGATTTGTACTTAAAAAATGCGTTTCTTGCTATTGCTATCCTGGTGGTTATCTCTATATTTGGGTCTAGATCAGCGCTTATTAAGCATCCTAGATATTTGAATCGTGTGACTTGTTCTATTGCTATTCCATCTATTAATAGCTGTACTGCTTGTATAGGCTGTTATAACCATAAATTTGTTTTATTCTTGTTCATTTTCAAACCCATTTCTTCACTAGTTCCTTTAACTGTGTTCATGAGGGTTTGCAGATCTTCCAAACTCTCCGCAATTATAGCGGTGTCGTCAGCGTATCTAATATTATTTATTATTTCACCACTTACTCTGACTCCTTCTCTCCCACAATGCCTTTTGCAACACACACTCTGAGTATATATTAAATAAAACAGGCGACAATACACAGCCCTGTCTCACACCTCTTTTGATTGGACAAGATTTTGTTTCGTCATTATCAACACGTACAGTAGCACTTTGGTTCCAATATAATTCTCTGATTAACCGTACATCCTTTTCGTCTATTCTATTTCCCCTAATGCCTTTATTAGTTTCGCGTGTTGCACCTTATCAAACGCCTTTTCGAAGTCTATAAAGGCTATGAATACCGGTTTCGGAATTCTCTACATTTTTGTAACAGAACGTTCATTGTAAACAACGCATCTCGTGTTCCAAGGCCGCTTCTGAATCCGAACTGGGAATTATCTATAACAAATTCGCACTTTTTCGATATTCTATTTTGAATTATTCTTAATAGACGCTTCATTCAGTATGTGACACAGGCTGATTAATCGGAAGTCGTTATATGTTCTGGCATTGTTTTTCTTTGGCAGTGGAACAAAAGTAGACTTCATCCAAATGTCAGGAAGTTTACCGCTGTCATAGATATGATTAAGAAGTTCTGTCAACATTTGTATATTGTTCTCGTTCAGCAGTTTTATTAATTCAATGGGGATTTCATCAGGTCCAACCGCTTTACCACATTTTGCTGGTCTTAATGCATATTCAACCTCTGATTTCATTATTTCTGGTCCTTCATCTTTATCGTCGACATTATTTATGTCTTCGCGGTTGTCGTCAAAAAGTTCTGTAATGTGTCTTTCCCATGTTTTCATTAATTCATTTTTATCTAAAATTACTTTATCTCTTTCATCTCTAAGTGTGTAGTGTATCTTTTGTTACAATTGCCGGTTACTTCCTTGAGTTTTTTATGTATGTTGAACTCATCAAATGTGTCCTGTAGTTCTTCCATTTCTTTACATTTTTCTTCCAGCCATTTTTCCTTGGTGTCCTTTACTTTTCTTTTTATTTTTAGGTTAGTCCGTTGGTATTTATTTTGATCTTTGTTTTTATAACTCCTTCGTTCGTCCATTAGTGTTAGTATTTCATCTGTCATCCATTGTTGTTTAACTTTCCCGGTATATTCTATACCTACCCTATATATCTATAGGGCGTTCCCCGATCCGCCACCTGGAGACGCGCCGAGTTGGGGTCGGGGTTCCCCGGCTGACTTTACATGCACATGTGTTTCCTACCTCCTACTAAGTTCAGAGGTAGCCTGTACCTGATTTACATCGGCACCGGCACGGTTCCTGTTAGCAGTTTGTAAACCCATACAAATTAATCTTTTGCAAGACATTGCAGCTTGCATCTTCAAAGTAATTAGAACACCCAATTTAATTGGCTCTTACCGTTGGGCGGAAACCTATCCGGTGGAGCGTGATTGTGAGATCGATGATGCTTACAAGTTTGAGGATGAACTACTGGAGTCCCAGATTTATCGAGTCTAAAACCATCCTCTCTGTTTATGTTGTTAGGTTGTGTCTCAATTGCTTTACGTATGGTACGAGGAAAGTAATGAGGTTTGAGCGTTTTCAAAGTCCATCTTACGCCTAGTTAAACTAGCATGTTCAATCACCGCAGATTTTGTGATGCGTCTGTGCTTGTAGTCGCCATTGTGCTCTCGTAATCTTAACTCATTGGGACGAGCAGTTTGTCCGATGTAGTTTGAACCACAAGAGCAAGGGTTGTTATGGATGCCGGCTGATTGTAAGTTTGATATTTGATCTTTTGCGGATTTGAAACCGTTTCCCAAAGTTTTATTGGTCCTAAAGAATGTCTCTATGTTGTACTTTCTAAGCACAAGCTTTATCTTATCAGCAATGCTTTTACTGTAAGGTAGAAAAGCTTAAGCTATTTGGAGGTGCCAGTTCTTCCTTAGCCTTGGACTGTTCCGCATTCTGTGGCCGCAAAACCATCAAAAGATGAGTTTTTTCTTGTTGTAGGTGTTCTGATTTGCGTGTAACCTGTACGTCTGAGAACAGAATACTGCCTGCCATTTTCCTGTACTTTCATGGTAAATTGGATATTATTGTGAATTGAGTTTAGGTGTTCTGGGAACAACTATGGTTTAAACTTTTAGAGCAAGTCGGTCTTTACTTGATTATGCTGGGTGTAATCTCTAAATGACAACGCGGTCTAAGCCGAAAGTAAATTATAATATTGACAGTACTAGAGAGTCGTTGCTGTAGGGCTTTTCACATTACATATGTTATTCAACATATTTACTTATTGTCATTATTTGATAGATTGAAATTAAAAAAAAACTAAAAGTGTGAGGTGAAAAAATTACAAATATTTAATGTTTTCCAACAAATATTGGTCAAAAACTAGCCACACGATGTTTTTAAAATTCTATACGCTAATAGAGTAAGGATTAAGCTACATTTTGGTTTGTGTTTCAATCTGCTAATTTCTCTGTGACGCCGTCTAGAAATTTTTGAAAATAAAAAAACCTATCACTGATCAGGACTCTGGACTAATAAAATTTCAGCCTAAAAACCATGTTTCACATTTCCAAGAAGTTCAAGCTATGGTAAGTACGTATCTACTTATTTTAAACTCGGTTTGTATTCATTATTTACAATAAAATTTATAGCTTTGGTTATCAAAATCTCACAGCATCGTTTAACAAAACAATTCAAAATCGATGCTCGATGCTGGGGGACCCTACGCTGTAGCCTACCCAGCCTAGTGGGTAATACGGCACTGGCAAAGTGCTTGACTTTTTTCATTGAAAGAATCCGTATAAATGTATAATAATAATAATAAATAAATGGTGAACGTAGTAAACAATATTAAGTTCAAAGGTCTAAAATAAAATATTATTCACTAGCACAAATTGAAACACTTCTAATTCAGCATGTAACTTACCATAATTACACAAGTTGTTAAACATTCCTTTTAATTACGTACCTGCATTAAATGTCGTTTAATTTACATGCCGAGATAACGCAGTGATTTACATTTTACTGTGGTTCTACTCACCGTAACAAATTAATCACTGATTAAACCACTAACAGGAAATTATTTGTTATCAACCAGGCTGCTGTCTATTGGATTCCAATTTCTGTGACGCAGATGGAGATGAAAACTGTTTTATAAAATTAATTTTATCTACTACTGCGTACAATTTCATCATTGTATGTAGAACGCAAAATTTAATTTTCTTTTCAGCTTAAAGCTTTCTCACAATGTAGTAACTACAGTCAAGAGATAAAAAAATTCACATTTCGCTGTTGAATTTAGAAATTTTCCCTTAGCTAAGCACGCGTCTAGACATGACGTATTTATTTCCGTTTTAATGTAATATTTTATAGGATATCAGTCCCAGGACATACAATAAAATGAAACAAAATAAATGGATACGTTGACTTGGTTGGCAGAAAGATTTTAAAGAGAAAATTGTACGTATAATGCCACCAAGTCCCGAAGTTCATAATAAATTTAAAGTAAAATTTCTCGTCACGTTTGCTTTATGCTTAGGCTTATTCTTAATTAATGTTTCGTGCTTTTATCTGAAAAATCTATGAATGTCAAGTGAACGGAGCTTTTGGGTACATATTTAAAACATGAATCAAATGGTCTGTGAATAGAAGGGATTTCATCTTGTTGCTCCCTTAAAAGCAAAACTTAAGGCATTTCTGTTTCAAGTAATCCATTAATGGATGCGAGCCATGTTTGAGTTTCGACAGAAATAGAACGCCGTTGAATTTAAATGATCTGTGATAACATAAATTCACGAGAAAAAATGTATCGTAACACTAGAAGTTAAATACGGGATCAATTTTACTAAAGAATATCTAGCAAATCATCCACTTGTTAACTAATATCATTTAGATTACTAGTCTCTACATTCCCATAATTTCCAATATGAGAATGTATTGGGACGTTGAAAAGATCTCATGTAGCGCATGACAAGGTACAATGAAAGTTCGTTGAAAAATCACATGTAGAATATACGTTTTTGGAGAAGCGAATTATTTTAGTACCGTGTATTCTTCACACTGCAGTATAATTGTCTAAAACTGTGTCATAAGTTTAGTTGTCCGACTACAAAACAACTACAGTCCATTGGTGAGGTTGTTGAAAATAAGCACGGTCTGTGCAGGCATAAGAGATTAGTGGAGGGAGCGAAAAGTTTAGGTTGATAATTAAGAAAAGAGAACCGAAGACAATGTGTGATATGAAAGAATGGTTTGATTTGTAAATAACAAGTTGGTGTTTGTTGTATTTAATTATTTAACGATAAACTGTTGATATCAGTGTAAAGGTAGTGGTAAATTTAAAGCAGTAATGCTGTGAGTACGGTGGATGATTGATTATTTGTACAATACGTATGTATTGCTAATACGTTGATAGTTTGTGCAGTGGTTGTTGTTGCGTTAATAAAACTCGTCGCGAGAGATAGTTGTATGCTTGGTTTCTAAGTAATTCGGTAAAACTGTTGATTGATCGAGGTGGATAATTGAAATATTTTAATCAGTGACTTCAAAACGTATATGTTGGGGTGGTAGGGATGCCCATTTTTCATAAATTTATGTGGGTCTCGTTCTTCGAGAGAGGCGAATCCCAAATGGCGAGCACATTGACATGCATGCGATTTCCATTGATCGGATTACTAATCGCTTGACCGGCATCCGGTGTTATAAGCGTTCTATTTTTCTCTTACAGGTTTCTAGGTATGTCAAGATAGTGCACTGCAGATAATAAGGTAACACATTCAAAAAATTAACTACTAGAGGCTCTACGAGGGACATATTTTGTTATTTTTCAGGTAAAACAATGTGTTATTGTTCAGGTAGATAAAAGACTATGTGTGCATAAGATTGAGATTGTAGAATACAAAAGGATGGATTGATCAGTTCGGAAAATATTGAACTGCTAATTAAAAAGGCTGGAGGTTTTGTCAGCCATAACTATTGACATTATTATTAGGTTTTATCCATCAGGTACAAGTCTTAGAGGTTTGAATAATAATGCTACCTGGTGTCCAGTCTCGCAGTCTGTAGTCGCTACTCTTTACTGGAGGTCTGGTAAGGCGTCTCGATTCTACTACTATAGGACGAACCGAAATTAGGCAAAATGCATAATTTGTTACCGTTAGGAGAAATTAAGAAACGTCTTGCAACGTTACTCTGGCATTAACTTTTCAATCGCTATTCTTTAACCTTTTCCAGCCTGTACCTAAAGGCATGTAAAGTTTTATGCACCGCTGATGCAAGTAAAACAAAATCTATGAACAAATTCTTGGCCTGGGTTGTCGTTGTCCTAATATTGGTCTTTGTAAACAATGTTTCACTCCCTACCACATTCAATAACTTATTAGTATTGATTTTGTATTAGCGTGAAAATAAATAGTTCTCTTATTGTGAATAAAACAATTCTTAACTTTTTCAACAGGTTTTTATTTTAGCGTTATACGTGTTTCAACGTGTTTACACGTCATTATCAAAGGTAAGATTAAAAGCACGGTGTGTTAAGTCAACTTAAAAAAAACAATCGGTAATTTAGTTCTGACTCTAACCACCAATGGCGCTGATTGCAGAATATGTTTTGGTTGCTAAGATACGGTAAGTGAATTACCTGTTGACAGTTCGGTGTTTTGGTATTCTCTGACAGTTCTTTTGAAATTTGAAAATAATTTACACACAATTTAGATTACAGATATTTTACGTTTAAGTTAGACTATTTTATAACCATGGTGTTTAAATGTTGCGTTTTAAATTGTAAATCTACAAATAATGAGAAGAAATAGCATAATTTTTCAACTAATCCGGATGTAAGTTATTTCTTTACATATCAGTTTTATGTAGTTTTCACAAACTTTTGTTAAAATAATTATTGTAAATTAATAGATTTACAAGAAGCGGATTGAGGCTATAATGTAAAGTTATGTAATGTTAAGTTCAGAGTTGTAAATAAAACACTAGTTTGCGGAAGAACTTTTTAATGTGTTTAGCTTTTACAGAATAAACTTGATGAATGTTTTTAGTTACATAAATAGCAACCAAGTCGCTAAGTTACAAAATACAATTGATAAAACCAAGGCTGCTACATTAGTACCCCCCCCCCCAACTATGCAGAAGAAAAAAACTACGCAGCAAACGTGAAGCGCATGCTATCTTAGCTACAAAAACTTCTGATCTTTTCAAAAACAATACAAGTAACGTAACTAATTGAACATAATAGAAAATAGAATTAAATTAGCTTGAAGTTGCTTCTAGTTTTTCCAGGTGCGTGTCCAATTTCTGAGATTCCAAGAGCAGAGTCGAAAAAGTTCAGTTCACTAAAAAAAACAGAACAAAAAGGGAAAAAAATGTGCCAAAATAAAAAGAACATAATATCTAAACAAAAATACTTAAACAAAAAAAGCTGGTTTGAGGCGATCTTGAGAAACAATTCCATTTCTACCGAAGCCCTCTAATACCATATATTTTTCCGTTCGAGAGATGACTGAATGGACCCAAATAATGTTGCTTTAAGGCCAGCGTATGACTGTCGTTGCGTACATACACGTGTGAGCACGACTTTAATTGCTGATCCACGAAGGTATTGCTATTATTAAAAATCTTAGTGAAAAACAACTTGGCGTTGTGCATGTGTTTTCGTAATTTAAAAACAAAATGTGTTAACTGGGTGCGATCGTCAAGGTCTACGTCTTGAAAATATCTCCGGGCAGACGCAATTGTGTTCCGTATAGAATATCCGCAGGAGACACCTGAACTTGTTCTTTAATTGCTGAGCGCAAAGCCAATAAAATCCATGGTAATCTATCTATCCATTCGCTCATCCCCGTCGTTCTTACTGCTTGTTTAATCGTACGGTTAAGTCTTTCCACCAAACCCTGACTCTGTGCGTGTTGAACACTGCATTTAATATGTTTTATCCCCAAAGTTTTCAAAAAATTTTCCCACGTTGCAGAAATCAATTGCGGACCATTATCCGTAGAAATAATCTTTGGAACTCCAAAACGGCTGATCCAAGTATTGATAAGTTCTTGTATAATAATATCAGTTGTGGTGCTCTTTAATGGAATTGCTTCGGGCCAACGTGAAAAACGGTCTACTATTGTTAGTAGATATTTAAAACCATTCGAAGGAGGAAGGGTCATAATGTCCAAATGAATTTGTTCAAAACAATTATCAGGTTCGATTATAGGTTGCAATGATGTGTGTCGTGTTATTTTATTCTGTTGACAATTAGAACAGCTTCTTACCCAATCCCGAATGTCTTTTCTCATACCAGTCCACAAGAACCTTCGAGCAACATGCTTCTGCATCGTCCTAGTACCTTGATGAGCCATGCCATGCAACCGCTGGAAAATTCCAAAACGAAATGGCAATGGAACGTAAGGTCGCGACAATCCTCGACTCGTGTCGATCCATATTGACGTATTGTTTGGTGTACGTGCTTTGACAAAATTGAAATTTTGATTCGACTGAAGTTGCAATAATTCTTCATCTTGAAGCTGCGCATGTGCAATTGCATCATAATCAACCAATTCGGGTAAAATTGCTGAAACCCGTGTAAGTGCGTCTGATGGAATATTTTCGCTACCCTTTAAATATCGAATATCCGTGGTGAAAGCAGAAATGTACTCTAAATGACGAAACTCTCGTGGTAAATAAGTGTCGCACGAACTTTTGATAGCTGAGCAAAGCGGTTTATGGTCCGTATAAACGTGAAAAGTCCTATATTCTATAAAATATCGAAATTTTTTAATTGCGAAATAAATAGCCAAAAGTTCGAGTGAGAAAATGGTTTGGTTGCTATATATGTAACTAAAAACATTCATCAAAATTATCTTGTAAAAGTAACACACATTAAAAGTTCTTCCTGCAAATTAGTATTTTATTTCCAACTCCAAACTAACATTACATTATAACGAAACATTGTTTTTGAGAAGAAACGGAATTTTAAAGTCTGCGATGTACATTTTAGCGAAGATATGAAATTTCAAGAACATCATAACAAGACCAATCTAAAATTTAATAGTTTTCCTACTTTACATTTACTAGAACATCTTCAGTTAGCTGGGACATATTCAGATAATTTGGATGCTTCTCAAATTTTACCCAAGATGGAAATACAAAGAAGTCCACGACTAAAAATTCTAAAAATGAATAACTCCCCAATTTTATAAGCAGGAAATTTTTAGTAAAAATCTTAAGCAAATTTTCCTGAAAATTTCCCAATTCAGAATATTTTCTCCAGAAAATGTCACCCCACATCACTGAATGTAATATTATGTAATCGTAGCTGAACTGATATCGACATGTGTTTGCCAAAAGATCCTGTAATAACACCAGTAACTGCATTGTACGAATTTAACTTATTTCGTAGGTCCTCATTTATAAATTTTTTTATATGGTATTAAAACGCTTTATTTCCAATATATTTGTAGTTTTACTAATTTATTTAAATTGTATAATTTTACCTACAATTTGAACTTCCCGCTGTACAATGTTTAGCGCCATTTGCGATCATAGTCAGAACTATTTTATGTATTGTAGTATGTTTATAGAGTTTCCTATCTATATAAACGTATTATATTTTTTATCTATGATTAAAAGTAAACAGTTAGTGTTGCTATAGGAACAATAAATCTTCACAACTTGATCTTGGTTTTCTATATCTGCGTTCAGACGACTTCATTTCTCATTCCAAAAGTCCAATAACGGTGAATTTAAGAGAGAAATTTGTTTATTCATTAATGGTGCAGATTTTAAATGTTTGTAAATTTCAAATGCTTCTAGTATATCCAATTTACGCTTAACATCACAAAAACGTAAATATTTTATAATATTATTAGATGTCATTGAATGATTTTGTTCTAATAAGTGTTTAGCGTAATTGGGGGTGTTTATACATACATTTGTAACAACGTACGTGTTCCTTGTACCTAATATTAAAATTTCTAATTGTTTGTCCTATGTAAACCGAATTACAGTGCGAGCAATTTAATTTGTAGATACCTGATTTTAGCAAATTGTCTGAAATACGTATAAGGCTAAAATAAAAAACCTGTTGGAGTTAAGAATTGTTTTATTTACAATGAATTATAAAAATATGTTTTAATAATTATAAAACAGAATTATGTGAACTTTCAAAGTATTAAAAAATCCAGTCAAAGTGTATTGCGCATTATCTACATACATAAGAAGTAATGGTTAATGTGCAATAACTTATGACCACTGGATTTAAGACAAGATTAAACGACGAAGAAGAGCTGAAAAAGACATGTAAACTTCATTAAAAGTTTTAGATAAAAATTTTTTTGAAGAGTAAAATGATGCTTTTCTATATAAAACATAAAAGTTAAAGAAACTTACCGAAGCCACAGCAGAGTAAGCGAAAACCATTGTCGCTTCGGATATAAAATACGGGAAAATTCTGAGCATGTTGAACCATAAATATCTAAAAATAATATAATCGATGTTTAAATATTAAACAACACTTTATTAAATAAATTTCAGAATCCTTCAAAGTTTTACCCACTCTGAACCGATCAGGACAAGTCAGTCATTTAAAATTGCATCAAACACACTTGACATTATTATTTGGCTCATTATGTTTCACAACAATCAATACAATAACGTTTAAATGAAACACAATAAGCTACAACGCCAGTTCGCAATAATCAAAATCCTAACGATAATTTCGAGTACGACTGATTAAATTCAACAGTCGGGAAAGTGGTGATAAACTGATAATTATGCTTCAATTCTTAATGCTTGCCTGAACTTAAATTTTGGTCACTCCTTCTACTGTGTTGCGCAATTCAGAGTAAGTAAACGCTCCGTTATTCTGATCGATTTTCTCAAATTTATTATGTAAATTTTAAATTTACATAACCGACAGGTGGTTTATTACAATATTTACTTAATCCTTGTTAAATGTTAGCAGAAGAATATTTTTACAGTATTATGTGCTGCACAATCCTTCATGATTTTTACATTGAACATAATTAGATGGTTTCAAGAGCAAACTGCGTTACAAATATAAGAAAAAAACAACTTGACAAAGTAAAACCAAGTAGAAATAGTTTCTTTTAAATTACTATAACCTTACCTGCCCATTATAACACATATAGCTTTTTATTAAAGGTTTCGCTGTCATAGAACATAGTTGTGGAATAGCAGAATGTAGTTGTTATAATACAGAGTGAGCATAAAAGGTCGGAACCACGTGACTACGTAACATAGGCAACCCATTGTACAGAAGTGGCCACTTGCTTCAGGAAACTAAATCTGACAGTTGTAGCAATTACCATTGGCGTAGCACTTACAAATTAGGGCACAGGAAACATATTTTCAAAAAAAAATGAATTTGGCACGTCACAATTTAAAAAAGAAACTCTGTAAAAACATTTAATAAAGCAAAAGTAAATGATAGGATTTATTTTAGAATATTATTGTAGAAAAACATATTTCATTTATAAATTACAATAGCTGCTCAAAATGAGTGCTATTGCTTTATAAACACAAATAAACTCTCCTCCTCATGTTATTAAAAATTCTCTGTAAGTCATCTACAGTAATGTTACGAATCTCGTTTTCAATAGCCGCTTGTAGTTCTTCGCGAGCGTGTAGACGATTTTTGAACACATTATTTTTCAAATGGCCAAATAAATAAAAATCCAGAAGTGTTAAGTCCGGGTTTCTTGGAGGCCATCGTCCATGGCCAATAAGTCGATCATCATAAAATTCTCTGCAATAATTTAAAGTAGCATTTGCTGTGTGAGCTGTCGCTCCGTCCTGTTGGAAATAACCCTGGTTTAACTCATCGTCGAGCAATTGTTCAATAAACGGTTGCAAAATATTATCACGATATCTCTCTGCATTTATAGTATCGTGAAAAAATATGGGACCAATAATTCGTCGTCTTGACATAGCCACCTAAACACCAATTTTGATTGGGTGCAAACTTGTTTCAACGTAAGTATGTGGATTTTCGGCGACCCATGTTCTATAGTTTTGACTGTTAACATAACCAGACAAATGAAACCACGTTTCGTTGGACATAAAGGAAAGATCCAACACATCGTCATTATTCAGGTTCTCCATAAACCATTGGAAATACTGTACCCGTTGTGGAAAATCATGCGGATACAGTTGTTGCACTACCGATACTCTGTACGTGCATATGCAGATTTTTTCGAGTGCCTTTCAGCAAGTCCCATAAGAAATACCTGTACAAAAAATAAGTTTTAGCTGTAGTTTAATTTATTGTATACATTACCACTTTGTGCAGATAATGTCCTAATTGATTTGTGAGGACTTCTTTCAATTCGAGCTTGAATATCCTCTACAACTTCTTCTGTAAGTATAGTGGGTCTACCTGTAGACCTGCCCTTACAAATGCAGTTTTTGTTCTCAAAGCGTTGGACAAGAACCAGCTAACGGTTTACTAAACTGTTCAATACAAGATTGCAACGAATATGACCATGAACCATCTGCATTCCGGGTTCCACTCCGGAAATGGGCCATAAGAATAAATGCGTCTTGTGCAGTTGTAAAAGGCATGATAAATGAAATCTGAAATATGAGGTTATGTTATGATATTAATCTTGAAAATAACTGCATTCGTACACTTACCGTAAACGATTTAAATGTAGATTAATTAGTTCTGCAAGAACTGCTTGTTTAAATAAATGTGGCAGTTTGATAATTGTGTTAATTAACAGAATAAACGTGGATAAAAATATAACCTAAGTACGAACGCCAATGGAACAAAATGGCATTGAAAAAGGAAATCAGCACGGCAGGCAACATTGGAAAATAAAATTCACTACATTTAAATTAGTCAACGGTCACGTGGTTATTAAGCTTTTATGCTCGCTCTGTATAGTACATAACAAATTAATGCGGCATTGACATGACTAAAGAAAAACTATAATTATTTACAACTTTAGTGTTGGTAAGCCGAAAAGGTTTAGTTACTTTACGATTACAATTTGTAAGAAGTTTTTAATTTAGTAATGGACTTACTGAATTATATTGTGGAGTAGAGTATTAATTTAAACCAGCTGTAAAGTAAGAACTAATTGCCAAATAAATTTTCCTAAACAAACTGGTTATTATTATATTTAATCTCATTATTATTTCATTTGTCTCTACCATTTCGTATCGCCACACTTCGCGTTTTAAAGACTAATTAACTTACTGTTTTTTTCTCAAAAATGTATTTACTAACTTTCAATTTCATAAACATGAATGAATATTCGATAATAATTTTTGCAAACTGTCTGAAAATATGTATTTTTATTATATTTTTCCCAAGAAACCAACGGTGGTAAAAAATTAAGAAATTTAGTAAATTGTCTGTAAACTTTCGAGGGAGGAATATTTTATTTAAGAATTTTTTTTCGAGTTGATTAGTTTGGTTTAGCATCCGTAAATCTAAATCTCCTATACTATGTTTTTAGTCGCCAGATAGGCACTTAATGTAGATACGAAGTACAGCTAGAGGCAAATATTTTTAATAATGCGGTGTACGAAGAAAAGCCGGCACGAAAAAGAAAAACGCAGAAATTAAATCAAATTTTATTTTGATAAAATAGCTCGGTAAAAAATCAAAATATAGATGGTAAAAAAATACAGTTCTTGAAAGAATCTCATTAAAAAAGGCGTGTTTTTTTTTTGTTAATCGATTTACATGATTTTTGGATTCAATATATTAAATCCGGTTACCTTCCACCTGCCCCACTTCGTACTGCTGCCCCCTGCAACATACCAAGCAAGTCTGAACGCGTTATATAAGGCCAATATTCGTATGTGCCACTGTCTGTTAGAATAGTACAGTTTTCGATGCCAATAGGGAAGTGGATTTACAGAGTATGCTTAGATAAGTGGTAACGAAGCGATGGCAGCATTCATCCGCAATCCGGTCTTCTCGGCGGACGTACGCATATTAACCCTGGTGACTAGACACTCCAGTTGAAATACGCACTTACAAAAATGTGTTAGAACACGTTATACAATAATACTGAAAAATACAAGACATTCCTTCAGATATTTAAAGTAAAAGCAACAATTGGACAAACAAATAATTACTCATTTGGACAAAATAAACAGGCTAAAAATTCATATATTAAATTCATTACAAAAACGCTGTCAGCGGAGGAGGTTATATGTGCGCTTATTATTTCAGCCAAAACACGCAACTCGGTTACGTTTGCCGTAAAGTAAGCATCAACTACTGCTGCTCGCTGTGTCGGGATATTACTCCAAAACCATAAACATTTTTAGGATGATTTGTTAGTTACACATATTAAGTTCGGTATTACGTTCATAGTTGCTGACTCCTTGCGTATTTGAGAATATCAAATATTGCTGTACGCACAGTGGCATAACTTTAGAATGCAGGTACCAATTGAGACCGCTCCCATATCTATTTTATTACCTTCATTCATTTAATTTTTTTTATAGTTATTCATGAGACGAGTATAAAATATAAAACAATCTAATATAATTTCTCTTATTAATAAAGAATTCGTATAATACTAGAAAAGCATTGCACAGAGAAATTCATTTAAATTGTATTAGGAAAAGCATTTATAACCTACTTATTATTAAAAATGATCGAAGTGAACTTTCAATAAACAAATAACATCTGTATACACTTACAGCCTTTTGAGATAAATAACCACGACCAGCGCATACAAATTTCTACTGTTTATGTTGGTGTTCGTGCGTTAACTAGAAGTGCACTTCTGCACTTTTGTATTTATTGGTGTAGATTCGTAACCCAAACTTACAACGAATCTCATGCAGTTTAGTACGTCGCTATTTTTTATCATTACTTTAAGTTTAAAATACCATTGAATATATTACCTACGATGTTACATAAGCTATATTTAGTCTTAGATTATAATTAAATATGTTAGATGCACTCATTTATTAAAAAAAATATTTAATACGTTTCTTCTACTGAATACTTATTTAGGCCTATTCTAATTACTAAAGACCGGACTTTTAGTTTTCTTTTTTTTTTGTAGAATTTTGTCGTTTTATTAATGAATTTACACGTTCTATTTTCGGGCCAGCGGGTGGCTAGTGATTAAAGTCCCAGGCTTTGAAACTAGACTCTCAACGGCAGTTGGTTCGAGTCCTCTGCCGTCGGAAATTTTTCTGAATAAGTTAAACCCGGCGTGTCTATAGACGGTGTGTGTTTTGTGCATGTTGGGTTGCATGTCTTTCAGGGGTGGGGCATGTTAGACCGGTGTATAGCACTTAGTGTGCTGAGCCCGGGTAAGGGGGTGGGATGGGAATTATGGAGTCGTGTTAACGCACGGCCTCATGATTCTTAAAAAAAAGTTCTATTTTCATTAATTTATGGTCGCTATTTTACATTTCAATAAAAAAAAATACTTTTGCAGTCGCATAGAATTGTTACGTGAAGTATTCTACGCTTATGAACCCTGTTTTATTTTATTTTACTATTACATAAGCATCAATCCCAGTTGACCAAATAAATAATAACCACCTGCACAAGCTAGATTAAGGGCAAATATATGGATGTCTTACATTCTAAGCTCGTAGATAATTTGTTTAAAAGTTTAGGTGTGCGCCAACTATACATATAAAGAAATAATGCCTAAATTGCTTAATAATTGATTGCCTCATAATTTAAATACTGACTAAATACTAGACTAGAAATCCGGGCTATACTAATTACATTTGCTTTTATTATTACAACAATTTTACGGAGGCGTCAACTCCTGGGGTTATAAGCCTCCATCTAACAGGCAAAGAAGGACACAAACACCCATGGCGAGGCGTGGTCTCCAATCCGGTACGTTTTTGGAGACCAACACCTAGACCAGCGGCTTCTACCGCACCCCAATTTTACAACAAAATACTTTAAACTTGGGCCCCTCTCAATCACGAGCCCCAACACAACTGCACTGGCGCAGTTGCGCCGCTGTGCATGCTTTAAGTACATGTTTTACAGCTCGAAACAGGTTATTTATTATTTTTTTTAAGTTAATAAAAGCGGGGGAGGGGAGCCCACGGGTTTTGCTAATACTATATGTTATCAGATATCTAACAATTTTAGTGGAAAATTTATTAGTTAAAAACATCTTCTTTTAACGCCTTTCTCTGGATGGATGTCTTAGGTTTAAATGAATAAGCACAATTTTAATATCTTCGGTTTTTCAGGTAAATATTTTGTAGGTGACTTTTTTCTGGCAATTTTTTTTGGGGGTGCTTTTCGTTCTTGGGAAAATTTACTGAGGCTGTTTTTTCAGTTTTTGTCGTTTTTTTACGGGATTTTCTTTCCGCAGATTTTTTCCAAGTATTTTTTCCTAGAACGTGCTCCAGCACCATGATGTATGATACAGACTGGTGATCCAGCGCGTGCTTTTTGCATTATGCAGTTTTGTCACGGTAACCGTGTCGGTGTGCGAGCGAGAGGGTCGTGGAAAGAGATGACAATTTCAGTCCGGCGGCAGCGGTATATGACTAGCACTTCCTGTTGCATTTATTTAGTACGAATTAGTTATTCTGGTGGATTGTGCATTTGTTTTAGTTTCAATTTTTTTTTAAATAATGCCTGATAGATGTTGTGTCCCTCTCTGTACCAGTGGTTATAAAACAAACCACGAAAAAGTGTCTATGTTTAAAATTCCCAAAGACAAACTGACGGAATATCAGAGGAAAATACCGCGAAAAGATCGTGAATTGACGGCGAAAGACTGTGTTTGTGAAAAACATTTTGACGAAAATGACATTATCAGAGAACATAAAACAGACGTATATACAGTAAGTAGATACCTAAACTGCTTAACAATTTTATTAAATATTATTTGTAATAAAATACATTATTATAACGTAATGTAAAATTCGTATTGTAGATTGCATTAGCAAAGCCTAGACTTGCAAAAACTGCATACCCTATAAAATTCCCAGGTTGTCCGAAATACTTTAATCAATCTTTGATTAAAAAACGGCGAGTTATACAGAAGCCACCGACCGAACATATACCTAAAAAACAAAAAATTTCTGACGGAAATGTCCAGAATCATTTTGAAGAAAGTACTGATATTTTTGATAACGGTTAGTATTAGACAAACCCCGTGAATATCTCAGCTATATCAAAAATGTATTTTGTTTCTTAAAATTAATGTTGATAATTTTAAATTTTTAAGAGTTGGAAGAAGAAATAAGTTTGCCTTTTTTTGATGAATTGTGGAATGGGGGAATGATAAAATTACCATCAAGATCTTGGGCTTTACAATTTATTGAACATCCGGTGAAAAATATCAACACCGTTTGCATTCTGCAGTCAGCTATTACCGAAGATGACACTGTGTACTGTAGAAAGAAAATTATTGTCTCCAAAATATCATTAAAGTTTTATGTTTTGGGACATTTAGTGGAGGAACTGGTGGAAAGCGAATTACAAAATATTTCCAACTTAAGAGATTTAGAAAAATGTTTGGTGAAGTTTGACAGTTTATTCATATGCAATGGCGGATTAAAGATATCTCCTACCAATTCTGAATTAAGCAATGTTTCGTATGAAAAAGACAATCGTTTTATTGCATGGAGACATAAACAATGCAGCTATATTTTGAATACCAATGTCAAAAATAATATGTGCAATTTTTGTTTAAAATCAAAAAGGTCGATTGGGTTGTTTATCAAAAAATTTAAAAGTCCTTGTACTACCAATACAACTCGAAAAGAATATTTTAGGAAGCGTTTTGACACAAGACGAAAACAAATGCAAAGATTAAAACTTAAAAATAAAATGATTATTGAGGAATTAAAAGGTGCTAGGCAAAAAATTCAGAATATGGATAAAGAAGATTTGTTTAAAAAAATCGATGTACTAAATAACTTGGGGGATTCACAAAAAATTTTACTTAAGGAATGTATTAACGCGTGTCGATATAGGAAAAAATCTTCGAGGAGATATTCATCCGGATGGTTGCTAATATGTTTGTTAATGCATATAAAAAGTCCTGCAGCCTACAGATTTTTAAGAAATAATGATATCTTACCTCTCCCTGCAATATCTACCATTAAGCACTATCTTTCTAGAGTAAATTTAAAATGTGGGCTAGATGATAATTTCTTTGAAGCGTTCAAATTAAAAATGGACCAAAAGAATGTATACCAGCGACATGGCATTCTCATATTTGATGAGATGCAGGTAAGGGCAGATATTACTCTTAATGTAAAAACAATGAAGCTGGTGGGTATTGAAGATTTTGGGCCTGACAGTGTTTCTACTGGTAAAACAACAGATAAAAAAACAGATCATGCACTGGTGTTTATGTTTTCATCACTAGCAGAACACTTTAGCCAACCAGTTGCAGTGTATGCTGCTAAGGGTGCAACTAGAGGTATTTGCCTAGTCCAATTAATTTTAGCGATTATTAACAAATTAGAAAAATGTGGAGCATTAGTGCATGGTATTGTCTGTGACGGTGCAACTACAAACAGGAAAATGTGGTCCGAATTTGGCATCTCCGGAAAAATGAAAAACGTTAACCATAAAATTATACATCCCGAGGACGACTCCAGATATTTATATTTTTTCTCTGACACGCCGCATTTATTTAAATGTATTCGAAATAGATTGTTCAACAAAAAACAATTGCGAGTAAGTTGAAAATATGTGGTGCTTGTATTTTCTATTTCTGAATAATTAAAACTTTTAGACGCCAGAAGGAGTAATTAAGTGGCAACACTATGAAATATTATTACAATTAGATAAAAATAATGGCAATAATTTAAGAATTGTTCTAAAATTAAGTGACGCCCATATTAACCCTACAAATTTACTAAAAATGCGCGTCAAGCTAGCAACACAGGTAATAGCAAATAAAGTTATTACTTGATTGAGGTAGTTCATACGTTTATTTTCAGATATTCAGTAATTCAGTTGCAGATGGATTACAATATTATCACGGGAAATCTCCATTTTTAAATGACGCTGGTTCGACAATCAAATTTACAAAACAATTAAACGATTTATTTGATTGTTTGAATCGAAGTTTCCCAATAGAAGGAATTAGAAAAGATAGCAAACACTTTACGGTAGTACATTAAAATTGTGAAATTGTTTATTTACCTATTTTGTTAATAATTTGACATTTTTCAGACTTTAGTACAAAATTTAGATTGGTTAAATGAGTGGAAAGATATGATGGTTGGAGGGGTAATCACAGAACATCAGTATTTAACTAATAATACAGCTGAAGGTTTACGAGTGACCATATTATCAACTGTTGATCTCGGTAAAGAATTACTATCAAAATATAATTTTCATTACGTACTTACAAATAAAATGAACCAGGACCCTCTAGAGGTAAGGCAACATGGAATTAGGAATTGTCAAAATTTCGGTGAGAATAAACAATATTGTAAGTAATTATTATCATTTCAGAGATTTTTTGGAATTGTTCGACAAACTGGTGGTGCTAATGATCATCCCACGTTAACGACTTTTTTGGAACTCTACGGAATGCTTTTGATTTATAAATTATTAAAACCTCCAACATTTGGCAACTGCACCGTTCTACAATCACAAAACAGTCCACCTATTTTAGATTTCGAAGCATTTAAAAGCATTTTTCCTAAAATTGTAATAAATAGACAATTGCATTTAGAAAGCATTAAAGCGAAAATCGATGCTATCTTAGACAACAATGAGTGGTGGGACGATGAAGCAACCTGGGAAAATATTGCTACAATTCAAGATGAATCAATCCCACAGACGATTGATTGTATAATATATTATCTAACTGGATTTATTTGCAAAAAACTGTACAACTCAACAAAATGTTTTGAGTGTCGAAAGGATTTATACCACAAGGTTGAACGAGTAGAAAACTTACCAGCTTCAAACCTCACAAACTTAAAAACAAGGGGTTGGTTAAATCATCCCAATGTTTCAATGTTCAACATGTTTATAGAAGTTGAAAAAAAACTAATGTTGCACATTAAATCTATAGATGTGTTTGATGAAACAATTGAAGACTTTTTCTCTTCTAATTTAAATATGTTTGTTTCGTTTAGCTGCCAATTGCACAAAAACGAAGTTATTTCAAAGGGATTTTTTTTACATCACTATGCGAGTTAAACAATATTACAAGCAAGAATCTCAAAAACTCAAGAAAGCTAGTGCTGAAAAAAGAAAACAATCCAAACTGTTAAATACATAAATAACGATTGTATAGCTGCCTACTACATAAACATAGAATTTTTAATTTGGTGTTTTTAAAAGGTTATAATTTTTTGTATTACTACTTATATAATAATCAACCCTATCTCTATCTTCATAAAACTTCAATTGAAACAATCCCATAATTATCCTAATCAATAGCAATCGATAATAATAACACTCCTTCTTACGGACTGAATTATCTATCTCTCTCGCACACTGACTGTCACTCGAAGTGGGACACTTTACAAGACGCGGCCGCTTCACCAGTCCGTATTATACATCATGTCCAGCACCAAACCCCCAATAAACTCTACCGAACTTATAGCATATACAAAATACACTGATATGATTCATTAACGTAATAACATTGCGATTAATATGAATGAAACAATTTTTCAATTACTCATTAGTTTATTAAACAGTGATGTTTTATTACCTTTTTGGTAATGGCGTTCGTATGCTAAATTACAAAAACTTTTAGAATTAAGTTTCGAGCACCAATGTTTCATTATTTTATTTTCCGTATCGTAAGTGCTTATGATTAAACTGCAAATGCGCGAAGGAATTGTGTTTTTCTGGTTTTGATTTAGTTGTACTCACTTGCAAGAAATGTCATGTTTACAGAATTCATTTTAATTTAAAATAAGCCACACAAAAACATAACCTGGTGAAAAAGTCATTTATTTTCTAACAATAACCTTCGTGCGGTTATTTTTCAATTACCCTACGTAAACAAGGCTTCCATCTCGTTTTGTGAATTTGCACCCTGACATTTGGGGTTTTCTTCTAAGGTAGGTATTCCCATTCATAGTAGAACATCAATATTTAACTTATTTTAGAAGAGTGAGTTGCTGAGAGACGTCATTCTGAAATGTTTCCTTTGCCTTACAGTTGATCAGTTCTGTTATTTTTAAGAGAACATAGCTACGTTGAAACTTTTAAAGTGGTTTGAATTCAAACCTGAGTGATTGTTGGCTGATAATGTTCCATCAGCTCCACTGCCACTTATTCGAAACGCCTTTTAGGCTCTTAAAGAATTCAGGATAAAGATTCTATTAAAATGTATGGATTTAGAAAACCATAAAATGTTTTAAAATTGTTTTAATGTTAGGATATCTTAATAAGAATTAATGTTTGATACAGAATGGGGGAAGCACTGCATCTGGACGTTCCCACAGCTTTTTGTTTAACTTTTTATACTATCTATATTTTACCACAACATTTGGTGTGCTTTAATGGGAAATTAAATACTATTTTTTAGCCCATAACTAAATTTCGTGTCATTCAAAATGGCGACTGGGCGCCATTTTAAATGTTTTTTTTAAATAGAAAGGGGGTTGAGTGACATTTCATTTAAAAGTTCAGTTATAACAAAATAGCGAATTTAAAAAAAATGGACTCACCCAATTCAAAATTGTTTTGATTATTTTATCCAGGGTCGAGTAACACCTCATTTGAAAGGTCTTTTAGTTCTGCGTCTGATTCTAGAGTTTTAAAGAAAAATATTCAGCCATAACAAAATGGCGGATTGTAAGCAAATGGACTCCATCAATTCCAAATTGTTTTGATTTTTTTATCCAGTAGTCCACTTTTTCATTTGCAGAACAAAATTTTTCCAGAAATATTTCAGGTGGCTGAAAATAATATTGAAAACGTTATGTTCCAACAAGACGGTGCGCCGCCTCATTATTATAGGCCTGTTTCTGACTTTTTCAACGGCGCCTAGTCGCCATTTTGAATGATACAAAATTTAAATATAGTATTTAATTTCCCATTACAGCACACCAAATTTTGCGGTAAAATATTAAGTCGTTCAAAAGTGTTTTTGGGGGGGGGGGGGGTTACTTTATAGACACAGTGTATATTCAAATGGATGTTATAGTAGTGTTCTACCTCCAACAGTTACTAAATAAGATCGGTATATTATTGGCAGACTTAGCTACGATATTTTCGACTCAGAGCAGTCGATTACACAGAAAACGGGCATAAGAATGCATCTGTAGTTAGAAGCCATAATATTTTAAGATTTTAAGAAAATAAAAGAAAAAATACAATATCTTATTTGTGTGAAGAAAGATTGCTTAGTATTACAGATCATCGGAGGTCGGAAAATTAAAACTCGCCAGCGAAAAGAACGGGTGGAAAAGATTACCTTCTCCTAAATATTACAATGTACATCTAAAAATCAAGTTTAGAATCATGTTCTACTGCCACCGGTTACTAGTGAGCAGTAGGATTTTACTTATCTCACAATTAATAAATAAAGCGCTTAAAAAAAATTGTAGATGACGCTGTGGAGAAATTGAGACGTTTTTAAAAATACAAAATTGCAGTTCAACTCTACCTTACAAAATTTTCAATGTTTTGAGCATTGTATTTTTGGTTATTTTCAAACTTTTTATAATTTAAAATTCATTACTTATTTATTCAAAACGCAAACGTCAGTCGTTATAACCTTTACAACAATGTAATAAACTAAGTAGTTTAGAATAAAATACAAATTTAAACATATTTAAAAATTTAAAAGATGTTACGTGATTTTAACTACGGCCATCAGTTGGCTCTACTTAAATACTATATTTTTTAATTTTTTGAATATCTTTGTTAACTCTTCAAAAAACTATTCACAGCGATTTTTGATCCGATGTACAAAACCCAATATCTAATTAGCCTTGGAGCTGTTACTTTGGCTTCGTTCCGTTTAGTGGAAGTTATCGCTGCCTACTATGCTTATAGCTACGGCACTACGACATCCCATTGCACAGGCTATCACAAGTTTAAATTTCCGCTGGAGCGTTACCTATTTTTTTTAAATTTTAATCAAAATTATGTTTCATCTATAATTAGCGCGAGAATATTTTGAAATGGAGCACCCTTCCCTTTCCGCTTTTTTAGCGGACCAACATCATTTTACTGCGGTGTCATCCTATTGCAATTAGCAATTTTTGAGTCAAATTTAGTGTTTCTGCGTTAAGGTGTCTGGACTGTAAAGTATATACTGCTATGATATTTGGAGGTGTATGTTTTGACTGGGATATTGTAGTTCCTGGAAGGCAATTTTTGGGATGCTTGCTGCAATTCATTTTGCGATTGGAGGTTTGTGAGAACTTTAAGATTTTGATTTTCCAACTTTTAAACTCAGGGTTGCGTATCATTGCTGTAATTTCTTGTTGTAAATTCTAATAATTTATATTTTTCATATTTGTGAGGTTTGTTTGTATTGAAAGAAAAGAAAAACACAATCAGATTGATACGATTTTTATTTATGTTAGTTTTAATTATAATTTAGTTTAGAATTGTTCAAAAGGTTTAAATTTGTAAGAAGTTTTAGACTTATTTGTTATGTGCAACGATAAATATCATTATGGATGTCAGTGTCAATGTCACAAACGTATAAAAGAATACTCATGGTCATGGAATTTATTTGTTTGTTAAAAAAATGGGAATCAAAGAAGGAAGACAACAGAAATGAAAAGATTGTTTTAATTAGTTACGACTCGTCTTTGTAAATAAAGACAGAGAATTTTATATCCTCTGGAAAATACAGAGGAAAACCGAGTTTAAAAGGAATGTAAAAGTAATTTTGAATATAAAAGAAGAGGATACAAGTAATTAGCAACGAATTGTGGAAAGTTCAGAAGAGTAACTAGTATAAAGCGACCCAGAAAGTTTTTCCAGTGGTGATGGTGGTAAAACCAAGTATAAAATAACCTAAAAGCAATCTAGAGAAGGAGTAAAACTAAAGGCGAGTGTTTGTGGTTACTTGAGGAACCTGCAAACTAGTAAAATAGAAATGGGATATTCATCGTTTGCCTTTGGTAAAGGACATCTCTATAAGGAGACATTAAGATAAGTGTTTTTTTTGTAAAGGACGATAGTAGTTAGTAAAACCTATTTGATTTTTCGAAAATTTCATTCAAAATTTGATTTATTAAATAAAACCTTTCTTGTAACGTTGATATTGTTTTGTGTTTATTCTATTTCTTATTTATTTATTAATAAAGCTAAATAGCTAAATAACGACCCTGAGAAAGTTAAGAAGAGTCTTATACAAAATATAATTACAGTTGCGTGAATTGCAGGCATTTAGGGATTGTTTTCTAGTAGGTACATGCACACGCATATCATTGCAATACAGACAGACAGACAGACAGACAGACAGACAGACAGACACCGCTGCAGCGTACGCTTAATCGGTTTCCCAAGGCCCTAAAACCGGTTTATTAGTGAAAATATTTAGGTTAATGATGTTCCCCATAAAAGTATCTTTTTTAGGCATAACTCGTATATCGGCCAGTAAGCCCAAAACGAAAAAAACTTCGCTGAACAAATGCATTTGCTCCAAATCCAACCTGAGGATTACAACACCTGCCTCTATAGCTCTAGCGAGAAAGGTAAAAAGCACTGTATCTAAACAATGATCAAACACTATAAATTCGATACGAAACCATTAGAAAACTGTAGTATTTGCAAAAACTAACAAAGTTGTTCTATAAATTTATTTATCACCATTACCGTAAAAGTTTTTTAAATCGCATTCTTGGAATGTGCAATTTTCGCGGTTAATAAAGTTTTATTATCACTGCAACTTAGAATAGTATGTAAACTTAGCAAAAGTTGAGATTGCTTCCGGAGTTTACACAAACACAATTGTAAACTAACTTTCGTAACTACTAAACTAATAAAATAAACCGATTTCTCAGTGGCGGCTCGTAGTGTGGTGTACTGGGAGTCATTTTAAAGTATTTTTTTGGAGAAAAATTGTTCTTACCCAAATTTTACGTAGCCTTATATTTCAAACTCATCCTTTACGTTGGCAAAATGATGTATTTTTACCAATATTTTTATTGAAGTTTTTAATAGACTTTCCATAAGCACTCTCTAATAAAATTATTGTAAATTAATACCCACATCGCCAGTGTGTCAAGATGCACAAAATTTTTCATGTGGTTCACGATAAAAAAAAAATTTGAATTTTAGTTTTTAAATGTTTGCAGTCAATATCACACAATGAATTATCACAAAATAGCAGATAGTGGAAACAAGTGAAACCATTTTCTTACATGGCATTCACAATCCAAAATTATTTTACACGGACATCGTACAACACCACTAAATTATGATTACACAACCAACAACTGCTTTCACACTACTACGTCGTGTACGTGCGAATTCCGCAAATTAGGCGGCTATTGGTATGCGCTTATAACGGACAGCTGACAGCATAATTCTCAGAAATCGTAGGTCCATGACCTTGAAGTGTTTAATACGCAGGTGCTTCTATCCTTTTTTAGCTTGTGTAATATGAACGTTACCGCAATGAGCTTTGTATTTCACTCTTATTCATTCCAAGGCCTTTTAAGACGGCGGCTTTATTCGGTGGCGTACAGCTGAATGGGGGACTGACAGCGAAATGACCCTCGTATAGATTGGTTTAATGCGCGCGAAATACTCAAACATTCAACCGTTTTCGGATCCTTTAATAAACGTTCTCGTATGGAAATCTCATACAAAAGTTAACTATAAAGTAGTTTTTAAATATTATAGTGTATAATAGGTATGTTATGTACTCAAACAAAGAGTAATTATTTGTTTTTTCTTATTTCATTGGGAGACCATTTGACCCAATGGAGAAACCGCTACTGCGATTTCTCTCTTTTCATATACATGAACTGCTGTTGAATAGTTGTTCCAAAAGTAAAATTTTTATTAGTAAAACTGTACCACCAGGAAGTCGAAACACATAAAAGTAACAATTAATTTATTCGCAGCGTGTTCTCTAGTGACTTTTTGGTAAAGTAAATTTAACCTTTCCACGTAGTTATTGCTGCGGAGGAAAATAGTGTGTAGGTTGAAGGAATATTTTGTATAATGTCGCCAAAGCATTGCGTATTTTTTATTATCAATATTAACAAAAATTGTTCACGAGGGGACGCTGTTCTTTCTACAACTGTTAGTTTATTAGACAAATCTAAATACACCAGCCTACGGAGAAAAATACATAAAAAAGTAATTTTTGGCATGAAAGCTTTCCTGGCGTTTCTAATGGCACTTCATCACCGGATTAAGCACGTGGGTGTTGTGTGGCTGAAATCCATTTTGTATGTTTCGAAACCTTCCCGAGTTTTAATGAAACATATACGCCAGAATTTATTTACTTCAAGAAAGTTAGTCTTTTAGCTTTTAAAAGCGTGGAAGTTGTGTTTATAAGAATTTTAATTAGGTACCTACTTTGAATTATTTATTGGCTTTTAACTATACTGCCTAATAAGTGTATTTGCCTCAGATCTTTTTGAATCATCATAATTAGTTTGTGAAAGCTTTCCTCGCAATTGGCAATTTTGCTGGATAAATCCCTAAACTACTAAGTTTGGAAGATCCAAGATTTGCCTATGTAAAAGGTTTCATAAAACAATTAGGAAGCTACTGTTAATATCATAGCAACCTACAACTAATTGTACAAGTTTCTAATTTTATATCCTAGCAATACAAACAAGATACGGAATCACGGAACAGTTGAAATATTTTGTCACAAGTAATACAACTAGTGATCCTGTTTTTTTCGATAGACTTGTGTTACAACAAACTCAAGTTTATTTCAGAAAAACACGCGGTCGCGTATTATATTTGTAATGATCATTACACAAAACTAATTAAGATGTATTTTAAATTAACAGATCCTAAGTTGTTGTATACAGGGTGATTCATAATATTTGTGACACTCTTTCAGAATGACCCTTAAATCTGAAAACAATGAAAAAAGTTTTTATAAACATGGGCCTGAACACGCTTCCTTACGGGGTTACAGCCTCCTTACGCTGGAACAGTCTAATCATTTAACCGTGATAACTTTCGTAGTTCTTGCACTAAAATTATGAAATTTTGTACGTGCTCATTACTCATTTAGCCTAGGGTCCCTATCAATTATTGTTTAATTAAGTACATCAGAGCTGTTTTATAGAAAGGGCTACGTAATATTTTTTTCTGAGTGTTTTAGATATTTACCCTTTACTAATGTTTACGATTCTGTAAATGCTAAATATTACACATAAAACAACCTTCGGGATGTTAAACTAACGGTGATATAAGAAACGTTTTAACCTCGCTGAATACCTAAGAAATAACTTATGAACTACAACTTCCTGTATGGAATACTTAGAAAAAAGAGATAAAAACAAAATAAAGTATTTAGCATAACTACCGTCTTTAAATGTATAGTCTAAGTCGACCTAAGAAAAAAAAGTAAGAGATACCACAATGTACAAACTGCCAAAGTTTATGTAATCCAAATGCCAATGTAATCAAAACGGCACTGCCCTACCAAACTAGTTACGAAAGCCATTATCTTTCTTGCAGATGCAACAGCCTTTGCCTTCTTTGGAGGAAGAGAACCACTGTGCTGCCACTCTTTAGATTTTTATCTGTGGTGATAAATCGTCAGATAAAATCCACTATGTTGTTTCTAAAACGCTCCATACACTCATGGGAAATTTGCATCCGCACCAATTTTTGATCAACACTGAGCAGTCGCGGCACCTACCTTGTGGACAGTTTCATCATGGCCAACTCTTTATTTAAAATGTACGTTGCGCGTTCTTTGGAGGTGTTTACAGCCTCCGCTGTCTCAGATATCATCAACCGACGGTCTTTTAACACCATAGCATGCACTTTTCCAACAATTTTTGGTGTAGTGGCAGATTTTGGGCGTCCACTACGGGGTGCATCTTTAACACTTGTACGACCACATTTGAACTCACGAGCCCATTTATAAACAGTGGAAAATGAAGAAGCCTTTCAAGAAGAAGTACTTAATGACAGCACGAATTTCAACATTATCCATCTTGTCAAAAATTCTGACACGCTCTTAATTAAACAGCTGTCAAAACGAAACTAATGAAGGCAGCGATCTAAAATTTGACAGTTGACGATCTGAAGGAGTGAACTTGCCAGAACGCTACAAAAACGGTTTGAAAGAGCGCCATCTATCTGTCATCTCACGAACTTTTTAACCCATCCTTGTACATCCTCTACTTTCTTTTTCTTAGTGTCTTCTTCAACAATTGCCTATCAATATTATCAAATGCTTCTTCTAAATCGATGAAGCATAACACTATCTTCGTATCACATTTGATTGTCTTCTCTATTATCTGTCTAATCGTGAAGATGTGGTCCTGTGCGCCTCTAATCGGCCTGAATCTGCACTGTGGCTTGTTTAGAATGGAATTCGTGATCTCAGTCTTATTTATACATACATTCGGATCTCGTCTTTTAAATTGTGTCAGCACTGATATTTCCTAATCACGAGGTACACTTTGATGTGTCCAGACTAAGTTTAGCACTTGTAGGATCGCTTTTCACCTCTATATATTTGTATTTTTGTATTTTGCTGCTTTACCTAGCTTCAGTTTAAATAGTGCTGTGTCCAACTCTTCTATTGAGACTGCTTCCTCACTGCTTTCTCTATTCTGGTTTGTTCTTTGTTGCTGTTGGATTTATTCTCTTTCTTCTCTCCTTCTGTTTTCTTGATCTCTGCCATTTCCTAGAAGTTCATAGGAGTGCTGTTTCCATCTCCTCATTACAACTTTTCTCTTTCTCGTCGTTTTTTCTTAGTTTCCGTTATTTCCATAATTTTTATGTTGTAATTTTCAAATTTGGGTAACAGTTCTTTTTCCTTCCCTTTAAGGCTCCTGATATTTAATGTCGCTATTTTGAGTGTACTTTTATTTTGATTATTTGCTGTTGGTCTTCTTGTTACACTTTTTTCTCGCCGTTCTGTTATCAAGCGTTTCCGTCCGGAACTGCCTTCTGTTGGTGTTTTGAGAAACGAAGCAGTTAAAAGCTTTCTTTAAGTTTCTGCTCACTTATCATCCTATCGCAGTACTTTACCATTCATCTCTAACTTTTGGTGACAAATTTTCACTTTCACACCTTTTTCTGCTTCTTGCTTTGCTCTCTTCCTAATTTGCCTCTGTACATCTCTGTTCTTGTACGTTAAGTAGCTATATTTGTGAATATCTTTCAATTTTGTTTTGGAGTACCTGGGCGACGCATCTTGTTAGTTCTATTTTAAACACTTTCTTTACTTCCGGCTGTACCTCTAATTCGCTTCTCAAGTTCTGTACTTCTTCTTTCAATGCAGCTTGGCCTCTACGTTAACTCCGGTAATAACTAGGTTTATCTTTTTCGTAATTTTTTTAATTGTGTTCCTTTACTTTGCAATCTCTTTGTTAACCTGTCCGTATCAGCTTTCCACTCTTCTTGTATCTTATTTACTTCTTCCCGTTGTGCTCTGACCTCTTTATTATTTTGTTCAATTTGCTTTTAATTTCACCTATATCTTCCTTGATCTCTGCGAGCATCTTTCTTATGTCGTTCATGTTATCCGGTTGGTTATTAAGCTTTATGTTCGTTTGATAGATTAATTTAATCGTCGTCTTACTGCTTCTGCCCAACTTTTGTTCGGGGTCTGATGAACTATTTCTTTCCTCCCTGCTCTGTTTGGAATACATGTTTTTTGTTTGTTACTTTTTATTAATTTCTTTATTCTTAGTATTCTGGCTTACTTAAAGGAATATTAACAACTCTTCACTTAAACTCCCGCGTTTAAATTTATAATTGTATAGACAAAACATTATAAAATAAACACAAACACAACACAACATAATAAATAAATAAACACAACATTGATAGACAAAACATTCACAAAAAATTACACAATTTCAGGAAAGTCTTTAAAATAAATTTTGAAATACAATTTGAAGTGGTTTATTTCTCCTTAAGAATATGTTTTATAATATTGCTAACAATGGCAATTCACGAGAAAATGCAATTAAGGTCACAATAATTACAATTTCAGGTATGAAACAGCCTAGATTTTCATGAATACCAGTAGAATACGAGCAACAGAAAACAAGCATCTTTTTTAAGCGTAGATAATTATATTGTGTGTGGAATAAATTAATTTTCACGCTACAGGCAAGGTAAATAGTCGATACATCCATAGCTACAAAAGATGAAAATGGCCAATAACATTCGTTTACTTTTTGCCCTTGACTACGGAACTTAATCGTGTCATTTACATTCCTAGGATAATAATTAAAGCAACAAGGTACAGATTCCAATATTTTATTTCAAACAGAATACTAAAATGTTGATTTTAACTGTTCGTTGATATGGTAACAAGCACAGGCAACTTAGAATAATGGGGCTTTTAAAAAATAATTCCGATGACAGCAGTCAAAACGAATTTTTAAAAATATGATTAAATTTCTACCTGTAGCGTGAAAAATTTAATAAGTAACACGGAATGTATCGACTATTAACATTCTCGGCAGGCCACAAGCCTCGGCTTCGCCTCGGCTCGCCTTTACCTACCTCGAATGTTATTACGTCTTTACATTCCTTGTTACTTAAATAACTAAAACGTTCTGTTAAGGCTTTCTGTAATTAGACCTACGTAATGAATACAAATATGAAATGCCTTATATTTATTAAACAATAAGCGCAATAAATCTTGTCTGTTGTTTCACTTACGTAATTCTTAAGTAAAGTTCAATAAAAAAAATTTTATTATATAAATTTTGATAATTGCAACTACGCGTTAAAATAATTTTTCATTATTTACAATATTGCTGTGACCAAGCACTCTACTAAAAAAATGTCAGGCATGGAGAAGTTATAAGGCACTTGGGAATCGGCTTACACGTTTTTCGCGTTGAAAAATTGCGTTGTGTTGAAATGCGAAACCAAAAAGGCCTAACTGCGTGTGGCACAACCACCAGCAACCTCTGGTCACGTATTTGAGCTGTTTGTATCAGCAAGTTTTTCAATTTCTATTTTACTTCAGAACGCTTTTATCAGACATTCGCTTTGGGGAAATGTAAACATTTAAAAAATTGTAACGAGATTCGTACGTGAATTGTAAACGTTATTTAGATGAAAAATTGTGCTGCATTAGTTGAGTACGCGTTTGGATTAGGCTAATTTAAATTTTAAATATCGTATTAGCAGAAATCCAAAGCGAGGTTGCTATGATTTTCGTAAAATGTTTATAAAACAAAAATTATGAAACATATTGTACACATTTTTTTGCACAGAGGGAGCAATTTTGGACTAAGATATATTTGTGTTAATTGGTCCAAGTAAGGAAGCTCGTCCTAAGCTGTGACTCATTATTTTCGGAACACCATGTACATAAACTGAAACTTTTATAGGTATAAACACTTTATACAAAATAAAGTTTTTTTAAAAAGAGGGTTAAATATATCTACATCTTTATGTACGCTTAGCTGCTGCTTTCCAACTGTTAAAGCTAAACAATGGTAGTGCGCTTTATAATTTTTACTTTCCTATACTATCATTATAGGTAAGTATTGATTTTATGAATTTTTCTATTTCAAGATAAGACGGAAATACATATTTTGGAGCTCCAGGAACCACAATAGTGGTTTTAAAAAAAGTCTATCTGTGGCGAGTGTGTTCCTTCCTTCTTATCTCCGGAACGGTTGGTCCGATTTCGATTGGTTATGGAATCCAGGGGTATATCAAAAATTGATCAACAAAATAAGCATTTTATAAAAATCCGCAACTAGTATCAAAAGTTAGACATGTTTTTCTGTAGTATTTTTTACATAAATTTATGTGTGAATAATAATTTTGAATTAAGATTATATAATAGTTATTTATGTTACTAGTGGGATACTTTTGTTTTAAAATTAATGAAATGGATTCGATTTGTTCAATACTATTGCAACCAGCCAGTTTTCTTATAAACTAAGCTTCAGTTTTGTTTGTGGAAATAAAATGAGTTGGTAATGAATTAATTACACAACTCATTTTACATTAGTGCTATAATGAACTTCATTACCTAACGCAAATGAATGACATAATAAGTCCGTCTCCAAGCAGTCGTAGATAAAATTATATAAAAGTTTCTATGAGAGTTGGCATAAATACACGAATACATCCACCTTCATACAGCTACACTCTGTATTTTTAATTAAGCAATTTAATCTTAAAATAGAAAATAAGTTTTAACAAAACTAATAATTAATAATTAAACTTTAAAATATAATAAATATTTATAACAATTGCTTTTTCTCTCCTTTATTGTTCTAAATTATTACTTACTTTCAAAAAGTCAATACTGGAAGTCAGCTTTAATATGCAATACTCAAAAACAACAAATTTTGCAGATTTTTCTTAATTAAATTGCTGCCTAAGTGCGTTTTTACCGTTTTCAATGCAGGTAATGATCGTTGGGGTGAGCAATAATTACAAATGATAAAACCACATAAGCTTTGAATTTATCGGTTAATTACCGATAATTTGTTGCAGATCGAAAATAAAAGTGCAAATTTAGCAAGCAATAAAAACCCGACGTAGCTCTGGAGGATTTTTACTTGCTAATTTCCACGATTTGAATCGATCTGCAGTAAGTTAATTAACCAAGAAAAATTTAAAAGCTTTAGTGGTATTTGACAAGATTATTTTATGAATACAAAACTAAACCAATCGCTGACTTTGTTTATTGGTGTAACCATGAAATAACTATGGCGTAACTAGGCATTATCAAGGTAATCAACTGTAAGTAATCTACACAATTTTTTTGTTTATTTTAACGGTCTAGTTTTCATGTAGGTAGGATAATGCTGTATTCTGATTGGCTGTAATGTGCATGAATAAAACCCGTATAACCAAATCTATAAAGATGTCCTAGGCGATAGAGATATTTAAAGATGCGGTAAAGATTACGTGATACAGGTGTAATATGTATTGGAGCTGTACTTTAGCCTATACCTTAACTGTATAGATTAAATATTTACCGCATCTATATGATATCTATACTTGTTTCCAGTACAGTTTTATCTTTATCACATCTTATTCTATGCTATACCGCACCGGTACTTCAAGCAGGGATTTTATCTTTATCGGATCTGTAGAAAATATATACTGATTGTCTTTACAGTTGTACCTTTAACAAATCTCTACAATATCTTCATGCAGGCTATATCGCACCTGTAGCGCAATTACCGCTTTTGTCTTTATCGAATCTGTGCTAAATATATACTGCCTGTCTTTACAGTTTTATCTTAAGCCTAAAACTGCTGTGTATAGCGTCAATCTAAACACTATCTTTATTTGTTGGCCTTGTGTATAAAAACGTTAAAAATGGCCCATCAATAAGATCAAGAATTTAAAGTTTACGAATTTGATGGAACTTGGAGATTTGTGTGCTTCCTACAATTATAATAATAATTTATGACATAATCATTAACCAAGGCTGCTGTCTCCAATGTGGAGTTATTTTCGATAGGGGGATCATTTACCACAATATCTATAAACCACAAGTAAATAAAATGATAACCTTCATCATAAACTGTTATTACACCTATAACCAATACTATACCTTTTGATGTGCCTACAGCAGAGAGCATTTTCTCAGTTTTGCTGTACTTATAACGTCCAACCGCGGATTTACGGGGGGTGGGGTAGTAGGGGTAATTACCCCCCCCCCCAGGCCAAAAAAATCACCTAAAGCACTAGAAGTAAAGTGTTTTTGAACATGTAATTGGAAAAAATTTGTAAATAAATATATTTCATCGGCTAAAAGTTTTCCAGCGAAACACAATAAGAATGACTCAATTGCAAAGAAACTTTCTTAACGGTAAAACCTAAAACCAAGCCGGACGTTAAACAATGCATGGCTTAAGATTAGCTGTAAACCTTTATGGGGCTTTATAAACAGACCTGTTTGGAAAGTCTACTCACCAAAAAGATAAAGATATTTAAAGCTTATCCCAGCGCCAGCAGTACAAAGTACGAACGGACATCAACAGGGACATATTACGTGATATTTTTTTCTTGAAATTACAATTCTGACCTCAGCAATGGCGAGAAATTCAGAAATAATGTACTTTAAAATAGTTGGTGGTAAAATAATACAAAGACATCAATTATTTCGAAGTAAGATTCTCGAAATGTCTGAACCTACTAAAACTGTTTTATATTTTATCCCCTATAATTCTTCACTGTTTATTTTTCTTAATACTTTACTCTATCAAAATAGTCTGTTTTCACGTGTTTCTTGAAATTTTAATACTATTAAAAACTTAGCAAAGCTACAAACGATGCACTTTACCAACTATTTATAAAATGATTTTATTCTACATTAAAATTAATGTAAAAAAAAAATTAGAAAATGAGAAACATGAAACACATTTAACTTTAAAAATTTCAAGAGCCCACAAAAATGTCTAACTTTATTATTAAGCGTCCAATGCGTTTTCTACGTAGTCCCTGTTAATCACGTTTTATCCAAGCATACTATACGCCCTTAACGAGATATTATGCAACGTCACTATAAATTTTACTGCAAAAAAAACGGTTTAACCCTAACTGTAATTCTTGGTAGTACATTTGTATCATATTGTCCATCATAACCTTCTGTAATACTCTTAAAACATTTAGCGGTCGAATCTTATAAGAGGCGAGATTAGCTCAGGGTGCAAGGAGACCGACTCACAAACCAAAGATGGCCAGTTCGATTCCCCGCTAAGGTAAAGTATGCAGCGCATTTTTAAAATTAAAAATCTATCAATAAATACATTAGTGTAAATGAAATTAGCTAAAAAATACAGAGGGGTTGTATAAAATATTATAAAAGAAAATATATCCGCGTAAAAAAATATTTTTTTTAATCTAAAATTAATTGCTTGAATTATCTATACCGCACCTTAATTTGGACGATACAGCATCGGAATAGTATCTTTAAAAACCTATATCGTATCTTTACAGTACCTTCATGTGCTCTATACGCAATCTTAACCGCATCTGTACTTTAACTATATGTTGTCTGTACAGGAGCTTTACATCTTATATACAGAGTTAGTAAAGACAACTATACCCAATCGATATGTAATCTCTATCGTCGCGCTATCCATAGGGTACAGAAAGCCTGTATCGACTAAAGATTTAAATACAGGTTCGATATAGGTTCTGTATTGTGTGGTTATACGGGAATAATCAAGTATGATTTACTCTAGTACTAGTTAATTTATTTATTGCCACTTAATGTTTGTCGCTTAATTTTTTGTCGTAGCAATTGTTCAGCCCCTTTTCAAGAGTCGGCGCCCTGGAGTTATAGCCCCCGTTTATCTGTTATTAGACACTAGGTATGAGATAGTTTTGGCAGCAGTGAGTATGTGCCGCTTAAGCACGTAGAACACATGCATAGGAGAGAATAACGTCACTGCTGTAATGAGAGACGTAATTAGTGTAAAGTGTACAACAAACTCCAATTTAGCGCGCCGCCGCCGTCGAAATGTATAATGCGGTATTGGTGTTAATGATACAACTGCACCATTTTTGTACTCATAAGTTGATATGATGATATTTATTCTTCATACTTCATTGTTTTGTGTTTTGTTTATAGTGTTCTGATGACTTATAAAATATTAGGAATTTCTAAACAGAAACAACCTTCACTGACCCATTGAAGCAGTTGCAAATCAATTCATAAAACTAGTAGAATCCGTGGACTACGCCACAATCTTTTTTTTTGAAAAGGATTGCTAGCAAATTTATTAAAAGAAATATATTGAAATAATTCATACATTCCGCCGGTATCGCAGTTACATGGCCCCGATTACCCTACGTGACTGTTATTGGTTATTGGTTGTAGCAATTGCAGAGCACGGTTTTGTGAGTCCCTGAACATCCCGGCCAATAAGGCCTATTGTGTTTCTCTGCCTTTGCGTTTTGATTTAGGCGAACAGGTTAAGACCCTTTACTAGGTTTAGTAGCTTGTGGACCAGATCTTTTTCCGGTATGCCTACCTGTGGGTCTATTTCGCCCAACAGGTTGTGACGTCGGCGGTTTAATGCTTCACATTCAAAGATTACATGAGAGGCAGTTTCTTCCTCTTCATTACAGAGTCTGCATATGGGTTCTTCTGTATATACGCCCATTCTGTGCATGTGTTTCCTTAGACTGCAATGACCGGTTAGTAGCCCCGTCGCAATTCTAAGATTATTTCTGTTGAGTTTCAGTATTTCAGTTGTTAGATTCTGAGATGGTCTTCCCATGATCAGTTTACTGTGTCTTTGTCCTTGCACGTGGTTCCAATATTGCTGGTGTTGTTGTTTGATCCACTCAGTTATTACCCCACGTGCTGTCGCCTTTGTGATACCTAGTACTGGTTCATTGCCTGCTATGCCCTTATGACCTGGCACCCACACCAGTGTTACTTGGTTGTGTTTTGCCAGGGGTTTCAGGTTTTGCAGGCCTTCCCAGACTTGCTTGGATCTTAGCTGCTTTGATGCTAATGCCTTTAGGGCTGCCTGACTGTCAGTGAGTATGCGGATAGGTTTGCCTTTGGTTTGCCTTCTCAAATTCTCACAGACACAGGTTCCCAGAGCGAATATCTCCGCTTGGAATACCGTGGTGTTTTGCCCCAGTGAGACATGCATGTTGTGCCTTGGGGTTTCGCCGTGTATTCCAGCACCTGACCCGTTATCCATCTTAGATCCATCTGTGTACCAGATCAGCCCTCTTGACGGATTCTGTTCTTCCCTACGACGCCATTGATCCCACGTGACGTGACTGTTACATAAACATAAAAACTCGTAAACATAATAAATAAGATGTATCGAAAATATTACTTAATACGTTGTCACTAAATCTTGAGACAGAGGGAAGGTATCCGGATTTGCTATAAGCTCGTTACGCTACCTACTTTATTCGCTTATTTATTGTTAATAATTCCGCTTGCGGTAGTTTGCGGCTGGATTGAGTAGCTTGCTAGCTGTCGTTGCCGGTCCCAAGCCCGGATAAAGGAGGAGGGTTCTCAGGACAAGCTAGCCCCCACCTGGGGTAGAACACAATCAGACTCATACAGCCAGACGACAAATGGAGAAGGGATTCAGATTTACTGTAAGCTCGCTACGCTATCTACTTTTTTCGCTTATTTATTGTTTACAAAAAATTCTGGAGGGCTTAGCCCACGTTTTTTTTATGTTAATCGGGATTCTTTCCACCTGACTCAACTTTTATTGGCGACATGACCCCGCTAGTAGACAACGCCACACATTTACATGTCCATCATAGAAAGCGCATACTCGTTGGTAAAGCGAGTCGTTACAGTTTTAGATAAAGATAAGCAAAATTTAATGTTTACGGTTTGTGTGTATGACTGGCACATAATCTGTCGATATCTGGCAATTCCACTCCAGACTCCTAGGAACACATGTAGAACTTACGGAACCTTTCTATCGGGCTATACTTTTACTTACGACAGGATCGGTACTAAAAACGACTCTGGAGACATATGAAAGTTAGATCATGCAAACGATGCCGTGCCTGACGATAATAATAAATAACTCAACTCAGATTTACAAATTGCATTGCAGCTGAGATTTCAAGAGATATGGGGTAGTTATCTGGAAATATTGTTGTCTTACCTGCAATTAATTTATCACCCTCGGACACTGGTTTGACATTTACAGTTATAAACACAAAATTTTAAATAAAAATAACGTTATTTAACCAAACCTGCCAAACACAGTCTTCCTTAATAGGAATCAAGGACAGACATTAATTTCTACAGGTCAATCGTCGACTTTGCGTATATTCGAATATACAATACTGCGGAACGCAGTTACTAAAAGAGCATGGGGAGTAGACCACGGGTTCCGCTGGTATTTTTTCCGCGTTTTATTAATAACTAGTTGGGCCCGGTCCGCGTTGCTGGTCCTAAGTAAGCCTTTTTTGTTGTATCTGTAGAAAATACCATACAAAATCATCTTTTGGATTTTCCGAATTTTCCGATTTTTCCGGTGCATTTTCCCAAAATTTTCTTTCATACAAACCTTGCCCTGACAATTACAAACACAACAAAAAAAATGAGCCAAATCGGTCGAGCCACTCTCAAGTGATGATGTACCAAACATGCGGCAATTGATTTTTATTTATATAGAGATTAAAGTATTTGTGCACCCAAAAAAAGCTATTTTTATATGTATATAGCTTGAAGTACTATCAAGGTTTACGACTCCATGCGGCACATAATTCGGGTGGCGTTTTATAAAAAAATTATATCATCCAAATCATGGCCATATGATACTTACTTTTTGCTTAAAAATATTTCTCAACGTTTATTCTTAATTTTGTTCGCTGCATGTATGTGTTAAAATCTACAAATAAAACAGTTTTTCCACGACCGGGAGTAGAAGTCGGTTTCTATGGCATCAAAATTGTGACAGAAGTAAAGCATTTACTCTCTAGGGACGAAGTAAGACAACAATTTCCCTAGGGGAGGTTTTGTTGCATTTCATATTTATTTTTGTAAACAAATGTCTGCTGTTATGGTACGTTGCATGGAAACATCTCAAAGGCTTCTAAATATTGTAATTTCGCTCGGAGTTATTATAATTCTTTATTTATGAAATTAAGTGTTTCTACTCCCGACCGTTTAAAAAATAGTATGTACAGCTTGGGAGAGACCGCCATTTTCCCCTCGATGTATTTGTAGCGCTCGGGCTTCGCTCTCGATCTTCAAATTACCCCTCAGGAAAAATAAGACGTTTCTCTTCCTTAGTGTACAATGTACTATTATTGGCTGCTAAAAAATTGACTACATCGAAAGCAAAAAGTCATATTCGTAATTTCTTTGGGCACAATAATAATTTTCTTTGCAAATTAAAATGAGATCATAGACATTGCTGAAGCATCTGCTTTTAAACAAAATAATTAAGTTCATATGCCAAGTACTTCTCGGGATATTATGTTGTATGTGTTAAAAAACGTTAAACTTGAAAATTGGCGATTTAGTCATTTTTTTATTAATAATAAACTCGGTACCGGCGAAAAAGGTCGTAAATGGCCATTTTTTATAGCATGGAAATAACTTAATTAACAAGAATAATTCGGTAAGAATTAGTTGTTGGAAGAAAAAGATTTTTGTATGAACGATGCGACTTTCGCTGTTTACCCAATTTACATGGAAATTTCATTAATGTCTAATTCATTTTCATGTACAATGTTATTAGCGGTTTAAATGTGAATATTTAAGTTAAAAGTGAGTATTGTTTGTTTTTGTACAAAGGAAATATTATTTGAAAGTAATTCGATCTTTAATCAAGTATGTTATAAATCGTGTCTCACACTAGATGTGCTGTTCGTAGGATGGGTATATAAGCAAATGAACAAAATATACTTGTTTATAACTGTGTCTGTGATTGCACAACTGAACATTGACCGCTTTGCTTTGCATCTAGGCCACCTTATTTCTGTCCCATTACCTCAGCCCACTACTTCCGTTCCATTACTTCCTTCTCGCATTCGCGAGGTTACTCCGGCTGCCGACAAAGAAGTTTCACTTCAACAAAAGAACACTAAGTTTTACCAAATAAATTCGGAGGTAAAATAAGCAGATTTCCTGCCGGAAACGGTTTTTAAGCTAATACTAGAAGCGATAATCAGAATGGTCAAGTGAACATGAGTTTATAAGAGCTAAAAATCACTTCTTTAAAACTAGAAAAAGCTGCAGAGAAAATAAAAATGAAGATAAATCAGGTATATACAAGTATTGATACGAAATTAGCGGCAAGGGCACGAATTCCAACGAAAATAGAAAATTGAAAATTTCAAATAGCTTACATATTTGGAATCACAACTACATTCGAAAAATAACTTAGAAGAATGGATAGAACCAATAGGGCACAAGAGCAGGGAAAAGAAATTTTTACATCCACAAAAACATAATGATGCATTCTAATATGCTAACTCGTTACAGAAACCTTAAAATAGCTATGTAAGGACTTACCGGTAAATCAGCAAAATGAACTGAGGTGGATGGAAAAAATATTTAAAAAGAATTGATGACTGGACTTAAGAAGGAAATGGAACACGTAAGAAACGAATAAACAGAGATATAGCTGACTAGTAATATAGTACGTCACAACGTAAAGACTTCGGTGGTTAGGGCATGTTATAATGGCACCATCGGAATCCGTCGGTTATTCCCTTGCTTTTTTGTTTATTTTGTTTTAATAATAAATAGGCAAATGCAGTAGGCAGTGTAGCAAGCCGCGGATCGAAGATCTAGTCTATATTTATCTATATAAAATCCGAATCCTTTCTCTCTGTCACAACTTTTAGCGACCGCGCATTCAGTAACACGCCGTACATCTCGACACAGATTGATTATTATTCTATACAGGGGGCCCGTTTTATTCTGTAACCTTTTGACTTCTCTTTACTATTAAAATATAATTTTATAAATGAAAACAATAGTTTACTGTACATAAAAAATTCTCACTTGACTTTTTAATATAGAGTATATCATTTAACAGTTATCAAGTCAAGGATACTAACAGTAATTGTAAAGAAACAAAGATAAAAAATGAATAAATTTTAAAATTTTTTGATCCCCTGTAAACTAATATAATTTGAAAGCCGTTTAATAAATACCTTAGTAACGTAATACTTGATTGTGTGTTTCTGTTTTTAGTCATTTTATCCCATTTTTCTTAGAGCTTTGTAACGACTTTGAGATTTAAAAACTCATTAAAAGTAAAGTTCGACATTTTACATCATATTATCAATAAATCTAATTGGGAGATACAAGCATTCCAAAATTGTCTTCTGGTAAGTGCATTGGGGCTGTAGTTTGGAGGCTTATATTATAGCAATATAGAAGATATGATCCTGGATGCGTTAGAACTAGGGAAAAGCCGCGAGAAAGATAGAGGTATGCAGTACAACATAAGCCAAAAATAACGAAAGTCAAAAAGTGTAAAATAATGGCAAAGATTCTTCGTCAATAGAACAGTATTGTAGAGGAGGTTAACACCCACAAAGGGTTGTGACACAGAAGGAGTAAGATAAATCTGTCAAAATTATACCACCAAGGTTGAAAAATAAAGTAAGAGGGTTTTTAAAACCTAACAAAATTATGTAGGTAAATGAAAGTGGTACGTAATAAATAATAATGTTCGAAAACTTAAAAAAAAACAAACGAATAAAAAAAACAGAGTTGCCAGGTTTGAATTTATTTATTGATTATAGGTATATAAAATACTTAATTACTTCAACAATATTTATTTATTTTAACGTTATACGTATTTTGGCATGTTTACATGCCATTATTAAAGGTTATATTAGAAAGTAAACAGTTGGTGTTGTTATAGCAATAGAACTTGGTGACTTGATCTTGGTAATCGTCTGCAGATGACTTGATTTTTTATTCCAAAATGTTCAGTAGAGGAGAATTTAAGAGATCAATTTGCTCATTCATTAATGGTACAGTGTTTATATTTGTAAAAAGCTTCTAGTATATCAAATTTACGTTTATCATCACAAAAGTGTAAACATTTTATGGTGTTATTTATTAGATGTCATTGAATTATTGTGTTCTAGTAAGTGTTTAGCGTAATTGGATTTATGTGGGTGTTTGTATTTGTAACAACGTACGTGTTCTTTATACCTAATATCAAAATTTCTAATTGGCTGGCCTATATAAACCGAATTACAATGCGAACAATTAATTGGTAACTGCCTGATTTTAGCAAATCGTCTGTTTTTGATTTTGCATTAAACAAAGTGTTGAAAGATGTTTATAGTTGTTTCAAATTTACTTTACATTTATTTGTTTTGTTTATAATTTTGGCAATTTTTTCTGATTTGTCACCAAAATACGGGATCGAGGCGTTTTTAATTGCATCGGATGAAGTTGGGGTATTCGGATAAATTTTTTAAATGGAAAATTTATAATCTTTTTCTTTAATTTAGTATTATAACCATTACTAAATGCAATTTGTTTAATAGCTGAAATTTCTCTATTATAATTAATTTCATCTAAAGGGACCGTCAAAGCTCTATGTATCAGGGAATTCTCTAACGCATACTATCGAGTCACATTACTGATGGTTGTTTAGTACACCGAGTTGTTGTCGCAAACTCAGAAAAAAGTTTTCCATCTGATTATTACGGTAAAAATTGACATAATTTGTCCTGAGAGATAATCTAAAACGTTTTCGCATTTTCCATGTTATACTGCCATGTTTTCAGCTAATTTACTTATATTTTACAATCACGAAATGTTATCTCACCGTTCATTGAAAAACTGCCTGCTGTTTTTACAACGCCCACGCATGCGTTTTGTAGCCATGGAAACTCATTGAGTCCATCTGTTCCAACAGGATACTACTTCGGAGCCTGCAGGAATAAATCCAGTGTGCGCTAACGCAATCCAGCAAGAAGCTGTAGGATCGAAAGCTCCGTCCGGACCGGTCTGAACTTCGTAACGAGCGTGTTTATTTTATTTTAGTTTTTTTATTATAAATGGTTTCGTGGAAAATATATTTTTTTTGTGAAAACCTTAACATAAATCCTTAAAGTTATAAGATTTTCTTAGATGTTTTCGAACACAAAATCTGAAGGAAATAATTGTAAGTTTTGCTTTGGTAATTTAATTTTCTCGATCGCGAAACGGTTGGGCAAGTTTTAGGTAAACATTAAATTTTTCACAACTTTACTGGTTGTAAAGTTACGAAAACAAACACAATTGAAATTTTTGGCAATAGAAGTTTTCTAGTTATAGTTATTACTTTTTCTACCTGTTGTACTCGAGCATTATTAATGATGAGCTTTCCATACGTTTTCTATTTTTGTGGAAATGAGTTTTTCTAAAAGTTTTTAACTTGTAGATTCATACAAGTAAAAAATGTGGTTAATGTACCATCTTTAAGCATTTAACAAAAAAAAAACCTTTTTATAAAATATTAAAATTAGTAAAGAAATTGTTAGGTACTTTTTAAACATTAAAATAATTAGAGTTTTGATTAGCCATTATCGAAAATGCTTGAATTACTTTTAAAGTTTGATTAAAATCCGTTTGCTACGTTTAAAAGATATTCGCTTACAGTCAAAAGAGAAAGTTATATTTAGAGCTTTGATGAACTTTGCGTTAAAAAACGTTTCGTTTCCGTAATTGTTGATTTCTGAATGTAAATGGAAATTTCAAATTCGATTCTTAACTGAACCGAACATTACGCATATGTTAGATACGTTTCCTTCGTGAGGAAAATTTGAAGCATAAAATAACATTCTTTATGGAGAATAAGAATCAATCACTTATTCGGTTTCAAATCGATCAAAATTTTTTATATGAAGCACATCAAGAACCATAACGTGTGATGAAATTTTTTAGGGTATATAATGGATCATTGTCATGCACGAAATGCGGGCGTGGGGCGCAGACAAATCATTTTTTTCATTTGAATGGCTTTTATGGATTACATTATTTAACTATCAAGGCAATTTTAAAATTAATTTTTTACTGCTATTAAATTGCAATATAAATATTCTTAAAGCTGTCTGTTTGATTATTATCTAATTACACTACAAAGCTTCTACAGAACGCACGCGTTTCAAGAAAACCCACGGATGGAATTCAAAATAGGAAAAACTTTTTTATTTGTAGTTTCTCAGAATATTTTTACTATTACAAAATAGTTTGCCTGTTTTCAAACTCCCGAATATGCAAACACAGGGGGTGGTGTTATATTTAAATTTAGACGTGCTCATAAAAGAAGCTCAGATTTGTATTCTACGCATGTCGAATAGCCGGCTTGTGCAAAAGCGGTCTTCTTACCATCCCCCGATCACCCCTCCATCCACTTCCTTCTTAAAATTTATCATTTTTGCTAAATCAATTTTCGGCTTTCAGCGGATAAACATTGTTTGCAATTACAAAATACCAGAAATCATAAAACCAGATATCTCTTACAAAATATAAAGGGGGTGGGAAGGGTGCTGTACTTTAATAAAGACGCTCTTGAAAAATAAGCTAAGATTTGTATTCTACGCATGTCGAATAGCCGATCTGCTCAAGCGCAATATTCCTACAACCCCAGCCACTGATTTTTATTTTTTTTTTAAATTGTAAATTTTTACTTCAAAATCGATATGTTAAATGACTATAGCAACAACTTCTTATTGAGAAAAGTCTTATAGCGTGTTGCTTTTTGGTCGTTTACGTCAACAGTTTAATTGACCAACCGCCAAAGAAAAATTATTTTAAGAAATACAAAAATTTTAAAAATTTTCCATGTTTTCAGAATTTCCAAAAAGGTTCTAAAATTTTAAAAAATATTGGAAGATTTAAAATATTTCAAATTAAAAAATAATTTAAATTTTCAAAATCTACTAAAAACATGTAGCTCCCAGCCCTAACTATAAATGATTTTTGTAATAAAATTTTAATAATGTTTGCTATGCAGTATTTTTTTAGTATAAATTTAATTAATTCTGTTGTTAAAAGAAATTATATCACATTGTATTATGTTTATACTCGCCTCATGAATACCTTTAAAAAATAAATAAACGGGACGCTGCTGTGTCAAACAAACAAAGCTTACGTAAATACTAAGCTCGTTATGTTTAAATTCTTACCGTCAACAAAAACAAAAAAAATTTAATATAAGAAGTAAACCATTATATGTATGTATAAAAGAAATTTTACCAACAGATTTGATGAATTTGACACAGCATAAATATTTATTTAATGCAGATGTACAGATTTAGTTGTAGATTTCAAATGTGGTATTAAACGAAGTAGGCTGGTAGGATATGAAAGTCCGAGTGTTTAGTCGCAGAGGTTTTAGGTTCGCAGACATATTCTGCGATGTGTACGCGTGTAAGTTCTAATGGCAAATGAAATAGTAATGAGTGATATTTCACTACCTATCTGACCTACCTTTCTCCGTAAACGCGGTATCGTGGCTGAGCATCCGGCTGTGCTAGGTCGCCGTCGCGAGACTCAGTCAAATGGATAAGCAAAGTGGAAGGGTTGGCGTGCAGTTCCTTTTTATTCCATGAATCTTACCATAGGGACGTTTTATCTGAGACATTTGGTTTCACAACCTGTCGTATTCATCAGGGAATTGTTGGAAAGAAAATTAAAAGACAAATATTTACACGTCGCTGTCCCTTTTACAATACTGTGTTTTATGAAAACAAGCTGTTTTATATTTCAATAATTGCGGAAATAAGGTTGCTGTGTTTATTAAATTTTCAGCAGTTTTCTAACTGTGTTTGTTTTGTACAAAAGAAATTGAAACTTTAAAAATAAGATCAGACTGTATTTATCTTATCCTTATGTTACCAATATTTATTATCGATTTGGAACTATATGTGTGTGAAATACAGCAATAATATTTTGTATAGTATTGTAAAATTTCAAGTTGAATATGTAATCGTCCGTGAATTTACAACACAGCAGAAATCCTAAATTTTAAAGTAATATATACTGTGTACAATACACGACTGGCTCATATTGTCGATTGAAATAAATAAGTACGCATCAAATAATAATTAAACAGTTTTCGTAATGAAATTTCTGTACGCCTATTGGTCCAAATTGTAATAACCCCTAATTTATTTATTACTAAAGCACTTCCTTTATAACTTTTTTTTGTTCTAGAAGAAAAGCGTTTTAATGAAAACGCAGAAAGATGGAACTGCATGTATAAATTCGTATTTCGAAGAACAAATTAATTCGTGTAAAAATATAAACATTGTCAAAATGATTCATGATAACGTAGGGAAATTTCCCAGGACGCCAATATAGTTTGGGGTTAGAAAGAAGGAGGGTACAAACATGAACTTTTTAATACAATGCTAGAGAGAGAACAAATTGGTATGAAAGGCCATACAGCGATTTAAGTTGTAAATTACTTCAATAAAGAAATTAAGCCCTGTTTCGAGTAATTTCAACGCATTTGAATTTACTATTTCTCGACTTCATACAATAATATAGATTGATTAATTTAGATTGACATCTATAGGAAGGGCAAAGGATACATACAGTACAGTAATAGTATTGCTATTACTGTAAGTTCCTTTGCGGTTCTCATTAGAAGGGTCGAGTAGCTTGAAGAAACACATACAACATATCTGAATACGTTTCCTGAATTAGAATTAGACTTACTCCTAAAATAAACGTATGCATACAGGGTTATTCAAAAGTTTTGATTCAAAGTGGAAATTGTTACTACAAAAAAGCTTTTACCATGCAAGGGACACTTTTTGACTTAGAAATCAATTTTTTCTTCAAAAATTAGAAACATTGTTACGGGTTATATTGAAAAACAGTAGAACAATAGTGTAAATAAATTTTAATCAAACCTTGTTAATAAGTTGCTTAAAAACTTTAAATTTAAAACTTGTGTTTAGAGCAGGCGATATTCAAACCGTTCTTATTTATTGTTTACTAATGACCTAATACTGGTAAATTAAAAAGTTTTTGTAAAATAATTTGGGTATGCTAACTTAAACTCAGAAAAAAAAGTCGGGTAACCTAGCGGGCCACTCTATAATTCCTTTCTGATGCGGCCTGATCTACCTGTTTTTGATTTAGATATAGTTAACAAAAATTTTAAATTGTAGCAGGGCTCCATATAGTTGAAACTAAAGATTAAGTTATGGAATTCTTAGTGTGTATTTACTTTAAATTACACAAGGAGCTTTGGAACCAGTACATCTTGCAGAATATGTGAATGTGTGTTAGTAGTTTGCGTTTTTCTTAACATAATGACACAATAATATGTTCCACAACATTTCCTCCCATATTTTGCATGAACGAATATTAATACAAACCCAGAGGAAAGCGAGATGTGGAAAGACTGGGAATCAGTTAGAGAATTCAGACCAAACAGGACCCAGGACCCCATATTCTCAACTCGTGCATCAAATTTGTATTGTATACGTATATAACTCCAATGCATTTGATTCTATATGCAAGGGCGTCATATGTTCCTGCCCTCCTTCCGTTAATTTTTTGAGTTTTCAGAAATACGAACTTTGGCTTCAAAATCAGTACGAGCACGTTAAATGACAATAGGAACAACTTTCCATTGAGCAAAGATCTTGGGTGGGTTTTATTCTTATTTTATTTTATTATTAAATAATCACTAAAAAGTGCTATGATTTTTTTGGAAAATTAATTTTCAGCGTTCAGCGTATAAACATTGCTTGAAATTACAAAATTCCAGATAATATAAAACCAGATGACTACTTCAGAAAATAGGGATGAGGGGTGCTCTACTTCAATATAGACGTGCTTAAAAAGAGGCTCAGATTTGTATTCTACAACTTACAGGGTCAGTTTATTTGCTCATTTATTATTGTTGGTAGAAAAAAAATGCATAAGTAAAAGTTGTATAGTTTATGGTGACAAGTATTTTGGGTATACACAACAAAATGGCGGACTTCCGGTTTAAGTGGAAGCTACTATATCTTAATTTTTTTTGTGTGGTTAATTCGATTGTGTGATAAATTGAAACTATAATACAACTGTAGGAGTAAATTTGATAACAAGCAAAATATTTTGATTTAAAGCAACATACGTAACCAGTGTTATGGTTATGATTATAAATACATTGCACATGCACTGCATAGAAAGCTGTTCTTAAGAAAATAATAAACGCAATAAACAAACGTGTAACATCTGCCACAATAAAGTTTGTGGATAAACTAAGACATTTTTCTTTTAATTTGCCAATCAAGGCGCTTTTAGCTGTCAACCTAGGTCACCTGACCTAACTCCTATGCATTTTTTGTTTGGAGATTTTTATAATATAATAAACAACTGATGCTTAGTTAACATGAATTATACGTTTGTTTATTGCTTTTATCATTTCCTTTCTACCAGTCTTTTAAGAGCACTCGATTTAGTATCTTAACCAGTGGTTACATATACGCTGCTTTAAATCAAAATCGAAATATCTTCTTTTAAGCCTACAATTGTATTATATATCTTCAACGCTACGGGCCCTCAGGCCCTTGGCTTGATCTCATTCTCTCCGGGTTTGACTTATTCGCTATGTTACGCACGGTAGTGGGGCCTTTTGTGCCCATCAGCGTACGCCAAACCCTTGGCATTACATTCACTCGTCGTCCATTTGCTCATCTATCTACATTTTGAGGGGACTTCCAACCCGTCTAACGACGACCAAGGTATTAGCTTGACCGTCGGGACCGACTGTTTTACGTGCCCATCCGACAGCACGAGGCGCCATGTTTTGCGCAGCTTTGGGACACCCATCCAAGTACCGACCACGGAGAACATTGGTGCACTGCCGTGATCGCAAGCGAATGGCCATCCTACCCGCGCCAACCCGGGACAATAGCGTCTAGTCTCTTCGCCAACAATCTATCCCACCAAAGCCAGACTTTTTATAGGCACTTATTTAACGATAACCGGCAGGTTCGCAGTGGCACATATGGATATGCGTGTACTGCTCTTTTACTGCATAAGTAGTTGTGGGGTCGAGTCTTGGTTGGAGCCAAATTTTTTTTATTTTATAGTTTTTTTTAAACACTGTTGTTGCGTTTTGCTGTTTACGCGAGGTTATTTGTTAATGACAGTTATATTTTTAATGAAACAATACGAAGACAATTTTTTTTTATTTTATAGTTTTTTTAAACCACTGTTGTTGCGTTTTGCTGTTTACGCGAGGTTAGTTGTTAATGACAGTTATATTTTTAAAGAAAAAATACGAAGACAAATTTTTTTTTATTTTATAGTTTTTTTTTAAACACTGTTGTTGCGTTTTGCTGTTTACGCAAAGTTATTTGTTAATAGCAGTTATATTTTTAAAGAAAACATACGAAGACAAATTTGCATTCTTTTTAAATGGCCTAAACACAGTGTTCCATTAAAAAAAAATAAAGATTTAGTCGCTTCCGCTTAAAACGGAAGTCGGTCATTTTGATTTGTAGGTCGATAATACTCGTCACTATAAACTTTACACCTTTTACTTATACATGTTTTCTATCGCCAACAATAAATAAGTAAATTAACTGACCTTGAATTTATACCCAATCAACCAGGAAAAGAGAGTATAAATGAAATAAATATAAACATAGGTAATGATTCTTAAATGATATTTTATTTCTATCAAACTATGACGGCACAAAGGAAAGCCTGGACTTTCCTATATTTTAGGAATTGTAACTCATACTTACAACGGCATCAAAGTTTTAACCACCGACAATGACCATAGTCATCGCCGTACACGTACAACTCTAGTGAGAGCGACCGTACATAATTTTATTTTTATTATTATTATTATTAATTAACTAAGTGAGAAAAGAAATGGATTTACATCATTTTTAGAAAAAACGATTCCTCGCGATTGAAAGAAACCAGAGACGAAAGAGAAAATTTGTCACCAAAAAATTGAGTGGCAGGAAGAAATTAACCCTCCACTATAATGGTATCTAAAAATTAGGTTGTAAACTTTGTTCTACCCACTTTAACCTTAACAGATATTTTTTATCATGTCCAGTTCATTAACTAAAGATAGGCGAAACAGGTCGCTGGTACTTTCCCATACTTTTTACGTTTTAAATGTTCTCGCGTCAAGAAGTGATAATAATTTACATCTAATCTAGACGGTACAAGCCCGCTGCAGACTCAAGACGTTGGTTACTTACGGGCTGCGCGCGCTTCTATGACGCGACGCGACATAAAAAGCGCTAAGATATTGAATGCGCTCACGAAAATAGTTATAACAGCTTTATTTATACAGTTATCAAAAATTTGCAATGAAAAACATTTATTTTTATTAGAGCTAATTGATAGGCGTAGTTAAAATTAGGTAACTGCCGAAAAAAAGTATCGTTTGTTTTCTTAATTTTCAAAATAGTTGAAAATTCTTGCTGATCTTAATAAAGTACTTTAAATAGTTTATCGAACTGATAACAGTTTATAATGATCGGCGTTTGCGTTTAGGAATAAAAAAATAATCAATTTCAAAATTTTCAAGAATTCCTAGAGGTCGTCAGAGTGAAATTTTGGAAAATGAGTATAAAACAAACTTTTAAAAATTTATTACTACTTCATAGTCATTTTAAACTTTTCTTATGCACAGTAGCATTTCTTTGCATAGAAAAATTGCGACAATAGTATATTAATTCTATTCAGGGGCCTAACATACCCCATCCCGAAAACTTAATGTTTTGGATCGAAACTTTTGAATAACCCTGTATATGGGACTCGATTTTTATAAATCAAATATTTAATTAAAACTTTCAGAACACTAGACAACGAAGAAGAAGAAGATAAATAAAAACTTAACGCACTTTTAAACCATTAAACCCTTTTACGAGTTGTAAAATGTAACAGCAATTTCGAACAGTAGCTATTAATAAAATGTAAAATCCATACCTAAAATGTGGATAGAGAGTGGACTATCAAAATCTAACTTGTGCTTTCTAATTCAAATAACTATCATGACTTTGTGCAGCACGAGCTACCATAACTTTACCGGTAACAAAAGTTTAGTGAACGAACCAAGTTCGTGTGTAAAGGACTCTAATAACGGCCGAAACTCCACTTCGGAAGATTACACATTCGTTTACAGTTATTTAACATCTGGAGCTCACAATTTCAACGATTCCGTGACCATTGGCTTTTTGGGAGCTTATGGACAAGCTCAGGTCGTTTTAGGAGCTTTACCACTTGCTGTAGAGGCCGTCAACAATGATAAAGGTTTGTTATCTATAAATGTTATGTTTAGCTTTATATTTATTTCCTATTTAACATAAAATGTCAGAATATATTTCTTTTATTGCATGTTGTTTTTGTAAATCTGTAATCAGAACTTTAAGTAATATTCACGGTAAATTTTGTAGACAGCGGTTTTATGTGTACTTTGAAGTTGAAAAGCTGCAAAGCGTTATAACCTCATGGGAAATTTTTCTATTGAAATCCTATAGTTTTAATTTTTGTAAAAAAGATTACAGTATCATGCAACCATAATCTGAAAGAATTGTGGAAAGATATTATGTAACAAAACAATCGTTGCTACGCGACAATTTTTCGTAATTTAATAAACCAATTTGCTATTCATTGAATATAAGGTACATAGTAGTTATTTATGTATTAAGGGCGTAAAGAGGCTTTTGTGGCGTAAGACGTAATTTTGAGTTCGAGGCGGCAGCCGAGGGCTAAGAATATGTCGAAGGCTATAAAAGCAAGTTACGCCCGTGGTACATACACAACTTTATGCACGGATGAAGATTTTTTAATTTAAAAATATTTCTAAAATAAATTGAAAATATTTATAAAATAAATTGAATTTTCCACCCACATCTAGCGTTGCTTTGATTAAATTTGAGATTTGAAGCGTAACTATGGTAGCGGGTAAACAACGGTAGCCATATTGCCTAAAATCTCAGTTTCATTTTGTGTCCGGTAATTGTGCGGTTTTTAAAAGGTGGAAAATGAACGAAGTTGATGAAGCTGCAGAAAAAGCATCAAAATGAATTTTCAATAAAAAGTACAATTTTTGATTTCTAATGAAAACTTTCATTTTGCAAGTGTTTAAACTGTTTCTACTAGGTCTGATATCGTTGTTTGGCGTTTCATTATAGCCCATGGGCAATAAAGAGGTCCATGGGCTATAAAAAGACGTTTATGACAAAGAAATTCGTGTATAATTGTCAATTTATGATACATCCGTGCACAAAATACTTTATTACCTCAACAATATTTATTTATTTTAATTTTTATACGTATTTCGGCATGTTTACATGCCATTGACAAAGGTTATAGAAAGTAAACAGTTAGTGTTGTTATAGCAATAGAACTTGGTGACTTGATCTCGGTAATCGTCTGCAGATGACTTGATTTCTTATTCCAAAATGTCCAATAGAGTTGAATTTAAAAGATCAATTTGCTCATTCATTAACGGTACAGTTTTTAAATGTTTGTGAATTTCAAAAGCTTCTAGTATATCTAATTTACGTTTATCATCACAAAAGTGTAAACGTTTTATAGTGTTATTAGATGTCATTGAATTATTGTAAGTGTTTAGCTTAATTGGATTTATGTAGGTGTTTGTATTTGTAACAACGTACGTGTTCTTTATACCTACTATCAAAATTTCTAATTGTCTGGTCTATATAAACCGAATTGCAATCCAAACAATTTAATTTGTAAATGCCTTATTTTAGCAAATCGTCTGTTTTTGATTTTGCATTAAACAAAGTGTTTAAGATGTTCCTAGTTGTTTTAAAGCTTACTTTATATTTATTTGTTTTGTTTATAATTTTAGCATTTTTTTCTGATTTGTCACCAACATATGGGATCGAAGCATATTTAATTGTATCGAACGAAGTTGGGGTTTCGGATAAATATTTTGAATAGCTAATTTATAATCTTTTTCTTTGATTAATGTATTAATAAGTTTAGTATTATAACCATACTATATGCAATTTGTTTAATAATTGAAATTTTTTTATTACAATTAATTTCATCTAAAGGGTTCGTCAAAGCCTTACGTATCAGGAACCTGTATGCTGCTAATTTATGTGTTTTATGATGACAAGAATCGTGTGGTATTGTAATGTCTGTTTGTGTAGGTTTTCTATAAACTGTGTACTCAAATTTATTAGTTGAATTAATTTTTGTTTAAATCTAAAAAGTTAATGGACTTATTTTGTTTAGTTTCTAGTGTAAATTTTATGTTTGGGTGCAAAATGAAAAATTCATTAATTAATTCTAATGAACTATCAAAACATGCTAAAATGTCATCAACATAACGAAACCAAAATATAACTCTCAGATTGATTTTATTCGAATATTTGATCTTCGAGATCTTTCATAAATATATTAGCTAAAAGAGGCAAAATTGAACTTCCCTTAGGCAAACCATCTTTTTGGAAATAAATTTTAAATTAAATTAGAACAATTTTGATTGATCCAAAGTTCAAATAATTGAATCAACTCAGTCCGTTTTATTAATTCAACATTTTTGTTAACAAGAATATTATTTAACAAAGTAATACACTCTTGAGAAGGTATTTGGGAAAACATATTAGTAACATCAAACCTAACTAGCTTGCTTTGTGGTGGTAAATGTAAGTTAGATAACTTTTTGATTAATTCGGAAGAATTATTAACTGAATGTTTTATAATCAAAACTGGTAACTATATTATTTAGTTCAATTGCTACAACAACACTATTAACTGTTTACTTTCTAATAATAATCTTTGACATTGGCATCTAACATGTTGAAAGAGGTAGACGGTTAAAATATATAGATATTTTTGAAGTAATAATAGTATATTATACACCAAGATAGAAAAGTCTACTATTATAGCCTGAGGGCTAAGGTTAGATCACGAGGCGCGTAGCGCCGAGGGATGTAAGGCCCAAGGGCTGTAAGACTTTTCTACCGAGGCGTATATACTTTTTTTTTCACTACTAGTGATATAAACCCTCATAATTGTCGAAAAATGACTATTTTAACTTAAATCCCTGTTTATTTCAAATTATAAAAAAAATGACAATTTTTTGTTTCTTTGGCATGACAGTTGTTTGAAAATTGTTAAATCATCATTGGTATTCAAAAACATTGTTTTTAAGAACTGGTTTCATCTAAAATACTGAAATTATTAACAATTTTCTCTTTTTTACTTTGTGTGGTTGTATTATAATATATAATCATAAATCCTTTATCCACTAAAAATGCACTTGAATCCTTTATCAATTGAAATCATTCACGAATTCTATTTGAATATCAACAAAGTGTACATAGTACCAGATAAAGTGAGGTTAGAATGGTTCATTTCCTTTTGTTTTCTGTTCACATTTGTTTTTGATTTCGCTAAATTTTGGCAATAAAGATAGTTAAAGCTTAGTGTTAGTGAAGAAATCGGTGTTAAAATGTCGGCGAGAAGAAAATTGCTTATAGACCTTTCAAGAAAAGGCGCTAACTACGGTATGTATAGACAACTTTTAAGATATTATTAGTATCTTTGAGTTTTAACCTCTCTTTAGTTTCTCAAATTTCTCTTCGTAGGTCTAATGTAGCTCATTTTTGTGTACCTATTTTAGCTCCTCATGAATTGGTCTATAATGATGTTCCTTCGACAAATAATTTTAGAACGGATACCAATAATAGTGTATTTGTAACAGAAATTAGAGTTGAGGAGGCCAATACCACCCCCCAGAAACAAAATTATTATGGTAGGTTTTGGTTAGTTGGTGCGAAAAATATTAATAAAAGCAATTTTTCTTTTAGATTTTTCTGATAATGCATCTTCCGATGATTATATACCGAGCAGCTCAGATGAAGGCACCAGTGATTGTGATAGTGATTATGATATTAAACAATCCAAATTCAAAAGAGCTTTAATAAATAGCGAGGAAAAAAGTAAAGATGATAAAGCTGAAAATGTTACAAACATAGAAAAATATCAAGCGAAGAGTACAAACAACGAGGGGACACTAAGCACAGAAAGAGAAGAAAATATTGAACAGCCGACATACATTGGGAAAACAAATACTTCGGTTGAAAAAGCAAAAAAGAAATTATTTCAGTTGCCTGAAAAAACTTCTAGGAAGCGAAAAAGAAATGAAAGTAGCTGGAAAAGGAAAGCAGCAGCTAAATCTAGGGAAAAAGGTGAAAGTTACATGTCGCAGACAGGAAAATTCATGCCGAGTAAAAAAATTGAACTTGGTCCTATATGCCAAAATAATTATTGTAGTCTAGCGTGTAATGACCATTTTGATGAAGATGCGAGAAAAAAGATTTTCGAAAAATTTTATAGCCTAGATACAAATTCAAAAAATGCCCTGCTCTTCAAAAGTCTTTCGTTTCAGCCTGTCCAGCGTCATAGAAAGAACATTACAAAAGCAAAATTGTTTTCGTTCAAGTATACCGTTACATACAATCAAAAAGTTGTTCAGGTTTGCAAGAGAGCAATATGCACTCTTTACCAAATTTCGTTTAAAAAAATTCAAGTTATACAAAAGAAACTCAAATCTGGTTCTTCCGCACCAACACCAGATAAACGAGGAGTTCACTCAAACAGACCGCATAAAATTCCAGAGGAAGTAGTGAACTATGTCGTGGCTCACATTGAACAGTTTCCTGCGGAGCAGTCCCATTATTCAAGGAATAAAAACTTGAACAAAAAATACGTATCGCCTTTATTGAACATACAAAAAATGTACAACCTTTATCTTGAATCATGCAGGGAAGACAATCTTACAGAGAAATATTTCATAAAAAAGTGCAGTTATAGCAATATTTTTTCGTATCGTTTTAATTTGTCTTTTGGCCAGCCGAAAAGCGATACTTGCAGCACCTGTGATGCTGTCTTGGATAATGATGAGCACAAGGAAAACTACAGGTATGCCTTTCAGCAACAGAAGCGAGACAGGCTATTTGCTCAATCAAATGATAACACAGTTTATCTAACAATGGATTTGCAAGAGACAATGCCCTTGCCAAAGCTGATTACATCAAAGTGTTTCTACTTGAGACAACTATGGTTTTATAACTTTGGGGGACACACTGTAACAGCATCTGGAGATAAATCTTTTTTTTTACTTGGACAGAAAATATTTCAACCAAAGGAAGTTTAGAAATAGGTAGCTGTCTTCATACATTTATTCAACTTTTTAATGCTGCTGGGCAAAACAATATCCAACATCTTCTTATATGGTCCGACTCATGCTCTGGCCAGAACAAAAATTTTAACCTTATTGCTCTTTATCAGTATTTTATTTTAAAGGGGTATTTTCGAACGATTGACCATAAATTCCCCGAGGTTGGCCATTCATATATGGACTCAGATAGAGACTTTGGAAGAATTGAGAAAACGCTGAGAAAACACGAGAAAATTCAAACTCCTGATGAATATCGAACTATCATTAAGTCGGCAAGTAAAAAACACTCTGTGGTATTCAATATGGAACACCATTTTAAGAATATTGAAGAAATAGCCGAAAAAATGCATTTCACTAACCTAAAAAAGAATGTTTTAAACGAACAGGTAGCTTTCCGTGATGGCATAAAATGGCTACGTGTCAATGAGTACGGAAATTACTTGTACAAAAACAGCTTAGATGAGCATACCCCTTTTTTAAAAATAGAAATATTGAAATCTGGATGCAAAAAACTTCAACCAGAAAGTTATACTTTAACCATTCTCGGCGACAAAAAGAAGAAAATATCAGACGAGAAAATTGAAAATCTGAAGGAACAAATAAGTTTTGTTGACAGAGAATATAAATATTTTTATAAAAATATTATCAAGGAGAATGAGAAAAGTAACACTCAAAATCAAAAGACAACATCGAAGCGAAAAACAACATTGAAGCGAAAGACAACATCAAAGCAGAAGACACCATCGAAGCGAAAGGCAACATAAAATCAAAAAAGTTTTATGGGATGAACTCTTTTTTCAGTTAATGAGAATTTAAATTAATTTGTTTTTTTAGTTGATAAAGGATCTATGTTACTTTTTTTCTTCTTTTACTTAAAAACTTAGTTTTTTTGCTATTTCTAGTATGTAACCATAATTCTATATTAAAGGCCTACACAACACTGCATAATTTATTTCCATGTAATGTAACACAAATAAATGCAGGTAAATAAACTTTAACAGCCGTTTTCTCAAAATCAACTTGGTGTGACATAAACCCTTCATTCACTCACGTCTTCATTAATATGGACTTCAACGAACTAAAGCTAGAATTTATAAATGAAGATTTTTTTTCGCTCATGGTAAAGTAAACGAGAACAAGCACTTTGCAATTTATAGCAGCCCAAGTTTTCATGATTATTATTAATTGAATGCAGGTGCTTGTTTTCAATAGTTGACGCTTGTTTGGGGTCTCCGCGGAGTTTATCTAATTTGTGCGTACTAGTACCATACTAGATAAAGGGGACCTATAGATTTTGCTTGGGATGCGAAATACACCCTGTCACCTTTGTCATAGTTTGGCAGGTTACATCTAACCGCACATAAATCTAAGATGATCCGACCCCGGAGACTAACAAACGATAATGTCTGGAATGCCATCCGCTTCACTAAGCTACGGTTGGAGTTTCATTAATTATTTTATTCTTTATGTGAGTGATGTTTGCGGCGCGGCGGCGTGTACATATATTGCATACCGCAGTCTTTCCCGAAAATTAGTGCCGGTTATGAGACCATGCGGCGACTTCCTATTTAGTTATTAAGAAACACATGACGCAGTTGTAATAAATGCGTCTCATCTATTTGTTACCAAATAATAGTTTATAAGTGAATTTTTGCAACTTGCATTTGAAAAATAGGTTTACCATACTAATGCTCATTTTTATACATTACATTACTCTCAATATCGAGAACAAGGTGCTCGATACAAACACGAGGTAAATAAAGGATTATTTCTGTATTTGCCGCAACAATTAAAATTTTAATAAATTCAAATGTTTTTGTAAAATAATTACATGTTTTTAGTCTTCTTTTTCACTTCCTTCCTATACAGAGTATAACTATAGGAAGGTTATCTATGAGATTTCAAAGGTTCGGATTTCTGCCAACTTTCACCGAAGTGTTTTCGATGTGGGATTAGTCGCCTAAATACGAGTTATGCATAAACACATATTCCACCTAAAACTATTGACTAGAAACCACCCTTTAGGGCCTTAGGAGATCAATGAAGCAGGTGCTGCAGTGGTGTCTGTGTGTGTTTGGGTGTCACTAAATTATAAAATCGATTTTTCCACTTCTTGATATATTTCAAAATTTTTATAATATTTTTGAAGTGTTCAATAACTTCAAAAACTTTTAAATTCTTTAAATAATTTACTGCCTTTTTACAAATTTACTAATTTTTAACAAAATTTTCAGACTAAATTTCAAAGTTAGTTAAATTAAAAAAAAATAATTTAATTTTTTAATATTTTTAAGATATTTTGAAAATTTTTAAATACCTAATTAGAAAAAACTTAAAATTTTCTAAACGTTTTTTAATTAAAATAAAATAATATTATCAAGACTTGAAATTTTCAAAAATTTTCTATTATTCTAATTGTTAAATATTTTAATATGTTCAATAACTTTAATAACTTTTAAATTCTTCAAACAATTTTCTACATTTTTAGAATTTGTTATAATATTTTTTTTAAATGTTCGGACTAAATTTCTAAATTATTTAAATTATAAAAAAATGATTTTAATTTTCAAAATTTTCAAGTTAGTTTGAAAATTTTTTTATAATTTTGAAAAATTCCAAACTTTTAAAACGTTCTTTAATAGTCCAATATTTTCGAAGTTTAAGAAATTTTCAAATTTTCAATAATCAAAAATTTTCTAAAATACAAATATTCAAAATACTTATCTTTAAATGTAGTCATATCATTTAAGAAAAATTAACCTGACAACGGTTTCGTTCCTATTCTCTATTTTTGTTGTTTCAGTTTTTTTCTTTTTTTCACCCCAGGGTACGTCTACATGGTTCCTTAGGTACTGCAGCTTAGAAGGATTATTGTGATCACCCTGATTTCTGTCACACCCACTCCGTGATTCTTGTTCTCTGTATTATAAGAAAGAGGTCTCTCACTGGTTGCGCCTGAAAATCATTCGGTTTCATTTTTTGTTTTCCAAATATGCATTGTCTTTTTCTCACCAACGCATAACAGTTGCATAAAATATGCAATGCCGTGTCTGGTTCCTTGTTGCATCGTCTGCAAGCAGGGTCTCCTTGACAATCGCATGGCCTGTTAGGAAACCTGTGACAATCCTGAACCGCATCCTGCTAAGCAGTAGTACTTCTGCAGTTATTTTTGTGCAAGGTCCGTTTATGGACCCCTTGCTATAGTTGTGTTTTGGCTATTCCAGTGTGTTGTACGTTTATCTCGAATGGTATCGATAGCATAGCAACAGATTGCGCTCCTTGGCGCTTCCAGGGCTGGTTCTGGTCCGTAGTAAGTCCCTGGTAATCCCTGCCTTGCGAGTTCATCAGCTTTTTTATTACCAGCAATCCCTCGGTGACCTGGGACCCAAAGCAGTCTCACCTTGTTCTACTCCGCTAGATCGTTGAGTTCTTCGCAACTTTTCCATATCAGTCTGTAAGAGGCTTTAGGGTTCAAAAGACCTTTTAAGGCTGCCTGGCTATGAAACAAAATATAGATAAGCTTATTGTTATAAGCCATTCTTTTGTTTTTCCGCGTACATTGTAGAATTGCGCAAATCTGTTTGAAATATGAAGACGCACTTGCTTAGAGGGTAGCTTTTCTTTTGGTTTTTTGCCGTATAGCCTGCTCCAATACTCGTCTCTGATTTTGAACCGTCCGTGTACCAGGTTAGTCTTCCGGGAGGAAAACCTTGTCTAGGTTCTGTCCACTTTTTGCGGTCCTGGACTATTACCTTGAAAAGTGTATCTACAAGATGTTTTGGAGTCATATGGTTCGTCCTCATTTCAAACAAAGAACCTTTTATGCTACTATTTAAGCTTGTATCTGTACTAAGTTTGTACGTTGAATTTTGCAGCCTGTATAGTCCTAATCGGCTCTCTCCTCTTATCAAAATATGAACTGGGGTGAGGTTCAGAAGAGTTTCCATAGCCGCGGTAGGCGTTGTTCTCATTGCCCCCGTAATACCAAGACAAACAAGCCTTTGAATCTTATTTAATTCCAATTTGATGGTTTCCTGTTTGCCATTGAGCCACCACACCAGGGCCGCCTATGTTATGGCTGGTCTAGTACTTGTCCTTAGACCCCATGATTTATTGTAGGTTCGTCTGACTACCGCTAGACTGGTCTCCGATTTTCTTATGATTTTTCCATTATGTTGGTTCCAAGTATGTTTGGAGTCTAAAATAACTCCCGAATACATTACTTCCCCCGACAGATTAATTAGTTTGCCGTTAGGGTACAGAAGTCCCAAGACCTTTACATTTATCCTTCTGCGTAAATGGTACTATGGTGGTCTTTTGGGAATTGACATTGAAGCCTTCTACTTCGGTTTACCTTATTACCATGTTCAAAACTCTTTGCATACGTTCTCTTACTATGTTGATACGTTTCCCTTCAACTGGAATAACCAGGTCATCCCCCTAAGAGGGAAAATCGTCTATTATTGAGGTTTTTTAGCAGCCCGTCTTCTTCCTGAGGACATCCCCCTGCCACCCTGACTGCCGAGGTTTTATTCAGTAGTGAGATACACACTACCCTACCTTTTACCACGCAGTCTATCCGCCTGCAGCAGGACTCCTCCAGCCCCAGGTTCTTGATGGCTGTGGTTAAAAGATGTATTGTCGAAAGCTCTTTCTATGTTTAGGAACGCCCCTAAAAGGTTTTTTGTTCTCTAGCAATTTTCCATCCTCCTGGTGAGATGGTGGAGTGCTGTTTCTGTTGATAGTCCTGCTCTGTACGCAAACTGGTCGCGGTGTAGTGGACTGTTTACCAGTACACCGTTCCTGATGTGCCTATCGAGCACTTCTCCGTTGTCTTAAGTATGAATGACATAAGACTGCTGGGCATGTAAGTTTCTACTTAAAAATAGTCGGCCCGACTAGCCTTTGGTATAAAACCATGCTAATTAGTCTCCATATTCTCGGAATGTAGTTCAAAGCCATGCTGGCTCTTAGAACCTTACAGATTCTTGTGAGCAATAGGTCTGATCCTCTCTGGAGTATAGCCGAAATAATCTCATCCGGTATAAATAATATAAACAAATTTAAAATTTCAAAACGCTATTTAATTTTTAAAAAAATTTAATGATATCAAGACTATTAAATTGTTTGAAATTTTTCTAATATTCCAATTTTTAATTATTCTAAGTATTCAAAACATTTACAAAATTTATTTTATTTTTAAAAATTGCAGACCTAAAAAAGTTTTAGATTTTTAAACTATCAATAATAAAAATTTTCAAAATACGTACATTTAAATGTAGTCATATCGTTTAAGAAAAATTAACCTAAAAACGGTTTCGTTCCTATTTTCTATTTTTCTTATTTGAGTTTCTCATGTAGGCCTTTAATATTCCTTTCTGATTTTTTCGGGTTTTTTGCTATGTAGATGTATACCTACTTGTCGTCATAATTGTTATACTACTTACTAAATAGATTTTGAAATCGTTAATTATGGTAAACCTGTTTGTTATTCGGAAGATAATTCTGGCAAAAGACTGTTTTGATATTTTTGTATTAATTAAAAATGTAAATAATGAAACACAAACTTTGCTTCGATAGATTTATTGGTTGTGTTTGTTTTTGCATAATTTTGTACAAACATTTGTTAATTTCAGAATGTTTACCAGGATTCACGAATTAAACTGTAAACAGTTATTTAATATAAGCTCGATACATGATGACGCTTTTGTTGAATCATGCCTCTAGTGTGCTTAGACTCTTGCATATTTCGAAATAAGAAGAACAAAAGCTATTTAATGATATTACTAAGCTTACGGAAGCCGTGGACTACGCCCCACGGTTTTTTGGTATACTGCTTTTAAAAACGTAATAAATGCACTCTGTCGAGATGTTAGATGTATTTTCTATGCTCAAACAAGCAAGGAGTTGCGATAATAAACATGCTTTTCAAACAAATTCGTTTGTTTTCTAAAATAATCAGCGTGCATGCATAACGCCGGTTTTCCTCTTTTACATATATGTTTTAGACCTTCTAATAGGAGCATAATGTATACAATTGTAAAAAAATAAGAGCATGATGTATTTAACTTAAAAATGTGTTAAACTAATTATTATGCAAGAGCCTATTATACTCAGTGAAGTGGGCAGGTTTTGAGAGTCATGTCCTGCAGAAATTAGTCAGTTTACATTATTTCTTCCTAATATCACCACAATATAAAATTAAATTTGCTTACGAGTATTGAAAACTGTAGCGGTCTGATGTACAAACGAGTATGCGTCTTATACAGGGTCGCTATTATGTATGGGACCAAAGCTCCCCTGGCCAAACGGTTTGAGATATGCATTTCATATTTGGTATATGTTAATTTGAGGTTATTTTGCATATTCTGAAGTATAAATTTGTTTGTATATACTTATTAGGCGGGGCCGCCATTATGAACTGTTTTAAATAGCAACCTAGGCTGTGTGAAAGCTTATTTTTTTCATCACACATTGTTAATTCTTCCTGTAGTTGTGTTGTCTGGCAAATAATCTTTAGAATTCTGCAAGATGGATCGTTTATCAGAAGGAGAACGGATAGAGATTCTCATGAAGGTTGGTTATGGTGACAGAAGACGAGGTACGTTATTTATTTAATACGGCACATCCCGATCGGAATCCAATTAGTAGATCTACAGTAAGTAGTATTTTAGAAAGATTTACTGAATGTGGAAGCGTAAAAGATCGTCCTAAATCTGGTAGACCAAGATCTGCCACAAATGAAGAGAATTCTTTTGAGGTAGTACTGGATGTGGTTTAAAAACCTCAAATATCTGTGCAGGAACTTGCCTTAAACCACAATATGAGTAGACGTTCCATTTAAACCATTTTAGAAAGAAATGAGTTTTACCCTTACAAAGTACATTTAGTACAGGAATTGGCAGAAGACGATTTCGACAGAAGGCTTGAGTTTTGTGAGTGGGCAGTGGAAGTTATTTCTGAAAATGACAATTTTGCCAATTCAGTTGTATTCTTGGATGAAGCTACTTTTCGTTTGAATGGATCTGTAAACAGGCACAACTGTAGATACTGGTCTGACACCAACTCCCATTGGATGGAAGAAGTTCACACCCAGCGACCCCAGAAAGTTAACGTATGGGCTGGTATCGTTGGTCACAATATTATTGGACCATTTTTCATCGAAGGCAACCTTGTTGGAGAGATATCTTCAAATGCTTCGGGAAAATATTATTCCTTAAATTATAGAACTTTTTCCAAATCATGATAACCCAAATGCAGTCAATGAAAACATCTGGTTTCAGCAAGATGGTGCGCCTCCCCACTATGGACTTGCAGTGCGCAATTATTTAAGCGACATTTTTCATCGGCGTTGGATCGGGAGAAGAGAAACCGTGGAGTGGCCTGCTCGGTCTCCAGATTTGTCTTCTTTAGATTTTTTTTTGTGGAGCCATTTAAAAAGTCGCGTTTAATTAAATAGACCTGACAATTTAGAAGAATTGAAAAATCGTATTCGTGCTGAAATGGCTGCTATTTCTCGCAATTCTTTGCGCGACTCTTTAGACAATAAAAAAGCGCATTTATTTTTGCCAAGAAGTAAATGGGCAGCAATTTGAACATCTCCTCTCCTAACTACTGTTAATTAATAATGTTGTTGTTTTCATTTATATTTAAGAAACGTTGTTTGTTATCCTATTAATTTTAATTACTGTTTGTGTTTTGTTGACGTTTTGTTAATGCAAGGGTTACTAGATTTGAGTAAATGTGCAGTGACGAATTAACCAAGTACACCAGCTCGAAGTAGGTCGCTCCATCTCCTTCTGCGGAACTGCTGTGCGATAAAAAAAAGGTTCTTTTCAGAACCACGATGTTGTTTAAAAAAAGAATTTTCATGAAAAAAAAGTTAGTCCTAAACGATGTAAGCATGCCTCAAATGTTTTTTTTTAATTTTTCAGCGTAATTTTCTTATGTAACCCTATACATGTTCAATATTTCTGAAACGAGAAAAAAATAAGCTTTCTGATGATGTATCACACAGCCTAGGTTGCTATTTAAAAAAATTCAAGATGACCTAACCCGTTTGTGATAAAAAAACCTCTCAAATGTTTGTGCTCGAATTTCATAATAATTATTGGCCATTCTTGGTACATATTTGCAAAATTGTTTGAGATCTTAGTAGGGAAATATGGACAGTTTCAGATTTACCGGCGCTACCATTTCAAGGCCATTCCTCATAGGCTACTGCTTTAAACTTTTCGAAGGCACTTTTTAATACCAATCCTACAAGATCACTCTGACTTTCTAGTGTACACCAAAAATAAAGTTATTACAATAAATAATAATAGCAACACACAACACGTTATGTATGTATATACAGTGTGTGGAAAAAGTCTGGAACACATTCAATATTTCCCGAAATATTGTATTTTAGTAAGATCGCTCACACACTTAAACTTTAAATTTATCCCAGCCACATTTGAAGCAGATTGCTGTTGCTAAAGGGTAACGTGACACGGTGCAGTGCTTAATTCTTATTTCTTTTAAATGGAACAGTATACCGTGTGACGGCTCATTTGAAAGCTCTTTTCAAGAGGAATTCGAAGCACTGTTTCTTTGCCAAATATTAACCGATAATGTTTGAATAACTATTGAACATCTCACAAAAAACACTTTTTTTGGAACAAATCTAGAGTGCGATTTTTAGTTTTGTTTTAATTTTGACGTTTAATCGTTAATTAATATGAGTAAACGTCAAAATTAAAAAAAAAAACTTAAAATTGATTTGTTCCAAAAAAGGTGTTTTTTGTGAGATATTCAATGGTTATCCAAACATTGTCGGTTAATATTTGGCAAAAAACAGTGCTCCGAATTCCCCTTGAAAAGAGCTTTTAAATGAGCCGGCTTATTGTTCTATAAAAAAAAAATAAGGATCAAGTCACTGCACCGTGTCACGCGACCCTTTAGCAACGGCAGTATGCTTCAAATGTGGCTGGGATAAAACTGAAGTTTAAGTATCCGAGCATTTTTACTGAAATATAATATTTCGGGAGATATTGAATTTGTTCAAGAATTTATCCACACGCTGTATACAATCGAGGGAATTTAATTTGGCAAGTGCAATTTTATCGATTTACAATATTTTACAAAAGTATGGCGCTAAAATTTTACTCTGTTAAATTCTTGATATTTGACGAAAATTGGCAGATAAACCTTAAAGTTTTCAGCACTTAAAGTGTAGTTCAGCATAGTTGGCTGTTAGGAGAAGTTTACAAAGTTGATGTTGATTTTCTGCTAAAATTAGAAATTCAGCTTTGCCATTTGTATACGGCTTTCTCGAAGTGTCTAGAATAGCAAAAACGAAGATTTTTCATCTAAAATGCTTTTTGTGGCAAACACGTAATTACTTTACCGGGAATAGTTGTTTAAAATTATTGGCGGTATTTCAGATTTTGCAACAATCTTTTCATGTCTTAATTTTTTGCGGATATCTGAAAACTAAACGATTTGAATACTAAATTCTATTTTAAATAAAAGTTGTTTGTTAAATTTTAGTGCATATACATAAAAAGATGCTCACATTTACAAACAGGAACAACTTACGACACGTTTCGTCTTTATTAGGACTCTTTAGTCAAGTATAAGATTGTATAGCTTTGCAACATTTAGTATTTTTAGTAGTATTTTGCCGTGCTTTATATAGATGTCTCTAGGGCCATTTATTCAATGATTCATGTTTAGTGCATATCTTGTCGGAGTTCAATTTTTGATGACACCCAACTTTTATTTTATAAATGTTGCTCTATATATTTTCACATTTTTGGTTTTAACAATTGTTTTTGTCTGGTTCAATATTATTCATAAAAGTAGACCGTGATAAAGTATAGAAGATGGTAAGCTACTGCAAATAGTTTAAGAGCTACTGTGTGAAGTCATCAAATGTAAAAACAACGGCAAATTTAGAATTAATTCGCGGCAAATCTGCAGCGGTGCGTTTTAATCGCTTTTACAACATTTAAATATAATATAATTTAGTTACAATGATAAAATGTAATTAAAAGTCTTTTGGGGAATTATAGTATTTTAAATTGGGTGTACCTAGGCTTATAATGATATAATGTTCAATAAACAAAATATTAATTTAGTTAGATGTGTAATATAATTTTCACTTTCAACATTAAATTGTTGTCAAATTACAAGCACCTAACCTCTATATCTATGCATATGACATGTGAAATTGACAGAAGTACACATACTGCGCGTGCGCACTGAAGTAAAACAGAGTTTCTCGACAAGTTTCTACACTTGCGCAGAACTTGACGAAATTTGAACCAAGAAACAGCATACCATCTTCTATACTCTTATAATGGAGTTGTACAAGAAAATGTTGGAATAAAATACTAGAGTGAAAAAATATAGAGTGACATTTAGAGAATATAAGTTGATTGTCACAGAAACAAAATAACAAAATGTATAAAAACACACAATCTTTATCAAGGTATGTTTTCATAAAACGATATTTTGTATACCGCTTTGTTATTGAATTATGAGGAAATTGTAGCTCATAAACTTTTATGCGTATCTACAGAGTGCGTCAACTAAAACGTTACAAGCTATAAAAAATTTAGTAACAAAATTTTGTACTGTTTTACGGTTATTTGTACGGAAGGAGCTATATATAGTGAGTTTTGTAAAAAAGAAACCAATTTTAAGGAACCTAAATTTTTTAAATGAAATGATATATAATTTTTAACATTTTCTTAATATCCACATGAAAATAGGTACCGCTTATTTTTTCACATTTTATTAATAACGTTTCAGTACCCTTAATAAACCGAGAAATAAACTTCTATAAATATTAAAAAACGGAATGAGATTATTTTATTTTAAATTCAAATGTGCCTACTAAAAATAAGTAACCAAAATTAGATAAAGATAAATTTAACGCGAATTAAAATGTACACAATTTTAGCCCCACATCTATTAGAGGCTGTAAACGTACCCACATTTTTTCACTCTTATTAAATTGTGCTTGATCTAATTTTGATTGCTTATTTTTAGTATACATTAAACCAAAAAAACTCTCGTACTGGTTTTTAATATTTACACCCCCCCCCCTATATTTGGGAATACTAAACGCTTTTCAAAAAATCAGACAAATAGGCTGGACCAGTTTTGATGCGGATATTGAAAATCATAAAAAGAATTGTTGCTCAATCTTGTGTAGTTTTGGAGATATCAGCTTGTAACACTTTAGTTGCCGCACCCTGTATAACAGCAAATGCGTTTTACCGGAAAACAAGTTTTTGCTGTGCTAACAGCCCTCTAAACGTAAATCGCAAAGTTAAACCTACTCAAAATAATTTTTACAGGAAACAGAGTTACATTGCAAAATATAATTTTAATAGTTAATAAAGTTTAGTCGTACACACTTCTTCTATCAACCTGGGAGCTTTTCTATAAAACAAATTTAAGTAGAAAATTTTTATAAAGTTTTTTGCTGTGGTGACTATCGTCCTCTAAAATTGTTTTCCTGCTGTAGCATGTTTCATCTTGATATTTCTTATTGCAGACATACTTCCCGGACGAAGGTTGAGCTACATCGCTGCCGATATTGGAACAAATCCAGGAGCCTCCGGTCTAGCTCGAAGGAAATCCTCGTTGGCTGCACGTGCCATCAGAATTATGACGGCCATGAGAGATAATGGAACCATTGCTTTTATAGGACCAGACGATACTTGTTCCTCCGAAGCTCTTGTTTCTGCAGCCTGGAATCTACCAATGATATCTTATGTAAGTGCTTTAAAGACATTATTTTTTCTGTTAAATAGTTATACAATATACATGTACATTAACATTCGGTTTTTATTTTCATAGCGTCTATAATTAATCACGTGTACAGTTATAACTGCTAAACATCATAACTGTGGTATTGATTAATTTACAAATTCATTAAAAAAGTTTTAATTAATAAAATTTATTCTTTTGAAATATTGAAATTGTGTGGTTGACTAAATTTGTTTAGACTGTTGGGAACAGAAAAACAGATTGTTGATTTTTTAGATTATACCAGAAGCAGATATTTCCTATAACCACTTTGATATAAATCGCTTTGATCTCTTTTGAATATCCACCATTGACAAATAAAATAAAAAAATTTACTTCTGATTTCACATTTCCGACGTTTACTTTCGACGTTCTTATTTTTAATTGGTTGTGCACTACTTTTTTCTTCATAAGAAGTTTTTTAATAAAAAAAAGGTATAAAACGAAAAAGCAATGTCAACAAGAATGTTCTGAGGTTTTAAGATGTGGAGCCTTTTTAACGCACGAATGAACGTAATCCACGCAAGACTTTTTAATAAACTCGATTAAAGTAGGCAACGTCAGGGAAATTGGTTTATGCGTCATAAACTTTCAGCAAAAGTTTTCCTATGGAAAGTCGGGCACATTTCTTGTTTTTAAGAACTTATAAAGTAAAGCTTTCATTGGTTTATAAAATATTGCTTAAAGCAAACATGCCAAGATTGTAAGTAATTTTATGCATGGGTGGGTGGCTGATAAAAGTTTTACTTTTAAAGCTTTTCCTGGTCTGCGTTATTTATTAAAGTTGTTATTAATTTTGTTATCTATTAAAACTTTAATAAAGGTGTTTCGCTTGTTTAAAAGAAATTCCTGTTTTTTGCTGTACTTGCAAAGCTTAGTTTTAACAAAACAATAAAACTCCCACTTATATGTACTGCAACTTTACAAACTGCGTTTGAAATAAATAATCACATCACGTAAGTAATGTAAAAACTACACAGGCCGTGCCTGTGCCGTGCTTACTGCGTTATGAAATCCCTACTATTTTTTTGTGTCTGTCCAACTGACCATTGCATTATTTGCATCATTGTGCAAACGTATTAAGAGCAATAGATTGGTTGATCGTGTCGTAATCATTTAGCCCGATAAGCTTGGCCTTCGCGTATGCGAAACTATGTGTAAAGGCTACGGTCTATTTATTTAATTTTTATTGTTAAGCGGTGGTGTTAAAAAGTAAAAACTGTGTAAAAGTAACTTTTAACAAGTAACTACTTTATTGTTTTGAGAAATGTTCAGCATACAAATGAAACTCGTCTGAACCAATAAAGAATTTCTAATCTTTACGGGAATCTTCTGCAATGCTTTCCGGTTAAGCGACCCTGACACAAACCATACAATTTTATCTTTTTCACAGCGCTGAGAAAGGTCAAGCAGATACGGTTTCGTTTCCCTCAAATCCCTTGAAGAGACAGATTCGCATTTTTGGGCCGACACCTGCATACAAATCACTATTAGTCTGGGTTCGTTCACTTGTATATTTTGGCTACTACATGTATCAAAGGAACTTTTAGCGTTCTCATACAAATAAACTAACAAAATTGCGTTGGGGATTCTTGTGTTAGTAGTGTGGACATAACAATTGTCGTAAACTCTGGGAGCTTATTTTGGTGGCCGTGGCTGCTCGCACGCTACCGTGTGAATAATATACTACTATTTTCACGCCGGAAACATATTTGGAATTCATGTATTACTTTTATAGAACTTAATTTTTTACTGGCCGCCAGTGAACCGACCGATAGCTGGGGCCCTTGCGGCCGCGGCCATTCCATTAAACATCCCAGAGAGCACAAGCAGTAGCATTCCACCATGTACACAACAAATAATTTATTTTACTAAAATAACTAAAAAAAATGCGACGATGCCGAGTATCAAACCGGAGCCCGCTTCTACGCTAAGCGGAGTTCTGTTTTCCTGTCTACACCACTGAGACTTGTTGTACAAATCCGTTATAAAACGGCATGTAATGTAAAAAAATAAATAATAGTATATTATTCAAACGCTATCATGTGAGCGCACACAATGTCTGTCACAATGCCTTAATGCATTCCGTCCTAGGACTCAAAAACATTCATTTTCATGAACTTATAAAACCGAATGTTTTACAGATTGAGCAAACGCGATTGTTTTATTTTTAAAATTTTCATTGCAGTTCACGCTTTTACAATGAAATTTAATTTGGTTTGAGAGTTTATATTGATTGATTCTAATTCTTTTCCCATTGTAAATGCAATTTCATTTCAATTTATTTTAAATTTTAAAAGCTTTTTATTTGAAGTGATAAAACGACATAATGGACTGTTTTTAGGCAGAAAAAGCGTTTTTTTAATGCAGATAGAGAAAACCTAAGATGATGTAAGTTTTAGAAAGGTAACGCCTTTGGGGTGTTTCAAGTGTAATAATATGAACACACTGAGATGACATTTTTGACTTTGTAATATTTAATATTGTAATACGATGCATTTAAACATGAATTTGTTGCTTGGTGCAGTATGGCAAAGGAAAAAGCGGCTTTTATCACACGCTGATCTATGGAACGCCGTTTTAGTTTTATTTATCGTATATTTTGGACAATAAAATTACATTCTTCTGAAATTTATGTGATTTCTGACAACAAAAATTGAATTTTAGACTTACAAATTAAATTTCAGAGTTCGCGAACTGTCTTTTGACGTCAATAATTAATTTAACAATAACAATTATCGAATTTTGAATAAAAATATTTACCTAATAAATCCCGTAATCAAATTTTTGACATTAGCAATCAATTTATCGACGTCTAACATTTTATGCCATCAACAAATCATTTATCTTGCCCTCTGAAAATCGTTCGGGGAATTTAAAATAATGCAAAAGCAAAAGAATTATTTGTTAACAGACTTTAAGTAAATAACACTGGAATATTAACTGATAGGGGAACTTGCCGAAAGAGGGCGCCATTGATTATGTGGTATTAGTGAATCCATACGGGAACAGTGGTGACAATAAGGTATCTTACTTTTGATTAGTTGGTGGCATCGGCCGCCATTATGTGGCAAAACTACATGTTGCTTGCATGTGGTTTATATGCGAGTGTTATGTTTTCTCGACTTTTTAGAACTATCCATTATTATAGTGTTATTTAACAATTTCATCGACATCCAGTTATTTACAGATGAGAGTTCCCACGCACATGTACCCACCCTTACCTAGAACATGTTAATTTAGATTTGGGACAGGCTTTACCACGAAAAATAAATCTTTTGCAAATATTGGCTTCATTAATTATTTTAGAGCAAATTGTAGATAAATAATTTGTTCAGCATAAAAAACTGCATCTAATGCATGGTTTAATCGTGGCTAGCTTAATAATTAATTACTACCTACTGTTTAATTTATTAAACGGTTTATTTTAATTTTTACGGTAAAATGGTTACAATATTCGAAAAAATAAATGACGCTTTAAATGCGATGTTTAATGCTGAACAAGTTATCCACGTACTATTGTGCTCTAAAATAATTTAGAAGGCCAACATTTACAATAGCTAGTTCAATTTTACATGCTAAAGTTATACGAATATGTGCCAAATCTAAAACAACGTATAAAAAATCTGGTTTCCTTCGCACTTAAATATTTTGTTATCAACTCTCATGCTTTAGAAGAAAGCGAGATAAGATACAATATTTTTAGATTAAAATGCCTGGCTGTGTTGCAGTTGCTTGTAATAGTTCGGCCAAGAAAAGTTATCTTACGATACCGTTCCCAAAAGATCCAAAAAACAATATCCTTTATAAAATTTTTCTAAATTTACCAATATTAAATGTTTAAAAGAGAACACCATGTTTTTTGCAACGAGCAAATATTTTAATTTTTTTTTAGAAACGGAAAATGTTTGTAGAAAATATTTTTCAATTCTGTCCGAGTCAAATGTAAACATTAAGGAATTTTATTTTAATGAAATGTGAAAAATAGATCTGAATGCAACAATATTAAAAATAAATTATTAGAAGATATCCATACATATATAAAAGCACTAAGGGTTTTCTTCTCCGGTTCCTCCAGCGGCTACCGCTTCACCAATTTGGACCTTTTTTTTTCAATGAAAGGTCTCTATCCTCAGATGGAAAATGAAACATTTTTATATTTTTATTCTACGTCGATTGTTCTATAATAATTATTATAATTTATAATATATATGAAAGTCTGATAGACGCGCTTCACTTGGGGCGCCATCTACAAAACCGCCGCGTCTCTTTATTGGAACTAATGCATCACGTGACGCATTTAGACGGGTCGGCCAACGCGAGTCTGTCACTACATTGTGCGCTGGGGTCTCACTAGTATTGTATTAAGACTAAGGATAAATTCGTAGTACGTTTGCTAGCAAATCTGTTGCTAGCCAATAAACTTTTTTGGTACTTAGTTAAATAAAGTGTAAAAACTCTATTTAGTGGTCAATAGTTACGAGGCAACCTTTGGTAAATCATTACAGTGGATCTAATATAAGCAATAATAGTTTGGTATGACAACCAACTGAGACTTTGGTACTACGACAGCGAGCCGTTAGATGGCAGCGTTTTCAAAAATTGATTTTAAGACATCAAAAGTGTTGATGTCAAAAAATTATACACTAACGTCTAAAAATAATTAATTAATATGTTAAAAGGATAGCCTTCATGTCGAGCTGTAAATAAACTCTACATTATGTGAGCAATTTTCAAACGTCAGCAAATGATTTGTTGACCCAAAAAAATCCATTTTGACGTTGCTAGAATTATCTAGAAATATAAATAGTAATTCGGCGGATCTGTTAATCAATTATGCACTTTGACCACAAGCATGGACAACATTTTTTCATGTTAAAGAACACGTTTGACGTCAGAGGCATTCGGGATAATGGACTTATCATCCATCTCAGGCGACATGTTTTTTAAATTATTGATTTATACCTACTCGTCGAGTATGACTTTAATTTAATTTATTTAAGCATGTCCTAGCTCCCTAAATCAATGCCTCGGGAATCAACTAAGATAAAAATAAGAAACGCTATTCATATTAAGATGAATAAAACTTGCCAGGGAAAACGGATTTTCTGTAAAGCACGACAGCAGGCTAATAACGAGGATGCACTTAAACAGTTTTTATTAGAAAATTGTTTATTACAAATTAAATAAAATGAATACCTATACATTCATAAAACTAATTAAATTATTTAAAACGTTGATATATTTGAGTTAAAAAATAACCGACCTCACACTTAAAAGACGATTTATAAATATTGTAATCTATATCTTAAAGACTGATCTTTGGCTTGCCCGAGCTTTCGGCTACCTACGTGCGCGACCGACTTTTAATTCATTAATCCCCTTCCAAACCCTGGCCAAATCTTACCGTCCCATTAGTCTTACATCTTTCTTATTAAAGACTCTTGAGAGACTTTGTGACAGGGAAATAAGGGAGAAGGTGCTTGTTTCACACCCACTGCACCTGAACCAACACGCTTATATCCCAGGGAGATCTACCGAATCGGCGCTACATGCCGTAGCGAATCGGATCGAGAGATCATTAGACAACAAAATGTCTACCCTGGGAGTTTTCATTGATATTGAAGGAGCCTTTGACAAGGCCACCTTTGAAAGTATAAACTCTGCCTTACGCAGACTTGGTGTTGCACCTACTCTTTGTGAGTGGATAAAGCACATGCTTGCAATGAGAGCAGTGCAATTTAACTTAGGAGACAGCTCAATTAGAGGTGTCGTGATGAAAGGCTGCCCACAGGGCGGAGTTCTGTCTCCACTGTTATGGAATACAGTGGTGGACAGCCTTCTAAGCGCACTCAATGATGCTGGATTCTATACCATTGGATATGCGGATGATATCACCATCCTCATCACGGGGAAGTTTGAGGGCATGCTCTGCACCTTAATGCAGACGGCTCTTCGAATAACAGAAAAGTGGTGTAATGAACAGTCCCTATCTGTCAACCCATTGAAGACAGAGATGGTACTCTTCACAAAGAAAAAGAAGGTTGGACCCTTACGTACACCTCTCCTATTCAATACTTCTCTCAGATTCTCAGATAATGTCAAATACCTGGGAGTTATTTTTGACAAACAGCTGAACTGGGAGAAACACCTGAAAGCTAAAACAAACAAAGCATGCATGGCTTTCTGGCAGTGTCGCCGCGCTCTAGGTAAATCTTGGGGACTTTCCCCTAGAATTACCTTGTGGCTGTATACTGCCGTGATTAGGCCCATGCTATGCTACGGAGCACTTGTCTGGTGGCCCAGGGTCAGACAGGCTACGGCAGCAACCAAACTGGGACAGGTGCAACGTCTTGCTTGTCTCAGTTCTACAGGTGCTATACGCTCAACCCCCACGGCCGCCTTAGAGGTGATCTTATGCCTTCCTCCACTTGATCTCTTTGTGGAGGAAGTAGCTGTGAGAACTGCTTTAAGGCTGCGCCACAAGGGGCTGTGGCAAACAGCAGGCAAGGGAGGCAGACACACCCGCATCCTGGATGAGGCAATCGTCAAGATTCCTCTTCTGGATGCTATGGTGGACTACCTTCCTTTACAATATGCCTTTAATAGACACTTTAGTGTCTACACGAATGCTGGACCAACCCAGCATATGGACATATCCATCTTCACCGATGGATCTAAAACAAAGCATGGAACGGGTGCCGGAATTTTCTCCGATGACCTAAACCTGGGCCAGAGTATACCACTAGGCAAAATTGCTACTGTCTTCCAAGCGGAGGTAGTGGGAATAATGCATGGTGCAAATGCAATTCTTGAACGACAAATCAAGAACCAACGTATTGGTATCTACAGCGATAGCAGAGCCGCTTTACTAGCCCTAGGCAGTTGCAAAATCACCTCAGGAGTGGTACTGCGGTGTCGTGAAGCTCTCGACGATATCTCAAAAGATAATGCCGTTTCCCTTGTATGGGTAAAAGGACATGACGGAACCTACGGCAACGAAAAGGCTGATGAGATTGCGAGACTGGCCTCCGGACAACCTCTCTGGGGGCCAGAACCCGTAATTCCCATATCCCTGAAGACATTAAGCTTTACGCTATACCAAGAAACCTTAAAAAGCTTCACACGAAGATGGGTTAACACTCAAAGCTGTCGTCAAGCAAGGGCTGCTATTACGGCACCCTCGCCAAAAACAGCCAAATACTGTGTGCAACTGTCCCGAAAGAACTTACGACTAGTTGTGGGTATCTTATCTGGACACTGCACCCTAAAGCAACACATGCACAGGATGGGACTGGCGGACAGCCCAAACTGTCGTGCATGCAACGAGGACGACGAGTCGGCAGAACATGTCCTATGTCACTGCCCAGCTCTCGCAACAACCAGAGGATCCATGCTGGGGGACTTCTGGCCTAACATGGCCGAAATCAGCAACACTCCAATTGCGGATGTCCTCAAGTACATCCAAAAGGTTGGATGGCTTGGGTGACGTCCAATGTGGAGAGCTGCTGGGGAGGTAGTACAATGGGCCCACCTATTGTGGCCTAAGTGCGCGTGAGGTAACTCTCCCAAATTCTAAATCCAGAATCCAGAATCCCCTTCCGCATGCGGTCAGTCACACGTCGGGTTACCAACCCAAGGTTTTTTAAAAAAACCCCTTTGGCGAACCATATTAAAAGTTATTGGGTAAGTATTATACATAGCTGTAAAGGAAATTAAAAGGTCTATCCAAATATGCAACAATACACAGAAGGTTCCATTAAAAATAAAAAAACTGCTATCACTTCCGGTTAAACCGGAATTTTAAATTACCACCGTTTTATGTCGTAATATTCATTTTTATGTGTATACTACCCACAAAAAAATTTGAAATTAATGATTTAAAAATTGAGTAAATTGGCCAGTTGTTCCTGTTCTAGCTTCCACCCGGTATATTATAACTTTAGTTTTGCTCGTTTTGCAGTTAAATGAGTAATGAGTAAAACTCTAAGGTCTAATTCCCTAATCCTAATTTACTCGTAGTTCTAGTCGAGTTTATAGCTGTGCGTATATTTTCAAACAGAAAATTAAAAAACAGGAATATTATATGACGCGGTTGCGTTAAACATCTTCATATTTTCTAGTTGGAGAAAATGTGTTGCTGTAAGATAAGATGTTTAAAATACGGATCCGTTGTCACCTTGTCAGTTTTATGCATAGAAAGATTTGTCCAATTTATCACACTGAATGTAAACCCTTCACAAATTTGTGCTTACCGGTAACGACATTCAGTCAAGGTTAGTTTTAAATACAAACGAAGAACAAAATGATCTTTGGCATGCAGAAGCTAAAAATTCTTTCTCGGAAAACTTAAAAAATCTTTTTCCAAGTGACATCTATTGTGCTTTCGCGACTGCGAACTTAATTTTACTGAATTCCTTTCTGTATGAGAAGAAACTTTTTACGTTAGAGAATTCAGAAGCACATGACTTTTGTAAGTTTTTTTTTTCAATCAACTCCGGTTACAATTTTTGATTTTTTCCTACGGTAGTTATTCATCTGATTTCAAAACGTTTTTCTGTATGCAACTTAAATCCGTATGTAGAGCCGGCTTTGTATTATTGGCACGCCTAGGCAATTTATATTTCTTTTCCCCCTATGGAACGCCGTTTTACATAAACATTTATTGAAATCTGAAATATTTTTTGACGCTAGGAACAGTGGCGTTCCGTGAGTTCAAAATTTAGGTAGACAATTGCAAAAATTATTTAATATTAAGATTAACAAATAAAAAAATTACGGCAACTCCAATTTATCAAGATCTGTTGTTAAATAAATTGATCTACGCATAAAATCCCTTTTAAATTTTACTTTGTCATTATGCACTTTAATCTGATAACGTAAACCTTTGTCTAAAGTCAAGTTAATGCGTAGTTGGCCAAATAATTTTAATATAACAGTTGCAGGTAAATGTTGTTTGGTCGACGCACGTTTTTTAATTGCAGCTAAAAGATTTTAAAACAGAGTAAACTGCTTCAGACTATACATTTGAGGGGTTAGATATAGATAAAAATAGTAAACAATACCAGCAAAATAAATAATATTTAATATCGCTACTGCAGTTAGCCAGTCCATTCCTTTGTACCATTCGGTATTAAACGATCTAGATTTCTACCTACTGTCTGTCTGTAACGGCCCTAGTTATTTTGAAGTACACCGCCCTTGATTTTTTTATTTCTATATCATTCAAATTTTTCTTTTAAAAGCTGGTCAACGAGAATTTCCATATTTCCATGTAAAAACTACAGAGGCCATCTCTTTGCCGTGCTTATTGCGTCCTGAAATCCCTACTATTTTTTTGCATCTGTCTGTCTAATCATTGCATTATTTGTATAATGTTCATGCAAACGTATGAAGAATAATAGATTGGTTGATTGTGTCGTAGCTGGAATCATTTGGCCCGATAAGTTCGGCCTTCGCGTATGCGAAGCTGTGTTTAAAGGCAACGGTTTACTTATTTGGCGCCTAATTTTTAATGTGTTGAAAGTTAGAACTTGATTTTTTTGTGAAAAGTTATGGGTGGTGGCACCCTACCCTACCTAATAGGACGGACCACTAGTTAGGAAATACATTTTTGACACCAAAATATGTTTTTCTACGTCATAAAAGAATTTTCGACTTCAACAAATCATTTATTAAAGTCAAAAGATGTTATTGACGTCAAAAATTTATTTTCTTACGTCAGCAATTGGTTTTTTTCACACCAAAAAGTAATTTTTATCAGGAATTTAAAATTTATTTTTTGACGCCAATAATTGATTCTGTTTTGTTTAATTGTCGTCAAATTCATTTATTTACGTTTAAAAATATTTTATTTGCAGCTTACGAATAAAATCATTCTTTTATTATTGTATTTTAAAATTGCTTAAACGGCATTCAAACGTCATAAAATGGACTTCTGACTTCTGACGTCAACAAATTTTTCCGTCTAAAATTTTGTTACGATATTTAATAAACTGATTGTATCAGAAATGCGATGATTTTTGGATGTTAAATAGTTGATTTATTACGTAAATCAATTTCCGACGTTTGAAATTTAATTTGTGGCTTTTAGTATTCAATTTTTGGGCCGGCCGGCGGGTGTTCTAGTGGTTAAAGTCCCAGGCTTTGAAACTAGACTCCCAATGGCAGTTGGTTCGAGTCCACTGCTCGTCGGTAATTTTGCTGAATAAGTTAAATCCGACGGGTCCACGGATGGTGTATGTAGGTGTGTATGTTGGGTTGCATGTCTTCAGGGGTGGGGCATGTTAGACCTGTGAAGAGCACTTAGTGTGCTGAGCCCGGGTAAGGGGGTGGGATGGGAATCATGGGGTCGTGCTCACGCACGGCTTCATGATTCTTAAAAAAAAACAGTATTCAATTTTTGACGTCAGCAATTATTTAACGCCTTTTTAGAAATAAAATTTTGTTTACCACAACTTAGGATAAAAAAAGAAACGGCCTTGCATACCTCCCTTTCCACAGAATTATGTAAAAGTTATTAACGTGTTATTTATTATTAATTATTTCGTGCATTTCGAATTTACTGAAGGTTAATAAAAAAAATACAATTTCTACTATTTAGAAAATTTTAAGCGCCTAATTTTTTGGCACCATTTTGTTTGGCGCCTCATTTTGCTTGGCGCCTCAAGGCAATTGCCTAGATATAGAAATATAGAACAAGCAACTTCAAGCTTGAATTGCTTTTAAGCTTCTTATTTTAAAATAAAGAACGATTGCTAAAATAATACTATTTACTATTTAGCCCGCAGCAAAATGTTCAAATCTCGACAGTTTATATTGAATAAAACACTGAAATATTAAACTTCTTTAAAAACTTTTTGCATTACTTTCCAGTTTAAGGCCGAAAAGCGTTCATATTTATTCGGGTAGAAACTTGGAATAAAGTGAGCATCTGCTTTAATTTGACCAGAAAGTTTGTGGTCTTCTGCGTAAACACTACAGCATCACGTCTACGAAAGTACGCCTTCGCATTTTTACTCCTCCACACTGTTTTTTTTATAAGAGCGACGTCAATAATGATTAGATTACTGTATACTTGAGAAAACATTTTTTCAGCAAAATAAGGTGCTGGGGTAATGATTGAGTTATCATTCAGCTGATATTGCAAGTAATACCACAGGGAAGAATTTTTATAAAGATAATTGAAAATGTTAAACGAATTTATGTAAACGTAGTTCTGTAGATGAAATATTGATCATTTTACGGAATTGTATATTACCGCAGAATGCCAATGAACCTATAAGCGGCAATTTAAATTGCCAAGATTAACTTGAAATTGGCTTGGATTTAGATACCTTCTGAGAAGCTGGACCTGTAAAACAAATTAAATGAACAATAAGGAAAATATAACGATACCGTTAGTAATATCAGATTTAGTACAGTTCCAATGTTACGATTTCCATTTCGATTTTTACCACTTCACCAATGTCTACTTTAGCTATTTATCTACAACTCATGGCTTTACCTTCGAATGTTCTCAGTTGACAACGGCATGTTGCATTTTTATCAGTTAGAAACGTGTATGAAACTATGGCAGAAATTTTACAAATTGCGGATTCTGAATGGCTCCCTATAGTAAGAGTGCAATTATTATTTTATACTTTTATTTTTTATATTTTGTCCACATCTTTCTGACTTTTCTAATTCCGAATGCCTTCTATTAAAAAAAAATTCAAAATCTTATTTGAGCCTTGAAAATTAATTATTTTTCTGTTATGCAGTACATTTAATGTTCAAAATGTGATCACGTAATAGTTAATAACAATAAAATAGCAGAACCCTTGCACTACGCCATACCCACGCGGTTTTCTTTACAAATAACTACTTCAAATTCATTAAACATTGACATCCCTAAACATAATGAATAAGGTGCGTCGAGAATGTTACTGAATACGTCGTCATTAAATGCTGCATTAAACGCTATTTTTAATTTATTAATATTTTTGTTTCAAACTTTGCACATGACATTAAAATTACATCATAAACACCCTTTCTACTGACGTTTTTTGATATTTTTTCAAAGGCGATTTTTCGTCAAATAAAATTACTTTTTTGAATTTTCCGCCAAGCCTCCAGTCACGTGACCCATGCCTAACTCAACTTTAAGTTATCTGAGATGCAGATTAGATTCCAAGAATTAGTTTTTTGAAAATTCTAATAATAAAAATTTTCCCCATATGTTGCAAACATTTTGTCGGTTACTATGTATAAGCCGCATATTTGTTAGTACAGTGAACCGCTACAGTTTTTGATAAAAATACCTACTTTATTCCCAAAAACTACAGAGGGCATAGCCCACGGGTATTTATGTTAATTGAGAATCTTTTCACCTAACTCAACATTTAGTGGCGAGGGGCTCTTGTTGTTAAAAGCCACATATTGACGCGTATAAGGCGCATAAGGCGTATAAGGCGCATATTTGTTAGTACAGTGAACCGCTACAGTTTTTGATAAAAATACCTACTTTATTCGCTTATTTATTGTTCCCAAAAACTACGGAGGGCATAGCCCACGGGTATTTACGTTAATTGGAAATCTTTTCACCTAACTCAACATTTAGTGGCGAGGGGCCCTTGTTGTTAGAAGCCACATATTGACGCGTATATTATATAAGGCGCATATTTGTTAGTACCGTGGACCGCTACAGTTTTAGATAAAGATACCTACTTTATTCGCTTATTTATTGTTCCCAAAAACTATGGTGCGCATAGCCCCCAAGTATTTATGTTTATCGGGAACCCTTTTACCTAACTCAACATTTAGTGGCGAGGGGCCCTTGCTACTATAAACCACATATATACGCGTATATTATACAAGGCGCATATTTGTTAGTACAGCGGACCGCTACAGTTTTCGATAAAGATACTTAGTTTATTCGCTTACTTGTTGTTCACAAAAACTATGGTGGGCATAGCCCACAGGTATTTATGTTAATCGGCAACCCTTCCACCTAACTTAACATTTTGTGGCGAGGGTCCCCCGCTACTAAAAGCCACATATTTACGCGTCTATTGTATAAATCGCATATTCGTTAGTACAGCGGACCGCTACAGTTTTCGATAAAAATACTTACTTTATTCGCTTATTTATTGTTACCAAAAATTACGGAAGGCATAGCGTAGTACGGGTGTTTATGTTTATGTTATTTGGAATTCTTTCAACCTGACTCAACTTTTAGCGGCGTGGGGGGCCCGCTACTATAAGCCACATATTTAAGCGTGCATTATGTTATTTTTATTATTATATTTTGTACTTATTAGTATGTTTAATTCAGTACTGTCGGTAGCAATGGGCAAGTGAGATACCGTCAAATCACTGGTTCAAGCGCTTTCGGACTATTGCGCGGGTGTTTAAAATGACTACCTTCTGTATCACACTTTTGCAGACTGTGTTTTTAAGAGTGGGTCGTAGACCACGAGTTCGGCTAGTATGTTATGGAGCAATACAATCTTAAAAGTTAGAACTACAAGAAACCTAAAACTTAGATCTTTACGAGAGAATAATAATTACATATATTCCGCTTTAATGTAACTCACACACGCGCGTTGAGGTTTGTATAGTGATTCCTACAACTAACTTGAACATGACATAATCGTTTTCGTTTTCTGTTAAATCAGACATTTCAAAATATACCTTCAGTGAGAACACGCTAGCAAGTTTCCCTTAGAACTTGCGTGCTGGGGACACATTTCTTCTTGTGAACTGTCCAGAAAATCATCCATATTTTATTTTAGAAAAACCGGTATACAGTTGTATGTTCTGTAATGGCAACTATCACATATTTAAAAAAATTCCCACCAAGGTTTTCTGGTTAAAAAAGCAACTGCCGTGATCCGTGCTGGATTTTACAGTAATAATGGTTATTTTAATAAGAAAACGTTCTAAGTTTCGCCAAAAATGAAAACTTTAGAAATCTTCATCACATTAAACATGACTGTGCCCAATAATCTTTTTTTTTATGTAACTTATTCCCTACCTAAGAAATTATATGCCCCTTTCTCAAAACAGATAGTGTGGCTAAGTTCTTGCATCAGTAGCTGTATTAGGTATTAGTTATACTTCAAGTTCTGAAACGTAAGTTATTTATAGTTGTGAACCAAAATGCGGCTAATAACAGGTAACTAATACATGTTCAGCGTTGAACTTGAGCTAGTATGTTTATAGATCGATTAAGCTGTCTCGCCGGTGTAATTACACTGAATCATTACATGTATCCTATGTTACCTATTAAATAAAAGTACTTCTCTGTTAGCAATTATCAATTAGCTTCAACTAGTTATCAGCAACAGTTCTTTATATTGCCTAGATTTATGAGTACAGAAATACTTATGGATAAGTGATTATCCGCAATCAAACGGTAAAGTAACGTAACCTTCAACGACTTGATTTTGTAGCGATGCTAGCTTGAGATGCACTAGACAACATATTAAGGCTAATGGAATGTACTCAATAGCACAGAGATCTTAAAACAAATATAAGCTAACTGATTTCGTTGACAGATTTGCTCGTGTCGAAACACTAATCTAAGCTAGTGCTACACATGTATAACTTTGATTTTAAAGGTGGAAGAGTGATGTAATGAAGACTGGTGTTTGCACTCTATTCAACTGTTTTCATTTCGAAACTTTGACAATCTCAAGGCTCCTTGTAAATTTTATCAACAGATGGCGCAACTGTAAATGTCAATTTTATTTTAAAATAAATTTGAAAAGTAAGAAGTGTTTTTATTTATTTATTGCCACAGTAGTATTCTAGGCAAAAATGCTAAAATACTGTTGTTTGTGCAACTTATCAAAAAGCGAAAACAAAGATTTATCATTATTTGCTGTTCCCAAGGTGAATTTACCTATTTTGCTTGCCTATAATTGCTAATTATATAATCAGTAAATAAATGGTTTGTATTAAAATTATGCTTTGTACCAAGTTAAGTTTAAGGAATGACTGGAAGAACGCTTACATTTCGTAGTAGTTGGTAACGAACTCTGTTATTCTACTGACTACTTCTGTTAATAATACAGTTTTCTTTTGCACTATAAAACCAGCTTATTGTGGCGACCTGTTTGTCCAATGTTGTTGGTTGTTGGTATTATTTAGATTTTAGTATCATTATACCTTTTTCCAACTAAAACAACCACAAAAATAACTACAATAAACTATAAACATTACGTAAAAATGCAGAATAAACGTTTCACTTACTTGCATATTTCATTAATAAAAGTAAAAACGAAAGTAATTTATTAACCCAACCTTAGTTAAAATATACCTTAAATTTGTTTGTCAAGTTTTAAGAGCGCCATCTATGCGCAAATCTTATAAAGAGTCCCGAGATTGTCAAACTTTTACGATGAATTTTTTATATAGAGAAATGGGAGGAGTTGCAACACCATACCCTTCCTTACATCACTGGTGAGAGAAACAAGATAGCAGTACAAAATAATTATTACATTAATACAAATATTTTTGTATGGGATGTCAGGTAATCAAACGATTATTAACTATGTGCGAAGGATTTTAGGTTGATCTGTGTTCATTTTTGTATTCCTTTTTTTGTACCTACAAGTATTTATCTGGCCCTCAAATGGTTGAGTTTTTCCAAAATAATGTTTGTATATTCATCTCGTGATCATCAAATCGTGACCGTGTAGTTTCTGAGATATGTTTAGTTGTGATTTTAATAGCAGTATTAGTTAATATTAAGCAAGTGTTTATACTTGACAAATTCTTTCTTGGCGATGATCGGTATTGGACTAACTTTGTGATTTATTTGTTGTTGGTGTTGAATTTACCGGCTCGTTATCGATGTTAAAAAAGTGAAGATGTTGATATTTTTTACACAGAAACAAATTTTTTAAGATATTTATTTACTTTTGGGGAGTAAGTGTTTTTAAGGCTTAAAACTCACTGTCTATATCTCCCATTGGTAGCTATAACTGATTTTCTGCCATAAGTCTGACCGTTACGTCGGTTTTGGTCGGTTTTGACTACAATTCCCACCGAGCTTATAACCGTCGAGTTTGTTCATATCTCCCAGCGTGTCTACAAGTCCCACCATAGGGTTTGATCAGCTTTAGCGTTAAATTTTAAAAACTCCGTTTGCACCGTAAATATTATTCCATTTTAAAATTGAATACAGCCAGTTATGCAATCCAGCATACGAGTGGAAGATATGGACAATGGGAGATAGGTCCACGCACGGTCGCGATCACAGAGATGTTTTATGTACTAGCGAGAGTAAGCATCGGTGCATGTTGTAGACATGGTGAGAATTATGGTCAAAGACGACGAAACCTAACAATGGGACTTATAGACACGGTGGTAGATATGGTCAAAATCAAGTGTGGGAGTTATGAGCACGGTACCAATTGTGGTCAAAACCGACCAAAGCCAACGGTGGGACTTGTGAGCCAAAAAATAGTTATAGATACTAGTGGGAGATATGGACAGTGGGGGATGTGTTCAGGTGCGGAATTTTTCTATCAATTTTACTTATAGTGATGCTTATACTTATTGAGACTACCAACGAATAATAAGAATTTTGTGAGTCACGTAAGTAACTAAGAACTCTTGAGAAGAACGTAGTGTTTCATCTTCGATTTGTGCGTAATATTCTCAGTCTGGTTAAGGCGCTGCTAACAGCGCCTCCAACGTTATGCATAACTTTTTAAAGATAGAAGCGCCGTGTTACGATAAGTTTGATAAATCAACCCAACAACAGCGATTGATTACGCACAAGTGGGTAATAGCACCCGAAAAAGCGTCTAGTCTCAACCAAATGGAAAATATCCAAGTCTCTCATCTTAATCAGTTTTCATTCTAACAGCGCCTCAACGTTTCGCCTAATTTTTGAAGAACAGTAGACCCACTTGATGATACCCTGGACAAAGTAAACTGATAAGAGTAATAGTCTACGCCTTAGCAACTCTTTATGTGCCAAAGTGCTCCTAGTAGGCCAAAACCAACTGTTTTTTTTTAAATAAAGTTATAAGTTTAAAACTTGTAATAATTTTAAGAATTTCAGCAGTAGTTCTTTAAAACTGACATTTAGATACCAGCGATTTCGATAACCTTTGAGAATCAGAAGGATTGATCCTTTTTTGCAGCCCTAATCGCTTTTAATTTTGATTGGATAACCAACAAATTTGCAAATATTTTCGGTTTTCAAAATTTCTAAAAACTTTTAATTCGTTAATATTTTTCAAAATTTTGTGTTAATTGTAAATTTAGAAAATTTTTAATTGCCGATATTATCTAGTTTACAAAATTTACAAAAATTATAAAAAAATTATTTTAATAAAGATTTTCGCTGCGCATGTTATGAGAACCGAGGATAAGAAACTGACCAACAGAATAACAGTATGGAGGGCCATGGCAGTAAAAGGAACTTAGGAAGGCCGAGGACAAGTTGGGACGATGATCTAATTACTGTGAGAGGAAAATTATGGAAAAGAAAAATATGTAAGGAAAAAGGGGAAGCTTATATACGATACTGGATAAACAAAGAAGCTGACTGATAGATGCAATGAGCCTAATGGCTCTACAAATACACTTAATTATTCACTGAATATTTTATTACAAAGAATACTAAAAATGCTAAAAGTGTATCTCAACCATGTCACAGCGCAATCAAAGGAAAATTATAAATTTTGTAGTTAACTTTACCAATAATTAAACACACTAGAAATATTTGTATACTGATAAGGGCTTGTACGACCCATGTCATGCAGACAAGACAAAGTAAGATGCGGAAAATCTTCTTGCTAATGCTAAAGCTGCTATCCCACTGTTAAAATCCTCATATTTATTTTTGTGAAAAGCTTTATAAAAATGACGTCACGTAAGATCGCCGTAGTACCCTATCACACTGTAAAAATATTTTTACCAACATTTTATAATGCTTGTTAGATGTGTTGCATAACTGGTTTGTACATGAACTGCATAAAGACAAAAATCATGCACAAATGCTTTGCTCCCAACAACTTTACTCGCATATCCATCAACAACCAATAAAAACGCCAGTTCCATCACCATAAATACAGACATTTCTATTTCGTAACAATATTTTTACGTGTCACATAAATACAGTCTGTCAAAATATTTTTATGATTTCATAAAAATAACGACATCACACCATCAGACTCGTTTTAATAAAAAAATTTATAAAAAGAAACATACGAGAACTTTTACAGTGGGATATCGGCTTTACGCCGATATCCCACCAGTTTTGGTAATTATGTACAGAAGTTGGTTGCAACGGCGGAGAACTGCGGATGCCGGTCATACGGTATTCAAAGTTAAGCACTGTCCGCTCTGGTCCCCACTCGGATGGGTGACCAATATAGGGGTATATCCGCAACCAACCGTGCTTCGGAGGGAACGTTAAGCCGTCGGTCCCGATTGTCATACTAACATCTTTGGCAATCGTAAACCATTTAGTGGAACTTCTTCCTCTTTCGACGGATAAGGCCAGCCTCCTGCCCGGCATACGTGCAAAGAGGGCTCACAGAACCCGCACTAGTTGCGGGTATTAAACAGGCCAGGCCATTGGCCTATAACAAGAAGAAGAAGAAGATGTACAGAAGCTAGAACGTTAAAAAGTCATATTTCTGTCAAAATTTAAGTTTTTTTCTGTGGAGTTGTTATTAAGCCTATATGACTCAACTAGAACAGTATGACGTTGCATGTGTAAAAACGGAGAAAGCCATATAGCATTAGTAAGTAAAGGGAAAACGGAAAAATTTACGCAGGCGGTTATTTTGACATTTATCGATTGTTTACAATTTACACCGTGTCGCTTTACCAATATATGTATTAAAACAGCATCAGAAGCTTACGAAATGTTGTAGACTGACTCATTGTTTTAAAAATATTCGATACATTTTCCGAAATACCAGCTGTAAGACGAATGCAGTGGATTTTTGTTACAAAAAACGAAAATGTTCTATTTTTCAATTTTACGTTAGGTTAAGTTATGAGCCGTGAAATATTTCGTTTTTACAAAATATACATAAACTAACGTCAATGAATTCAAAAAATAATTAAACGTGGTAATACTAAACATTTGCCCAACTTATGGCAAGGCCGTATCAAAATGTTGCAATGAAGCAGTTTTCAGAGTTGTTTGCGTTTTTCGGTGGCGTATTGTTATTTCTACTTTGGAAGTGTATCAACGTTCAGTTACAGTTTCAAATAACCCGAAAATGTCACAATTAAATAGAATGATAATCGCAATTTTTTACCTCCTGCGTAGGTACATACAAGCTGCCGGACAATCCCCAGGGAACCCTTCTCGCATTTATTAAAATTTTTGATGATTTACAAATAATATTTCGCAAAATATAAAGGTTTTTAGATTCATGAAAATGTAGAAATATAAGATCTCTAAAAATTTCCAAATTTCATATTTTACGCCAGATGGTTTATTTGAAAAATTACCTTTTGAAAATGTGAATTTTTCCAAATTTTGTAAATTTTTGGAAGTTGGAGATTTTTTAAATTTGGAATTTTTTTTTAAATTTGAAAATTTAAAAAATATGAAAAATTTGAAACCCTAAATATTTCAAAAATAATAAAACAATGTAGAAAATTTGATGTTTTTTTTAAATTTGGGTTTGAAAATTGTAAAAATCCCAAAATATTGTATATTTCTAAAAATTATGAGAGTGTGGATACTTTTTCAAATTTGAAAAATTTGTGAACATTTTGTAAATTCAACAATTTCCTAATTTTTGCAAAAATTTTCAAAATTTTCAAGGTTTCGAAATTTTGATGGACACCGCTGAAGTATCTGCTTTATCGGTTTCCCAAATCCCTAAAACCTGCTAATTAGTTAAAATGTTTATAGGTTGAAAATGTTGTATGTCGGCTAATAAGCCCAAATGCTACATGATGATCATAATACCTTCCTATAGTTATACTTCATATAGCGAGGTAGGTAAAATTGTAACCACGCGGCTAAATTTGTAGTTTTCCAAATTCTGTAAATTTTTGAAACTTCGAAAAATTTTAATTTTGAATTTTTTTTTTAATTTGAAATTTTATGAAAATTTTGAAAATATGATCAATTTCAAAATTTGCTGAACTTTAAAGAATTCAATAATAAAAAAAATTTAGAACTTTTGACGTTATAAAATTTTGACGATTATGAAAATTCTAAAAGTTTTAAAACTGAAAATTTTGAGTATGAAAATTGTAAAAATTTCAAAAATATTGTTTTTAAAAATTGTGAAAATGTGGATACTTTTTGAAGTATATGTGAAAACTTTTGAAATTCCTAATTTTCAAAATTTTTGAAAATTGTTTCAAAGTTTTAAAACTTAAGAGACATAGCTAAAGTATCCGCTTTATCGGTATTCCAAAGTCCTAAAAGCTGCTTATTAGTCACAATGTTTAGGTTGAAAATGTTTGCCATAAAAGTACCTTTTCACGTTTCCATACTTCTACTGAAGTTATGATTTCGTGCAAATTTTCGAATTTCACATTTTAACGAAAATACGCGTTTTGGAGTCCAAGAAACCCAAAAAAGTGGTTTAAAAAAAATGTCTGTCTGTGGGTGGGTGCGGTCGTTTCCCTATATCTCCGGAACCCTTTGACCTATTTTTATAAGATTTAGTGCCTGAAAGTGTTTTAGTTTTTTTGTTTTTTGTTTGCATTGTATACTGTATAAATAAAGTTGTTATAACAATTTTCGTAAGCTATCTTAGCGCCTTTTACGTAGTAGGAGCGCGCGCCGACTTTACCTACGTAACCAACGCCTTGAGTCTGCAGCGGGCTTGTACCGCCTAGATTAGATGGAAACTTCCATCACTTTTGACGCGAGTATATTTATCACGTAAAAAGTATGGCAAAGTACCAGCGACCTGTTTCGCCCGTTTTTTAGGTGTTTAATCTTATATCGGCTAGTAAGCCCAAATCTTACAAGATGATCACCAATACCTTTCTATAGTTGTATTCCTGCGGATAAATTACGTAGGTGAACTAATAATTCAGCAAAATAAATTTCCGGTCTTATGAAAAACATTAATTTGTAACGTTTCTGGTTTCAATAAAAAAATACCACATTTTTAAACTATTATTTGTAAAAATTCCGAAATGATTTAACAACTAAAATTCTCGTATTTTGAAATAACTTGTTGCTGTGCAAAAGACACACGATCAAAACAGAAAAACTGGAGGTAAATTGACACAAACTTAGCATGGGTGCTATAAAAACAGATTGTTTTAAAATACAAATTTGTTTTCTTTCAGTTTCAGCAGTTGAGCTATCAAAACCTTAAAGAGTTGTTTTTATTCAATGTTTCGGGTTTGATTTTTAAATTACACGCCGTATGCACGGTAAAATTCAAATTCAGACCGCGCGCGTGTTCAATAAGTGGCTGCGTAATAGTTTTCTAATTTTTATGTTCTTTAAATGATGAGGGTAGTGGTGAAATCGAAATTTGTATTTTTTTTCTCCGAAAACTATTAATTTGTATGTTTTTCTACTTTTGAGCAAATTAAAATAATCCAAAGCTAAAACATTTGTTGTATTGCGTTGTTAACGAAGTGGTTGGTGTTTACTGAATCGAAAAGGGAATTTTAAATACATTTTAATTAAAGCGGACAAGCTAATAATGGTTGGACATCACAGAGAGTGAGAGGGTGACAGTGCTTAAACTGCACCGTCACTCTCTTGGTTATTCAACAACGGCCCGTTGTCAGCACACCGACCAATCAATAATAAGGCTCAGTAAATTAACACCAACTCACAATATCACAGTGAAATGTGACATTTTTTTTGTTATCATAGTTTTGTTAAAAAATAATCAGTTTATGTAGACGTTAATCAAAATCTATAAAAGTCGCTTAATTATTGTTAATTGGTATTTTTTAAATGACCAACAACATGTGTTAGTGACATTCTTAAAATTTAAATTTGAATATTTTTATAATGTCGAAAAAAAAACACGTAATCTACGCATAGCAGTAGTGGAAACTACCGTCCGTCATGTTGCCAAGAAATAGGATAATGTATTATACATCACTTTGACAGTTTTGACACTGGTATAACTTTTTAGCCGCGCATTGGGGATGTAGATCATTTTAAACCACAAAACCTATATTGGAATGTTAAAGTTTAGTTAAAGGCAAACATGTGAGATTTTTCGGAACGCAGTTTTACTTTTTAATATTTAACTAGCAGAATCCGTGTTTTTTTAATTAATAAATAAGCTAATTAAGTAGGTACTGTAGCGGTCCGCGGATACAAGTCTTAGTTCTGTGAATTATATGGGATTGCTGTAATTCTACATATTAAATTCGGACCCCTTCCACCTGTCGCAACTTGAGAGGATTGAGGCTGCAGCCAAGATTATACAACCCAAGCGGCGTGCGTCGAATCTTATGTTTTTCAAAGTCACCACAAGAAACTGTACAGCGCTTTTGTTATTGTAACTTCAGCTTCCAATATATGGGCCGAATTTGGTTTTTGTTTAATAATTATCAGCCTATTGATTTTGAAACATGGGCGTAACCTCGTCCGCACACGATAAACAAACTGAAACCGATTTGTTTTATCTGATAGCTATAAGCCCTGCATTTATTTTCAAAATTTAGGTGCAAAGATCGCGTGTAATGTAATTGTTCATTATCTGTTTGTTTAATTACTGCTTTTACTTATACATATTTCCGGTTTTAATTTATAGATTTGCGTCCTTTGCAGCACCACAGAATAAAATGCAACGTAAATTCGTAATGCAGTTGTATTGTGGTTGTTTTCCTAAGCTGTGTCAAGACATCGTGCTCCCTTCGTGGTGTAAGTTCACGAGTGCTAGTTAAGATGGTATTACTTATTTATTATTACTTATATCCTAAGTAGCACGAGTTAACTTACATTACAATAAAGAAAAATCGTATCACGAGTCGTACTCGTCTTGACTATATCACTCACATTAATTTTGACGCATTTTTTGTAACAGTGAATTAGTTGGAAATGCTCGGGTATTTTCGGAAATCGGCACTCTTAACATGGCATTCTTTGGTTGTTGTCAAATGTTCTGTAGTGGCGCCCTTTTGCAAATTGAATTTTTCAATTTGACGCCCTTACTTACTTTTGCTGTGAAGTGTTGTAAAAATTAATAGTTTTGGAAAAAGTTGTTAAGTGACATTTCATAAAGTTTTTGAAGGTATGTACATTATTTTGGTTTAAATTTTTAGTATAACCTGTCAAACAAGATACAATTTTAATGTAAATATATATTTAAATTTCTTAATGCACACTAGCATGTCATTGTTATATTTATTATAGCTATACACTTAAATTTGAGTAGGTCACGATTTGAACTATTACTCGAACACTCGCGATTCAAGTTGGTTGACATTGACATTGTTATCATTAGCCATCGTCGATGTTTCTCGTGTTTTGCTTTTTGCTTGTGGACGACATAGACAATTATTTATTTTTCACGCTACCTGCAATGTAAGTAGGCCTTACATCCATAGCTACAGGGATCGTAAGTGGCTGATAACATTCGTGTACTAGTTACCCTTGACGACGGAACTTAATAGTGTCACTTACATTCCTAGGAAAATAATGTTGATTTTAACTGTTCGTTGATATGGCAACAAACACAGACAACTGAGAATAATGGGGCTTTTAAAAAATAATTCCGATGACAGCTGTCAAAACGAACTTTTAAAAATATGATTAAATTTCTACCTGTAGGTCTACTTACATTGCCGGTAGCGTGAAAAATTTAATAAGTAACACGGAATGTATCGACTATTAACATTCTCGGCAGGCTACAAGCCTCGGCTTCGCCTCGGCTCGTATTTACCTACCTCGAATGTTATTACGTCTTTACATTCCTTGTTACTTAAATAACTATTTCACGCTACAGGCAAGGTAAATAGGCAATACATCCATAGCTACAAAAGATGAAAATGGCCAATAACATTCGTTTACTTTTTGCCCTTGACTACGGAACTTAATAGTGTCATTTACATTCCTAGGATAATAATTAAAGCAACAAGGTACAGATTCCAATATTTTATTTCAACAAGCACAGGCAACTTAGAATAATGGGGCTTTTAAAAAATAATTCCGATGACAGCAGTCAAAACGAAGTTTTAAAAATATGATTAAATTTCTACCTGTAGCGTGAAAAATCTAATAAGTAACACGAAATATATCGACTATTAACATTCTCGGCAGGCCACAAACCTCGGCTACGCCTCGGCTCGTATTTACCTACCTCGAATGTTATTACGTCTTTACATTCCTTGTTACTTAAATAACTATTATTATTTCAAAAGTCAGTGCATATCAGTTTTAAACACGTTAATTAAAGACTTAAGAGCGATTATTCGAAGCTATTGTGTGTTTAATTACTTATTTAAACAGGACCATGCAGTCTAATCAGTATAAAACAAACGCGATTTGTTCGTTTTATGAAAGGTGAAATTTGTGATTGGTTCAATGAAATTTGAGTAGAATAGTCAAAATAAAACATCATATTTATGTATTAATGTTAGTAATAAAATTTAAAACAGCGATTCATAGCTTTTACTAGTGGCGTACCTACCATGGGGCAGAGGGGGCGACGGCCCCCGGACCCGAAGCCATAGGGAGCCCTGCCACAAGCTACGAGTTTTTATTTTTTTTAAATTTCTCTGATACGAAGTTTTGTCAATAAAAATTTTTGATTTTGGTTAGTCTTTATTTTTATATTCAACAAAAAACCTTTTAAATTCCATGTAAGTAAGTATGTACTTATACAATGACAAATACTGAAGTGAGATTATATTAAGTAATAACACAACACCCACACTTTTTGGTACCGACTCAGACACATTAACTTCAGAAAATTTAAGATTTGGTTATTATAATTAGACACGGCTTTAATATATTTATTTTCATTTACTAGACTGCAAATAATTTTTTTCCTATTGAAGAAATTGTTCTTATTATCAATTACTCTATTATTAAAGTTTTTTTGGGGTAGGGGCCGGGGCCCTTCAGGTATCTTGCCCCCGGGCCCAAAATCTGACGTTACGCTGTTGGCTTTTACAGGTAGTGATTGAGATAGAAAGCTGATATTCTACTTATTTATGCGATATTACGAATAATAAAAGTAAGTAAAAAAAACTAAGCTGCACTTAATATAAATCGTATCTACATATTTATACGTGTTGTTTCGATGCGAAAATTTTTATGGAAAGTTTTACAACTATTCCACAAGTAATGAATGACCTCTTCTCTCTGATATTAGTCTTTAATAAATAATAAACGCTACTCAAAATCTATTTTGGTTGACAGCTGTCACATTCAAGTAACCACTTGGCTAACCCTTAAGCTTCACGTTATACAAACATAATTATTTTCGCTTGTTTACACTGTCAACGGGTATTGCAAGCTTAGTTCGATGCTCAAAGCTGTGCTCTTGGGGTAAGTCATTATTAGAAGTAGATGGAAAAATCAACATTGAGAAAACGCACTAGCAAGTTTCAGTAAACTTTCTAAACGTCTGATGAGCTTAAGATCGAACGTTGCGAAAAAAGCGCAATTGATGCTGCAGTTTGTTCTTTTTTCGTTTAGACAAACCCAATATGAGCTAAAAAAATTTAATTAAGAAAACGGTGAAAGTAAAACCGCGTGCCTTTGATTGATTCACAATTTACGTTATCTGCCATTAATTTCAAAATAATTACATTTTTCTTCTAGTGTGCGGAAAATGGGCTTTTCTAAACGAAAAACGTGTGCGGGAAGCCTATACTTCCCATACGCAGTGCGAAAAATAATAAAATTGCATTTTTTTAAACCACAGCAACAGAGGTTTGAAGCTTCATAGCAGCCTAGCATAAAATGTACAAATGACAACTATTACTGAATTTTTTTCAAAAATATTAGATTGGGACCAAAAAATCCAATTAAAACTATGACTTACTAAACAACGCCAGTAGAAAAAACGTTGTTCATAACACGTTTTCATTGATATTGAAGGAGCCTTTGACAAGGCCACCTTTGAAAGTATAAACTCTGCCTTACGCAGACTTGGTGTTGCACCTACTCTTTGTGAGTGGATAAAACACATGCTTGCAATGAGAGCAGTGCAATTTAACGTAGGAGACAGCTCAATTAGAGGTGTCGTGATGAAAGGCTGCCCACAGGGCGGAGTTCTGTCTCCACTGTTATGGAATACAGTGGTGGACAGCCTTCTAAGCTCACTCAATGATGCTGGGGTCTATACCATTGGATATGCGGATGATATCACCATCCTCATCACGGGGAAGTTTGAGGGCATGCTCTGCACCTTAATGCGGACGGCTCTTCGAATAACAGAAAAATGGTGTAATGAACAGTGCCTATCTGTCAAACCCTTGAAGACAGAGATGGTACTCTTCACAAAGAAAAATGAAGGTTGGACCCTTACGTACACCTCTCCTATTCAATACTTCTCTCAGATTCTCAGATAATGTCAAATACCTGGGAGTTATTTTTGACAAACAGCTGAACTGGGAGAAACACCTGAAAGCTAAAACAAACAAAGCATGCATGGCTTTCTGGCAGTGTCGCCGCGCTCTGGGTAAATCTTGGGGACTTTCCCCTAGAATTACCTTGTGGCTGTATACTGCCGTGATTAGGCCCATGCTATGCTATGGAGCACTTGTCTGGTGGCCCAGGGTCAGACAGGCTACGGCAGCAACCAAACTGGGACACGTGCAACGTCTCGCCTGTCTCAGTTCTACAGGTGCTATACGCTCAACCCCCACGGCCGCCTTAGAGGTGATCTTATGCCTTCCTCCACTTGATCTCTTTGTGGAGGAAGTAGCTGTGAGAACTGCTTTAAGGCTGCGCCACAAGGGGCTGTGGCAAACAGCAGGCAAGGGAGGCAGACACACCCGCATCCTGGATGAGGCAATCGTTAAGATTCCTCTTCTGGATGCTATGGTGGACTACCTTCCTTTACAATATGCATTTAATAGACACTTTAGTGTCTACGCGAATGCTGGACCAACCCAGCATATGGACATATCCATCTTCACCGATGGATCTAAAACAAAGCATGGAACGGGTGCCGGAATTTTCTCCGATGACCTAAACATGCGCCAGAGTATACCACTAGGCAAAATTGCCACTGTCTTCCAAGCGGAGGTAGTGGGAATAATGCATGGTGCAAATGCAATTCTTGAACGACAAATCAAGAACCAACGTATTGGTATCTACAGCGATAGCAGAGCCGCTTTACTAGCCCTAGGCAGTTGTAAAATCACCTCGGGAGTGGTACTGCGGTGTCGTGAAGCCCTCTACGATATCTCAAAAGATAATGCCGTCTCCCTTGTATGGGTGAAAGGACATGACGGAACCTACGGCAACGAAAAGGCTGATGAGATTGCGAGACTGGCCTCCGGACAACCTCTCTGGGGGCCAGAACCCGTAATTCCCATATCCCTGAAGACATTAAGCTTTATGCTATACCAAGAAACCTTAAAAAGCTTCACACGAAGATGGGTTAACACTCAAAGCTGTCGTCAAGCAAGGGCTGCTATTACGACACCCTCGCCAAAAACAGCCAAATACTGTGTGCAACTGTCCCGAAAGAACTTACGACTAGTTGTGGGTATCTTATCTGGACACTGCACCCTAAAGCAACACATGCACAGGATGGGGCTGGCGGACAGCCCAAACTGTCGTGCATGCAACGAGGACGACGAGTCGGCAGAACATGTCCTATGTCACTGCCCAGCTCTCGCAACAACCAGAGGATCCATGCTGGGGGACTTCTGGCCTAACATGGCCGAAATCAGCAACACTCCAATTGCGGATGTCCTCAAGTACATCCAAAAGGTTGGATGGCTTGGGTGACGTCCAATGTGGAGAGCTGCTGGGGAGGTAGTACAATGGGCCCACCTATTGTGGCCTAACTGCGCGTGAGGTAACTCACACTCCCAATTCCAAATCCAGAATCTAGAACACGTTTGGAAACGTGTTTTCTACACTTGTGTAATTACAGAACTAGCTATCAGTCTTTCTATAATTTTTTCACACTGCCTTGCCGAACTTGTTAGGAAAATAACTATTAAGAGTCGACTAAAGAGTCACCTTGTTTTTCACCGCTTTCTTAATTAAGTTCTTTTACTCTCGCTGTAGAATAAAATGTTGTAGTTCATAAAATTGTTTTTGTATGCAGAGCAAAATTGTCTAAGTTTGCGTGTGCAAATGGCAAACTTAAAACATTGACAAATAGTTTTAAAGCTGTAAGATAAAAGCATACTTTAAATTAATTTTACTTCAACATTTTATTCTGTGGCAGCAGCATAGAATTTTGGATGAGTTATACCGAAAACCTCCCTTCCTTTCAGTTTTCTGCTCATGGATTTTGATATCTGATTTATTGTACTTCCGCAAAAATATAAATCGATTTCCTTTGCCTTTATTGTCATTTTCTTCTGCTTCTGTTCATGCAGCATCCTAGACGCCGAAACTGAACTAAAATGCGGGCAGTTGGTTAGATAGCTACCACGTAGGTACAGAGCCTTCGTTAATTACTGACACCCACGTGACCTTAGGTCCGCAGTGACTTACGGAGTTTTAGATTTAGATGTTGAAGTCAGTTCAGGATTGGTACTCGCGGTAACTAAAAATTCCCTGTAAGTGTCACTGTCAACACTCAAAGTGAGGTTATGTATGTAAACAAGCAAGCCTTGATAAGTTAACCAACGGCTTGGGAATTTTTGGATAGAAAGCTTACCAACAGTGTAAGTTGGGTTGTCTATATTTTGTGGTCACGTGGATATCAGTAATTAATGAAGGCTTTGTACAAAACACAACGGTAAAACAGCGCTAAAGTATTATAAGTATTTATAAGCTTAGTAGCTGTTGGATCTACAGTTTTAAGTGAAACTTCTTTGGCGGCGGGTGAAACATGCAAGCACTGTCATTTAGAGGGTGCGCGGCCATCTTTCCTGCAAGTAAGCCTCGATGCGTCAGTAGTTCAGTACGCAATTTGATTTATAATATATTTAATAGAAGACTGAATTACTTTTGAATAATGATACCTTCCTACAAAATCAAAAAAATATTAATTTAAAATCTCAATATTGACTATTAAAACATTAATAACATTTGCATATGAAAATAAATTAGAAATTGATAAAATTTCCTTGTAAATTCAGTAAACGGTAAAAAGTTTAATTCATAAAAATATTTTTTCTTCGTAAAACTATATCTTACCGACATATTCTTCTTAAGTGCGTTATTTGCTATGCAAACAAATACGACCTGTTTTTGCAGCGTTCATATCGAGTTCCGCTTTGGTTTTTAAATAAAGCCAATTTTATCACGAGGTCGGTCATGTATGTTGCGAAACGATTAATATCGAAACATTCCATTAGATAATATACTGCGCGTGGGATACTAGCAGCCTACTTGTTCGACAGGTAATACAAACTAGCGGAACCCGTAGTCTACGCCTCACGCTTTTTTGTAACTTCTTTTAAAATGTAATAAATAAGCTTTGTCGAGATGCAAGATATGTACTGAGTGCATCCCGTAATATTGTATATTTTCAAATACGCAAAGTTAGCAACTGAACTGAACATGTGTAACTACTAAGTAAGAATGTCGTGATCGACATAAAATATTTGTTTAAATAAATTTACCTATTTTCCCTTCAAATTTTCAATTTTAATTTTCACATTTGAAATTTTTTTTAACTGTAAAAAAGAATGTCTGTGTGATATGCCAAGTACTTCTTAAGATGTTTGTGTTAAAAAACGCTTAGTTTGAACAATTTGCGATCTCGGAATTTTTATTGATAAAACAGTTCGGTACCGATGAAAAGGGTCGCAAATGGTCGTGATTTATAGCAAATAATGTATAGATAAATATTAAGCGTAGACATCTACTTTTGCTTATTTTGTATCAACAACTGTACGGGTCTATAAAGGAATATGCGCCTTATATAACAGGTGGAAAAGATGCGGTTTAAATGTATCGATAGTTATATGTTAGATGTATGTTTGCGGGTTTCGATGTTTATGTAAAAGTCACGTAGGACAATCGGGATCACGAAGCTGCGATGCCGGCGCAATGTATTAATTACATCATTATACCTTTTTAAATAAATTTACTAATAATCGTTTGTGAAGAAAAGCGTGGGTCGTAGTCCAGGGTTTCTGGTCGTTTTATAAATGAATTTGCGATTGCTTTAATTCTTGCTATTGTATTCTTAAAGGCAAGCGTCAGTGAAGTGGGGTTTCATTATTTGTAAACATAACCCTAACATCGTCAAAACACAACAAACAAAATCAAACCGGTTTATCCCCATTTCATAGCCGCAAGGAAAACCAATCGTGCTGTGTTTATTATAAAATCATGAGCATAGATAGTTTGTCATGTTGTTTGACATCTGTTTGTCCAATTACTGTTTTCACCTGTCTATATTTTAAGTATTACACTATTTTTAATGATAGTGTATGATGTTAAGGCCGCGTTTGGCTTTGCTATCGCTAGAGAGAACAGATAGAGCAGATAAAGCAGTCACGTGATGCATAAACGCTCGGAGTGATAGAACGAAGGCGAACGCGCGTGAGAGCAATCTTGGCGGGAGTTTCATCAAAATCTTAACCTTTTTGAGTCGTGCGTTTTTTAAAATGGATGCGTTCGGCGAAAGAATTTATTTTTTTGCTCAAGATCTTTTATTTAGAAATAGACCTAGAAGAAACAATACTTTTGGAAAAAAAATAGTTTTTGTGCAGGTAACCCCGGTACAGATTTCGAAAACCAATTTGGTATTTGGCTAATTTAGAATGTTTTAGGTGTTTTTGTGATTTTTTTGGCTAACTGTCGTTATTCAAAATTCCATAACTTTAGTCCAGTAGCTCATCCATTTGGCACCAGTAAATCAACAGTTTCTTTTTTTAGAAAAACACGAGACAACAGATGTATTAAAGACCTAACTTATTTAACAAAAACACCGTGAAAGCGCGCCAACATCTTGACAAAGATCGCAATTGTGATGCGCAAGCAGATCATCTGTAACAGCTCGCTCGCTCCGCTCGGAGAATGTTGAGAGTTCTCGAAGGATGTCTCTGTGCGATGCCGAACGCGCCGGATTATTCTCGAAGTGCGATGAAAAACGCGACGGAACAACTTGAGCGCGCTCAGAGTGATCTGCAAAGCCAAACGCGGCCCTAGTAACACATTGTGTGATGCGATGTGTCCTCGTCGGAGTGTGTTTTGGTAATGAGTTACTAATAGATTGTGCTCCAATTATACAAACAAATAGTATACACCTTAATGTGCTTATAACTATAAAATGCTATCATGGTGTGCTGTACAAACAAATCTGAGCCGTATGTAATACACGCGTAAATAAGCGGGTTGTAGTAGTGGGGGAATCTTTCCACTAAAATCTGAGACAGGAGGAAGGGATCCGGAATTCATATGTAGGTTGTTAGACTATTGGCGGACTACGTGGCTTGTTGGTGAAAACTTTTAAAAGCACAGTAGTGGCGTTTTACGTTTTTGTTTACCTACAGGTTGAGTCAACCCTTTGCGTTTTCTTATTTTGAATGTATCATTGGGAAGTTATTAACTATTTTTGCTAGATGTATGTTGTGAAGGTCTCTCTACAACAACAGTTAAATTGAACTCGAAGTTTTAGTCTCTTAAGGTTTGAGATTAATAAATATTTATCTAAACTACTCAAAAGAATTAAGGGGTCAAAATTTGATATGCTTGAAGTTTTTTTAGGGCCGATGGCATTTTCATGGTAATAAATAAACTTGGCGTACGCATTGTCGAAACATTTATTTTAATGAAATGCTATAAAAATTGGATATCATCTTAACATCTACCACATCATTGAACACTATATTAAAGTGAACCAGAAACTAAACTGAAAACTCATATCAAAAAAGTAATATTCTTAAGAATTCACAATAAATTCCTGGGGAATACGTCGCCATTCTTCAATGAGAACTTGTTCCAGTTCTGCCAGCGTATTTGGAGGGTGTAGACGCTTGCGAATACGTTGTCCGAGTTGATCCCATAAATGCTTTATGTGATTAAGGTCAGGACTGAGTGCTGGCCATTCCATAGTGGCTATGTTATTCTGGCCAAGATACTCAGTGACTACTCTAGCCGTGTGGGGACGAACGTTATCCTGCATAAATAAAAAACCTTCTCCCACGGCAAGCGCTTGAGGCAGGACATGTTCTTCAAGGACTTCATTAATGTACCTTTCTGCCGTGAGAGAGCCATTTCTGATGACAACAAGTTCAGTGCGGCCGTTTATTGAAATGCCGCGTCATACCATTACTGAACCACCGCCAAAATCCACGACCTCCTTAACACATGCTGGTAAAAAACGCTCGTTTGGCCTTCTCCACACCCTAACTCTACTATCATTTGTCCATAACTTGAACCTTGACTCGTCTGAAAACATCATTCGACTCCACTGCCTCAATTGCCAATGTTCATGTTCACGTGCGAAGAACATCCTTCTTTCTTTGATGCTTTCTGGTTAACTTTGGCTACTGCTCTGGGCGTCTAGATCTCAAATTGATTTCCCGAAGTCGATTTCTTACCGTTTAGTCGCTTATCTGAACATGCCTGGCTCTGGAAAGGTCGATTTGAAGACCACGGGCGGTTGTCGAACGGCTGCGAAGGGCTTGAAGTCTTAAAAATTGGTCGTCTAGTAGGCTAGTTGCTCTGTGGCGACCCTGTCCAGGCCTCCTGGTGACAAGACCAGTCTGTTGGTGACTCTGCCAGAGCCTCCACACCACAGACTGGCTTACATTGAGTTCTTAAGCAACACTTCGCTGCACTCTACCTTCCTGTAGTAAGGTAACTGCTCTTGACAATTCTACTGGATTCAGGTGTCTTCTCATTGCTCGTTTGACCACAAGACACCAATATTTTGCGGTTGTACTAAAAAACAGCCGTCTTGCAGTAATTAAAATCTTATGCAAATTTTGTTACAAAACAAACTTGTTTATTTACAGTTTCTAAGAAACGCGGAAAAAACAAAAGAACGCAATAAAACATTGTAGCTGAATACTTGATTGATGGAATATATCAACACCTATCTTCTAGCTGATATCATAAGAAAGATATACCTTCTGAAAAAAGTGACCCCTTAATTCTTTTGAGCAATGTATTAAAAATTTATTAATAATGTTTCATCATGTGCCTACCACACAATCAATTCAAAATGTTTGAGATTAAGTTGTAACGCTAGGAACAAACATCCTGTTATTCTACTGCACCTTTGCCGTTACATAAAACTTTATTTTATATCTACTAAACTACTAAAGTATGGGCGCCGGATTAGCGCAGCAAGGGCAATGAAACGAGAACTCGTGACTCACATATGCGGTAGCTTTCATCCTGTAGATTTGATTTATTTGCACCTTTTATAATTTATCTTATTTGCGTGATTACTACAATTTGCAAAATTATGCAATATACATCATTAGAATCAGCACGAATCAAGCTACAATTTAACACCAATACTTTTGTTTTGTAACCGCAATACTTTAGCAGATATGACAGTGTTACATGTGGTAGAAGACTCTTCAAAATAAATATCCATCAAGAATAGCTAATTATATCCTCTGATACATTCATAATCAAACAAGGCGTATGGCTTGAATCAGCTTAAGTATAAGATATAAGACTAAGCCCATGCAATTTTTGCATTTTTTTGCAAATTAACATATTATTTCTACTAATAGATAAAAGACCGAGATTCCGAACCAGAGTCTTAACTTATTAGCTAAATGTAAAGGCAAGTTATTATAAAGAGGAACAGAGAAATGACTAGAAAACAGTATTACAGTTGTTGTTGCTTAACAGCTCATATCTACTGGCTTTCACATGCATTTACTGAGATTAAATCTTTACTCTTCTTCTTAATATAGCCGTGGTTAGTTTAGCGTTACTGCTGTAACTTTAGATGAATTAATTAACAAAACGTTGTTGTGCTAACACCAACTTGCTGGCAGCTGCGGTATTTGCTTTTGCTTCATTTAGATTGACAGTGGTGTTCTTGCCCCAGCCATTAACCTCGTCCAGTCAGCTTGTTTTATGTCCAATAGAGTTTAGTTTTTCTTTCTATACAAAATCCACACAAATTGCATGTAATGTTTATTAAAATGTTATGAGAAAACGCGCCTACATGTTTTATTTTAAAACGAATGCCCATAATATGATCATTATCTTACAGAAACCGTATAATCTATAGTTTTTTTGCTCATTTTGTATTTCATTCCATAAGTTGTTTAAAGCGTTAGCGTTATTATTATTCTTTTTAGTCGAACATGCACTACGGAGACATCAACTGCTGTGGTTATTAGCGCCCATTTAACAGGTAAAGGCGGACAAACACCCATGACGAGGCCGGAACTCGAACCCGGCACGTTTTGGCAAAGCAGCATCGAAACCAGCGGCCTTTACCGCTGATCTATCGAGCGTTCAGAGTTGTTATTTAGTGTCATTTTCGCAAAATTTCCTTAACGCAGCTGCATAACGTAGCCAAAATATGCCAGTTTCCTTTCTTTGACAGTCTTGGGGATTTCTCTGTTGTTTTTCATACGCTGAAGGACTGCTTCATATGTTACATGCTGTACCTATGAAATTTTGAGCAAAGTGTGATAACACCGTAACTGGGATGCTAATCGTTTACATGCAGCTTCTGCGAGAGTCCAGAGAACACGTAGCACCTGAGTACCCGAGTTCGATGTTGCAGATTTAAATTTAGATTACAGAGTGTTTTCCTTTGCTGGTTAAACGCACTACATGCTGTTTCAACACAGACTTTATTTCGCGTATGTCCCATCTCTCGTTTAACCTACATCCCAAGTAATTGAACGATTTGACTGTGTAAAGGTGTTTAATCTATGTAGAAATTCACATTTATGCTGCCAGTTTTACAGATTAAAATCACTTTGGTTTTTGCCACACACTATACCATAATTTACACTGGTCTGTGTCACTCAGTTATTAACCTTTGCAACCCTTCTGCACTATTTACCAATAGAACCGTATCGTCTGCATATCTCATATTGCTGATGATCTTGTAACAAGTCAACCCTCCTCTGAACTGAAGGTGCCGCAGAAGTTGAACTAGCCTGGATAACTCAGAAGCCAGGATTCGTAGAAAATAAACAAAACACTGTGTTTAAAAAATATATACAATGTTTATTGCCCTTATCATACAATTGCTAATACATTTATGTGTACCTAATATAGTAAAAGTTATTATTTAATTGAAAAAATTAAATTACAGCAGAATATTAAAAATATCCTTCGAAAACATGACGCCACTGGTGACAAATTGGTACTCTTGTAGAATATCTCACCCGCAGGTTTCTGTCAGCACATTTAGGATTGTGGGTAATGCGAAAGCATCCTAAAATAGTTGCTAATTTGATATCACTGTAAATATAATGGTTAAAACTAATAGAAACAGACTGGCTCATTTTGTAAAATGTTTGTTTAAGGTTTTTGCGGTGTCGTGGCTTTACAAAAATAAAGACAACTTCTGGAAAATAAGTCGTTAACTTGAAATGGGATATTCGCCTGTCCTAACTCAAAACCAACCACACAAATACAAATTCGTCATCCTCAGGCTAATAAAGGTTAAAACATCGTAAAATACTTGGTTACAAATTTTTTCAGTAATTGCCGAAAAAAAATTGTATTCTACATTAACAAAACTCCTACCAATGTTAATGTTAATGTAGAATAATTTTTTTTCGGCAATTACTGAAAAAATGTTGTAACCAAATATTTTACGATGTTTTAACCTTTATTAGCCTGAGGATGGCCAATTTGTATTTGTGTGTTTGGCCGAAACATGTCGCAATTATGATGTTTTGTTGATTAAACAATTTTTCTGTGGAGAAGACTTTGTGTTCTGTTTTTCGCCGTATCATATCCAACTCCACTTTAAGATGGATTTCTACTCTAATAATAAAATAGGATAGTTACCTCTCGAAAGTGAAGTAAACATATAGTTTTAGAAGTTTGCAGGTTAAGTTTAGGTTAGGTTCTTTGAATAAGAATTTTCTAACTGGTACAATAAATCAGGATTCAGTTGCATAAATTCAACAAGTTAATTCTGCACAAGCATTCTGGTTTTATACCCTTTGACGTTTGCTGGGAGGTTTGATGCGATGCGTGATTCTCCAAAGAACGGTGATCCGACGGGATCACTCCTCCACTTGCAGAGCCACCAGCGCGTTTTCTTGAAAGTGCCACAACAAAAATCATTCTGATTTATAAAAATTGTTATTACTTGGTTGACTTTTTATATTCTCTCCAATTATTACAACTCCATCTGCTGTCCCATCTAGAGATTTTTTGAAAAGGTTTTCGGAGAACGCGTTGAAAATCATCGGAGACGATACGCATCTTTGTAGAACGCCTTTGCGGATGTGAAATTCTTCCGATATTCTGCTATTCTTCCAGTGGAAATTGGCGATGATTTTAATATCTTTATTATTTATTCCCGCGGCTTGTAATGTTTTTATTAATGTCCCGTGTTAAACTCCGCCAAGTCTTTTTAAAATCAATGAAATATTCAATGTTTCGTCATTTAGGTGCATAATTTGAGTTTTAAAGTGCATATTTTCTCTGCATACTTGTACTATAATACATCCGCTCTTTATATTATAATCAATGCTTGAATAAATTGCGCATCTCTACACTATATATTTTTTGCGTAGTATTGTAACCACAGCAGTACTTTTCCAAATTCAAAAATCATTATCTAAAAGATAAATTTATTTTAAGTTTTTGTAATATTAATTCAAGACATGTTTCATAAGAAAATATCGAACTCTGCAAAATCAACAAAGTTTTATAAAAGCAGAGCAGAACGTAGTACACATTTATTGCAAAGATTGAATTTTGTGTATTGCATTGCTCAGTTATTAAGTAGTTAGTAATTTTAGATAACGAAATAAGTTTATACAACCCACTTCATTCCTAATGTAAGTCAATTTTTTTTAATCCAATTATTACAATCAAAACTTTTCGTTACTGACTTTAAATAGTCAACCATTATGGATTGGAGGGCAGTTGTACAGTTACATATTTAGTAAGTTAGGCAGTTACGAAAGTAGGCAGTTACAGTTGCACAGTTATACGTTTAGTCAAGTTACAGTTGAAGTTGTAAAGCACCAACAATATGAGATGTAATCTGATAGTACAAATTGTCCTCCCAAGGGTATGACTGCAGCTACAATTGCAGTTGCAAAATATTTGTATTAAAAGGTATTGAGTAAGTAAAACTAGATTGTTATAAAAGGGGTAAGTTATAATCATTGTAATTGCATCATTATATCTATATTATATTATAATATATGTTATTGTTACTAATGGATTTTATTTATTTATTTGTTAATAATTTTCTTTTTGAGCATTACAATTTATATGACTGCTACAATTTAAATGTATAATAATGAAGAAAATAATTTAGGTTTCAAACTCGCTTGTCAAATTTATAAATATCGTATATTTTTAATTTATTACAGTATTGTAAAGGATATTTTTTTATCAGTTTTTATTTCAATCGCTCCAAATTTATGACGTATTTAAACACGCACGTAAAAAAACAATTTGAAAGTGATCGTAAAGCACACGGGACATTTCCATTATTTTCTATTAAACGCCCACACCTTTTCGTGTATTGTATTGTTGGTTGTTTTTCTGGAATAAGGGAAATTGGTTCACCGTGTCACACATATTAATGTGGCGCAAAATTGCGAAGTTATATGGTCATACATGTACATTTCAATAACATCATGATAAAAATAAACGTAACTGTGAAATATAAAATGTCACGTGTACAAATTTAAACGAATAGGAATAATAATTTATTTGAAGAGGTGAACATACAGAGTGTTAATAAAATATGGATACAAGCTTATATCTCAATAATTTTACGTTTTCGAAAAAAACCTCGGACACAAAAATATTTACTTTTACGGATGTTTTGGTGTACTCGACAAAAATGTTCCCCTTCCCTTTTGAAGTAGTGACGTAATCAAAGTTTTCTTTAAATGATACTATACATATATTTTAAATTTCGGTTTGAAGTATCTTATGACATTTTCTCTATAGTAGTATAAATTTTTTAAGGTTACATTAAAAAAAATTGAGATTTTGTCATTTTTTACTTTCGATTATCATGAAATTTTAAATCGAGAGGTAAAAGAGGAAAAAAACTATACTTTTTAATATCAACAACTCGTTTTCTGGCATTTACGTGATTTTAACTACGCCTATCAATTAGCTCTGGTTAAAAATTTATTTTTTTCTGTGACGGGAAAAAAGTTTAACATTTTGTCTCTCTTGACAGGTACTAAAGTATCACTTTTTATGAAATTACTTTTTTCCCGGGGAAACATTAAAAGTACAGTTGTTAAACGTGCATTGCATGAAGTTCTTTTTCCCAGGAGGATTTGAAATTTGTGCTACATTGGAAATTTCTTCAGCAGAAATGTCATTTTCTGCCAAGGATACAACTGCTCTTGATGTACCTGGTCGGCAATTTGGTGTTACTTCAGCTGCTGCATTTTAACACGTTTGAAATACTTTGCTAGCAATTTCTGTCCTTTGCGCTACCGAGTCATCAACATACCCTTCTGCGACAGTTGAAGACTTCCAACCGCCATGTTTCTTTAATGTCAACAAGTCTCCTCCAGATTCCACAAGAAGAGTAGCTGAAGATCTTCGAAATGCATGATCCGTGTATAAGTTAGCATTTTCTAGTCCAAGAAAATTGGCTACTGTTTCAGGTATCTTATAAAACTGATTTTTACCCACAACCTGATTAATACATTTCCCATTGCGGTATGCATAAAAAAGGCGGCGATCTTTTGCTGCTGGTGGGCAAAGGGCTATGTACATTTTGTAAAATTTAACATATTCTTCAGTGACTACAAATCTCCTGCTTACATCATTTTTCGTTTGATTTATTTTCACTACTAGTAAAGTTCCTGAATCTTCTATGTCATCTAATGTTACCTGGCTTATTTCACAAATTCGACAAGCTCCCGAAATTCCAAATACTACAACAACCTTAGTCATTAAATAAACTTCATCAGGGGCATTATATAAAAAATCTTTAATTTGTGTCCTCGTGAAAATCTTTGATTTCTTGGGCCTGTAACCTTTCCCATTTTGCTTCAGAAATATGATTAACTTGACATATTTAGAAATATCCACATTAATATTAGCTTGTAATGTACTTTTAATCATTGAATAAGTCGACCACACTATTGATGGCTTTTGTTGTTGCGCCAGTTCAGCAAAATACGCCAATAACGCTGTTTCCGAAAAAGAACTGCATTTCTTTTTCAATTTCCATTCCATAAATCTTGAATATGCGTTTTCGTAAATTTTTCGCGATTTACTTGGCAATAGTTTCAAAGATGCTTCTTTTGCCGCTTCTACTAATTCCGGTGGAGTAAAAGAAAACTCAGAATCGGAATCGCTGTCCATTATTGCACAAGAATAACATTCAAAAGAACTAAATTAGCAAATCTATTTTTATTCGACAACTAACGTGACAGTTATTTGATTACTAATGTTTCGTTACCTAGCAACGTCAATTGCCGCTACAACAGCTTACTAGCACAGTATACTTATATATAAGTATACTGTGTTACTAGTTTAAAAATTCAAATTCCACGTTGACCAATTTTCCGACTTTATTATATATGTTTTTCAATATATTACATTTTTTCCCGTCACGGAAAAAAATAGTGTATTATACACAGGAAAAAAGTAAGATTTTAGCTCTCGTTGTGAGTGTCAAACAGACACCTCGAGCTAAAATCTATTACTTTTTTTCCTTCTATAATAAATATCTATTATTCATTCTTCGCATATTTTTGATAGCTTCCCAAATAAAGTTAATATAGTCATTTTTGTCCAGTCCAACATCCGAAGCGGAATTTGTAATTCGCCGATAGGCGCGCCGCCGGCCTGCGCTTACCTTACTTTGGTGGTACAGGTAGTCGCTGCTTCTATGGGTAGAACTTCGTGTATGTTTTGTGGGGTAGAGTTACGGTACGGAAACCAATTGAAGAGGCTATTGCAAATTCAAATTTCCGCTGCTTGTTTTCTTAGAAATCTAATACTCCCTGAACTGTACACCGTTATAATTATTAAATGTTACACTTTTGCAAATACGGCAACGGCAAGTATTAATTTTACTGTGGCGCATTCTGTGAACTTGGATGAATGGAATGGAAGGTTATAATTATAAAATTTACACGTTTGCAAATACGATAAGTTTTAGTATGGAAAATTCCACTCGAAGTCCACACTTCAGCGTTTTGTGCTTTTGTTTCATCCGTTAAAGCAACCTCTGTAATTATTGATTAGAAAGCGAATGAAGTAAATGTGGTTCTATTTATTTCATTAAGTAAGGGTTAAATTTAAAATTAATTGTAAAAAAACATGCAGTGTAAACAGCTTTGAAATGGACTGTTCAAATTCACTAATTGTTTTTTTTTAATATTCCAAAGATTTTTTAACGCATTAACAAGTAATATTTGCACATACCGGAGTTTTGTTGACGCAATTCGATTGAATAATCAAAACAATCTGTGTTGAATTTATTCTCAAAACAATGGATACAGAGGTAGTTTTATCAAATGAATTGAAATTAATACTGTCACAAGAATGCAAAAATGCTGAAATTATCGGAATTGTTCTTATGTAACCTTAAAATCTGCTAACCACCATAAAGAGAAATGCCATAAGGTACAGGTACAGGAAACTAAAAATATTTACATTAATTTAAAAAAACCTCTATGACGCCACTGCTTCAAAAGGGGAAACGGCCATTTTTTCAAAGTACACCAAAACATCTGCAACAGCTAATATACTTGTTGACGTGTTCCAGGGTGTTTTCGAAAAACGTAAAATTAATGCGATATAAGCTTGTGTCTATATTTTATTAAACACCTGTATATGTTTAAAATAATGCAGAAATAATAATATTGTTTTCCTCAGTAATATTTAGTTCTGGGAAGAACAACAGCGTATACTTTAACCAATATTGTTCACATGAAAATTATTAACAAAAAAATGCAATCGAGGAACCCAAAAGAAAGTTTTTAGAAAATGTCTGCTGTGGGTATAGGTGGGTGGGTGCGAGTTTGTTTGGTGAGTTACTAGTTTGCCACTTGTATTGTGATTTTAAAGTATGTTTGTATGACATCATCCTAGTTAATCTGCAGCTGTTCTAAAACATCAATAAACAGACTCGATCGCAATCATAACAAAAATGAGGGCATCTACTATGAAGCCTCGATGTGTAATCTGCACACTTCTACTTCAAAGTAATTTGAGAGTTTACATTGTGAACACTTTATTCTAATTAATAAACTGTTTTTAATAATTCTATAATAAATTGTGCTTTTAAATGTTATTACTGTTATTAGATATTGGCGTTCTACACAGCACAACTTAATAAACGTTAACGGAAATTTCTAAAATATTACGAAGGCTAGAATTGCCTTCTACTAATCGACTCGATCGCAATTATAACAAAAATGAGGGCATCTACTACGAAGCCTCGATGTGTGACCTGCCCACTTCTACTTCAAAGTAATTCGAGAGTTTACATTGTGAACACTTTATTCTAATTAATAAACTGTTTTTAATAATTCTATGATAAATTGTGCTTTTAAATATTATTACTATTATTAGATACTGGCGTTCTACACAGCACAACTTAATAAACTTTAACGGAAATTTGTAAAATTTTACGAAGGCTAGAATTGCCTTCTACTAATCGACTCGATCGCAATCATAACCAAAATGACGGCATCTACTATGAAGCCTCGATGTGTGACCTGTCCACTTCTACTTCAAAGTAATTCGAGAGTTTACATTGTGAACACTTTATTCTAATTAATAAACTGTTTTTAATAATTCCATAATAAATTGTGCTTTTAAATGTTATTACTATTATTAGATATTGGCGTTCTACACAGCACAACTTAATAAACGTTAACGGAATTTTGTAAAATTTTACGAAGGCTAGAATTGCCTTCTACTAATCGACTCGATCGCAATCATAACAAAAATGACGGCATCTACTATGAAGCCTCGATGTGTGACCTGTCCACTTCTACTTCAAAGTAATTCGAGAGTTTACATTGTGAACACTTTATTCTAATTAATAAACTGTTTTTAATAATTCCATAATAAATTGTGCTTTTAAATGTTATTACTATTATTAGATATTGGCGTTCTACACAGCACAACTTAATAAACGTTAACGGAAATTTGCAAAATTTTGCGAAGACTACCATTGCCTTTTACTAATACAAACAAATAGCGCAAAGGTAATTATCTTCTTTGCATCAAAGATTTTACTGGTCTGATGGATAGCAGTACATACAAATAAGTTGAGGCATGTAGAAAGCATCCGTGGGCCATTATTTACGAGCCACTCCACTCCGGAGATTGAACATTTGCAAAAATATTTATGTGGTAAAATTTAGACAGACGACGCTAGTTAAGGACCGAAATGTTTGGAGAGAACATGATTTAGTAACGAAATGGCGAGGAGTGAAATTGCAAACGGAGACAAAATATTCGAAGGATTATTAATTTCCAAGCAAGATGTGTTCCAACATAGTTTTATAAAGCAATGATATCAGGGTATAAATAAGAGAAAATTCACAATTTAAATTTATGTTTCAATTTACCAAATAGGTAATTAGGTGTAAAATTAAAAACCAAATGTTTCTGTAATTTTTTGCCAACAATAAATTTGTGAAATACACATTAATGCGCATCAGTACGTAGAAAAAAGAATGGTTATAATTCAGTTTCGGTTCACAAAGTGTTAATCAATGAAAGTGCTTCTGCTTCGTTAGTCCCTCGTAAAACAATTTAAAGCTACATTCATAAATATCATGCTGGCTTTTCCCCTAGACTTCCTCGTCATGTTTGTATTAGATTTCGAAAAAAAACATTTCTAATCTATCACTGTCTATTAATGCAAACCCATCCAGCATGTTTTGTAGAGCTAACTTTGGGGAAGCCCCCGCCTACGCGTGCGTGCGGTTGTTTACAAACAAGTCTATGGTAATGCAGCGGAGGGTGGACAGACATCAATCATTTCAAGACACGAGGAAATGTTATTAAAATAATCTTAAAATTAGGTATAAATTGTTCCGTCTCTAACAATAACGCTACCTTGATCTTAATCCAGTACGCGCAGCATCCTGAATTACGCTCGCTTTTGTATATTTTAATATCGGCTGCTTGTCTGTATAGTAAATCGTTTTGTTTGCAGCAAGTACGCCGCGCCACCGTAGACATCTCAATTAAGAGCGAGGCTAGAACAGAGATTGTCTAGCCTTAAAAAGTAAATGAGATCGTCAGACCTGCTATGTACAGCAGTTATAACGATAAATATGTCAAGGACAGACATTTCATAAATTCTTAGTAGGTTATTTTGATGAAATTGTGTGTGAACCGTCAAGATTAGTACAAATCTTTTTGTTACATTAATGAAATTTAGGGTGGCGCTTGGTAAATTATTACGCCTATATGCATGCATCTGATGGAGGAGTTTGCCGTATTTGGTGGTAATCTTTTGGAATGGCCTGTCAGCTTAATTTGATGTATCAGTTTGAAATTCAGAAACATTCCAGGTAATTGTTATTACTGGGAAAACACTCGGAATATCTTAAGGCTGCCAGAATGTGGTTCTACTAAAATATCATAAAACGTATCAGATATGTTATGGTCATACAACACGAAAAAATTAACGGGCATCAACTTTAACACATGTATTTCACGTTTTTACTCATTACGTATAAAGCTTGCAACAATTTTATCGAAATCATAGAAATAGTTGCAATAAGGAAACGTCGTGAGAAACATTCAGAATAATAGTGCAGAAGTTATACCTATCATCAAAATAAGTTGATATAAACATGGGTCTGTAAAGGCACACACAGCCTCCTGAAGATGGAAGATTATCATTTCATTGTCGATAACTTTCGCAATAGTTTTCGACGTATTTTCGTCCTAACCCTAACTCCATAAGAAACATAAATACTCTGTATTTCGACGTGATTCGGACTGCACTGGTTTTTCATGGGCTGCATAGATCTGACTGCGCGCAGTTTTGAATTAAGTTTTGAAATTATACATTCAACAGCAAGCATTAGCATCTCGTAAAAAATAACAGCAGTGATCTCAACTCAAAACAATATACTGTGTTTTATCTCTCTACAAATCGTAAAAGGTATTACAATTAGAAAATTAATTAGATATAATATTCTTCGTAACTATACACAAAGACAAAATTCAATTATGGTTTCGCACAATATAGAGAAAAATAATACTATCGCCTAAACGCTTTCTATGGCATTGTATATTATTTACGGAATCTAGAACGTATTTTAGATGCCGAAGTTGAACGCTAAGGTTTCCCGAAATAACGCTCTAAGTATTGTTTCAAAGAGCAGTGATCAACTCGAAAGCTCAATTTAAAGCAATCTCAGGATTCTAAACTTTCTAGATGGTTGTTACTAGCGGATTTTTTTTTCACAATATTCAAATTTCAAATAACTTTTAAAGTATTTGACGGGTTCTCCAGACATAATAGAAACGGACTTTGTTTTAGCAATATACGAATTTGAGGCCAGACCAGGAGGGCTGGTGCATTCAACGGAGTGCAAATGTGAAATTCCTTTAGAATATCTCGGGAACTCTAAACTCGAAGTAGCTTGACGGAACTTCGGTAAAATATTACAAGCGCATGAAAATTTGTATTTCACCGGCGAATGGTAAAGTTTTACTGCCGGATTGAATTCCTCCGGAATCATTACAAACGAATTGCGTTTTCACAATATTCAAATTTGCAACCTTTGTTTTTTTCTAAATATTTTAGAATATTACAGTTTTTAAAAATTTGTTTAGAAAATGTCATCCTTCATTTAAATATACCCAAAGGGTATTATTTTTTTGTTGTTGTTTTCAAAAGCATTTTTGTAATAATATATTACCAACCATGTCTATTATAAGATTGCACCACTGCATAGTAGTCATATTATAAGAACATGATACGTGATACCAAATAGTGTAAACACTGTAGGAAGCTTTCACGTAAAATTAATAGTATAAATTTTTGGAGGAAGTTTTTTATTGGTTCAATTGCTGGCTATAAACAGAGCAAGTGCTAAAAAAATGCAACCAACAAATTACTATAATACTGGGCCACTTAAATCTTTGTTAATAACACCGCCGAACTGCACCCACCTTACTTCTGGCAGTTCATGTAGTAAATAATTCTAATTACTTACCTGTCCTTACTTATACGTAAAAAGATTACAAGCACGTATAGGAATGAAATTATTAAATTTATTGTGAAATATAATATTAAAATGTAGAGGGGGTTGCGTTTTAATAGATAGATAGATAAGTAGTGATAGTACTTAAGCATATCTTAATGTAAGCCAGCATTACGGAAAAACTATTTATCTCTCCGACTGCGGCTCACTGTTATTTAGCATAGATAATACGATTCTCCCGCCCAATCGAGTAAAACACAATGCGTGCGCATAGTATTGGAGAGGCGTACAGAAGGAATTCAAAGGCCGATCGAGGCGCTGGAGCATTTTACATTTATTTTGTGTCTAAGTTTATTTATTAATATTAAATACATAAAAATGGTAGTGTAGCAATCACAAACAAGAGAGCAAGAACTTTACAGAGACTTTTTTTATTTTATGACTTAGATGTTTAGATAATCGTTGATAAGAGCGTGACCCATTTTGATTCCGTCACGAACTAGTTTTAGTCCTACGAAATATGTAGGTGCCGACAAAGAAGCTTCACGTCAAGAATATGGGTACAGGTACAAATTGATATTAACAGCAATTGCTACTATTAAATTTAAGACAAAATTATCCCGTTTTACTTGAGCGCTTCTTGTATGCACACTTATTTTATTGTTATTTATGTTAATGTACGTATCCATTTCAAAATTTAACAACACATCTATAAATGAAAAGATATAAGGATGTGCTAAATAAAATCAGGAATTAAATTTCGAATGAAGTAATGTTAGTGGTTTTACAGAGAGACACTATTTTGCGCCCAAATTTTTGGTGAAACTTGGCCCTCTTAATCAATGTACCGTGTCAACCACAATATAATCAGAAAATTGAGTTGTTTTGCTACCGGTGGGTTGTTCACGTCCAAAATCGTACACATAACACTCGCCTACTTCTTATGCGGGTAAAAAAGTTAAACCAAACAAATGTTTTAACCATTTTCCAATTTAAAATCCTTTTTCTTTGTAACTCTTCTGCCAATCCCTGTTTTTGTATTTGGCGCCACCTACAATTTAAAAATAAATAAATAACATAATAATCCAATTCAACAAAACTATAATTAACACAGATCATAAAACAGCAATGCCTTATAAACTTACAGCGACTGTGAGAGGTGGAAGCGGCAATGTACAATGTTAACTGTGGCCAGACATTTTTTACAGCTACGTGAATAACTTTCTCAAAATCAAAACAATTTTTTTTGGCTGGAGAACAAGTTGTATTGCTGCACACTTGTTTTTTGTCACACGTAAAGCACCTTCGTAGGAGATTGTTACTTTATTTTATAACAAAACAAATACGACTAGAATGAAATAGCCGTTTTCCATAGCATGGATGGTAAAAAGGTATGTACAAAGTTTGGCCGCATAATCAAATGTACTATTCATAAACAAAATTTCTTTTTTGCACATGTAGTCAATGTTAGTTGAGCATAAAAAAACCACAATGTTTTCATCTATGTAATTACATAATACAACATTTCTGTAAGTATTCTTAAAAAACAATTCTGAAGTTGCGAACACAACTCCAGGATTCGCCCACCCCACTTATGCCGGCTCAGCACACTTAGTGCTTTTCACGTGTCTAAACATGCCCAACCCCAAAAAACACAACTTAACTACCGAGCTCGTCTCCGCTGCTCCGAATTTTATACAAAAATCCGGCTACAGCTAACCCCGAAAAACCGAGAGAGGCGGCTCCGCGGTTAACGCATCCGCCTTTCATTCGGGAGGCCTTGGGTTTGATTCTCGGCGTGGCTGACTGTTCTGGATAAGTTTTTTGTATGCGGTTTTCCTGAGCCAAAAGGTAAATACTGCGACAGTACTTTACTTCTTTATCCAAATTCTTTGTTCTAACCCATCCTTACCATCCTTTCTCGGCTGAAGAGGGACTCCGGTGCGGAGTCCGAAAGATTTCTATAGCGGCCCGTTTCTTCAAGCGGAATGAACCAACACCGATTTTCCTATGCCCGAAACTCAGGTCGATCAGATAGAACCGGCGAACTCTTAACCGAAAGAAGACGACTTTCGAAATGTTTCTTTTGTTGCCTTCCTTTTTACATAGTTTGATACACACTGCGTTTTGATTTTTTCGGGTTCCGCTTGGTAACTCCGATTTTCTTGAAAACACATGAGTTTTACCAATAATATATATTTTTCCACGGCCGTTTTAACTACACAGCGCTAGTACGTTTTTGATGAATTTGTTTCACGAGATTTATAAACTTTGTTTTTCCTTAAACATTTAACTATTAAAAAAAATTAATAGATTATTAATAAAATAAAACTCTTGGTAATTGTTTCACAATTTGTTGGTATTTATTTTCTCGACTTAAGTTTCAACCTTCACGGTCATCGTCAGGAGTTTACAAATCAAACAGTTTGATTTGTAAACTCCTGACGATGACCGTGAAGGTTGAAACTTAAGTCGAGAAAATAAATACCAACAAATTGTGAAACAATTACCAAGAGTTTTATTTTATTAATAATCTATTAATTTTTTTTTAATAGTTAAATATTTATTAATAATGTTTCACCATGTGCCTACCACACAATCAATTCAAAATATTTGTTTTTCCTTGTTTGCTTAACATTACTTGAACAACTTCAATCTCTGACCACTATTGTCACTACAGAGCAACTGTGTTGATGAAGTTATTAAGACCACAAGGCTTTATATAATAATTTTAGAGATTTTTTACAGTCATAGCAACTCTACTTTATAATACCTGTATAGGAACACAAATATGCGGTTCTTAACACTCATACAGGGCTGATAATGTTTAAGGAATTAAAGAATACCGTTAGTTCTGAATTCTGAATCTCGCACACTTAGGCCATAATCCAACCTTTTGGATGTACTTGAGGACATCCGCAATTGGAGTGTTGCTGATTTCGGCCATGTTAGGCCAAAAGTCTCCCAACATGTATCCTCGAGCTGTTGCGAGAGCTGGGCAGTGCCATAGGACATGTACTGCCGACTCGTCGTCCTCGTTGCATGCACGACAGTTTGGGCTGTCCGCCAGTCCCATCCTGTGCATGTGTTGCTTTAGGGTGCAGTGTCCAGATAAGATACCCACAACTAGTCGTAAGTTCTTTCGGGACAGTTGCACACAGTATTTGGCTGTTTTTGGCGTGGGTGCCGTAATAGCAGCCCTTGCTTGACGAGAGCTTTGAGTGTTAACCCATCTTCGTGTGAAGCTTTTTAAGGTTTCTTGGTATAGCATAAAGCATAATGTTTTCAGCAATATGGAAATTACGGGTTTTGGCCCCCAAAGAGGTTGTTTGGAGGCCAGTCTCGCAATCTCGTCAGCTTCCACATTTCCGTAGTTGCCATCATGTCCTTTCACGGGAAACGAGGGAAACGACATTATCTTTTGAGGTATCGTCAAGAGTTTTACTACACTGCTGTACCACTCCTGAAGTAATTTTGCAACTGCTCGGGGCCAGTAAAGCGGCTCTGCTGTTTCTGTAGATACTAATACGTTGGTTTTGAATCGTTGTTCAAGAATTGCATTTGCACCAAGTATTATACCCACTACCTCAGCTTGGAAGACAGTGGCAATTTTGCCTGGTGGTATATTTTGGCGTAGGTTTGGATCATTGGAAAAAATGTTGGCATCCGTTCCATGCCTTGATTTAGATTCGTCGGTAAAGATGGATATGTCCATATGTTGGGTTAGTCCAGCATTCGCATATACACTAAAGTGTTATGATTATCTGTTTGCGTAAAGTTCCATCGCCAGCTTAACAACTTCTCAGACGATTCACGAGCAGTTTCGTCCAGAAATATTGTTTTGCCGGTAATTTCTAAACAGTTTGAGTACACCCTAAATACAGGTTAGTATTTAATGTTTGTGACCTTACAAACAATCCAGTGATGTAAATTTGAGATTACGTCGCTTCAGCGTTATCTATTTCCTGTTTTTGTTTTGTAGTTTAGTTGTACGGAAAAAAGAGTTACATTGAAACGGATGAAACGTTATCCAAGTCAAAATATTTGGGCGTTTTTTTTAAGATTATATTAAGATGGCTAAGACATCAATTAGGTCAAAAGTTTAGGACAATAACGTCAAAATGTAATACCTGGTTCGGATACTGTTAATATTGATGTTGTAAAAGTTGTATACAGGTTGCTGCTAGTTAAGATTAGACTATTGGGTTTGGTTGTGCTTTCACAATTTTTCGAACTTGTTTAGTCCCGCTGGTTGGGGATGTAGTCGGCTCGCAATTAAATTTAAATGTCGTGGAGTGCTGTTTTTATACCCAAATGTAGATTGGGTATACCTAAAGTCGGCTATCAGATTCCGCTTATAATTTCCCAACATCAGTTTTCTTAAAAATAATGCTACCAAAAAATATTTGCTTACTTGTGATATGACCTAAAAGTGAAAGATGTTGTTTTCAATTCCCTACTATGCTTAAGTAATCTGATTTGAATTAAAATTTAACCCTGTTAGTGTTGTTGATTATAACCTCATTAGCTTTTAATTACTATAACATTTAAACTCTACAAAAATTAGGAGAAAATCTGTTTAAAAATTTGAGGTTTAAGTAAATGGATTAACTTCGACAGTCTTCTAAGTTTTAAACAACGTTGGGCTTTTATGGCTTTTATGCTATATAAGACAAAATACATATAATATTGAACCAGCATAGAAAGTATTGGCATTATCGTGAAAATCTGTTCCAAAGACGGACGCAGATAAAAGGGAACGGTAGGTAATAAAAGTGACCTGATCATGTGGTGGAATAAATCGTGCGTGCTCTTTCGCGCAATTTAAAGGATTCAATTTTCACCTCTTGAACATTTCTCTTAGCAGATATACATGCCACAGAATATTTTGCAGACACGTCGGTTTTACGTTATAAAATCTAAAGTGGTAAAATTTTTACTGCACCTTTGCACATAAATAAACTTGACATAGAAGCTTTGAAAACTTCCAGGTTACTATCTTTTTGAACTGTGACCGTGATTTTTAAATTAGTGTAAAATGTTTACCCTTACGACTTTACGAGGAAAACTGTAGATGCGCGCAATTTACAAAGCAAATCCTATTTAAATTTCAAGAATTTTGCGCTCTTATGCAAATCTATTGAACTGTAATAAAGCCGTGTTTTAATAACATGAATCCTTTTCACTGAATATTAATGCGAAGAGTCTGAAAGAAGATTTTATGTTCAAATATTTAAAAACAAGATATACAATCTATTGTGCTACATACCGTTTTCAGTGTTATTAATCAGTAATATCATTTCAACGATAATTCAAATGCCAACAACGGTTTCTGAAATTATTTTAATTTTTGTAACGTATACTTTTTGGGGTAGATCATATTACCTTTTAAATTTGATTTATTTCTCTACGCTAGAAATTAGACCACTACACCTAATAATTTGCGGACCCTCATAATGCAATCACTATTATTTATTTACCGGCAAACATATATCACACAGGTGCTGCAGTTTTATTCTTTTTAAAAATGGAATAATGGCAAATGCATCTGCCTAATGTATTTCAGCGGCCGTTGCTAAAATGGCAAATAGTTCCTTTCGATGCAAAGGTAAATGTTGTTGTGACCATGTATTTGATGTTTTTTAAAGAATCATGGACCTATGCGTGAGCACAACTTCAGGACTCACCCTTTTTCCTTGGGCTCAGCGCCATTAACCGGTCTAACATGCCCAACCCCTAAAAGAATGCAACCCAACATACAATCCACACACACACCATGAGCACAACTTCAGGACTCACCCCTTTTCCCTGGGCTCAGCGCTATTGACCGGTCTAACATACCCAACCCCTAGAAGACATGCAACCCAACATAGACACCATACACAACGTACACGGACACGCCGGGTACAACTTATACAGCAAAATATCTGACGTGCAAACAATTCGAACCTACTGTCGTTGTGAGTCTAGCTCTAGAGCCCGAGATTGTAACCACTAAACCACCCACTGGTTTTGTATTTGTTTACAATCTTTTAGTAAATAACAATGGCAAACTATTTGCTTAGGTATATAAATTGACGTGAAATTTCTGTTTAATTCAGGTTACCCATAAGAACTTTATTTAACGATTACAATTTAGCTTCGGCTTAGACCGCGTTGCCATTTGGAAACTACACCCAGCATAATCAGGTAAGGACCGACTTGTAGAATGTCTGCCTTAACAAGCATTTCCTCTAAAAGGTTAAGCAATAGCTGTTCCTAGGCCCTGCCGGTCGAAACAGGGCCGTGTGCCCTGTTAGAACCGTGGGGCGGACAAGGATTTGTTCTTAAAATGTCTTGTTTGTCAGGACACTAATAATTAGTCGGTTTATGCCGGTTAGATGTTCGTGAAACCATACAAACTTACGTTTTGCATAACACTGCAGCTTGCATCTTCAGAGTGATTAGAGCACTAAATAGAGTTCGGGATGCAGAGGTATTTAAACTTTTTTGAGCCAGTCGCGCAGAACAGCGCAATTCTGGTTAGCTGTCACCGTTGGGAGGAAACGGATCCGGTGGAGCGTGATCCTGAGATCGATGATGCTACTAGACGCTAGTGTCTAAACTTAACCGCAGATCCTGACGTCAATCAGTGAGTGAATGCAAATTTGTCTTCGTATTTTTTCTTTAAAAATATAACTGCTCTTAACCTAAATCTCGCGTAAACAGCAAAACGCAACAATAGTGTTCAAAAAGAAACTATAAAATAAAATAAAATTTTGGTCCCAACCGAGATTCGACCCCACAACTACTTATGCAGTAAAAAGGCAGTACACCTAAACACACCCGCATATCCATCTGTGCCACTACGAACTTGGCGGTTATCGCTAAAAAAGTGCTAATTGAATGCGTGCACAATAGAAATGCACCAATAAAAAGTCTGACCTTGGTGGGGTCGGCGGTTAAGTTAAGACACTGGCGTCTAGTGATGATGCTTACGAGTCTTTAGATAATGAACTACTAGAGTTCAAGCTTTACTGAGTCTAAAACCGTCCTTTTAGTTTACGTTGTTAGGCTGTTTCTAAATTTCAATAAGGCACTCTGGCGAGTACTCGAGTGTTCTCAAAGTCCATCTTATGTCCAGTTGAACCACAAAAGCAAGGGATGTTGTAAATCCCATCTGATTTCAAGCTTCATATTTGTTTTTTTGCGGATTTGAAACCGTTTCCAAGAGTTTTATTAGTCCTAAAGGCTGTCTTTATGCTGTACCGTCTAAGAACATGCCCTATCTTTATCAGTAATGGCCTGAATATAAGCTAGAAAAGCTAAGTCTTCCGGAGGTGCCCGTTCTTCTTTAGCCTAGGGCCAGTGGCGGAGCTTCAAAATTTACTGGTTATCTAGGTTGCCTCATTTTCCTAGTGACCTGTCAGAGAGAATAGTCCGTGTTCTCAGAAGGGGAGAGCTTTTCCAGATAATGTTGGAAAAATTGGCTTTTGAGGTTTTGTAGGACACTCTTTAGTTCTCCTGTTGCTCTGTTCCACTGATTTATGATGTTTGGACCTCTAGTGTTATGGGATATTTTTTTTAAGGTTTCGCTTTTCAGTTATAGCTTTTTTAATATTGATTAAAAAATCTCCTATTTCCGTAGTTTTTTCTGATGCTGTGGTCTAAGCTGCAGTATAGATGGGGAATGTTAATATCTGTATTTTGTATCTTTAGTTTTAGGCTACTTTTAAGCACCCACGCCGGCAATTATTATTAGATGAGTTGTTGACAATTGGCATTTAGCGGTTTAGTATGCAATGCAGATACAACAATAATTATTTTAGGTTGAAGGTTACTGCCAGCGATATTTGAAATATAAGCCTTTTCAACCCATCAACCCATAAGTTGTTAGGTATAATGATTTCAGCAGTGTACATGCAAAAATTTGTATGTGTTTTACTTTATTATTCCTTAAATGGTTAGCTAATATTATGAACGTAGAGGTCATATACTTAAGATCTTCGGCTTGGCTTAGCTTTCTATTCGGCTGCCTACGGGCGCGGACGACCTTTCCTTTATTAATCTTCTGCGCCCAGTCTCGCCTCAGCTGTCTTGGAGAGATGAAGAGTGGCCCCTCAGCACCGCCGTGTGCAACACGGCTTACATTTAATACATTTGCTAACCATTTTATTAGGAGAAAAGCGTGGGATGTAGTATACGGGTCCAATAAAAAAACCAGCATAAATATTTGTAGGAAGTGTCGGTCAGTTTCCTTTGAGTGCTAATAATGGAAAATTTTTATAATTCTTTCATTAACAGAAATATGTGAAAGAAATTATTAATTTAAAAAGCGACGATCAAGCAGGTCTAGATTGCTATAATTGCGACTAGAGCCCTACTGAAATTGGAGGGAATGAGATATGAAAAGTGAAAAGGCATGTATAAATGTTATACTTTTCAAATTTTTGAATGAATTGAGTGAACCCCCTAATAATGTAAGACGTATATATTTATTTGTTTTAACTGAAGAATTAATAAAAAACACGTTTCGATAATAAATCTTTATTGGATATTGAAAATCAGCCATTTACTAAAGTAAACAGTTTACTATAAAATTAATGTTGTCTCTACAAACACTTAAAATCCCTACAATCAGATTTTCTTGTTGAACGCAAACAAATTTATTTTTAACAGTGTTTAATCTGTTTGTTTTTGCTTTTCAAGCACGATTATTGAAAGTATTAATCATAAGCAAGAAAAAAAACAATTTTATTTAGTTACGTGAAAGAACAAAACAAGCATATACGTAGGTTGCAGAGTGCACGGAATTTTATGGGGTGTAAAAGTTTTTAGAAACGCCTTAAAAAGTAACAATAAACTGTTGATTTTTATCGGTCCTTTTGTACGGGATTAATCAGTTAACTCAAATTGCATCAAGTATTTTGATCTTTTTATATTTTAGACATATATTTTGTTGTATTAGATTAACACCAGTTTTGTTCCAACCGCGACACGTAGCAGACATTTTATGGCCGATAAAAATGCGTTATTTTACGATGATATCTTTGGCCATGAACAGGCGTGAACTTTAACCCTGATAGTGTGTGACAATCATTCTTGCACGTACATCTATGTATGTAACAACCAATCATCCTTATAACGCCCGATGGAAACTGTGACTACAGGGGTTTACCAAAAGTAAGATTTATAATGTAACACTACATGGCTGCAGTCAACCTCTCACAAAATGTCCCAACACATTCGACAGCAAACTCAGTGGTACTTGAAAACCGCTATCAAAATCCTTTACATTGTGACAATATGCAACATAATAGGATTCACAAACACCCAACATTGACGACGATATGTAAAGCGAAAAAAAAATTGGTACCAAACACTTACAAATTGAACTGTTACTAGCGGAACGCATGAGATATACGCCCACGATCTTTTTAAAAATAATTAATAAGCTAATTATGTAGGCAGTGTAATTGACGCGAGCTGGTCAGTTTAAACGCACCGACTACAAATTGTTTTTGTTTGTTATTTTAACGCAAGCTCCCAATATTTAGGTGAAATTTTATTTATGACTACTTTTTTACGAAGTTGGGCTATGTTTTTTTAATAATTAATTTTTAGATTATTTATTTTGTTCATATGTTTACTAGAATTTGTAATAAATAATTTTATATCTGTTTGTACAATTATTGTTTTTACTTGTACATATTTGACGAAATATCCTATTTTTCAGTAATGTTGTATAACATTTTGTAACACATTTTTGTAAGTGCGTATTTCAAGAGCACGTGTTCTCTAATCTTTAGTCAAGGAATTCCACTGACCAGTAACGAGTATAAACGAGAAACTTTTTAAAATTAGTAAAATTTAATTTTCAATTGAAACTTATTACATTAATCTGCTACAGAAGCAATATCAAACTGAAACAAAAACGGCAAGAGATACAAAGTCGGTTAAATAGGGAAAGTTCTGCAAAATTGTTTGTAGAATTAAGACATTTTTCAGATTTAGGGTAACTTTTTTAGTTTGTGAGACGTTTTGAAAACACAGAATTTTGAGTATTTTCCTCAATAATTACTTTGTTTACACTTTTTACACTTACTCATTATTAAGACACTTTTTAAAAATACACTGAAAAATGTGCTCAAAAATTTACTAGTTTTTGTTTTTGGCATAAAAGCGCAATTTTGTAGTTTTATGGGCACCATTTTTGTTGATACGCTGAACAATCTTTGTATTTAAAGTTTTTCGATATTTCTCGCCGTTACAAAATGGAGGCTCAATTTATAGAAATTTACTTCCTTTCAGCGATACGACTTTAATCATAGCAAGATCCTTTAGCCAGTATAACAATTTTAACGTCTAGCCAAAAATCAACCTGGAGTACACGCAAACTCTACCAAAATTAGCAAACAACAAGGTTGGCAAAATCAGCTGCAAACGTCCCTTATTGAACAGCAAATATCTCAAAGATTTTAAATTGGCTTTAAATTTCAAGATATTTCACACATAACACTAAATAACTTATGAACATGCTAGAAAACCTACATTCTTGTTTGAAAAAAAAGCTATGAACACAAGATTTGCCAGACTGGCATAAAGATACACTCTCGGGTTACAGCAAAACGGAGCGATCCCAGCGAATAAGTAGCAATCGTCAATAACATCTTACGCATCACTCATCAGTGTCATAACTCTTCTTGTAGACACCAACTCAAGGGGAAGGAATCTCAATAAAATAATTGCGATATGTGTAGCATTCCCATAACCTTCTCCTTCGTGAATGTTCAACGTACCTACGCGAATTGAGGCTGCAGCACAACATCGGTCATCGATTGGCCCATATACGAGAGAACGCTGTATATGCCCTGACAAAATACAGTAAATGTTCTTAAGTGCAAACCAGTAGTCAAGATATAAATTTGTTATGTTATGAAATAGTATAATTCGTTCCTTGCCAAAACCCTCAGTACGTTAGTTAATCAATAAAAAATTAATCGTTGAACATAAACCAGGGTTCACACGTTACGTGTAACCGCGGGTAAAGTGTTGGCAGGAATTGAGACGTGCAGGCGCCAATGGCCCACCAGGGTCGCAAAAGAAACGGCGTCGCATATGAAAACATGAAACAAAGAAAAAAGACTTACCAATCTGTTGCTATCTGATATACTGTGGATTAACTCACCGGGGGGACCACCCTTCACGCTTTGGCATAATGGGAAATTTACAGTACTTTGGCCATCTTGTTACACTTTGATTGGCTATATCTCAGTGGTAATAACTTCCACATTACTTACCACTGAACAATTAATCTTGCTCGTCAATATTTAAATTAATACCTGTAAACCAGGTCGCACTGCTGCACTTTAAAAAATGTAATAGAGGAAATGTAATAGAGGTAGAAATCCAACCGTCTATGTCGTGTGACATCTCAAGAATTTCATAGTGCGTATCATGTGACAGCATCCACGGTTTTTAGGCATTTATAAGCAATTCCTTTTGCCAGCCCCTAGTTAACCACACTTGTACAAGTACACCTGGCCTAACCTCGAGAGCTCTCATCTTCCAAACAGCACAGATAACTGTAGTTACATACCAGAATATCATACTGATCATCTATTAATTTACCACTAGTGCACTATATCGTTTTACAGGTAAATCACACAGTTTTCATGCAGACCAAACCAAAAGCATGCTAAACCACTCTACATGCAAAAACAATCTACCCCAGTTCAAACACATGTGTTCACGACCAGTACTTGAGGCGTCTTTTCCTCACTTTTTGGCCGAAGTCGTCTTAACCCAAGTTCTCAGCTAGTTACGCCAGTGGAATATTGTGTGTATGTTATTTAAGATAAACGTTACATTTAAAAATTACAATATAAAAATTATTCAGTATAAAATCTAACCCTAACATTAACATATACGCTAATTTCCCCGACGAAAGGATAAATGTTTTGGATTTCTCTAGATTGGCTCCAATTTATAGCAGTCATAAAAATCAAACATGTACCCCACACAACTTTTGTTGCCGAGGAACAAAAACAAAATCTCTTTTGTTGTGTGTAACATGAATATCATGTTACATACATCATGATTCATGTATAATCTGCAAACTCGCATTTCAAAGGGGTAACGAGCTATTTATCATTAAAACATGGTCAATTTTACCCTCGAAATATCATACTCGACATTTTTTTCATAAAAGTAATGGTTTGTAATAACAGCCAAGTGAAGTTCTAGGACTCTGAATTATTGGCTACTTTAACCTCCATAATTTATATTTTATACCGCCAAAATGTCCGACAGCCATTAGTCACCATTGTTTAGCGGAGCTTGGAGCTTTTGGTTCTTCAGGATGTCTATAAAGAATTGTTCTGTGTTCTCATATTAGTAACCTTTAAGCAAGTAATTTACGAGTAACACACAAGACCATACACATTAATAATTCGGTTTCTAGCATGGCTGTACCAAAACATGTATTTATTTTAGTATCATTATTTGAATTTGTGTTGAAGGTGGGGTAAAGCAAACTAAAATATCCGAGTGGAAAGCTTTTTATATACGTTTTTAGGAATGTCCTTGGGGCCTTGTTTTTAATAATAAATTTTCCAGACAAGAGCTTTTATTCCCATATTTAGAGATTTGTAAACAGATATACAAAAACAATATTTGTTGCATTAAATCCTAGTCTTATATCGTTAATTTTTACTTTTATAAAATATGGCTGTGTGTGTTCAACCTCAAAGCTATTATGTCTTATACTGTTGGACAGATGAATATTACTTTGCGCGAAAATGCGATTTTTGAGTAATTTTTATGCAAGCCGTTATGGTTACAAAATCGAAATAAAGTAAGGATGAAGTCTCTATAAAGAACAAGAACAACCGCAAACGTGGAGGAGTATGAACAATGATGAAAGCTGAAGAGAAGCCAGAAGAGCAGGTAGCGCTGGCGTAACTACTACAGGGTGTAACATACACCCACGCACTATCTTTTACAGCTAAACTATTCAACCTACATGGGTGAGGTAAACATTTGGAATATAAATCGTAAGCGAGGTATTCAGCAATATAAAACTTTTTTGGAGCTCCGTAAAGGGTAGTTTAGGGGGGGGGTGTTACTCAAGATTTCAAAATACGGCGGTGGGTTAAATCGTATATTATTTAAAAGGTATTTATAAACCCAACAATTTAGAAAAAGGAAAATATTGATAACTCAAAACGTTTCAAAATGGCGCACTATTATATAAAAAAAAGCGGCCATTACATAAACCATTTTCCAACCGCACATGAACTATTATACCAAGAAAATTGGTACTGATTATAAAAGTCTATTAAATTAGCTGTTCAGTGATGTACCACATGAATTTCTTGCAAATTACCTTTAGCAATCTTGTTTAGTTTTACGTGTTGTAAGTCTACAAGTAATATTTAAAATTGGCGCCATTGAATTTTAACGTTAACCATTTTTAATATGCGAAGATCACCCAAATTGATGCTCAAAACATCAAAAGAACCGACACAAGTGACGCTCTGGAAGTATTTGTTTTCTGTGTCTGTGCCTTACTGTCTCGACCATGCACTACTCTTATTTTCCTCTTCCGACTAACAAGTTGTGACACCACCCATGACCCGCTTCCCTATCTTACATTTAAAACAATCACTACACGGTGCACATCCTATTCGCTAAAAACAGCAACACACGCATTAGTAGTTTTTCACCGAGTGTAATAAAGGTCTAGTACGAGTGCGATGTTGAGTTGTCCAAGTCCAACTTGCACGTGAATTTAAATGTTATGTAAATAGACTTTACAAATCAACAAAACAATTTTTGTTTCACTGCCTTAGATGCGGTAGAGGGAGCGATTAATCCGATAACAGGAAGTAAATGTTTGTAAATTGAGCTGCAATTTTGTAACGGGGAGAGATATCGAAAAACTTTAAATACAAAAATTGTTCAGTTTAATGGTTCCTTTAAAATGCGGTATCACATGACCCCTCGTCCTATTTAAGATTTTTGTGATAATACCTATAGAATGTTCGCGCTCTTTTGAGGAGGAAAGGGGGTACTAACATTTATTGTTTGTTCTCATGTAGTACATCGTCGGAAAGCTAATTTAATGGATCTTAACGATCAGTACCAATTTTCTTGGTTTGGTTTCATGTGCGGTTAGGAGAAGGTTTATGTAATAGCTGCTTGTCTAATATAATTAGCCGCCTATTTAAAATGGTTTGATCTATCAATATTTTCTTTTTTTTAATTGTTGGATTTGACAATACTTTTTAAATGAGGTACGGCTTGACTTACCTTTGTATTTGCAAATCTTGAGAAATCCCTCTAGCTTCCCCTCCCCCAAAATTACCCTTTCTAGAGCCTCAAAAAATTTATAAATATTTATATTGAATGTACCTGGTGCACAATTAGATATTTTTATCCCATCCGCGTTGGTTCAATGGTTTAGTGGTAAAAGATAGTGCGTGCGTGGTTTGTTATACACTGTATAAAGCAGAGTTCAGTAAGAGATAAGTAATTAAGTTGTATAAAATTAATAAAATAAACAGAAAATATTACTTTATAAATTAGCAGCATACAGGTCCCTCCCTGACAAAAAGCTTTGACAGTCCCTTTAGATGAAATTAATTATAATAGAGAAATTTTAATTATTAAACAAATTGCATATAGTAATAGTTATAATGCTAAACTTATCGATACATTAATTAAAGAAAAATATTATAAAAAACCATTCAAAAAATGTATCCAAATACCCCAAATTCATTCGATACAATTAAATATGCCTCGATCCCATATTTTGGTGACAAATCAGAAAAAATTGCTAAAATTATAAACAAAACAAATAAATATAAAGTAAGCTTTAAAACAACTAGAAACATCTTAAACACTTTGTTTAAAATCAAAAACAGACGATTTGCTAAAATCAGGCATTTACAAATTAAACTGTTCGCATTGTAATTCGGTTTATGTAGGCCAGACAATTAGAAATTTTGATATTCGGTATAAAGAACACGCACGTTGTTACAAATACAAACACCCACGTAAATCAAATTACACTAAACACTTTCTAGAACACAATCATTCAATGCCATCTAATAACACTGTAAAATGTTTACACTTTTGTGATGATAAACGTAAATTAGATATACTACAAGCTTTTGAAATTCATCAACTGTACCGTTATTGAACGAGCAAATTGGTCTCTTAAATTCACCTCTATTGGACATTTTGGAATAAGAAATCAAGTCACCTGCAGACGATTACCGAGATCAAGTCGTGGTGACAACACTAACTGTTTACTTTCTAATATAACCTTTGACAATGGCATGTAAACATGCCGAAATACGTATAAGGTTAGAATAAAAAAATATTGTTGAAGTAATAAAGTATTTTATATACCTATGATCAAGAAAATATTACATTTGATGATATGTGAACACTAAACATAATATTAAATAATACTAAAGCTTCGAGATATTCTTTAAGTTATCAATACGTGTATTTTTGGAACAATATGAAAATTTAATACGGGATCTTGATTCAAAATACGATTTAATAAGATTCCCATGTTATATTAAGAAATTCTCCTTTCGCAAGCGTTTTCAAATATGCTTTTTGTCAATACAAATCGCGATCTGTGATGTTTTATGCATTATGTAGATCAAACGCCTAAACGTTATTTTCCTTTTAAAAATGCACTCAACCGAAGATAAACAAAGAATGCATTTATCCTAGAAGCTTTAGAAAAGTCACGATTTCGCACCGCGTTGCAATCCGTGACTTGCAACAAAATCCAAAGAACATGCTGGTGTTTGAAAGGAAGAAGTTTTCAACAATAGCATTAATTTCCATGAGATTTTTCTGTTAGGATGCCTGTTTTCTTTATTCACTTTATACGTGTTTTTTTACATTTCTTCTTTTGTTGTTTTTTAAATTTCTGTTTGTAGTTTAACGACTTCAAAATAAAGTAAATGTTCGTGTTGCGAAATATTAATACTTTCCGTTTCCTTTGAAATGCTTCCTGGAGCGCTTGCAGTAGCACTTATAAACTCCTCATTATAAACTTTACGGGGAATACAATTTTTCTGTGCAGAGCGAAAGTCAAATAATATTAATTATGTAAGTAATAAGCGAAACAGTAAATCTTATGATCAACCAAGGTGCAACTCCTACATACAGTGCACAGAGTTGAACGGTATGCACAACGCTAAACCACTAGATTAGGGTAAATAGAAACACCCGGCAGTATACTAGTTCAAAATTCATAAATATAATAATGCTTTGAACTCCGTAAAAATTTTGAAAGCCTCTGCAATTAGGAGGCATGTTAAAGAAAAACTATAAGTTGCAAGGCCGTAGCGTATCACCAGTGTAGGTAATTTTAGTGATTTTTGAGTGTGAGGCAAGTAAATTAGATCGTCCTAGTGTTGCTATAGAAAAACAAGTTGCTCTTTTTTTAAAGTCAATGGTTCTTAAACAACTGTTATATAAATAGGAGCAGGAATTCATAACTAGGCAAATTGTAAAAAATAAGTAGGGTTGTTGTAGGTCACTTGCCACTGATTACTTCTTTTTGCGAATACGCTCCTCTTGCGAGGTGTAGTATAACTGCTTACTTCCAATCCTCTGTGGTGCTTAAAGTGGCACAGGACACTGATGTGCAGCTGTACATGGGTTCCCAACCACCCTTCTTTCTCAGAAAAACATTTACTAGGAAAATCTTTAATGTGAGAAGTGACGTTAAAGCCCGCTAACACTCAAAGAAGATTCTACGGTCTATAGGCAACACAACCCACGTCAAAGTACGTTGCTGGTTGTCCAAGACCTTCTAACGGAGCACGCCAATTAAAAAGTTTCGTTTTTTTGCTTGGGAATCGAACCCTGGTCGACTGGGTAAGAGACCAGCAGTGTCTACCACTATAGCAATCGGTTGGTTTGAATTTGTACAGACTTGTCACTTGCACCCTATATAATTGAAGAGTTAATAGTATACCTCAAGAGCTGACGTACATTGTAGTATGAGCAGTTATAATAGAATTGTTTTACATTTAATAATGTTGCACGAGTTTTACATTTTTAGCTTTCTTGATATATGGAGTATAGCGAAAGGAGGGTAATGTGATGGTTTTTAAGGTAGCGAACTAAATTACATCCTTCATTGAATCCTTTTCGCTACGCGACCAATATACCAGTTATAGCTAAGAGAAAGGTACATATGTGGCATTTTCCACCTCTATATTTAGGTTCACCAAGCTCATTGTAGGGCCTTGCAAGACCGATAAAGCGGGAGCTGCAGTGTGTCTGTGCGCGTGTGTGTCTTAATACACGCTTTACAGTCCAGACGCCTTAACCCATACAACCCAATTTACCCAACAAGTGGTGGGGAGGCGTGTTATACTTCAAAATAGACGGGGTCGAAAAAGAAACTTAGATTCTACGCATGTCGAATAGCCCATCTGAAATTGTCGAGTTATTAATAATGTTTTTGATACTTTCGAAGTTTAGGTAATTTTCAAATTTGTAAAGGTGCGCTGCCCGAGAATAAATAATTTGTATTTGATTTTGATTTAATTGTATTGTTTTATACTTTAAAGTAGGAGCTACCCGAAAACGTAATGCACTTGTCTAATAACTTTGACAAATTTACAGGAATATTTGACTTAGCTAAATTGCTGTGATTTAGTTTTAGTTAATCTTAAGCAGGTGGTCGTTTCAGGGTAGCTGCACACATTTTTGTACATAAATGTAAATATTGTAAAACACATGTTAACACGTGTCAATGAGTTTGCCGCCTTGTGTGGATTATTGGCGCCAATCTAATATTTAAAATTTCACGCTCTCGCATTTTAGCGATTAGGGTAAATATTGGGTTGTAGTTATTAACATAAATTGAGGAAACTTAACAGCTTTAATTTTATTGATACTTTTATCCAATCAAAAATTAAAATGAGTGGGGCTGTAATTTTATTGGAAAAAGAAACAAGTCCAACCTCTTGGAGGATGAGCATGAATTTTAATTAAAAAAAATGTTCCCTAAAGGAAGGGATCAATCTTCTGATTCTCAACGATCACACAGTTCGCTGAAATCTTAAGGTCAGTTTGGAAGCATTATTGCTAACATTCTGTTACAATATTACACGTCTGGGACTTGCAACTTTAAAATAAAATATTATTTTCGTGGGTTTTGGGCTACGAAGAGCACTTTGCCAAAATCAAATAGGCTTAGGCGTAGATGGTTATTCTTGTCGGTGTACCTGATTAGGCGTATTAAAAGCGGCGTTATTGTCCTTCTGGAGTTAGGCGTAGCAACTGAGGCGCTATTGCAAGGAAGCCGATTGGAGTGAGTGACGGCGCTATTTTCACATTGGTTGCGGCAAGACGTATTACAAGTATGGGACTTGCAACTTTAAAATAAAATATTATCTTCGTGGGTTTTGGGCTACAAAGAGCACTTTGCCAAAATCAAATAAGCTTAGGCGTAGATGCTTATTCTTGTCGATGTACCTGATTAAGCGTATCAAAAGCGGCGCTATTGTCCTTCGGGAATTAGGCGTAGCAACTGAGGCGCTATTGCAGGGAAGCCGATTGGAGTAAGCGACGGCGCTATTTCCATGTTGGTTGCGGCAAGACGCTTTTTTCGCGTGCTGTTGTTACACATTTGTACGTAATCAATCGCTGTTATTGGGTTAAGTTCTCACGCGTATTGGCGAGCGGCGCTATTGTCCTTCGGAAATTAGGCGTAACGGCCAAGGCGCTGTTAGAACGAGACCTAATCAGGCTGAGAGTATTGCGTACAAATGAGTGATAGCACACGGTGTTCCTACACGCTTTTAAAATATGGCTACTTTGTTGTTTTTAACTTCAAAATGCTTCAAATTTCTCATTCTATACATATTTTTAATAATTTTTCAAATAAACTATTTACGACGTTTTTTGGTTCGATGTCCGAAGCATATGTTATCAGCCGTTTGGCGGTCACCTTGTTTCAGTGCGGTTTAGTCGAAGTTATCGCTGCCTACTATGCTTACAGCTACGGCACGACATCGTATTGCACAAGCTATCGCAAGCTCAAAAATCCAGCTAGGCTGTTTTTCTTCTTTTAATTTTTGTTAAAACAATGTTATTCAGTCATTTATTGGCGCGAGAATATTCAAAACGTAAAAAGTATGGGAAAATATCGCACCAGCGACTTCTTTCGCCCATATTTCAATTTTTAAAATTAGAAGGCCTATGTTATGGTTCGTGATACGGTGCCATTTCCGAATAGATATTTTAAAATACTCACATGACAGTCAATAATGATTTTTCATACTCGTTAATAATCGCAAACTATCAGCAATGAACGTGATTTGGACTTCAATTTTTAACTGCCCTGAATGTGCGAATCAAAGTTGGTAAGTACCTACAACTTTATTTTCTTTACTTTGTTGTTTTTATTCAATAAATTTGTAAGCGCCTCACGTACAGTTGTCAGTGTGACGTCTTTTAAAAGAGATTTAAAACTGCGGTGGGTTCACGTCACCGTGTAATAGATATTTGCACGCTGTAGAAGTCAGATGTTCGGGAAATTTATAGGCGTGGCGCTCTACACTCTGGCCAGTGGCCTTAGTGGTATTTGTTTTATAATAAATAAGTATAATAAAAAGAACCTTTCAGTAATTTAATTATTATTGTTTTTTGACTCCCTCGCTATACGAGTATAAGTATTGTGTTCGTTATGTTGGATTTTTCAGCGAAGCTTTTTTCGCCCTGAGTTTACTGGTCGATATACAAGTTGTGCCTAAAAGAAAGGTACTTTTATGGAAAATACTTTTAACCTAAACATTTTGACTAATAAGCAGGTTTTAGCGCCTTGACTGATAAAGCGGACGTATGTATGTGTCTCTCTCTGTGTCTGTATACACTTTACAGTCCAGACGCCTTAACGCAGAAAAGCCAAATTTTGGAGGGAGGGGTGCTCCGTTTGAAAATGACGCGCAAACGCAGTATTTTTATCACCCCCGCCCATTTCCCCCATTGATTTTTTGTTTTTGTTTTTAAATTTACGAATTTCGGTTTCAAAATCGGTATGGGCATATTAAACGAAATGGTTTACCTGAACACTGAGTAATCGCACAAAAATACAGCCACAGGTCTATAGGACGTGAAAAATCGATTTAGAGATTTTAATGGATAAACATTGGTTGCAACTAGAAAACACAAAATATCATCAAAGCGGGAAACTGCATTAGAAAAAGAGGGAGAGAGGGAGGGGTGCTCTACTTCAGTATAGCCGCGCTGAGAAAAGAACTTTAGATTAGTTATCTACACATGTCAAATGGCCGATCTGCGCAAACGAGATTTTGTTATCACCTACCGCCCCCGCCATCGATTTTTTGTTTTTTAAAACTTACGAATTTCGGTTTCAAAATTGGTATGAGCATATATGTTAAATAACAATGGGAATAACCATTTCCATTGGGAAAACACTACTTGGAGTTTTTTTTTTGGTCGTTTTCCTGAACAGATTAGTTAAGTAATTTCCAAAAAATCACCAAATTATGAAACTAATTTCAAGGGGTGAACATTGGTTGCAAATAAAAAACACAAAATATCGTAAAACCATTCGACTGATTCAAAAAATGGGAAGGGGCGGCTACTTCAAAATAGATACGCTCGGAAAAGGACCTTAGATTTGTATTCTATACATGTCGAATAGCTCGATCTTCCTACCACCCCCCAGTGGTCCTCCAACGAATCTTCGATATTTAAAAAATGTACGAATTTCAGATTCCAAATCGGTATGAACATGGTAAATTTCAATAGGAACAATCTTCCACTGACAAAGCACCTCTGGGAGGTTTCCTTTTGGTCGTTTACCTGAACAGTTTAATTGGATAATCGCCGAAAAAAGACTAACCAAACAATTAAATCGATTTTAGATTTCAACCAATATATTTTGTTTACAATTAACAAATACTAAACACCAAAATATCTTAAAATTACAAAATAATTTTCTAAACTCAAATTTTTTTCAATTTCAAAAATTTTCAAAAATTACTAAATGTTTAAAAATATTCAATGCATCTAAAAATTTTCCAAATTTTTAAAAATTTTCAACACCCCAAAATTTTGTACATTTTCAAAAATTTTCATACTTTCTAAAAATCGTCAAAACTTTAAATTGTTTGAAATTTTAATAATTTCAATAAATGCGAGGAAGCTCCCGTGGTGGTTTGCGGTTGCCCGACAGATTTTTTTCAAAAGGGCGTGTCTAATTTGAACTCGTTTGAAGATAATCTGAAATTTTTAAGGCAAAATAAAAAAATATCAAAATTTCAAAGTTTATATTGTAAATAATGATCACACCAAGAACCAAGTAGAACCGACAATCCGCAGAAGGCTGTCAAAACAATTGTTAATTACTGCTGTATGTTGCTAGATTGGTAATGGAAAAATTGTGTTTCTAGTTTCCCGTTTTAACGCAATTTTCTCTTCCATTTTCTGACAATTGTGTAAAATCTCTCCCAACTTTCAGTAATAAAACAGCAGGTAATCTGTTGAATAAGCACCTTTAAGTGGTTGTCTAAAATACAAACACTGAACACGAAAACCTATTTGTTATTTTAAAACTAGTTTATTCAATATTGTCAGCATGAAATGCTGATCCCTATAAGACCAACAGTAATAATTGTGTTATCACGCTGTTTATTGTCTTACCTCACCTGAACTTGAACTTGAAATGTCTTTCTTTACGAGTCATTTCAGAAATGACTGCTAAAATTTCTTTCTTTTACTCTCGTTTTCCAAATTTATAAAATACAGAATTCAATGACTATAACAGATAAAATTCCTAAATAAGGTTCTCAAATTTTTCCTTTTCCCAAAATTTACTAATAATATTAAAGAAATTTTAGCAACCAATTCTGAAATGATTCTTAAAGAATTCAATTGTGCAAATGTTCAAATTGCTAATTTATTAAAAGAGATGTCAGTAAATAGCAATAAATGAAAAAACAAAATAAATAACCCAATAATTTATTACTTAAATCCATCAAAAAAAAAATTTCAGTATATAATCTGATTTCTGTTAAGGCAGATAAAGAAAACACGTTCGTTATACTACCCAAAGAAATTTACTTACAAAAAATTAATGATTTCGTAACCAATTCAAATTTAAAAACTTTAATTAGTGATCCCACCAAAAATTTTAAAAAGGAATTAAAACAAACATTAGAAAATTGACAGGTTTGTTTAACAGATTATCATACAAGACAAATAATAAATCCAAATCCACAACCACCAAACTATACCGTTTATTAAAAGCAGAAACCCAACATGCCCATTAGACCAGTAGTATCATACATAAATGCACCCAACCATATGCTAGCAAAAATACTAAATAACATAATTACCAGTTTTGATTATAAACCAAAATATTCCATTAATAATGCATCTGAATTATTCAAAAAGTTGTCTAACTTACATTTACCACCACAAAGCAAGCTAGTTAGTTTTGATGTTACTAATATGTTTTCCCAAATACCTCCTCAAGAGTGTATTCCTTTGTTAAATGATATTCTTATTAACAAAAATGTTGAGTTAATAAAACGGACTGAGTTGATTCAATTATTTGAACTTTACACCAATCAAAATTATTTTACTTTTAATAATAAAATTTATTTCCAAAAAGATGGTTTACCCATGGGAAGTCCAATTTCACCTCTTTTAGCTAACATATTTATGGAAAATGTAGAAGACCAAATATTTGAATCAATCTGAGAAAGTTATATTTTGGTTTCGTTATGTTGATGACATTTTAGCATGTTTTAATAGTTCATTTGATTTAATTAATGAATTTTTCACGCTACCGGCAATGTAAGTAGGCCTTACATCCATAGCTACAGGGATCGTAAGTGGCTGATAACATTCGTGTACTAGTTACCCTTGACGACGGAACTTAATAGTGTCACTTACATTCCTAGGAAAATAATGTTGATTTTAACTGTTCGTTAATATGGTAACAAGCACAGACAACTTAGAATAATAGGGCTTTTAAAAAATAATTCCGATGACAGCTGTCAAAACGAACTTTTAAAAATATGATTAAATTTCTACCTGTAGGCCCACTTACATTGCCGGTAGCGTGAAAAATTTAATAAGTAACACGGAATGTATCGACTAATAACATCCTCGGCAGGCGACAAGCTTCGGCTCCGCCTCAGCTTGTATTCGCCTACCTCGGATGTTATTGCGTCCTTACATTCCTTGATACTTAAATAACTATTTAATTTTTATAATCAGCTTGCATCCAAACATAAAATTTTCACTAGAAACTGAACAAAATAATCCATTAACCTTTTCAGATTTAAACATAAAAACTAATTCAACTAATAAATTTGAGTACTCAGTTTATAGAAAACCTACACAAACAGACATTACAATACCAGACGATTCTTGTCATCACAAAACACATAAATTAGCAGCATACAGGTCTCTGATACATAGCGCTTTGACGGTCCCTTTAGATGAAATTAATTTTAATAAAGAAATTTCAATTATTAAACAAATTGCATATAATAATGGTTGTAATACTAAACTCATTAATACATTAAATACAGAAAATATTATAAATTAGCCATTCAAAAAATTTATCCGAATACCTCAACCTTATCCGATACAATTAAATATGCTTCGACTTCGATATGAGGTATAAATAATACGTACGTTGTTACAAATACAAACACGAAGGTTAAAATAAATATCATTGTTGAAGTAATAAAGTATTTTATGTACCTATAATTAATTTACTATTTAAGATTTCTTAATTGAAATGTAAACGTACTTTTAGAAACAGTGCGTTTAGCTGTAAGCAGAAACATGTGGTACCTCCATTGAATAGGTTACTTTTTAGTGCGCAAATCTATGTTATAAAGAGGCCGTGCTTGACTAGAATAATGGATTACATTTTGAACACTTGTTATAAAGTAAGTTTTTTATCATGTCATTAAAATACTGATAAATAATAATCATAATTTATAAGTAAACCGTGCAAGACAAAGGTTACACACAGTGTTTGCACACATTATTTTTGTTTTTTTTTTTACATTTAACTGTATGTACTTACCGAACGGCATATATGCATATGCATATGAACGGTCATATCGAGAAGTGGTTAAGTTTGGTGAGTTCTATTATAGGGTAAAATATCTGCACGTATTTCAGTAACACCATAGTATATTTTGTATCTCTGACTGACTATGCCATAACACGTATTTTAAAATTAAAAGGCGGATTGAAATGGTTTGTGTTATTATTATTAATTATTATTATCAGTATGAGCATGACGTATATGACAAAAGTGAGAAAAGAAGCTCGAACGGTTTAAAATTAACAGCGTTTTCTTTGGTGAGTTAGAAGCGTGGAAAATGTGACATAAATAAACATTGTTACCGTTTTCTGAATGCAAGTAGGATACAAACATCTATTAGGGCAACCCTTAAGGGTGTGTTTAGTAATAGTGCTTCCAAGAATTTTCTTCACAAAACGTATCACATTTTTTCCTGTCATTGCATATTCTGGGAATAATTTTCTACCCAGTTAAATAGATAAATAAAATTGCAGTATAGCCGTCAACATATCTTAATTAGGAATTACTTGCATTGGACTTTTTTAACCTCATCGCCAGCTTAAATATTGGAAATACAAATATTTTTGATTAACTGCAACTGTTTGAATTTTTTAACAATCTTGAGTAATATTTACCAATTGTAATTTCTTAAATGTTCTGTTTTTGTATTACCAGGAAGCAAAAAACCGAGTAAGGGAAAAAAACAAAGGCAGAAAATAATCGGATACAGAAAGAACGAGAAATAACGTCTACGTTTTATCCTCGATTTTGGGTTGACCACGGTTATGGGATTTCACGTTGCGTTTGACATGTAGCTCGTCTAAACACAAACAAACCCTTGCAATCTACGAATTGTTAATTAAAATCGAAAGCTAGAATTTCTTCATGCGGCAGGTAAATTGGCTTTTAGACTAGTATTTAATTAGGAGGTCCTATGCAAACCTATTGGGATTTCTAGCTAGAAAGCAGAACATATTACACACTTCAGGTGTACAATCTGCGTATCTATGCAAGAACTTGACAACCAGTTGGATATGTACCCATTGGAAAATAATTATCGTTTTATTTGTTTTTGTACCCTCGACACCCGGTAAGGGTAAAAGAGGCGAAGACTAAGTAAGTAAGTATTTGTTTTTATGTTCCAAAACATAATGTGTAAGGTTTGCGAAAAAAGTTGAACTTTCTTCTGGCTTTAATGATTTCTCAAGAAATATGCAAGTTATCTGCAATTTGATTTTTATTACATGCTTCGACAGCTTAATTGAATGGGATTGCAACCAGGCGTAGTTTGTGATTAAAGAGCCTTACCCCAATTTTATAACTAGCCAAAACTGTTGAACAATACACAGAATACATGAGAGTCAGAAATGAAGTCAACGCAAACATAAGAAGGATAAAAACAGATTATTGGGAAGCGTACACAAATAATTTACAAAGGGATTTCTACGAACAGCAAAAACAGATTTCGAGGATGATTTGAAACCAAAAGAAGGAAGTAGCAGAGTATGTTCAAAATACTAACATAAAAGAAGAAATCTAGATACAGCATTTTACAGAGTTATACGCCACTGAGTACGAAGAAATACCTGTCATGGAAGAACCTATAAGAATTATAGTAGACGTAAATGAAGAAGAAATTAACGATGCAATAAGGAAATTAAAGAATAGGAAGTCATCAGGGCAAGATGGGATAACTAATAAAATATTGAAATATGGAGGAGACAAGTTAAAACAGCAAATTATAAAATTTATACAACAGATATTCAGTCTATCACGAATATCGCAAGAGTGGAAAACCAATCTAGTTATTCCTATATTTAAGAAAGGGCAAAAACAAGTACCTGGGAACTATAGAGGTATAAATCTACTCAGTACACTTCTGAAACTCACAACAAAAATCGTTTCTCAAAAATTATCGGTCATTATAACATTATATGACGAACAACAGGGATTCAGACCAGGTCGATCATGTATCGATGCCATATTCATTATTCGACAGATATTCGAAAAATCCTTAGGGTATAATAAACCCGCTTACTTCTGCTTTATCGACATAGAAAAGGCCTTCGATAATCTGCAACTACGACATGTATTAGATACCCTAGAAGAATACAATGTTCTAAACGGCCTAATTGCGCTAATTCGAGATATATACGGATAATTAGAAAAAAATTAAGATTGGGGGAAATATATCTCAAAAAATACCTGTCACAAAAGGAGTTAGACAAGGAGATTCACTCAGCCCACTATTGTTTAATCTCATACTGAATCAAATAATAAACAATATGAAAGGAAAAGAAGGATATAAAATGGGAAACAAAAAATTTAATTTAATATGTTACGCGGACGATGCAGCACTCGTTGCTGATAGTGAAGATAAACTTCAACGACTACTACTTCAGTTCTCACAGAGTGCTGCGAAATTTGGTCTAAAAATATCGACGAATAAAACCAAATCCTTAACAATAAGTAAAGAACTAGTACGATGTAGATTAAAAATACAAGGAACTATAATTGAACAAGTAACGGAATTCAGGTATTTAGGAGTATCAATAACAAGCAACAAAACTTTAGCAATGGAAGTTAAAGAACAAGTAAATAAAGCATCTAAACTATCCGGGTGCCTAAACTACACCATATGGCGCAACAAATTTTTGAAAATAGAGCCTAAAGTACGTATCTATAAGAGCGTAATACGACCTGTGATGACCTACGCAGCGGAAACACGCGCAGACACGGCAAAAACGAAACAACTAATGGAAGTAACAGAGATGCAAACATTACGAAAGATTGTGGGAAAAAGTAGGCTTGATAGAGTAAGGAATGAAGACATAAGAAGACAATGTGAGATTCAAGAAATGGGAGAATGGGTGAAGAGAAGGAGAGAAGAGTGGAACAACCACGTCTCAAGAATGTCAAACACGACTAGTAAGACTGGCACGAGACACCTACCCCCGAGGAAGAAGAAGCCTTGGTCGCCCTTCCATGAGATGGAGGGATACTCTGGAATAAAACAGGCTGAAAGCTTGTTAACGAAGAAGAAGAAGAAGAAGAAGAAGAAGAAGAAGAAGAAGAAGAAGAAGAAGACCCCAATTTACAGATTTGTGTTAGGATGGTGTTCTCTGGAGTGTTGTCAATACTAGAAGTTTTTATTAATTAAAAACTATTAAGCACAAATACGTATTTTAAACCGTTTTTCAATAATTTACAAAAAAAATGGGCCTTTAAATATTCTCGCGTCAAGAAATGATGGAAATTTACATTTAATCTAGCAGGTACAAGCTCGCTGCAGAATCAAGACGTTGGTTACTTACGGACTGCGCGACGTGAAAGACGCTGAGATATTTAATGCGCTCACGAAAATAGTTATAACAGCTTTATTTACACAGTTATCAAAATTTGCAAAAAATAAAAACTATTTATTTATATTAGAGTTAATTGATAGGCGTAAGTTAAATTACGTAACTGCCGGAAAACACGTTGCTGATATCAAAAAGTATCGTTTTTTTCTTTAATTTTCAAAATAGTTAAAAATTCTCGGTAATCCTAATAAAGTACTTCAAATAATCTATCGAACTGATACAAGTTTATAACGATCGGCGTTTGCGTTTAGGAATAAAAAGTTAACCAATTTCAAAATTTTTAAAAATTCCTTGACTGCGTGAGAGTGAAATTTGGGAAATTAGTAAACAACAAATTTTGTAGTTCATTGCAAGCTATATCGGCTCAGAAAGTTTGAAAAAATGGTGTATACAGTTTTTGAGGAAATTTTTTTAAAAATGTCCAAAATTTTGAACCGCTAGTATATTTACAATTTTCATTTTTCAGAAAATATTTTTACATCAGTTAATTTTGCTTCTTAAGGGCTATCAAATAATATGATAATTTTTATTGATTGGATAGTTTTTTTGGTCATTAAATTTAAAATTTTTAAAAATTCGTACCGGCCTTCATTTTAAAGATACAACATTTAAAAAAAAAGGCGTTTAATTTGTCCTTAGATGTACTACAACGCTATATATTTAAAATTTCTAAAAAATGTTTAGAAAGATATGTATACCAAAAAAACTGGTATAATTTCCGTTTCCGGTTCCGGTTCCTCTTAATAACCCTACAAACAACTACCTGCAACTAAAAACCTTGCAAACACCAAATCTTATAAAAATCGGTCAAGGGGTTCCGGAGATATAGGGGAACAAACGCAACCACCCACCCACCCACAGACACACATTTTTTAAAAACAACTTTTTTGGGTTCCTTGGAGCCCAAAAACGCATATTTCTGTGAAAATCTGAAATTTGAAAATTTGCTTGAAATCATAACTTTTCTTACTTCAGTAGAAGTATGGGAACGTAAAATGCATTTTTATCAGAATGTGATATTTTCCTATGCTAGAAGAAAGTAGTGGTGAATGCACTTTGCTTAGATGTTTGTTGAAGTCGATAGCTTGAAATACCTAGCTTGAAATTTTGGAATTATGTAAACATGCAAATTGAATTTGTCGTCTGGCGTGATAGTTATTTAATTATAATCGATTTGTCTGTGCCATGCTTGTAACACGCTTTGTATTACAAATTGTTGGCGACGGAATTGTTTGTCGTTGCATAGTAGGTACATTGTTATTAATCATAATCAAGATGAATACAGGGTATTTGTAAATGCAATCTACATATGGAATCTAAAATTGCAGATGATTACAATAATTACGTTTTTGCACTTCCGGGAGTAAAAGTACAAATTTGATTCTTTTTTTGCGATGACTAAAGTGTCACTTATAACGCCGGAGTCCCAAGGGATTAAACGTATATAAATTGTACCCAATATGTTTTGTCGCCATCAGAAATTAAAAGCGTCTACGACCTGACCATGCTGCAGGATTCGCGCGGCTTCGTGCACGGCCGGACTGTTTAGATGAATATATTACGTGTTTTAATAACTGTCTGCAAGTTCATCGCGGCTCGTATGGAAATATGGCTGTACAGCGTTTTGCTCCATAAACAGTTGAGGGGTCGAATCCCAGTTGGGGCCAATGGCTTTTTTATTTTATATACTGCTTTTTTTAAACAATGTTGTTGATCTTTGCTGTTTACGCGAGGTTGTGGTTAAGAGCAGTTATACAAGGTGTCCCAGAACTCGCGGAGGAGCTCTTAACTCTAGATTCTACTCTTTAAACTGACACTTCTTTACCAACAAAAAAATTTCTACTCTCAATGGTTTTCAAACCGAACTGAAGCTGACCAATAAGAGACGGTTTATTAATTGAAGGTAGATGCAGAAATATTAAATGTATGCGTTTCTTAGGAAACAAGAACAATTGTTAGATTTTGCAAAAGTTAGTATAAAACATCTGGTCAACTTTAGTTTTTAACATGAATGGCATTTAATCACTTACCCACATGCAACATTCCCGATTTAAACACCGCATATTTCTGATGTCTTGAGACAATTAGTGACCAGTTAAAGAATAATTCAAATGTAAAGAAAAGAGGAAATACAACAATAAAATACAATACAACACAAATTGCACAAATTATTAAGCTAATTCAGAATGAACAGTCACGTTGAACGCCTGTCACTAAGACATTGAAAATTTACAGTCGGCCAAATAAAAATTCGACTTATTTTTTATGACGTTTTTAGTTCAGTTACCATATAAACAACCTTTTTTATTTTTTCTACCTTCACGACTAGTTAATTAATTCTTCCGTGATTGGTACACTTTAATTAGCAATAACTCAAAAAGTATTCTAGTTGGAAACATTTTTCATGGACAAATCGAGTCTATTTAAGGAAAAGAATTCACAGTTAAGAGCTCTTCCGCCAGTTCTGGGACACCCTGTATTTTTAAAGAACAAATACGAAAACAAAGTTGCATTCACTCACTGATAAGTTACTTCCAATCTGCGCCTCCGCGAAGCTTGCAGCATGGTCAGGCCGTAGACGCTTGTTCAGAAATTACGATTTTAAGTTTGACGTTTTACAAAGCTGGATTGTCACGTTGACAGCATAATTATTTTAAAATTTCGACTATTTTGATTTTAAATTATTCGGAAGTGCAAAAAAGAGCGTATACACCACAGGACTGATGCTTCAGTACCTTGCTATACGAGGGCGGGATGATAATTGGTTAGCCTAGCAATGAAAGACCGATTTTATGTTTTTAAAATCATTTTTATTTTTCAACATAATCTCCTGAAAGTTGAATACATTTTGTCCAACGATGCTCTTTGTCTACCTAGGAAAATTTTCAGCTTAGGGAATAACTGAAAGTCAGAATGAGTCAAATCCGGTGAATACGGTGCGTGTGGAAGCAAATCGTACTTCAATTCGTTGATTTTAGCCATGGCAGTAACACAGGTGTGAGGACGAGCATTATCTTAGTGAAAAATGATTTTTTTACGCGCTAAACTTGGCTTATTTTGATGAATATTCTGGTGCAGCTGGTCCAAAAGGTTAGCGTAGTATTCGCCATTTATCGTTTTTCCTTTTGGAAGATAATCGATCATCAAAATCCCTTTTGCATCCCAGAACACTGATGCCATGACCTTGCCAGCTGATTTGAAGGTCTTTGCTTTCTTTGGAGTCGAGCCACCAGGTTCTGTCCATTGCTTTGATTGCAGTTTCGTTTTTGGCGTATAGTAGTAGACCCAGGTTTCATTAGTGGTGACAAATTGACGCACAAAATCAGTAGCATTCTTTATAAAACGGTCCAGGCACTTTTGGAAAATCTGCATTCGCACACGTTTTTGATCGAGTGTAAGCAAACGCGGCACCCATCGCGCGGAATGCATTTTCATACCCAATTCTTAGGTTAAAATATTGAACACTCGCTCATTTGAGATGGTCACAACATTAGCTATTTCAGCCAATTTCAGTCGTCTGTCTTTCAAAACCATATTTTGCTGACCATTTCTGTTGTAGTTACATTTCTTGGGCGTCCATCTTGGATGCACGTACGAGCCCGTTTGAACTAAGCCAGCCAATTTTTTACGGTCACATATGATGGAGCACTTTCACCTAATGCACTTTGCATCTCTTCAAAAATTTCTGCACCTTTTAAGCCTTTTAAATGCAAAAATTTAATAACAGCACGATGCTCAATATATTCCACTGTTACAAACACACAAAACACGTTTTCTCTGAACAGCTGCTAACAACAAACTATTTGACACATGGCCTCTATATTTTCAGTGTTGTCAACTAAAGGATGGAACTTTAAAATTATGTATAAATATTTTCCATACTAGCGCCACATATGTGGAGGGTAACCAGTTATCATCCCGCCCTCGTATACTTAAACTACGTACCCACTGTTTAAGAATTTAAAAACATCCCATTTGAATGCCAAATTGAGAATAACTAGCAGAACCTGTCGGTTACGCATTACAATTTTTTTGTTAACTCTTTAAAAAATAATAAAATAAGGTGCGTCAATATGCAAGATATGTACTTAACGTGTCCCGCAGTATTGGTTAATCCATCATTACCAAACATATCAAATAATCATGAAGACGAATGTAGTCACATTTTCTTTAAATTCGACCTGTTTATTAGTGTTTCCAATTTTGTATTTCGCTTGTAACAGTGGTCCGTCGTCATTGGCAGTTGAGGCAGGTGAAAGGACTCCGGAATTATTGTATAGATGTACTATAGAACGTGGCTTGAGAGTGTTACTTTTACAATTTAAATGTTATTCACTATTTTTAGGTAGGTTTATTTTTGTTTGAAACAGAAAATGCACAAATAGATGGTTTGGAAGTGTTTTGAAGCGTGGCGGACGTAGTAGGGGTTTTTTGAAGCGGTAAGATATCTTCTTCTTATAGTGCCATGCCCTATTCAGGGCGTTGGCTACCTCTCTCCTATGTCTGTGTTTGGTGCGCGGCGATAGATATTTTGCACAGACAGACATAGGAGACTTACAGTTTAACGTGGGCTCCGAACCACAGGAAGTGCATGCACTTCTTCTCCAGAGAGGTTTTCCTGGGGAAAAATCCACCTCGCTGGTTTCCCGTTGCCTTGCGAGGGAGAACGACCGGGCCGGGGATCGAACCCGGATCCGCTGCATTGGTAGCCCGCGCGCTTACCACTGAGCTACGGCCGCTCTGGTAAGATATACCCAAGAAGTTTATATGAAAAGAGCAAGTTATTCTTTCAAGTACCTACAACTAAAAGAGAAAACTAAATAATATTTACAGGTATAATTTTAAATAAAAAGTTATCGGCTTACTTTTACCAAATTGTTTGTTAAATACTGCAAAGCTACAATTAAATACGATTTTAAAGATTTTAGGATAGCTGTTATAGGCGGATAGGCCGTAACCTGTAAAAGAAAAACAGACGTTTACTGCAACTTATAGCAAGATGTCGCTCGCAATTTTTTTTATATAACTAAATTCATATTTTATTTAAAATTCTTGGCTCTTGAACTGACGTTTTCGTAATATTACATCAGCTATATTTTACCAAGTAACGTTGTGTAAGCGTAGAAAGTAGCAAATAAGAACGTAATGAACTAAGAAAACAGAAGCTGCAAACAAACATTTATCACTGTTGAACATCAACTTTGGTGGCCTGCGGTTTGTGAGAACCTAAATCAAACAACTCCTCTCAGTTTATTTAGTTGTCATCAACAAAACCCTTTACGTAATTTGAAATTTAATAAATGATGTTGCTGAGATTAAAACGGTATCATGTCAAGCTCTCGTGCGATGTATGTAAATTTCCTTTATGAAGTGAGCGAAGTGTGGTTGAATGAACTTTGCTAAAGGACACTGCGGAAACTTCGAAGTTTTCATGGTAATCCTTAAATGTTTTCTGACATAACTACCACTGTTTCTGAAGCGAAATCGTCCAACTGTAAAAAAGTCAAGGATGAGCTGTTTTATGGATGATAAAGTGACAAAGCCTTCTAGAATTATTTTTTAGCTTTTATTATAGCGAGAAAGTAATGTTTTGCAACATTACGTATCTTAAAGAGATCTATCGTTAGCAGGCTGTTTTTCGTAGGCTTAATTAGATTATTGGGTGGTAATTAATCTGAATTAGAGGAATTCCAGCTGCCAGTATCATTAAAATGGCTGTATTAATCCGCATTGAAGTAAAGATCTCGTCAATCATTATCAAACTCCATTTAATCTGTGTTACAGTAATGTGACTTATACACCTTTTTGGGCTGTTATAATTGCAACTTGCATATTTAAAGTTTCGGCAATTTTATTGAATACTTCAGAAATATTCCTCGTAAAAAGTGATGTAATTAATACCTAATAAGAATTTTATTTTTGCTCATATTTCATGTGGAAATTGCAAGATGATGTGATTTATATCTCGTTCATTACGGGTCAAAAAATTGACTGGATTATTTTTTCAAGTTAAACAAAACTCGATTAGACAGGCTCTTCCAACTGCTTACTTATGTTTATGATTTATTTGCACAGTTGTCACATGTAAAACTGATAGCCCGGCGGAATCAATGTGAATCAATTATGCATTTTCTGTCAACAAACAGCGACAACCTTTTTTCTTCTGCTAGCTCCCTAAATCAATAACACGGGAATCAAATGAAACAATAAAAAGAAGACACGAATGTTATTTATGTTAAAATGAGTAATGGTGGCCAACCTGACAGGGAAAAAAGAAAATATATAAAGCATGACAGCAGGTTATTAACGAGGAAGCACTTAAACTTTAATTTTCATTAGAACATTGTTTATTACATATTAAATACAACGAATGTACATTAAAAAAATATTTAATTAATATTGTTTAAAAAATTAATAAAAAAAATAATGCAAAAAACGATTCATAAATATTGTTGTCTAACAGTTTGTGACTGTGGATGATGATTTAGATGGTATAGTGGGATAGTTTCCACAGTCTGGCGTTGTTGATGATGCGACGTTTCGAAGGTTTATTGCACGTCTTCTAAGCAATAGCACATCGATCAAGAGAAGCGTAGGTCGGAGAAAGAATTAATTACTACTGTTTCCCCTAAACAATAACAATAGGAACAATGCAACTAACTGAAGACTGTTATTTATATTTTATTTATATTTTATTATTTGTATACATTAAAGATATGGTCAATGAAGAAGATTACATAAGAATAGACCTAGGAACAAAAAATAGCTACAACAAAAATAAAGGAAAACACATGCAGATATAGATAAAGCCCAGAAACGTGTCTAGAATAAGAATAATTTTTTTTTCCAGGCTCTATTCCCTATAAGACCGCTTCGCGCTCTAAAAAGTTTTCATTTGAACTTCGCCGAATTCACTTGTCCTCCCGATCTTGTTTTATTGGAAACTGTAACAAGTTAGTAATATTTCTAGAGAACCCGTCAAATAAGTTTTAAGGTTATCTGAAACAGACCGCCCTGTCCGTGCTATATTTTACTACTAATTTAAATATTGTAGCAATCGAAGTTTATTAGTGTTAAAATACACAAATGAGGATTTTGAGATGAAACATAGCTTAGGGGTTTATCTTAAGATAGCTCTGGGAATTGAGAGATGTACCGGTCCCTGCAAATAACCCACAAGTCTTGTATAAAGTAATTTATTTCATTTTAATGCAAATTTAAAAATTTCATATATCCCCACTTACACACTGTTAGCTCTGCGCAACACTGTAGGACCGAATGGCGTACACAACAACACGTCGTACGAAGTGATTTTTTTTTCTGGAATTTGGGTTTAATTCAAACAGAAAAATTTCAGTGACGACCCTGCTTTTGCAAGGAGGTATTTTTGAAAGAAATAATACTATCGTCACATGCAAGAAAATCCCTGGACAATTTTTTACAATTTCTTAACAACCAAGAAAACTCATTTAAACTTATTATGAAGTTGGAATCCAAACATCCGTTTCTAGATATCCTTGTATAAAGAAACGAGAACAGTTTTCAAACGCAAGTATACAAAAACTCTACACATACGCGGTATTACTTGCGCTACGATTCAAACCATCAAAACAACCTAAAACAAGGAATGGCAAAATGCCTCTACAAACGTGTTGAAGCCGCATGTTTAAGTAAAGAAAACCTACAAAAGGAAAAAGAAATTATCGGGAAAACCACTTCTGGCAAATGGCTACTCGCAATTAACAATTAACCTGGACTTTGAAAATAAAACCACAAGAAGACAAGAAGTAGACATTGCCAAAACAGTATTTCTGTACATTCCTGGAATTTCCGTCAAACTGAGAAGAATCAGAAACCAATTCGGTATCAGGACTGTTTTCCAGTCTGGGACAACTTTAAGGGATATAGTCATGAAAACTAAACCTAATAATGAATATCAGAATACGAAAAACTGTACCTACAACATACCTTGCGAGTGTCGTACAGAATACATCGGAGAAACCGGCAAACCCCTAAAAGTAAGAATATCGGAGCAGAAGAATTAAGTAAGACACATAAGAAACAGAAAAATCTAAAATTGTGGATGGCGTCTGGATTGAAGACCATCGAATCCAATGAAATAATACTACCAGAATAATAAAACAAGAAAAGAGAAGTAAAAGAGGCTACATACATAGTACTGACAGAACAACTAATAAGCCAAGTCAATGTGGAGACAAACCCCATTTAGATATCACTTCTGCGCAAAGAGATCCAATAAGAAAGAACTACCGCGCATAAAATATTAGAATACATAATTAAAATCCAAAAACAAATGTATCTACTATTCAAATAATATCCACTTTCAGCACCTATTATGTGTCCTTTCAACATTGAGTCGCCGATTTTCTAACTAATTCGCCCCCCCCTTTTTTATATCACACAAATAATTTTATAGATTAATTTTACTACATCAAAACACTGCAACATCACTTGCGGGAGTTAAGACGTACGATAGTTATATTTGATGATATTATAAGAAACAAACAAAAAAATAGTGGGGAGAGGGAAAGGTTGACGCGGACGCCTCTCACCTTCAAAATTTCTTATGAGGGCTGGTGCAAATAAAAAAGAAAAAAAATGTTTCCGAGATGATTTGCACCATTCTTATACAAAATGGCTTTTATGCGCCGGACTGTGATAGATTCTCTTAAATATTCCGTCTTAAAATTCTTACATTTATAGACATCTTACCAGAACACTAAACCGTAGAGGAAAATTTTTCAAACGGTGGATTTACCTCACGGTGATGTATTCGATTTTCCATTTTCAGATATAGAGAATTTTATTTTAAAAATAATGCTACTGAGAATATGTCTAGCTTCCGCTTTTGGTTTCGGTGTTTTTTTTGGAAGTTAATTTTGCGATGAATTTTTGATATATCCTTGCATCCGTTTGGAGGATATGAGCTAAAAAATAAAAATAAATTAATTGAATAAAATGGGTAAGAGAGGGTTCCTCAATTGGCTCCTATTTTCTGAAATTACGTCACTGTTCGTACAGCATTCAGAGCCTAAATAAATTTCTTGGTGAAATTTTTATTAGTTTTATATGAATTTGTTTGTTAATAAAAGAAATTATAAGAATTTGTTTTATATTTTATACTCGCTTCAGGTATATCCGTAAAAATAAAAATAAATAAATAGAATAAAATGGGTGTGGGTTCTCAATTGGTGCGTTTTTTCTTAAGTTACGCCGCTGTTCGTACAGCAATATTAAATTAATAAGTGTAATCAACAAAGCATTTTAGAAATGTTTATTCTCTCTCTGCTGTTGAACATGTCCGCAATATTTATGTGTTTATATGAGATTATCCCAACCCAGCGATTATACTAGGCAGGTAAACTATTGTTATTATAAAATATTAATCTAATATACATCGCAAGTTAATAAAACGCCGGCCTGCTTTGTCCGCGATTAAGCCAGCGTACCTTAGTTGAAGCAGCAGCAACAGCTTCGTGTTTTTTGTTTACTAAAAATCCACTTTGATCGTGTTATAAATGCTGTTATTATTAAAATTTTGTCGTAGTGAAAGTATTGTATATAGATTACAAGCGTATTTGCTGTGTTCACATGAGTAACTATCTGCGTGTCCAGCTATTGCTTTTACTTTTCATATCTTAAGGAATGATTTCAGTAATGAAACCTGTTGCAACACATTTTTATGCAACTAAAAGGTTTAGCAACTGAAGTGCGCATACGTCAGGTGACTGGTAATCGCGCATCGCAAGTGAGTAACCCCAGCACTCGCAAATGCGTCCAAAATTTACAACTTACCCTTTATTAAATATTTACTTTATTATTTTGACTACAGCATTTAATACTATTGATTTGCTATTATAACTGCAGCTCCCAGTCATCCCATAGAGAGGATACAAGAATACATCTTAGATGGCTGCTTTCTAATTACTAATGCTCAACTATTTATAATCAATTGTACAAAATTTTAATTGCAACAAAATAAAAAAAAATGATGAATTGCATTACAAATTGAAATGCGTTATCTAAAGTTATATCTGTATGAAAGAAATATTAGCTACTGTCCTACTAAAAAAAATCCATAACCACTACAAAAATGTGTAATACATTTTGCTCTAAAATATTAAACTTGGTCGAATTTGCATAGTTTTTGAAATTTCGAAAGAAAAGTAAGTCTGTTGGTTATAAAAGTCGCTAATATTTGTAGCTCGTGGTTGAGAAGCGCTGCTTCGTTATCCACGTCTCTTACGACAGTGAGATATCAGCAGATTATGCTACAGCATCGTCGGATATTGCACCCCATATACAAGCGAATTTGTATCTCCTGTGATAGGCGCCTAAATATGTGGGAGGTTCTCCTGCCACTAAAAGCTGAGGCAGAGAAAAGGACTGCGGATTTAATATTTAGATTGTGTTAGATACCTACTCTTAATTTTTTTTAAATTTCTATTAGTTAATTAAAATTTTTTTATTCAAATAGCACGTAAAATAAAACTCTTTCAGATGTAGATTAAGCAAATATATCATATTTATAAAGTAAATTTACATGTGCAGACATTCCAGTTTCTTATTTTTGTGAAATATGATACCCCTCGCATCTGCCATATAACCTAAATAATTAAGAAAAATAGAGTCATCTTTTTAGTGTTTATTAAGCTTAATACAAAGAAATGATATTAAATTATTAAGAATGACAACGATAAAAGGCACAAACAAAAATTGAATTTCCGTTGTTATTACTTTCACTAATGCTGCGGCATTTATAGCTAACCGAGTATATACGAAACAAGTCAAAAAATGTTTCAAATAAAAATTATTCCAGAAATTTTAATGTATAAATTAAACTGTCTTTGATTTATAACAATACGCCAATTTTTTTTAAATAAATGAGCTTTTGTGTACGTTTTTTTAAATTATTTAGTAGAGCATATTTTCCTCTTTACAGCGTTATAAACATATAATAGGGTTACATAAAAATGTAAATTGTAAAATAAACTGATAGTGTCGCATGATAAACAAAAGAAATCGATACGGTTACACTTACCATCTGTTGGGTTTATTTCTACACGCTTATTTTGATGGTTTTAATTTCCCTCAAGGTTAGATGTTGTAATAAAGTATAAGAACATTAGAATCCAATTTATCACCCCAGTTCATCGTTTTACCAAATTTATAATAAAATTGATTGCCTAAGGCATTGTATTATATTTTATTTCATACTGTACGCTATATACCACTTTCCGTCAGTGATTTGAGTCCGGGAAATGGCACATTACAGGCCAAGGTCGGGAAGTGTTGCTTAGCAGCCCTTCCCGGACTGCTTGGAGAAAAATTTATCAAACACATCTATTTGTAGCTAAGCAACGAGAAATACCAACAGCGAATGTTTAATTTGACAGAATATAAATTTTAACAATGACGTTTTTATAAAAAGAAAATATTCAAATAAAAATGGTTTTGGCAGTAATGAAATAAAATTTTGTACGATACACGTCCCTGAAGTGATTATTAAAGCATTCGTTTAGAAATTTCGGACTCGGCTCCTTTCGTCTCCTCGTCCGCAAATATCTAAACTCATACTTTAAGATGTCACTTCCCGGACTAGTGACGTAAATAACTGTTTCCTACTCATATATGTGAAAATAGCAATTTTTCCACGGCTTACTCTACATGAAAGTGATATTTTGTAACTCTAGAGATGAAAATATTTTCACATCTAGAGATGAAAATAAGAATGACAAATTTAATGGAAAGAATGCATTTATTGCTATGGAAACGACTTTACAAACAGTAATTTCAGTAATTTGCATTGTGACAGTTGGTTTTGAATTAAATTGAACTTGAAACTGCAATATCGTAGAAAAAATAGTATTTCCTACTCGAGATGAAATACGTTTTTTTCGTTCGCGAACTTGCCCCACTCGCCGCTAACGCGGCTCGTGAACAATTGTCCGCTCACGGAGAAAACGGAATTTCATCTCTTGTTGCAAAATATACTATCATATAAAATATTATATTTAAGAGACTATTTACCCACAGTTTCCATAGTAACGCAAGGTACCTTATAGATATGATAATTGTGTTTACGCAAAATAAGTTTGTAACGAACTTATTTTACGCCGCTAAAATAATTTTTAGGCAGTTCAGTAGTCTGTAAAATTTAACTAAAAACTGATTCATTAATCTTTCTACCTCCAAAATACACTCCGAGCTTAAGCGCGCATTCCAAAAGTGGGAGCAGTTCTCGCTCGAGGTTTTTTTTTCTTAACAAACTCAGTCAGTATTTCACATTCGAACATCGAAAAGGTACTACCCCTCCTGTTCCGGTCTTAGGGCAAAGTTGAACACTAGAGGAATAAAATTTCGTTTGCAATAATTCCAGAAAAACAGTCAAACAGTTTGAATTTTACACAAACCGAAACTTACACTTTACCGACCACCCGTGCTGAGTTTAATGCGAACCTGAACTATTGAGAAATCACTACTCGTCAATATCATTATTCAGAAATCAAAAACTTAGTTTGTTTTTAAGTTGAACTATGGAGAATATTACTGTTTCTTAAAAACAATATATGAAGTAAATGAGAAACTTTGTTATATAATGATTTACTTACCCTTATGGGCGTATTATCAATTTGATTTCTTGAAGTCGCCAAATTTGTTTCTGTGTTCCATAGAAATCATGTTCCATTTGTTTCGAGAACTTCTCCCAATAGTTCTGTTTTATTTCTCTTATTCTTGAGTTCACTTGGTTTCTTATCTGTTTGTACCTTTCATATTCTGGTATAGTTTTGACTTGTTCTATTCTTTTTTGTTGCGCTAGTGTTTTTATCTCTTTACAAAACCATGGTGTTTTTCGGTAGGCTGTGTCTTTGTTAATATTTAGCTGCCTTCTTCCTAGGGCTTCATTTGCGGCGTTTGTCATATTGTTTTTTACCTTCTGCCAGCTTTCGTTCACTGTATCTTCATTTATAATTTGATTTTGATTAATATGTGCCTCTAGCCGTTTTTTGTACAGAGTTTTCGTTGTTTCATCGTTTATCGATTCAGTGTTTATCTTGGACTCATATTTTGGGGTCGCTTTCTTCGACTTCTTTACACTCAGTCTTAGTCTACCCAGCAGTAGGCTGTGATCGCTTCCTATATCTGCCGCAGATAGGTTCCTTATGTCTAATATTTGTGTTGGATGAATCTTCCGATTGGTAATCATGTAATCAATCATGGATTGTCTTCCCCTCGTGTCTTGCCAAGTATATTTGTATTGTGGTTTGTGATCGAAAAAAGTATTGTTGATGCGTATTTCATTGTCTGCGCAAAAGCTTATCATTCTCTCGCCGTTTTCGTTTACTATATATTCATTAAAGCGTTGTTTGATGCCTGGTATTACATTGTTCCCGATTCTTGCATTAAAATCTCCTATTATTATGATTGATTCCTCTGCATTTATCGATTCCACAACTTGCTGGAATTCGTAATAAAACGTTAGTGGCTTGCTACCATCTGGGGCATATACCGATATGATGTTAACTGTATTTTTTGTGGCTTCTAACTTGATGGCTAATATTCTCTCCAATATATATTCGATATTTTTTATTGCGTCTTTATACTTATTATGTATTAGTATGCCGACTCCCTCTTTGGCTCTCGATTCTTTCTTAACTCCACTATATATCATAATGTACTCGTTGTAAGATGTTGTTCCTTTTCCTTTTTTTTGGTTTCTGATGTGCAGCATACATCTATTTTACTTTTCTGCAACTCCATGATGGCCTCCTGATCTCGGCCATTCCAAGATCGTATGTTCCACGTTGCAATTCTTTATATGTTCGTTTTCCGTTTTCTTCATTTCCTTTTTCTCGCCGTGTTCGTCAACATATTATCCGTTCCAATCCGAGACAAATTTCTCGTTCTATGAGCATATTTAAGATACATCTACAAGTAGGTTGCTAGCCTGGTCTGTAGATGTCCCTCCTCCTTTCTCAACCGGGCTTGGGACCGGCTATGGCGGAGTTTGCATGCTGACTTGCATTATGATTTTTAGTAAATTGAGCACAGAGAGGTTAGCAAGTTTCCCCAAACGTTATAATTTGTATCTCATAAACATCACATTGTTTGTCTATATTTCCTGCGCGCCATAAGAAACGTTGGGAACTTGGATCTTCTGATCGTATTCGAACTTGATTAAAACATTTCTCTTACATCATTGCAGAACGCAATGTTTCTTTCACGTTATTTCACTAAAAGGGCGTCTAGTGATTGCAGTAAGTCTATTTTATTTCGGTTATTTCGATTTACAACTGCAAAGTGCAGAAGATACCAGCACCTAGTGCTTGTATGATTGCTTCATCTTCTACGTAATTTTGTATTTTTTCGCAGTGTTGTTGTCGAAAATCATCATTTTTTGACATGCGCTTTTCGGCTTGGTGTGTGGTAGTATAATTTCTTCTGCTCGCTACAATAACCCCGTTTCAAACCTGTCCCTTATACGCTTTGCAGTTTTTTTCATTATCTCCATCGCCCTAATTTCGTTTTTGCTGGCTTTCGAGTGCGTTACAGTCACACCAAACGCTTCAATAGTGCAGGATTGTTTCACAAATATAAAACATGTACGCTTGCCGTGGTTGGTCGACCTTAGGTCCATGAAGTATCTATCCAGTATTTGTTTTTGTAGTAATAGGCAAATTTTTTGAACCTTAGCGCATCTTTCTTGCTACCGTTAAGCGGACATTATTTTGACAAATTAATGTTCATTTATCTTCATTAGTGGTACTTGTAGATATCGAAACCATTTGTTTAAAGAACTTATCTGCACAAGAAATAACAGATTTTCTACAGATCAAACGACGAAAGTCTGTTAACAATTGATTTGTTAACTAAAGTTAAACCGGAACCATAGGCAGAAACGGAAACTAAACTTGTTTTTCGGTATAGATTTTTTTTCAAAAACTTTCTTGTAATTTTTAAAACACAAAATAATATTACATCCAAAAGCAAGTCAACAGCTTTTTTTTCGATTGCTGTAGCTCCACAACGAAGGCCGCTTCGATTTTTTTAAAACTTTGGTTTTAATGCAATATCAAACCAATACAAATTATCATATTATTATTCTTGTTCTTCCTCTTGTTATAAGCCAATGGCCTGTTTACTACCCTCAACTAGTGCGGGTTCTGCGAACCCTCTTTGCACGTATGCCGGGCAGGAGGCTGGACTTACCCGTCGAAAGGAGCAAAAGTTCCACTAAATGGTTTACGATTGCCAATGATGTTAGTATGACAATCGGGACCGACGGCTTAACGTGCCCTCCGAAGCACGGTTGGTTGCATATATACCCCTATATTGTTTACCCATCCGAGTGGGGACCAGAGCGGACAGTGTTTAACTTTGAATACCGTGTGACCGGCATCCGCAGTTCTCCGCCGTGCAACCAACATCATTTTATTTAATAACCCTTAATAAGTATAATCATAAGATGCAAATAACTTTTGGATAATATATAAAAATTGGAAAAATGCCAGCTTTTCATAATTTAGGCAATCTTCACAAAAGTATTCCCCAAAAACACCACGCACCATTTTTTTTTGTAAATGTTGTGAACCGATGGAGCTTGCAGTAAAATACAAATTTGTTTTTCAGTAATTTTCCAAATTTTACTGACGCCCTTTAGGATATTTTGAAAAACTTAAAATTAATTAATGAATTAATCAAAAACGAAAAACGTTAAATGCTATAAACTTTAAACAATTTAATACACTATTTGAAGTAGTTAATTAGTAAGAATTTTACTTTTCATCTTTATTATATGAGAAAGAATAACTTCATTACGTAAAAATATCTTTTCTAATCAGATATCTTCATCAATTAAGACAAGACATACAATTTAATATTTAAAAATAAAAAGAAAAAAAAAACGATACTTTTTAATACCAAAAACGCGTTTTCCGACAGTTGCGTGATTTTAACTACGCCTATAAATTAGCTCTAGGAAAAAAATATGTTTAGTTTTTTACATATTTTTGATAACTTTTTAAATAAACAAGTTTATTTTTCGAAGCACAATATCCCTAGAACCGTTTATCTTGCTTCCGCGCGGTTTAGTCGCTGCTATTATGCTTACAGCTAAGATGACTTCCTATTGCACAGGCTTTCGCAAATCCAAACTCCCGCTAAGCGTAACCTTTTTCACTTGTCTTTTTCTTTTTATAATTTTTGTTAAAACAATGTTATTCAGTCATTTATTGGCAAAGTACCAGCGACGTGTTTTGCATATTTTGTCATAATGCGTAAAAGTTAAAAGCTACTTTCTCCAAGAATTTCATTTGCTCAAAAAACGGTAAAATATGTGATAGCAAAATGAGAAACCTACTTACAATTTATTACTAATATAATTTAAAAAGTAAAAAAGTTGTTTATTGTTTTATGTAAATAAATCGGGAAAATAAGGAAGCAAATATTTTAAAGGTAAATCTCCTACGTCTGTTAATAATGAACCCAATTCCGTTTTTTTCATAACCTTAAATGTGCATTTTCTCACATTTTAACATTAGGTGCATTTATTTTGAAAAATAACTGTACATGTTGTATTAAAAGTCATTCAATATATAGACTAATAAATTATAAATAATGCACCTAATGGAATTCGTTATTTCTTATTTAATAGCCTATTATGCAGGCACAGTTGCAGCAATGCTTTTAATGGGCTCGGTAGTATATTTCCATATGTTATCCTGCTTGATTCAAGCTGATTTAATATTACCTACGACAGAAAACTTCAAATATCTGCAAGAATGTGTCGGCCACATTGAAGAAAACTACTTCAATCCAACTGATTTTATAATTTTCCTGAATCTGAACGAAAGATTTCAAGAGCTGCAGTTAAATTCAATGCCTGTTGTCAGGCAAACTCAATATTCAAGAGAGTTAATTTCTTTTCAATATATAAAAGCAAATGGTTACGTGCTAACGATTCCAGAGGGACTCGTTAAAAGTACATTTAAATGGCTGGTGGGAACTTTCCATTGGAATCCTAGAGCTAAATTTGTAATAGTGATTGATGGAAATTCTGATAGCTTGTTCGTGGTTTTGAAAAAGTACTACGTTTTTGATGTTGTCGCACTTATATTGCAAACTAAAAATGAAGCTGTAGAGATATTCACGTTTTACCCTTACGATTTTTCTCTTCCACCCAGTGAAAGGACTAATGCAGTTTTACTCGACCGTTATCATGAAAACACACTTCAGAACAATGCAGGTTTGTTTCCAAACAAATTACCCGAAAAATGGAACAATGTAACCGTAAGGGTGCATCTTATCGAATATCCTCCGTATGTGGTTTGCAAATACTGCGACGATAGTAAGAAGACTGGTATTGAAATAAGGCTGCTCAATATGGTTAGTATTTATTGTTTACCTAAATTTTTGTTGTTGTCTGTAGAAGCTCAATTTTCGAAGTGATTTTAAATAAAATTATTCACTGCGGAATTAAAATCTGTAATATTTTTTGAACAGCTCGAAAAACCAGCGAAACCACCTTTGATTGTTAATGTTTGTTTAATTTATTTTATTAGGTGCAACATGTTTTGGGATTCAAGATTGAATATGTGAAAAAAACCGCTTCGCAGTGGGGCCGCAAACTTTTTAACGGCTCATACAGTGATGCTTATGGTCATTTGCAGAATTATAACGCCGATTTAGGACTTGGAGCTTTCGCCCTCAACTTTAATTTTAACTGGAATTTCGATGTAACGTTTCCCTATGTTGAAGATTCATTTCGATGGGTGGTACCCGCTGCGAAAATGCAACCAAGATGGAAGAGCATCGTACATATCTTCAGTTGGCAGCTCTGGATTCTTTTATTTGCTTTCTTACCTTGTATTTCAATGTTTCTCTATTCTGTTGCAACACACCTTCTCGAGCTAAATTGTTACCAGAAGCTGTCCACTACTTTTATAATCTGTTTCAAATGCTTGTTGGGTGGGGGTGTTAATCGTCAGCCTAAGACGACGCCGGTAAGGCTTGTATTTATAGCATGGATTTTCTGTACTTGGTTACTTGTGGTAAGTTTTCAAAGTTATTTGACGTCGGCTTTACATTTTAACACTTACGAGAAACAAATTTCTACCACAAAGAAGCTGATTAGTTCTGACATTCACCTTGGATTTTATAAATCATTAAATTATTTATTTTTAGATCGAAATGAGGAAGCTACTTATATTTATAACAATCATGTTTACTGTGATTTAACAACCAAATGTCTTAATAGAACTGCATTTCAACGCGACTTTGCAACGATCAAATCTAACAGATATCTACTAAACCAGATAACTCAGTTCTACTTGGGACCCAAGGGTAGACCTTTGTTGTATATCTTTCAGAAAAAATTGACAAACATTCTAATACCAATGGTTTTTTCGAAAGGTTTTCCATTGTTTAATCGCATAAATAAGTTGCTAATCAATCTTAAATCTAGTGGATTTGTGGAATATAATTATAGAAAAGAACGACGCTTTGTTGAAAAGACGTTTGTAAGAGCACAGCGTGTAGAAGACGAAGCGACCCCCCTGAATTATTATGAATTACAGGAAATATTTGGGTTGCTGCTTGCAGGATGGTTCTTGGCATTTATAGCTTTTGTGGCAGAACAAGCATTGGTAGCTAAGACATTTTTCAAACGTTAGATAAATTTCGGTTATTTCAACAAAAATCATGTATATACGAAATCCGAATCCCTTCTACCCGTCTTAGCTTTCAGTGGCGAGAGGCCTTTGCTACTAAAAGCCACATTTTTGCGCGTTTATTATATAGGACGCAAATTTCTGTGTACAGCGGTCCGCCACAATATTCAATACAGATAAGCAAAATTTGATGTATACGGTTTGTTTGTACCATTGAAATATAATATGTTCCTGCCATTTCGAACTCAAACTCGGAGGATGAAGCATGCAGGCCTAATTCCACCTGCTTTGTAACAATCTGGCGCAGCATTGCAATTCAACAACTTGCGTAAAGTTGATAAATACACGAAGTCGTTCGCGGTGAATTTAAACTAATAATCATATACACTGTGTCCATAAAGTACCCCCCCCCCCCCAACTAACTTTTAAACGACTTGATATTTTTATACAAAATTTGGTGTGCTGTAATGGGAAATTAAATACTATTTTTTAGGCCATATTAAAATTTTGTATCATCCAAAATGACGACTGGGCGCCATTTAAAATTTTTTTTTTACATAGAAAGGGGGTCAAGTACACTCAGTTGAAAGGTCTTTTAATGCTGCGTCTGATCCTCGAGTTTCAAAGAAAAATATTCAGCCATAACAAAATGGCGGATTTTAAACAAATGGACTCACTCAATTCAAAATTGTTTTGATTTATTTATCCAGGGTCGAGTGAGACCTCATTTAAAAGGTCTTTTAGTTGTGCGTTTAATCCTAGAATTTCAAAGAAAAATATTGAGCCATAACAAAATGGCGGATTGTAAACCAATGGACTCGCTCAATTCAAAATTGTTTTTTATCCAGTAGTCCACTTTTTCATTTGCAGGACTAAATTTTCCCAGAAATATCTCAGGTGGCTTGAAATAATATTGAAAACGTTATGTTCCAACAAGACGGTGGGCCGCCTCATTATTATAGGCCTGGTTCTGACTTTCTCAACGGACATTTTTTTGGCAGATCGATTGTTAGGCGGAGGCCTGTAGAATAGCCAGCTCACTCCCCAGATTTAACTTTTTTAGATTTTTTTCTATGGGAATATCTGAAATCGAAAGTGTACAGAACCCGTCCAGAAACAATAGAAGAACTGGAGCAACGCATTACAGAAGTTTGCAGAAATATCACTCCAGAAACTTATGAAAATGTAAGGCAGGAATTTCATAACCGACTTTTTATGTGCTAAGAAGTGAATGGTGAACATTTTGAACACTTAATTTGATTTCTTTTTGCTTTAATTCTTAATTTTTTTAAATAGACTTCTTTATCTTCAAACATTGTCATTTTGTTATGGCTGAATATTTTTCTTTGAAACTTTAGGATCAGATGCAGAATTAAAAGACCTTTCCAATGAGGTGTCACTCGACCCCCCTTTCCATTTAAAAAAAAATAAAAAATGGCGCCCAGTCTGGTCTGAAAAATAGTATTTAATTTCCCATTACACCACACCAAATTTTGTAGAAAAATATCTAGTCGTTCAAAAGTTAGTAGGGGGGGGGGGTTACTTTGTGGACACAGTGTATAACTAATAAACGTAATAATTAAGACATAAGACAAGAACATCACACGTATATACTAAAATTTACGGTATTACACGTTAAATACGCTCTTCATCAGCTGTGTCGATTAAATCTCGTTACATGTCGACGATTCTGCAGATGCCACGGCATCACCATTAGATAACCCAAACATTACCTTTTCAGAAATGCGGTAACACTAATGACATGCGATCAGAAAAATATTTTTTGTTTAGAAGTTTAAGGAGAAAACGGTTTTGAAAAAAGTCCCAGAACAAATTTGCTAGGTAAACATTGATGTAGAAAATACCCGCCGACAAAACTCGTCTGAAAAGATTCGGTAAAAACCATCCCTGGAAAAAACAACCAGAAAAAAATATTTCTCAGAGGAAAAACAACCAAAAAAATCCTCTTAAAAAAAACACATGTATTTCTTGCTGGTGGATCATTGCATAATTAAGAAAGAACTTTCCCTGAAAAAGATACGTGTATTTTTAGCTGATCGATTCATATGAATACGATCGAATTTTAGAATTATATGTAAATGTGTAACAATATTTTTTATGGCGTATTTATTAATTCTAAAAATATTTTAAAAATCTCCATTAAGGCATTTTCCTGAAAAGGAGGAAAAGTGCTTAAGTTTAACTAACTTTTTTCAAAGGAAAATTTTCTGCGCCTATGATAAGATTTGTTTTGTTTTTTTCCCTGAAGATTTTACAGAAGTAGCTCTCATTTAGAAAACCGACTCAGCGGAGAAAACATTCGGAGCGACGGGCGTCTTGTATAAAGTTACCAAAAGAATCGGGGGGCGTAGCTCACGGTTTCTGCCGTAATTCTCAGTAATTTATTACTTACAACTTTTCTTCGAGACTGGAAAGGGTTTATCTTGACAAATGATAATGTAGTATATAGTATTAATAGTAGTAAATAGTAAAGTTATACAAAGTGATTCTAAATTATGGTGCAAACTTCAACCCATGCAAAAATGAATCGACTCATATTTTTTTGTTTTGCTTATTTCAATTGATAAAGAAGTAGCCCTAGGCCTTTATATGAGACTCACTGAAATTTGTTTATTGATAACACGTCTGGAGCCCTATTGGTCCACTTTTCTACACATTTGGCTCAAAATTAATTTAAATATTGTCATGAAAGGTATTTTCTCAGTAGCGCTTAGAGGGCGCTGGTGATAGCACGCCTTTCTTGGTTTTTATGTATCACTATTTTGTCATCAAGTTTTTCTAATTTATAATACTAGATTTAGATGTAGAATTTAATTTTACACTAAAAATCTACGTTCGTTTACTATAGGAAATTATTGATTTAATAAAAATGTCGATTTCGAAATTTTGATGGATATACATATTTTGGACCATCAGAAACTCACAAATTGTGTTTTAAAAAAGCTTTAAAATGTGAGTTTTTTTTATATCAAAAATTACTCTTCTAAATAATCGTTAAAAATTTTTTTTTATTACTCAAGAACGAATTGACAGATTTAAACCGTAAAATAGACTCCTAGACGCGCATTGATGTAGGGAATAGATACAATAGATACAATTTAGTTGGTGCCTCAGTCTACTAATTTTTCTGTGCCGCTTTCCATGAGTTATAAAAAATTGAAAATTCATACTTCTTTATTTAAAAATCGTAGAATAATAAAACATTTATGTTTCGGCTAAATTGCTGACAACGTAAATGTTAGGTAAAGCAAGTTGTAGAGAAGTTAATTTTCACTCTACCGCCCAATTTTAAGTTGACTAATTTTATTTTTGTTCTCCGGTTTTCTTTAATAGCAAGGAATATTTTTTTTGATATTAGCTGTATTTATCTTTACAAATAACTGTATCTATTTTACTATTATAATAAACGTATCAATATATAGAATAATAAGTTATAAATAATGCATCTAATGGAAATCGTGATTTCCTATTTAATAGACTTTCACGCAGACAGTCGCAGCAATGCCATTAATAAACTTGGTGATATATTTCCATATGTTATGCTGCTTGATTCGAGCTGATTTAGTTTTACCTACGTTGAAAAACTCTAAATATCTGCAAGAATGTGTCGACCATATCGACAAAAAATACTCCTCTCCAACTGATTTTATAATTTCCCTAACGAAAGATTTAAAAAACTGCAGTTAAATACAGTGCCTGTCCTAAAGCAAACCTAATGTTTAAGAGAGTTCCTTCCTTTCCCATATTCATAAAACATTGCTTACGATTTCAAAGGGATTTGTTAAAAGTACATCTCAATGGCTGGTGAGAACTTCTTATTGAAATCCTAGAGCAAAATTCGTGATAGTGATTGATAGTTTTTTTGTGGTTTTGAAAACGTACTACGTTTCTGATTTTGTCGCACTTATATTGCAAACTAAAAATGAAACTACAGATTTTTTTAATATATATTGTGTTATGTCGTACGTCCCTACGTCTACATGCACAGAAAGCGCAAAATATAGAAATCCCCAGTTTTAATAAAAACGGTATGCTATCAAAATCATATCTATTTTTTGCTTTAAAATATTTCTCAAAGGTCATACCTAATTTTGTTCGCTGCATGTATGTATTAAAATCTACACATAAAAAAGTTTGTGGTTTAGTAAAAATTTCACATCGAAAGCAAGAAGTCATATTGATAATTATAAACAGCCCTAATGCATCTGCCTTTAAACAAAAAAATCGAGTCGATATTTCTCAAGATATTACGTTATATTTGTTAAAAAACGTTTAATTTGAAATTTATTAATAAAAACTTTGGTACCGGTCAAAAAAGTCGTAAATGACCATTTTGTATAGCAAATGACGTACTTAAAAAAATGTCTCGGTATAATCTGGTTCTATACAGCAAACAACTTTTATGAAGGAAGTACCTAGTAAATGTGTCATTCATTTTGATTATCTTTGCTGTTCTTGTCATCAGTAGATATTTAGTTGGAAATCCGAAAGCAATGCCTACTTGAATATGTTGTTTTCCGTTGTTATTTTGATTATTGTATTTCAAAAACCAAATATTTTAATACCAATTATTCAGTACAGGGAATGACAAGATTTGAAAAGCTTAGAAAGAAAAATGCGAAAGTTACAACACATTTTAACCCCCCACATTGTTAAGTGGATATAAAAAATTTTAGTAAATGCAAGTTAACAAAAAAGAAAAAGACCGCTGTAATTTGGCATGACTTAACGTTTATACCTATGATCGTATGTGTAAAAACAGATGTTAATCAGTGGATTGAAATAAACATTTTCTTTATTTGGGGCAACAAATCATATTTTTTACTACCAATTGTTAAACCTTATAAATTTGAAAATTTTCACATCAACGGCGCCTCCAAGTCAATATAAACTTAATTTTCCGAGAGGGAATTTGCATAGATCGTACCGCCTTAATTAACATATTCTAACTATAGTCTGGCCAAACTTTCATGTGACTACCGGATTAGCGTATACTTGCAGATACTGGAATACAAATAGGTTTAACGACTTGCACTTGTACAGCAGGTCAAAATGTAACTACTGTACTGAGTGAAAGGTAGACAAAACGTACGTGTCCACTCATTTTTGCTAGATAATTCGGAAGCCTCATGAAAGTTTTGGACGGACTATATCATCTTGCAGTTGTATTTTTTTGTTTCAACATACAAAGATTGTTCGAAATGTACGTGGCCTAACACAGAGATGGCGCTAATTTGGCGGAATGAGTAGCGAGCAGTGATAAAACACTTTCATTCGAAAGGCTTAACACCAACCGAAATCAAAGCAGAGTTGGATTCGACATTTTTTCAGTCCGCTCCTTCGTTTTCAATGGTTAAAAACTGGGTTGCCAAGTTTAAGCGTGGTCGTGTGAGCACAAAAGATAAACCCCGCAGTGGACGCTCAAAAACGGCTACCCGGATATGATTGAAATAGTCTTCAGTATCGTATTGGATGACCGTCGAGTGAAAGTGCGCGAGATAGCAGACATAGTGTGCACAGAATTTTAACTGAAGAATTGGAAATAAAACTGCGCGCGTTGGGTGCCGCGTTTGCTCACACCAGAGCAAAAACGAAATCGTTTGATTGTTTCTCGCCACCTTTTGGTACGTTTTCGCCGCAATCCGAAAGACTTTTGGCGCCGTTTCATAACCGTCGATGAAACCTGGGTCCCACCATTACACTCCTGAAACCAAGGAACGGTTCATACAATGGACACACAAAGGTTCTCCGCCACCGAAAAAGGCAAAAACGATTTGGTCAGCAGGAAAGGATATAACAACTGTATTTTGGGATTCTCACGGAATTATCTGCGTCGACTACTTGGAAAAGGGAAAAACAATAAATGGTGAGTATTATGCCAATTTTTTGCAGCAATTGAGCAACAAAATTAAAGAAAAACGGCCTCATTTGACGAAAAAGAAATTGCTTTTCCATTAAGATAACGCACCTGCGCAACTGCGCGCCACGCGTTTACAATCGCCATGACCAAAATTCATGAATTGGGATTCGAATTAGTGCATCGTTCTCCCTATTCGCTAGATTTGGCACCCAGCGATTTTTATCTATTTCCAAACCTGAAAAAATGGCGCAGCAGAAAAAATTTTTTATGCAATTCCGAAGTAATCGCTGCTGTAAATAGCTATTTTGAGGACTTGGGTTTATCGACCTACAAAGACGGCATTGCTGTTTTGGAGCATCGTTGGAAAAAGTGTGTTGAGCGAGCAGGGGACTATATTGAAAAATAAAATAATTTTTTGCTCAAAAAATCTTTGTTAGGCCACATACATTTTGAACAATTCTCGTAAATCTTGAAACGGTTCCTTTTGTAATTCAGTCGCTAGTTTTTACCCATTTAGTTTACTATTTCTACGTATTTTTAATTGAATCAGTGCAGCGGAGGTGTTTCATATAAATAAAAATTTGATTTTTTGGAAAAATCGAGCTGCCATTGGTCTAGTGTGTCTTCATAATACGCAAAAAGTTTGTACAAACTTTGACTTCTTGCAGTAAAAAACATTCCTGTCAGCATCAGTCCGGAAAGGCTACTTACGAAGTTACAACCTACGGAAAAGGAGAACAGTCGGGAGATTGTTTCCTTTATCGAATGTGTGTTCCGCTGAAAATGGAAAGGGCGAAGAGACTTGCTTACAGTAAAACTTGAAAATTAGTATACCGTAGAATCTGATATCACACTCTCTATTATTTGAATTGTCCAAGCAAAATTTTATAATATGTATTTTCCTACCCCATAATTTCTACATGGCGATAGTGATGTAATAAAGACTGGTGTTTGCACGGAAGAACGTTTAAATTTCGTAGTAGTAAGTATGACTACTTCTTTTATAAATACAGTTTGCTTTTACACTATAAAACCAGCTTATTGTGGTGACTTGTTTGTCCAATGTTGTTGGTTGTTGGTATTATTTGGCTTTTAGTATAATTATACCTTTTTTTCAACTAAAAACCACCACAAAAATAACTACAATAAACTATAAACATTACGTAAAAATGCAGAATAAATGTTTCATGTACTTGCATATTTCATTAATAAAAGAAAAACGAAAGTAATTTATTAACCCAACCTTAGTAAATAAATGTTGTCCACAGGATAGCTGTCAAAAATGGTGAAGTAGTGGTATAAATAATTATCAAACCGCGCCAAATTTAAAATACACCTTAAATTTGAGGTTTTAAAAGCGCTCTCTATGCGCAAATCTCATAAAGAGTCTCGAGATTGTCAAACTCTTAGGATAACTTTTTTATATAGACAAATGGTAGGAGTTTCAACACCATACTCTTCCTTATATCACTATAGCGATCAATAAAAAAAACTTAATCAAGGCGGCGTTGAAAAAGCAATCGCGTGTTTTTGATTGGCGTCATTATTCTGATATAATAACAAATATCAATCCGAGACATGAAGTTTTTTTTTCACCGCCCACCTTGATTAAGTTTTCTTTGATCGCTCTGTATATCGTACATGTAGAATCCTAGCTGGAAAGTTTCTCTTAAAAAAAAATTAATCTTGACTCTGGCACCAATTTAAAACGAAAAGACGACCGTACAGTGTTACAAGCATTAACCCTTCAGCAAATAGGGTTGACCACTTCACAACCGAGAGGAGTTAAAAAATAGTAAATTGTGTAAAAAGAGGCAACGATTCGCGCAAGTGTCTGGCGCCTAGCTCTCCCCCAGTTTGTTTTTAAAGTGTAAGAGAACAAAAAAGTTAAGCTGAAGAGATTAGTAGTTTCTAAACATTCTGTGAATGGGGTGGATTATACGGAATAGACGTGGGTGGAAAGGAGTGCTCACAGTTCACACAAAATACGCGATTGTGTAAAAGGCGACGATATTTTATCCGCGACCTTCGCATTACTTCAAGCGGGCAAGCAAAAACATTTTTTCAGTTTTCCTTTTCTGCAGTTTACTGTTGAAGTTCTGTTGGTGAAAGTTTCTTCATAACAATAAACCTGAACTGTAAAACCAAGTTAAGGTAAAAAGATTAGTAATTGCAGAAATATAAATTCTTCGGCAAAATCGTCGACTTGAAGTGACCTTAAAATGATATTTGCCATTAACGATGATCTGTCTGCTCGGTCAAAATAATTGTGTGCCAACGCAAATTTACTGAAACTACAATTTGGAGTGATCTTGAGAAAATACGTTCGTTTGCAAGGTCATGCGACTGTTGTAGACCAACAAACTCTTTGTGCAATTTATTGAAACCCTTATTCGAAGTGACCTTAAAATTTGACCTTTTTTCAGGTAACGCAACCAGTTTCAACTTAAATTAGTAAGTATACGGAGTTGCTCATGGAAGTATTGTATGCTAATTCGGCATTGATAGGTGAAGAAAAACAATATTACTCTATTACTATTTTGTTTTTCTTCTTTGTTTCTGTCAAATATCCTTTTGCTCTTATTTTTATTTTTTGGCTTCTTTGGTCAGCATAGCAGTCCAACGTTCTAACCGCTAGCCTACGGCCGTACCTTTTAATAAGCGTCTAAATATGTTGGTTTTGGTGGCGGGGGTCTCTCTCTGGAGAAAATGTGCTTGCACTTCCTGCGGTTTGAAGCCTGCGTAAAAAGTAGGTCCCCTATGTTTGTGTGAATGATTAAGCACGCTCATCACAGGCATGGGGAAAAAAGTCACCACGCTCTATTGAGTAAAAGACTCTAAAGAAAATTAAAAGATACAAGGTAGCTTGTACATTATCCCACTACGCTGTAACACAGTAACAGGCTTCTATAGTACGCAATATTTGGATGCGATTCTGTAACATAATCTGCTAATACCTCATTGCAGAAAAAATGCGGAGAACAAAGCAGCGCTTCTCAAACACGACCTACAAATACCTGTGGTCAAAATACGGAACTGTAGCGGCTGTTTTAACTAACTTACGTTTATTTTATTAACTTTGGTGTTCGATTAACATTCTGTAGTAACAATAATATTATACGGCTTACTATAATTATCAAAATAAACAATTGCATAAGTACTCTAAATAAAATATACGTTGACTTTAAAAAGTTGTGCCGTGTAGAACGTTAAATTTTCATAATAGTAAAATAAAATTTAAAGACCATCACATTTAGTATAAATCTAGTTAGTTTGTTTATTTCTATTTTGCTGGGTTAGGCTTATCTCATCTGAAGACGAATAAATCACGGACACGGCGTTACAATAACACAGGGAGAATAAACATTTTTAAGATAATTTGTTGGTTACACTTATTAAGTTATTTTTGCTGTACGAACAGTGACGTAACGTTAGAAAATAGCCACCGATTGAGGGTCCCTCCTATACTAACTTTATTTTGTTTCTTTATTTTTTTTATGCAGGTATTCATGTATAAAATATAAAAAAATTCATATAATTTTTTATAATAATTAACAATTCATATAATACTAAAACGAGATGCAGTAAAAAAATATTACAATTCTTATTGCTGTACGAATAGTTACGTAACTTCAGAAAATAGGCACCAATTGAGTGCCCCTGCCTTATCGATTTTCTTCAATTTATTTAATTTAATTTTTGGGCTGATTATTAAACGTCCATCGACAAAATAAGCTTGCAAAAACAAACCTGAAGTGGAAGCTAGCATGTTTTTTAGTAGCATTATGCTTTTAAACTAAATTTTCTGAAAACGAAATCGGATACAAAACCATGGGGCGAATCCAACATTTTTGTCAAACCCTCTAGCTTAAACATAGCGGTTTAATACGATTTTTTTTAAATTTAGCTGTTATATTTATGTAACTTTGCTGATCCAGCTGATGCGAGAGTCAAAGTTTTATTTATATAAATACGATCAGATTTATTAAACATTGAAAGCTTTAAAATTAATGTTTCTGTAGTTATTACCATGTGTAATGATTTACTCAATATTTGAATATTTAAATTGCATGTTTTAAGGGTTTAATAAATATTGAAAGTTTTAATATAAATATTTAATGACTTATTTTTATCTATAATGATTAATAAAATATTTAGCATTAAGCTATATGCGTGTGTCTGTAGTATGTATAATAAACGTTGGAACATTTATCTATCTATCTATCTATCTATCTACCTATATATTGAACCCGGAACTGTCTCAACTATACGCGATGGCGCGGCGGAGTCCTACATCTCGACACAGTTTATTTATTATTTTAAACGAATGTTTATGTAACTCTCACGCACAGCGACGACGTGGCAGTTACAAGTTTACAGAAAAGCGTGCGACGAAGGCCACGGGTTCAGCTAATTTGTATTAAATGTATAAGTGTTTTAACCTCCACATCTTAAATTTGATGTGAATAAAACCAACTGTTTTAGAAATATGACAACAATAAACATTTACGAGTTTGCGCTAGAGGTCAAGGCAAAATAAAGTATTGAAAACCCTGTAACTTGCAAATAAGTGAAAATGTTTTTACTGGGGGAAATAAGCTGTAACCATTCATTCTGTATAAAAACAGGAAAACAACTACTGTGGGAAATAACGCAAGTTGGTATATTAGCTAGAGCGAAAAGAAGGACAACCAAAGTAGAGAGTATGTGAACGATACGTTACTTCTCTGGTTAGTTTAGTAATAGTCATAAAAATTCTACTCATAATTGCTGTAAAGTGACTGTGAAAGGGTTATTACCATCATTAAACCAGACCAAGTTTTTTTCTCCATAAGAGCATTTGCCAAACATAATAATAACGCTAACTAATACATTATTTTTATAAAGCTGTTCACGGAATAAATATTATATTCTAAATGTTTCCCGATTGTAAAAAAAATAATTTTGTTTACAGAATACTTTAGGAAAACCTCATAATAATGCCATAATAATTATGCATTATCCCACGGGTGACGTACAGAATAGTACGACTGCTGAAAATTTTTAAAACATCAAATTGTTATACTTGAAATGATATTCGACATTTCGCATTAGTTGATGTCAAGTCAGTTTTAATAGTTATTTAAGTATCAAGGAATGTAAGGACGTAATAACATCCGAGGTAGGCGAATACGAGCTGAGGCGGAGCCGAAGCTTGTCGCCTGCCGAGGATGTTATTAGTCGATACATTCCGTGTTACTTATTAAATTTTTCACGCTCCCGGCAATGTAAGTAGGCCTACAGGTAGAAATTTAATCATATTTTTAAAAGTTCGTTTTGACAGCTGTCATCGGAATTATTTTTTAAAAGCTCCATTATTCTAAGTTGTCTGTGTTTGTTACCATATCAACGAACAGTTAAAATCAACATTATTTTCCTAGGAACGTAAGTGACACTATTAAGTTCTGTCGTCAAGGGTAACTAGTACACGAATGTTATCAGCCACTTACGATCCCTGTAGCTATGGATGTAAGGCCTACTTACACTGCCGGTAGCGTGAAAAATACTTTTGTTTTAAAATCAAAGGAACGAGATAGATTCGATTTGTTCAATACTATGGCAACCAGCCAGTTGTCTTATAAACAAAGCTTCAGTTCTGTTTGTGTAAATACAATGAGTTGTGTAATGAATTCATCACCTAACTCATTTTACATTAGAGCGATAATGAACTTCATAACTTAACGCAAATAAATGACATAATAGGTCCTTATCCAAGCAGTCGTAGATAAACAATATTTACGTGTTCGGAAATCTTGTACCTGTAAATACCTACATCTTCTATTTTTGTTTCAGAAATGCAGCGACACTAAAGTTTCCGACAAACGAGTATTTTACACATTTGCCAGAACATTGCCTCCTTCAAGCAAAGTTTCGAAAAGTGTGGTTTCCTTGCTGATAGCTTTTCATTGGCACAGGTTCGTCCTGGTTTCCGGTTCACATCCTGCATCAGGAAGCGAAGTACAAGAGGCTATAGAAGTAAGATCTTGTTTACTTTTAAATTGTTTTCTTAACACAACTTATGTGATTTTTTTAGAACGTTGTCCAATCAATTTCTCATCACTTGAAATAAATTGTGATAAAGTACTTGAACAAAACAGATTTAAAAGTGTCGTTAAATGGATGGAACTCCATTTGTTTATGGTAAAAGCGTTGTTGTAGCTTATATAAGAAAAATTTAAATAATGTTGAGAAGCTGATGTTTATTTTATATTTTGCTTTAAAAGTAACCAATGTCAACGTAGAAAAATAGGCGATTTGCATTCTAGTTCGATTTTATATCTAAATCCATAAAGTTGTACGGATTATTACAATTTTATTCAAATTTTTGCCAATATCAAGAAGTTTTAGCCCTCTAAATGTGCACTTTTATGCAAAATATGCTTGCGGATAGCTTTTTACAATAACTTTGCTATTATCGATCTTCTATAAATTAAGAAAATAACAATGTATTTCGAATAAGTACAAAAAAAATTTTTAATTTTTCTTTAAATTTATTTTAAGCTGCAAATAAACCTATTGTGTAAAATACAGAGTGCCCATTTTAAAACTCCGAGCCAAATTGTTTTTAAATAGGCAACACACAATGCAACGCCCAGATCACTATGCATTTCTACCATTTTTTTTTAAATTGCGATCAGAGTTGTTTTACAGTACATGTATCTACTAATGATTAAGTACAAATTTAAGGTTACTTTAATAACTCAAATTTAATATTTGACAACAATAACTACAATAATTTAATAGGAACATAGTACAAAACAAAAACTAACGAAGCAGGTGTTCAAATTGCCTTCCCCCTTCGTTTTCGCAGAGTATAATTCTTCTACGCATCGAACCTCTAACACGAGCTAACATTTCTGGTGTGATAGAGCGACAACATTGAATTATCCTTTCGCGTAGATGTTCTTCATTTCGAATGGGCACTTCATAGACATCATTTTTTACTTTGCCCCACAAAAAGAAGTCTAGCGGAGTCAAATTGGGACTACGGGCAGGCCAAGGATGCAATGCACCTCGTCCAATTACGCTTCCCTCAAAACGTTGGTTAAGATTATTTCGCACATCCCTATGAAAATGCGGAGGTGCACCATCATTTAAAAATCACATGCTATTCCGTACGTTTTGAGGAACTGTTTGGAGGAGAGCCGGTAGTTCATTAATTGAGAAATTTAAATACATTTCACCATCTAAATTTCCATTAAAGAAATGTGGACCTATTACAAAACACCAATAATACCGCACCACACATTAAGAGAAAAAATTCTCTGAAGTTATGAGTTATCCTGATCCAGCGGGGATTGTCTTGGGCGTAATAGTGGCAGTTATGTCGATTAACCATGCCGTTGTTTGAAAACCTCGCTTCATCACAGAATAATACCATACTTAAAAATTGCCGTTTAATTGCCGTCTAAGAAATTGACAATACTGAACACGATGTTCATAATCCCTATCTTCAAGATGGTGTATGGTATAAACATGGTAGGGGTGAATCTTGTTCGCCTTAAGAATGTTGAAAACAGAACCTTTGCTAATGTTTAAGGCATTTGCAATCGCTCTTTGACTTGTATGGGGATTATCCGTAACCATTTCAATTACAGCTACTTCGTTATGTTCAACCGTAACTTGCCATGCCCTTACTTTTAGTTTTGAAAATTGCCCATACTCTTGTAAATTCAGAAGAAGCATTCTAAATGTTTTGTCTGTTGGAATTCGTCTACCTGGAAAGCGTTGCGCATACAAAGTACTGGCAGCATTCGCATTTTTTCGACATTCACCTAGAATTAGAAGCATGTCCACTTTGTCAACGTTGGAATACATTTTGCACCAAAGATTAGTGATCGATAATTTTTGTTTTGCACCGCTCAAGTAATGTGGCTTAACGAATTTGATTAATAAACTGTCAAGTTAATGCAAACATGATTGCCCTGATCTTAATTATAGAAATATTTTGTTTTAAAATAATAGTCTGCAGTGACTTGTATTGTGTGATGTCTATTTAAAAAAATTTAGGCTCGGAGTTTTAAAATGGGCACTGTATAGACGTTAAATATATCTGATTTATTCACTCACAAGATATCGACTATTAACTACATCGTATTTGTCTGTTAAGCAGCCAACATAAAAGTTTAATTTGTAAATTTTAGACGCAAAAATTTTACCGGAACTGTATCTCACACATTCTATTTCGCCAATCTTGGTGCTCGATTTTCGTGTCATTAACCACTCAAATTTATTCTTTTTTAAAAACCAGTGGTGGTGTTTAAAAACTGAGAAGATAGGGGCAACCAGTTGAGAACGCAGCTGCTCTGCAACACGAAAAACATGACGATTACTTCTTCAAAGAAATAATTAAAAATAACCAATATACAACGTATAAATGCGTGTGATATATACATAGTTATTACAAATATAACACGGGATAGTTTAGTTTAACTAGAACTAAATAACAATTAACTCTAGTTTACTAGAAAATCGGGAGCACTAGTTATATTACTTGTCATAAAATTTAAGGAAACTACTCTCATTTTTTCTATTTTACAGTTTTAAAACAACACTTACAATCCTACCACACACCACTTGATTGTTGAAAAATAATTAGCTTAAATTACTCAAACCTCCTGCATAGAGAATCGTGTTTGTACTGTTTAACAAAAGTTTTTTAACATCCAAAATTTAACCAAACTCGCATTTGTTTTATATGATAATTTTAAAGGTAAATTTAAATTTGATAGTTTGATATATTATTTGCAAGATTTGGTAATCTAATTATATACCACTCATGAACTGAAAAGTAATTGGGGTAAGTTAATTTTTGAGTTTAATTTTCAAGCGAACGGAACACGTTTTTATGTAACAAGGCGTACTTTAATAATCCGATTATTTTTTAATTCACTTGCAGTATAACTGTTGTTTATAATAATTATTATTTTTGTAAGAAATATTTTTGCAATGCCTTTTGATTACATTTGTTGCTCATGTATTTTACTAATCAAAATCTTTAAGGTATAGTGGTTTAATATTTGTAAATTATGAAATAAAGCTAATGAGGACAACGTGATAGCTGTTTCCTTCACTGTTAGATTCAGTACATTACAACAATACAAATTACTTTGAATATTTTTTACTTGTCTTTCTTTTGGGAGTAGCTTATGGCATTTTTTCTTTTTTCGCTGATGTATTTCAATTTTGTATTATTATACTCTCATTATTCACTCTGAGTATAGCTTAAAGTCTTCTGTAGAGGTGGGCATCCTGGCCTGAAACCCTAGCCCGACCCGCACCACGTGTTGGCCAACTATGCCTAACAGGGCCTTGTTGGGCCGGCCAAATAGACCTAACAGGACAGCGCCGGGTCTGGTGGGCTTATTAACTGGCCTGGCAAAGTTAAACACAGCCGGCTTAACTGTGAAATAATGTTACAGAAGACCTGACCATGGTACTATTTATAAAGAGGCATTCGAAATCTGAGTTGACCTGCCAAATTTGCCGGGTTAAATTTTTCGGATTAAATTCATGACCGTTTACCAAGAATAGTTCGAGATTAACACGGCACAAAGAAAGAGAAGGGTTGGACGTCCCCCAAAGCGATGGAAGCAGAGCTGGATATCGACATCAGCTGAAACACCTTGAAAATATTAATATAAGCTGTCGTTAAAGAAAAACAGGCATAGTCTAAACAAATGAGGAAAAAGAAGAAGAAGAAATTCATGTAATAATAAAACGGCCGGACCGGGTCTTAGATCATGTACCTAAAGAACATGCCGGGCCGGGCTAGCCCCTCTTCTGAATTTGTCGGGCCGAACCGGACCTAAAACTTCCTTCATTTACTTACTTATAGTCCACTGCACTAGAGCTCTTTGGTTTATTTTGTCCTACGGGTTGTTTTAAGTTATAAAAATTGCACTTCAAAAGGTCGATGTCTTATGGGATATTGTACCGAGCTATACAATCATAGAAAATGTGCAACGGTGTATCCTCTCCACGCCACGTAGTCTGCTGGTGTATGCCAACCGAGACAACTGTTCAATTGAAGGTCCTCTTCCGTTTTATTTCTGAATGCGTTATTTATGATCATCCGCGATTGTCTCATTCCCGAAATTCTTCTCCAGTAAATGCAATGTTGTGTGCGTAATAGGTCTTTTACCGTCTACTTGGCGATTTGAAATAATATCCCGCATGTGGGTTCGGGACCAACTACACTTTTCTGTTGCTTTTTTTGCCAGGTGGTCTACTTTCTCATTATCTTTAAAGCTTTGGTGTCACGGCACCCACTCTAGGACCTGTTTCAAGCCAGTCTAGTGCTACAAACTCTGAGGTATATTTTTAGTTTTTCCAGAGCTTTTTATGCTGTTAGCTATTAGGCATGTTGTAGATATTAATATAGCCCCTCTCCACCACGTTACGTGCTCAGGTCGGGATTGCAGTTATTTCCATTGAAAAGCGGTAGCGAGGTTTTTCATTTCCTATACCTGCCTCAAAAATACCCGCTTTCAAACCTTTCGGCCGTTTTGGATCAATCTGTATGCCAGATGAATTCATCTCGATTCCTCAACTTCTGTTTTGTGGCATTTACACCTCTCTCCGGTAGCGCAACCATAAACGATTTCCTAAAACCGAACATTCACCTTCCTCTTGTATGACGCCAGAATTGTTTGCGGTTCCACCAATATACGTAGTAAAGGAAGGTCCACCTGCGCCTCCATATACAGTGGGCGTTAAAGTTATATTCTTTGTTGTTCCCAAATATGCAAGCTTGTAACATGCTGAGTTTGTTTATGACCACTCTGTTCCTGGTTTTATTCCACCAGATCAGAAAAGCGTAGATCTTCCAAACGACTTGACTAACGTTCTGGTATGATTCCCTTTTCTTGGGGTGTTTGATCTCGCGGCGTAGTATTAACGCACTAAAATCACTTTTACCGCACTGCGTAGAGCTAATGCCCACAAATCTTCCTTCACTAACAACGACGCTTTTTAAATCTTAATTTTCACAGTAAACACCACAAACTGTGGTGGTTCTTTTGGTCTGCACCCGTCGACCGCTTGCGGTCATCTCCTATGTACCCTCTCATTCTTCATCACTCTCTCACGCCTCCCTAGGCCCCCTGGGGGTACCGTTACGTCACTTCGCCGTTCTGATGTCTATCTACGTGACCGGAACAAAAGGTCGACACCAGCGGTCAGGCGCCAAACACCAGCCGTCCGATCAGCACCTTTAGCAAAATCTTTTTGTACAGTGCTTTAAGTGCACTTAGCGGATATAACAAAACCAGTTTTCTTAGAAACCTGTTGCCTGAAAAGTTGACCCATTACAACTGACTATAGGTAGACAAATAAATTCTTAGAAGTTTTTCGAATCTACTGCTTAATAGTGATGATAATGTACAACTCAATGAGTATATATATATATACTATGAACAAAATTATTCGCTGTTAAGTATGTACTGATCGATCCTAGAATATTTAAATATATTATTTATTTCGTCCATTTCAGTTTTAACGCAGGTTTTCGGTTTAGAACAAGCTAGCATAATACTGATTTACCTTTCAATTTAATGATATTTTTTTTTAAGATTGCAACATAAGTAAACCTGCAAATATTTTACCGCACTATCAGGAGAACTTTACTATATCTCTTTTTGACGATCATATTGATGATAGTTCTGTAGTTGGACGGGGCGGTCAATAACCCTTACTTTGGCGAAAGGCGTAAACAAAGACACCTTTCGCAGGGTTGGGGTTGTAACGATCACTTTGGTGATTTTAACTCGGTACGTTCACCTCTCTTTGGAGTAGTTCAAGATTTTCTTAATTGTGATTAATGAGGACTGGCTGAGTAATTTCGTAAGGTGAAGTCTTTACTAGCTTTCAGTATGGGTGCCAAACACCTAAGTGGCAGCGAGTCCTCTGCAATAGAATCGCAATTCCCTAGTTGTAGCTGTAAATGTTCCTGCGTGTCATGTTTGAATAACCTCCAGGCTGTAAATTTGCCTAAACGATGAACTGGGTGGTTAAACACTGATTAATTAGGCAGGTAAAGGTGAAATCTAAGAACGAGTGGGGTGTCTGCTGACATTAGAGACCTGGGCCTTACGAGTGAGGTTTCACTTTGCTTGTGCACGCCTGTAATCAAAAAATTCTCGCTCTAGAGATCACACTTCTGTCGTCGTTAAAGTACCGGTCTTTATGATAAATCTACGCGCTGCGTGGTTGACCAGTACTGGAACTACGAGCAACCATAATTAGGAGAGCGCTCTCGGCTGTTTTGAATAGACAAATTCATAACTTTCGTGGCTTGTGTCGCGGAGAATTGCAGTACTTTCTTGGTCAAAGTATAGAACTCGTCGTGGTAGTTCTAGGTCTGTGCAGGTAACGGTCGTCCTATTCCTTCTTGACGGGTGAGCTGCGTTTCAACTCAAATACTGAATCATTAGAGATTTAGGTAGTCTCCCCTCTCCATATATCGTGAGCAAACGCGCTGATTAAGCGTAACTAAATTCGACCATAAGACGGCCGTGGCGAATAAGGGTTGACGCTAGTTGCCACCACGTTAAACTAAAAAGGTTGGCTGTAATGATCACCTCGCAGATACTATCAGAGAGAAAATATTTTTAATTCACTTGATTAGAGCTACTTGTATTTGAATTCTACCGTTACTACACTCATCTAGATTGATTTCTGTAATTTAGCAGCAGCTTGATGAACGCCAATATGTTGAGAATGTAAACCGGTGTCTTGCATAACATAAATAGTTGATAAAGTCGACACAAGTGGAATTCTTGCGAAATATTCAGGCGAATAGCGCGTTTGTATCCACTCTAATTGATAAAGTTCGATGACTGAAGAAGGAATTTTGTTGTTATGAAGTAATCCAGTTTCCACGCTGTATCGAATACGTGCGTCTGGGAATGCTATTGTAGTGTGGAACATGTTTTCAACTATCTACTCTTTCAATAAGGTAGTACTTAAAAACTGGTAAGTTGTACATCATCATTGCTCAACACCAAATCGCCTTCAGTAAATATTTGTAAATTAACTGCTGTTTTTTTAAATTATTGTGAGACCATAAAAATGCTTTGTATAAGCTAGACTGATGATCAGTAAACGTGGTCCAAGGGAAGCGTTTTGCTTATTTATAACTTTGTAACCAAGTTCTCCGTACACTGGCGATATACGTTTTAAATCGCTTGAGAGCGACGTTGGTTGCTTAGCAAAATGTATCTAGATTAATTAATATACGAGGAAAACTGAACATTATAAAACTCAGTGTATTTATATAAATTTCAAGCCATCTTAATGCCGCCATGGTATTAACATTGTAGCCCAAAAATAATGGTTATGTTTATAACTGTATTGTATGCGGAATAAACACCGCTTAACTCTTGAAGTGGATGACTCCTTACAACAAGTATCACTTACGGCTTATTTAACATTGTTTGCATTTTTTTTTGTTTTTAAGGACGTTAAAATCAATTTTTCTAAAAACTGTAGCTTGTTGATACAATAAATACTATATAATACGTTTTTTGGGCACATATATTCAATTTTCACGTTTACAGCTCTTTATATGAGCAAATAAGTTCAAAAGTTGAGCATTGTACCTTAATTTTTTAACAAGTTATAACACTAGAACTTATCAAGACATAGTTGGTCGCCATGGGCATGGGGGAAACAATTCATCAACTATTAGCAAACATTTACAACGAAAATTTGTCAACAATTTATCATCGCATTGTTCAACAAAGCAAAAAGAAAAGCTGGAAATCTCTCACGAGCTTAATCTTCCTGCGTCAACAGTTAAAGTTGGACCTAAAACGTTTCTAAGGGCAAAAAAAATTGTTTTAAAACAGGTCGAAAGAAGAGTATACCACTTTGACCAATCGAAGAAAGATTAATGCACGGAGAAATTCCAAGTGCTAAACAAGAAAACTTGCCAAAGCAACTCCAATTTTACGAACATCAATCGAATGCAGAAGGCTCATATATTGACTTATTCAAAGAAGGTCATAAAACTCAAGCGATGCATAGTATATACTGGCCCGAGGCTTTGCAACTACAGCTATTGATCGAGCTTCTTATCTGATTTTAAGCTCTTTAGTATCGAAAAGCATAAAATTGTCTAAACGACAGAATTTATTTGATAGAACCTCCTACCATCCACGAAAGAATAGTCAGCTGCTCACAAAAGCTGCAGTTAAGCCATGTTAGAGCTGATGTTACTTCCCTGGACTGAAGAACACCACGGATTAGATAATTTGACTTTCCAACAAGATTTAGTACCAGTATACCCGCCTTACTGAAGCATGAATTGGTGAATATTTTCCTAATTTCATCAGTGCACAAGAATGGCCACCGTAATCACCCGACGTTAAATTAATGGACTATTCAATTTGGAGCATTATATATAAGTAGGCCTGCGCGAAGCCATATACAACAGTTGATGCTCTGAAAAGTAACCTGAAGAAGACTTGGTGTGAGTTATCTTTAAAATTAGTTGAAACAGTTGTCAACAACTTCCAGTAAAGGCTGCAGCTTTGTATTGACGCCAAAAGTAGCCACTTCAAGCAGAAATGATTTCATTGCTCACCTAATAATTAGCGAAATAAATATTTATTGTCAAATCTTTTTTTATTAAAAATAAATTCATTCAGAATAGAAGAGTTTTGTATAAAACGGTGGAAAAATTGCTGGTGGCAGTCAACGAGCGATGATAGAGATATTGCGCAGAGATCGAATGGTTGATGGTCGTAGAATAGAATCCTGTGCTTTATTTGGCGGTGTCCTTATGCTAGAGTAAGGCAACGTTTTTGCAACTTGCTGATTTTTCTCTAGAATTCCAAATTATAATTTCATCAAAACTCGATTTAAGTAATTGGGGTTTGCTTCCTTTACATCTGTGGCACTGAATTCCCTTTTTTATCAATCGGTTGTTAACCGGTTGCATTGGCCAAAATTAAAGCTCCAAAAGTTTTTTGTAGCGGTATGTTACTCTCATGATCATTTTACATCTTTATGCCGAAACCAAAACTCCGAAATTTTTGACAAAACTAAAAATGATGTTAAGAGTGATAGGAATATCTTGCTTTGTTTAAATCGAACTCACCATAATCCAAGAATACTAATTTCAGCTTGTTTTTTAAGTGTGATTAATTTGCACCCGTCTATTTATTGGCTATTTTCGCCATTAAATTTATTAATCCTCGAAAAATACACGTACTTGCACTTGTTTCTTGTTTATCATGGCATGGTATGGTATGGCAATTTTAAACAAATCGCAAAATTTAATATAGTCTCTTATTTTATTATGAATGTGTGGATTGTTGACCTACTTGGTGTATTTTTCCTTTTTCGCCAAGATGATTAACGTCGGGGATTCCCCTTAAATTTAAGCAGGGTCGCCTTCCGGAGCGTTTATTATTAAAAAATGTAGCAAAAAATGCGTTACACCCATTACACCCGCGTAATTAATTCGCAAAATGATACGACCTGTACTAAACTTTCTTGTAATACTTTTATCTGTCTCTTTATTCGTTTCACATTGTGATATTATTAAATTTTGGCTTTGGATGTTCGCGGTTTTTAAATGTTTTAACATCATAAGTCAAATTATTTTAAATAATCAACTTGACACTGTTTACTAAATTGTCCGTAGCCATTTTTGTGGCAATTTAGAACAAACTATTATGAGCGCATATTAAACAAACTCACACTACAACTTCTCCGCAACCCTATTAAAATGCTTAAAATTTACCTATCTCGCAATATTTCTGCAGTTGTTTATAGTTACGTTTAGGACGTAACTTTTTGCACATGCCCCGGCGTGTCTACTCGCTGTTCTAAAAACATTTGTGCTATTTTGGCTAATTCAAACTAACTTTGTGCAACTAGCGATCTCAAAAAAATTGTTTTCTTAGACTTACAATTATACACAATTTTTAAACAGTAAAAAGCGAAAAAAATCCGGAATTGTATCAAATAGCTGTCAAGGACACTGCCCCGTTGCCGTCCTTGTACTAGCCACCACAGTTAAAGAGTTTGGGTTGTAGCACACACACGCAGACATACATTATGTAAATACATGTTTTTTTTAACAAATTGGACCCTGTAACCCTTAAACGGATTTGTTTGTCATAATATCAAAATTTTTTCGTTTGTTGCTCCTGTCGTAGTCGCATAAGTCGTATTTTAATGATTTGGATTGGCTCCTAGTGATTATTGTCTAGTCCCAAAACTAAAGGAACCAGTTTACTGATGAAACTGAAAGCCTGCAGCGACTAACAACTTCGATTATATAATTTATATTATTTCATTAAAAAATAAACTATTTTTATGACGAAACAATCACACATAACTCGGCGAATAATCCGTTATGCTTCACTAAAACTGGGGAATTTATTTTTACAGAAATTTCTTTAAATATCAAACGATTCTTTGCAATGATTTTAGTGAAATTCTTACTTGTTCATTTAATAAAAAGTTTTTTAACGAAAACACCTCTTTTCAGACTTAATTTACACGATGCTGTTCAAATTAAGAAGAACGTTTTAATCACTTTTTTTAATTATCCTTCACGGTCTACCGATCTTGAAAGGCATTTATTTAATATAAAATGTAGCAAGCAGTTCAGGTGCTTTACGATAAGAGAACAAATGTATTTCAAGTGGTAGTATTATTTCGTGTCGTTTTATTTGACACTTTTTTGCTTTACTGTTTCCAGGAATTGTCAGCAGCTCATGGTCTCACTGTGACGGACACAAAGCAGTATTCTGATTACATTCCTCGCCATATTGACCAGATGGATACCATTGTCGCTGATACTTATAAAAGGACTAGGGGTAAGGCCGCTTTTATTAATTATTTTTTTAAAGTAAACGTACAGATGATGAAGTTCGAAAGCAGGGACACTTTTTTAAAGTTTAATTCTATTCCCTTCAAAGAAATTTTGCGTGTTTTTAAACAACCGAATACGAAAATAGTATTTTATACAACAAATCTGTAATGATAGGTATTAATACACGAGTGTTGTAATTCAAACGAGTGTATTAATAGCCGTTATATAAGAGTTGCATGCACTATTTTTTCTACGACTAGTTAATTTACAAAACTATTCATTACAAAAATTATTTGAACATTATACTTAAAAAAAACTTGAACTCTTTTGCGCTGTTAATTGAGAAATATCAACTCTTGTAACCATGGTTACCAAAAACAATGCTTTGCTGCTATTGGTCAGTTTGGGTCATTTCATAATGAAAATCTGTATCGAAATGGGTATCATTATAGTATAGGCAGCGCACACTTAATACGTCAATTAACACATGTAAGTAGAAAAGATATTTTACGTTAGTTTCCAAATGGACTCATGGCAGGGGAATTACAACAGTAATGCTCTTTAATGTGCGGCGAGCAAAGTTTCAAAGCAACAAAACGATATTTGAGTGTGAAAGGAACCCGCTAAGCAAGTATCTTCAATCACTACCGGCGGCGTCTAGGCACAGCACACGAAACGCGGTGTTGCAAAAGTAAATCAAGAAAATGATTTTGGTTTCAAAAATAGCTAGGATAGACCACAACATGTTTCGTTCTTTAGAACTCATCAGGTGAACGCAATCCTAGCTACAGTTGAAACCAAAACCGACAGGCAAAACTACACCCAGACGATAAAATCATGACAGGGGAATTACAACAGTAATGCCCTTTAATGTGCAGCGAATAAAGTTGTAAAGCAACAAACCGGTATTTGAGCCTCTAGGCACAGCACACGAAACGCCGTGTTGCAAATATAATCAAGAAAAAGATTTTCGGAAAGGATTCTAACTATCTAATTTCAAATAGGACGCTCTGTATATTTTCAAAATGTGGAAATCCTGAGACAATTCTGAGTACAACTGCACTATTTTTAAGAATATTTGAATCCACTTGATTTAGTAAAAGTAAATTTTGATTTATAATTTAAAGTGCTGTGACCATGACCAGTATTAACATATTTTAAGGGATGACGACGATAACAACAAATACAAACATGATTTTTACGAGTATTTTGATAAGGTATAAGCATTCATAGTTAAAGTAATCACTTTTTTGAAAATTAGTCATTTGTTTTAAATGGCACCATTCTTTAGACATTAGGTATCTTAATGCAGATTTCCATTACAAATCAAATTCAGAATCGGATTGATATTAATCTAAACCTGCCAATTTCTTTGTGTATGAAGTTTATAAATTCGGGAAAAGATATTTCAAGGGTGTCATAGGAAAATTCAAATTTTTCACTAGTTTGTACAATTAAAGCGATTTGCTAGTAGCTATCAAATGTTAATTTTCTCCCATGACACACTTACAACACGTGGAACCCATACTTCCTCGTTATTTTAAACTTCATACACAAAGAAATTGGTGGGTTTAGATTCTTCTTCATTTCTTCTTCTTACGGCGTGTACATCCACCGCTAGTTTACGGATTCTCCTCATACAGATCGGTACTTAAGCCAAAGACTAGTACCCTGCTGATGGAGATATCCTGTAGTTCATCTGGCTCCGGAAACGGGATGCCGAGGTGTCGCTGCCTCAGTACCATTAGTCTGGAGCAATGGATGAGAAGATGGAGGGAAAATTCCTCCTTTTTTATACAGAACCTGCATATGGGGTCGTTTAATACTCCCATGGTCTTACGGTGCTTGTTAAAAGGACTATGGCCAGTCAGAAGACATACCACGATCTTGATGTGTTTCCTACTGAAGCGTAGGAGTTGTTTGGAACGCTAAAAATCTGTAATTTTAAACTTGCTAAGAGATGAATTCTTCTTCTTCTTCCTATTTTATTAATTTATAACTTATAACTTATTGAGTCGTAAAACATTTTCTGTTGAAATTTGACCAAAGAATGTGAAAACAATTTTTGGGAAAAGTTAATATTTCTTAATTGCTGAAACAATTTTGAATTAACAATACCTGACAAGGTTTCCGGCCGGCAACATGCGCTTTCATAATCAGTGCTTTATCCTAACACGATCCCATAAAACAATTAAATCCGAACAGTCTTTCATGCTCATGCGCCGATTCGGCCTGTTCTATTAATGCTGTGTAAAATATGAAGGATTATATAATTTGCTGTTGTAGCTAGATTTAAACGCAGAGATTTATTTATATTCTTTAATAATTACCTTAATTAAATAGCTTTCATGGTTTCTTAAGTGTTAGTAACTAAAAATTGTCAGTTTCAAAAACACATTTAAATTAATTTATTACGTTTCGGTACGACACCTTTTCCAGAACTCTGTAAATATACTCAATTAAATTTAATTTATACACTATCGTTACTATTTACCTACTTTAATATACTTCGTTACATTTTAAAATTGTACATAATGAAACTTGATCTTTACAACTATAGAATGTCAAACTACTTAATACTATTTTAATATATCAAAACATAAATTAGTTAGATTATGCAGTTAATTTCACAGAAGAGGCATTCGAAATCTAAGCAATTTATGCTTTAAAATTATAAGTAATATCTAGTAGTATGACATTCCATTGTTGTAAAGGTCAAGTGACATTAGTAGGGTGTATAGGGTGATTCGACTTACTAACATTATGTAAAATTGTAGAATCCAACAAAGTATATTAAAGTAGGTAAATAACAATAATAACGTATTAATTAAAAATAACAAAAAAAACGCAGCAGCCGCCATAGGCGCCCGACAGGAAGACTAAAAGAGAGAGCAATTTTCAAAAATTTATAGAGAGCGTCACGAAGAAATTCGCGAACTGAAACATAAACCAAATTGTAACTGATCTCTAGTTCCAATAACTTATAGAATTTTAAAAGAACTGTGTTGCCAATGTTTAAGCAACATTTATTTGACAATGTTAAGGTTTTAAAAGTTTTTCACTTCGTGTTTATAGTTCTAAAAATTCTCCTAGTTTGTAACATTCTGCACCCTAAAAAGCATTTAGAAGATCAAATTTTCTCCCGATTTAATAACACGTTTTTGACTAAATAGTTGGTAAAAATTAAATTTAACAAAATTCAAAAAAGCCGACACAGGAAAATTGGAAACCACATTCAAATTAAAGCTCATTTAGAGAAACCTTAAATACCGCCATTTTGAAGCTAGGCAGTTCGGAAAAACGCGTTGGATTTTTCCTAAGGTTTTCTATTATATTTCTTTTTTCTTTAGAAAATTGTTTTGCCAAATAAATGCTACAAAATTTTATTTTTTAAGTTTTGTTGATAAATTGTGCCCCTGAGTTCTAAAGCACATCGAATTCGGTCTATTCATTTCTGAGAATTGAGGCGTACCCACAGACAGACAATTTTTAAAACACACTTTGTTAGTTTTCTGCTGGTCCAAAACACGTATTTCCGTCAAAATCTAGAATTCGAAAATTACCATGCTATCAATAATTGCTCATACTAAAACTATTTATTGTAAAGTTAAATTATATTTCTAGAAAGTTTAGCATACATCCGGTTTCCTCAATGTTTTAAGTTTTAACTGTACTTCTCGCATACTTTAAATTTGTTTTTACATATTACTTCCAAATTTGAAAAAATTGGATTTGAGAAATAATTAGTAGTAATTTTTGTAATGGTTCAAAGGCTCAATGTTTTCGAATTTTGGATCAATTATTAATTTTGAGGGCCTAAGAAAAATACAATCTCAATTTCTTTTTAAGAATGTTAAAACTATAATATTAAATTATCTTTAAAAGATCTGGATTAATTACATTCTTAGTGTAAAAAAATAATATCATCAATAAACAACCCAAAAAGTAATAAAATCCAGAATCATGACGGTTATTGTTTATTTTTAAAATATTTTGTTTATAATTCTATTAGCGTTAAGTGGCAATTAAGGTAATCACATTAATTTTTGAATAAAACAAATTTTCAAAGCATAGTACAGGCGTGAATACATTATTGAAGTCAATTAATTAATTTTAAACATTTGTTCACTTTGTGAGTTTTGATTAAACGGGGTATACCCACTTGAAAGGAAATTAATGTAAATGCTAATCCTTTTTATTTCTCAGCAGTTACTTAATATTTGATTACGCATCATAAAACCGAAACAAAAACTGCTTGAAGTTTTCAATCATGTTAACCACGAATTTGTTGAATTTTAAGCGCAAAATATTGCGACAATTTTACAGTGAAGTGTGGAAATTAAAGGTACGAGGTTGGGTTGAAAAGTTCGTGTGATGACGGATACGATGGCGCTGTTTCAGACAGTTTTATGACGCGCTGGCAGGTTCACTCCTTCAGACAGTCAACTGTCAAATTTCAGATCGCTGCGTTCATTAGTTTCGTTTTGACAGCTGTTTAATTAGGAGCGTGTCAGAGATTTTGACAAGATGGATAGTGTTGAAATTCGTGCTGTCATTAAGTACTTCTTCTTGAAAGGTTTATCAGCAACCGACATTCATAATGAGATGAAGGATGGCCTGAAGGACTCGGCTTTTGATAAATGGGTTCGTGAGTTCAAACGTGGTTGTACAAGTATTTAAGGTGCACCCCGTAGTGGAAGCTCAAAATTTGCACTACACCAGAAATTGTTGAAAAAGTGCATGCTATGGTGTTAAAAGACCGTCGGTTGAAGACTTCGGAGATAACGGAGGCTGTAAACATCTCCAAACAACGCGCAACGTACATTTTGAATGAAAAGCTGGCCATGAAGAAGCTGTCCGCTGGTGGGTGCCGCGACTGCTCAGTGTTGAGCAAAAATTGGTGAGTTGACAAATTTCTCGTGAGTGTTTGGAGCGTTTTCGAAACAACAAGGTCGATTTTATTTGCCGATTTATCACCACATGAAACTTGGGTCCACCATTGTACGCCGGAAACAAAACAACAATCTAAACAGTGGCGGCACAGTGGTTCTCCTCCTCCAAAGAAGGCAAAGGCTGTTGCATCTGCATTGTCTTTTGGACAAGCTAAAGCAAAAAGTTAATGATAAACGCCCTGGTTTAGCCCAGAAAAAAATCATTTTTCACCAGGACAATGCACGACCCAACACGAGTGTTATTCCTATGGAAAAAATTCACGAAGTAGGCTTCGATTTGCTGCCACACCCGCCTTATTCGCCAGACTTGGCACCGTCAGACAACCACCTATTTCCAAGTCTGAAAAAATACCTACCGGGCTAGACATTTTCAACCGACGATGGTAAAGCTACGGCGGAAGCCTATTTTAAAGAACTTGACAGTTCTGAATTTTATCAAGGCATAGAGGGTTTGGATCATCGTTGGCCTAAATGTATCGAGGTGGCAATGTTGAAAAATAAACGTAATTTCAAATTCAAACTGCAAAGTTCTGTTTTTTATTTTCATTTCATGGACTTTTCATCACACCATCCTCGTATATCAACAGAAAATTACGTTTTAGTTGTATTATTATTACACCATAATTATAAAATGTCTACACTTACTTGCTAACGTTTTATTATCTTCCGGAAATAATTGCTATGCAGCACACATCTGCAATGAAATTATTAAACACCAGAAATTTCCTGAAGTTTAAGGAGTAAATATAAACTTCAAAGCAGTTTGTATTCGCTATGTACGCGGTTCAGCTTCAATCCCCTTACTAATTTAAATTTCTCCTAATAAATGTGAAAGTAATTTAAAATTCACGAAATTGGAGTCAGTTCCGCAGAATACCGGGATTTTCCTGCTTTTCATTCAACGGGATCCTCAGAATTGGTTACTCAATGACGGCGAGGAAAACGAGTTCTATTGTGAAAGACTGAGTAGGGTCACATAATGTTCTACACCTTTTCGAGTGGTGCAGGTTGAAGGGTACTTCCTATTTAATTTTGTTTGTTTGCAGGCTTTAACTGGCAGCTTTAGAATCAGATTGCAGCTGTTGTCAGCAGGATTCTGCTAACAAAACTTTTTGAAAACAGACATGGGAAAGCATTTAAATGGCGTCATTAATTGTTTGATTAAATCATTCAATAGAAGGTTTTACAATAACTTTAGTAAATTGCAACTAGATTACAACTGTTGCATAAAATTTGTGTAATAATTCATGAGTTGCCGGAAATAGCGAACATGTGACAGTCAAAATGGCAAAGACTTTGCTAAAATTGGATAGTAAGATTAATCGCGCCGTCAATTACAATATCAATCACTATTCCGCGGAGACAACTTTCACTTTAGGGTTGAAACTTTAGTCGATAAGGGAAAATTTACTTTGCCTAGACATTGTTCCTCTTGACTTCAAGTGGCTATTAATAATTTGGGAAGCAATTGTAGTTTCACTTCCGCTGCTCTATTCCATGTTGCTCTCAGAATTAAATTGGCGGTTTGCTTTAGATTGAAATAGTTTATTATCCTGAAATTAACAGTGACATTGCAGAGTAGTAATTGAAAAGTTGGGTTTAATTTAAATATGAGTTATGTGTGTAACTGCGTCTTTAATAATTATTTAGTATGTAGGTATGAATAAGTGCACGCGGGTGATTCTAAAACGCTTGTATAAATTTGGGAAAGATTTGCGATTAAAAAAAGCAAAAAGAAAATAGTCAAGCACACACTATTTTAAATGTGATTGTATGTTATTTGCGTAACTAACAATCACTAAACGAGCGCAGCATGTAACAAGCCAAGATAAAAAATGAGCGAAACACTTCGCCTGGACTTTCCTATACTTATAAAATAACATTGTTTTATATTTTCCAACACTTTCGATATACACCTGTCTAGACACGACTAGTTAAAGTAAATAGTTCTTATAAGTTGTAACATCTTGAAGCGGTTGAAGAAAGACCAACCGCTGCGCTGCAAGCATAAGGTTGGGTAAAATATTCGGACTGAAATCAACGGAAGCGCGGAAATTGATATTTCAAAGTATATTAATAACTCGAGAAGTATTATTTTTAGCAAGAAATTACTCTTATTAATTTGTATTTAGAATTTAAAAACCTTTCTGATTTTAAGGCCAAAATGCCACGTTTCCATTAAAAAAAAAAGCTATTTTTTACCGTGGCCGCCATATTAAAATTGGAAACTCAAGTTTTTTTCTTAAATACAATCGAGAAGAATTTGCCCTACAACTTTGCTCTTGAGTTTGCGAGTCTATCTATTAAAATAAAAAAGTTAGCCTACACTGAACATTAAACGACTAGTACAAGAATACAACTGTTGTAGAAGTATGTGAAATTCTTCTAAGGACAAAAAGATTATTAAGGGGCAAAAAATTCGAGATTTGATTTTTTTGGAAAAAGATTCTCCTAGAGCAAACAAAAAAATTTGGGGGGAGGGGGAACAGTAGCCCCCCTAAATATGAAATTATCGAAAAAATATTATTATATTCGGATTTTGCTATCAATGGTGAGCTATTTCACCTTAGCAGAAATATTTTATTGCCCCCCGTTAAATAAATAAAAGGGTGCCAATTTTCAATTTTCAAAAATTCACAGAGGGCGTCACAGTGAAATTATAGCAATGCGCAAAAAAAACAAATTGTAGAAGATTCCCAGCTCTATCAGCTTAAAAAGTTTAAACAAAAACGTGTGGGCAGTTTTTGAGAAATATTTTTTTGAAAAATTCCAAAATTTTGGAGTGATGTCATTGCGATCGTTTTTATATTTTCAAAATTAATTATATTTCATGGTATAGTACCCTTGAAGGGCTACCAAACAAGATGTAGTTGATTCCAATCAGATAACTGGTTTTTGAGTAAATTGGCGATAAATTCGAAATGTTCAAAATCTCGTAGCGGCCGCCATTTTAAAGCTAGAGAGTTCGGTAAAAAATCGTTTGATTTGTCCTAAGGCCTTCTTTATTCTCTACTATTAAAATCTCCAAAATTCAGTTTCTGAAAAAAATGCTACCAAACAAACATGTCTAACTTCCGCTTCCGGTTTCTGTTTTTTTAAAAGCTTATTTTGTCAGTGAATTTTTGATATACCCCCTCATTCCAAAGCACATCAAAAGCGGTCCAGCCGTTCCGGAGATATGGAGCGTAACCCACCCACCCACAGACAGACATTTTTTTTAAATTACTTTTTTCGGGTCCATGGACCATTTCCGTTAAAATCTCAACTTTGAAATTTTGCATGAGATCAATACTTCTCTATACTGAAAGTATAGGAAAGTAAAAAGTAAATACTAAAAAAATGTTATGTTAGAAAATCATAGAATGTTGCGACGTATTTTTGTTCCCTAACATAAACGATCGCAAACGGGAGAATAGCTACTGGAATTTTGTTGTTCGCATAACCTAAACCCAATAATACTATAATAACAACAATAATAAAAATACTTTGTATTTTGACGTGATTCATACTGCACTAATAATATAATAACAAAATTTAATTCCGATTCCACAAAATAACCTAAAATAAACGATAATTCTGGCAACGGCGGAAGACGATATGGACGTGGGTTACTACAGCGCGCCTGTACATATGTTTCTGTACATATCAACTTTAAATAAAGATCGCCAGTTGCAAATAAATAATAACCTAATCTCCTGACTTTATTTTATTTCGTGTGCATTCCAATGTGCATGCGGCAATGTGGACTGTTCACCCTTATTATAATATTATCGTTTTATTCAAACTTATCATCACTTCGAAAAGCTAATTTCTCGTCTAATTTTCAGAAAATAATAAATATGGTTAGATTTGCCAAAATTTAGTTCGCTTTGTTCAGCAGAAAGCTGGAAGAAAACTCATTTTCCAATATAATCAGAAATTTATAAAGCCTTTATACTGGCAATAAGTCAATTTAGCTAAATATGAATTAGATTTGCTTTCTACAAAATTGTGACTTATATGCAGGATCTGGTACGTATTACGGGTGACAGAGTTTACACTAAAATTTTTCAAGATACGCTTGACGCATTGTTTTAAAAAACAGTGATCAACTCGAGATCTCTATTTATAACAATCTTAAAATTCTAAGATCGTTGAATATTATTACTAGCGAACTTCGATTTCTACAATATTTGAATAAACAATAAAATCCAGCACGATAGATTAAGTCGGTTTTTGGTATCATATAACTTTTCAACTGTTTGAGGGCTGAAATATTACAAACGAACTTCGACTTCTACAATATTCAAATTTGTAATAAGGCTAGATCAGAGGGGCTACTAAATTCAACAAAGTTAAAATATGAAGTTTGTTTGGGAATACCTCGGAAACTTTAAAGTGCATGACTGGATCTCTGGGAAATATTACAAACGTACAAAAGACTGTAAATGGGAAAGTTTAACTTTTGATTTGAATACAAAATCAAAATGGTTGACGAGTTCTACGGAATTATTACAAACGAACTTCTATTTCTAAAATATTCAAATCTCTAAGAAGACCGGAACGAGAAAGTTGGTGAACTCTTTAAAATCTAGGCAAAGAATTTTTGACTTTCTGACTACGCAGCGCATTTTAAGGGCAAACTGGTTTGGAGAGGTAACTACTTCTACTCTAGCGTGGGCGGTCAAGCTCAGAAGACGATGGAAAAAAGAGTTAGGAAACTAGTTTGCGTTAAAATATAAAGGTTACTGAACTAAACTAGAATAGTTTTAACAGCGCAAAATAAGTTTGTTGCAATACTTATTTATTTACAAATCACAACGGTGGCGTCGTTACATGTACGGAACGCGAGGCCGTACAGCGTAAACAACAACACAAAATGGTTACTGTATATAGCTTTACCCACTATCAAGGTTTACGTCTACGTGCAGCACGCAGCATTTTGATAATAAATTCAAACTATCAAAATCATGGCCATATAATATTTCTTTTTTGCTTTAAAACAGTTTTTAAAGTTTATTCCAAATTTTATTCGTTGCATGTATCTACAAATCTACAAATAAAAAAGTTTGTCGCTTAGTAACAAGTTTACTGCATTGAAAGCAAAGAGTCATATTCGTAATTTCTTTGGCCAAAAAAATACATTTTTGGTTTGGAAACTAAAGATCATAGATCGCGCTGATGCATATGCTTTTAAAAAAAAAACCAAGTTGCTATGCCGAGTACTTCTCGAGGTACTACGTTATATTTGTTAAAAAAACGTTTAATTTTAAAATACGTAATCTAGACATTTTTTTATATTTTATTGTAAATAAAACAATTCTTTTGCAACATAGTAAAGATAAAGCGTTAATTTTTTTGTATATAAGAACGTTTGGTACCGGTCAAAAAGATCGTAAATGGCCATTTTGTATAGCAAATAACGTACCTAACAAGACTATGCCGGTATGATCTAGCTTTACACAGCAAAAAAATTGTTATGAAGAAAGTGATTTTTATAGTTTACCGAATTTACATGGAAATCTTATCAATTTCTAATTTATTTTTGAGTACAAACGTTATTAATATTTCAAATGTCGATATTTAAATTGAAAATATTTGTTTTTTGTTTTTGTAGAAAGGATTTATGCAACTCGAAAGTAATTCTATTGTCAATCAAATATAATATAAATCATATTCTTCCAGATATGCTATTCGTAGGCTGGCTATATAAGCAAAGGAACAAAATACACTCGTTTAGAGTTGTGTGGCTTTGATGGCACAACTAAAAATTGATCGCTTCAGTTTGCATCTATTTCACCTTACTTCCGTTCCATTACTTCCGTTTCAGCATTTCCATTTTATATTCTCGTGATTATTCCTGTCGGCAAAGAAGTTTCGCTTCAAAAATATACTCGACCTTTATAACACTGCGAAGTTGCGGTAATTTCTAACGCTTCCGCTGTCCTCGCGCTTCGCTGCTACGTTTCCGATTTTGAAAGGGCAACCGCTGGTTCGGTTTTGCTCGCGTGTTAATTTCAGAATTATCACAATGAACACAATGAAGTGTTTGAGCATCTGGATGCAACAAGTTCATCACAATACTGAACGTTCAACTTCAGCTTATTGTAGCCAGTAACAACAAGCCCAATGCAACCCGATTATATCTAACATCAAACTCCTAGAAACAATGACTTTGTTTCTTATTTATTTTATAATACTTATTTTAACACTAGCTGCATCAGTAAAACAACTATATTCAAAATTAATTTATTTCGCATTCTTTAAAGTAGCAATTACCATAATTTTTAGTTGTACCTTAGCAGCAATTTATTTTAACCTATTTACTAAATACTATTAGAAGCCTAATGATAATTTTTTAATTAACATTTAAAACTTTGGGCTTGGTTTACCGACAAACATTTAATCATCGTAAAGTTTGCAACAGTAGTTAACTTACACATTACGGAAATACCTTGTTCGCGTATACGCCACATAAACGCGTACAAGGGCTCTGGCTTGAGCTTCAAAAGGCCTTTCTTTGTTTGATTTCGTGGTGCTTAGGGTAGAACTTCGACGAGATTTTGTGTAGCCTCTAGAAAGAACTGACTGTGCTAAGCGCGCTTCGCCGAAACCTAGTCAAGACGCTGCTTTGTTACTGAAGATTCTCACGGTGCTGAGGGTTTCGCGGAGACCTGGTGTAGCTACTGCGTCGTTCCTAAAAAAGAGAATGGGGGTGAGTTTGCTTGAAACCGGAAAGTAATGCTTGATCGTTAAACAGGGACAGGTTTTTTCTTTGGATCGTTCTGATTGGTCGTAAAGAATGAACTGAAACTTTTGTTTAATTTTGCGCAATTTGTAAACCCTTTTTCAAGTGAAGTTGCGTAGCTATGAAAATGAAAAAATTAAAAAGAAATGCAGTTGTGTAATAACAAACGGTAAATTTTATATAAAAAGAAGTCGCTGCTGCATAGCAACGTACAGTAGGAAAAAACCTGAATAATTGTTTATTGAACAAATTGGTCGAAGTAACAAGTAACAATATAACCTTAAATAAAACGTCATTTAAGATGACATAATTGGTGTTTTACAATGGTACAGTAAAAATAGGGTTTTAAGGTTTTTGTTTACTAATAAAAAGCAAAATACCAGTAAGAAACAATATTTTACTAAAATTACACTGGTCAGCAAAGATTTTTTTACGCTCTAATACCTTACGTACTTTTTCATGCTGATTCTGAAAACATTTTTAATTTTTTTCTACCACGTCAGAATTTTGAGAAATTATTAATAATAGTTTTCTCCTTGAATATATTGATTATTTACTGAATTTGACATTTTCTGTTTTACTGAATTAATGTTAAATACTGAAAGAAATTTTGTGTTGCCTGATTTTTTGAACAGGTCTGAACAAGTTTTGGCATGTATTCTACGTCACAACCGTAAGCCACGCCTCTTTGCTTTTAATCCAATCACATTTTGGACATTCGTAGATATACGATTATGTGGGTATATAATAAGGTACAGAAGGATTATTACAAGTATTAAAATTGAACTGCGTCAGTTTGTGGTAATCTGTTGTGTTTTAAATTGACAATGTCCCGTAAGTGTATAAATGATCCGAAGTTTTTGTTATGTTTACGGATAATTAATTATTCAGCAGCTTAAGCTAAATATTACATCTACAATAGAAAAAACGTACTACTGCTACTTTGGTGTTAAAATTGAAAATCAAGACAAACCTTGGAGTCCTAAAACTTGCTGTGCGCATTGTGCTGTTACTCTAAGAAGCTGGCTGAACGGTAAGAGCAGTGTTATGCCGTTTGCGGTTTTTATGATTTGGCATGGGCAAAGGGACCATACTACAAACTGCTACTTTTGCTGCACCAAAAGTTTTTCTAGCAAAAAAAAATGAAAATTGCGTATTCCAGTTTGCCTTCTGCTACTCGTCCAGTATCTCATTCAACAGTTTTTCCAGTACCAATATGTCCAAACGTTTTGAAAGAAGAACAAGTTGATACGGAAACAGAAGGAGCAACTGAAGAACTGTCAAACAATGATGAAGAATTTTTACCATTTCAAGAAGATAAACCTCAGTTAATAAGTCAATTAGAACTAAATGACCTGGTTCGAGATTTGAACTTCATTACCTAACGCAAATAAATAATATAATAATCCTTATCCCAGCAGTCTTAGCTAAAATTAAATTAAATAATTTCATTTAATTATAATTACATTTAATAATTTTATTTCGACATCGCAGAATGCGATTTAAAGCTGGTTGAAAGCATAAAATTAGTAAATCCTATCAACCTCTGTTTGATTCTCCTGGATTAATGCGCCTGCGCTGTAAAATATCTACAAACATACAGTGTAGCACTCATAGACGAGTGCCAGTCCGTTAATCCGAATTTGGATATCCCACGGCGATTTATTATATGCACAACAAATTGCAAAAATCGATGTTTTGGTGTCCTAACACCGTAATGTGTATTTAACCGTCAAATTCTCGAGATTTATATTTTTGGATGGTACAATGCATGCTCACCAGGAAGGTAAAAAATACATCGTAGACTTTAGACATTTTAGTTACGTATAACGTGCTTATTCTTCACTAGAGAATTCTGTTAATTATAGAGAGAAATCAAAATTTCATTTCCTATTAATGTTCACTTGGAAACACAGTTAATATAACTTTGGTTCAGAAAATAGCGTTTCTGAGTTGACCTCGACCGTCTGGTTTCTCCCATACATATTAAATAAAACAGCTTCTCTATAATATTCTCCATCACCAATTTTCCGGGATGTAATTTTCTTCTTTTGACTGTTGACCTTTGTTATTTCCACCACAAAAATATGCGATGAAAGACTAGTCGTTCTAATAAAAAAGTAAATTTATTTACGCTATTTTAGGTCTATTAATTTACTTTATTTATATATTGAGCTTCAGAAGGCTTTCAAGGTCATATTGCTTAATAATTTGTTTGAATATTAGTAACTTTATATTAAGTTAATAGAAAAATGTATGATTTGTTTTAACGAATGCAACGAGAAATGAACAAAAACAAAAATAAGGAATGTGTCGGTAAAGCAAGGTCTATACACAACCGTGCTGACCTAGTTTTGATTTCTTCCCTAATGCAGGGAATACTAAAGAGCAATATTTATGGAGGAAACATACAGCTTTAGTTCTACTGACGTCGTTAAAATTCACCCCAAAGAAGCAATACTAAATAAAAACAGCACATTTGAAGCTAGAAAGTTCAAACCAGATTTTTAATGATTCGATAATAAACAACAATAGTCAATGCAATAAATTTATTGTTTGCACAAAGATAGCCATTCAAAAAATTTATTCGAATACCCTAACTTCATTCGATAAAATTAAATATGCTTCGATCCCATATTTTGGTGACAAATCAGAAAAAATTGCTAAAATTATAAACAAAACAAATAAATATAAAGTAAGTCTTAAAACAACTAGAAACATCTTAAACACTTTGTTTAATGCAAAATCAAAAACAGATGATTTGTTAAAATCAGGCATTTACAAATTAAATTGTTCGCATTGTAATTCGGTTTATATAGGCCAGACAATTAGAAATTTTGATATTAGGTATAAAGAACACGTACGTTGTTACTAATACAAACACCCACATAAATCCAATTACGCTAAACACTTACTAGAACAAAATCATTCAATGACATCTAATAACACCATAAAATGTTTACACTTTTGTGATGATAAACGTAAATTAGATATACTAGAAGCTTTTGAAATTCACAAACATTTAAAAACTGCACCCTTAACGAATGAGCAAATTAATCTCCTAAATTCTCCTCTATTGGACATTTTGGAATGAGAAATCAAGTCATCTGCAGACGATTACCGGGATCAAGTCACCAAGTTCTATTGCTTAACAACACTAACTGTTTACTTTTTCATATAACCTCTGACAATGGCATGTAAACATGCCGAAATACGTATAAGGTTAAAATAAATAAATATTGTTAAAGTAATAAAGTATTTTATATACAGATAATCATTAAATGTGTTTGTTCCACACTTTCATTAAACCGTACAAATTTTAACAAGATTTAGAAATTTACTAAGAATATAAATGTTAAGGTTAAATCCCAAGTCAAAATAAATATGTCTAGAAGTTTTTGTTGTAAAGGTGCAGAATTTCTTCAAGCATACCAATTTCTTTATATCATTCCTTTATTGGCATCGCATTTTCCTAGTTTTCGTTCCATAACATTATCATCTCAGATACGAAGCTATTTGCTTTACTGTTGAAAAGTTTATTGTTTTGCAAATAAAATGTTGTTAAACGGAATTTTCAGTTCGTAAGCGATTTCATCCGTGACGTAAAGAAATCAACTATTTTTCCGTGTTATTATTGTAATGTAAGTCTATTGCGTAATACTTGTTTTGCTTTTCAACATTGTCTCTTTACAGGATATCGTCTCGATATAAATAAAATTTTTTGTGTTCGTGCCTAAAATTTGTTTATAAACTCACAAAGTACACAGGTTTTCGTTACTAACAGTATTTAATTATGTTTTCCTTTAGTTGTTGTACGCATATCCCAAATAAGAATTACTGTTCAACTTCCTTTTTATATTTGCAATGTTAGGGACCGTTCACACTATCTTTAATTGTGTACGACGACTACTCAAGAAGAATTAAGTTGCAACTCTTATTCTCCAATCTCTTACGGGCAATTTAGCGTAAACAGGAGTTTTTTATTATCCCCCATTTATTAAACAAAAATGCATGAGTTTGATTTCAGAAATTCATAGAAAACGCCACCGAGAAATTAGCGGAGTGGGGCACAGGTTAAATTATAGCTCATTTTTAGCTTTATTGTTTATCAAATTAAAAAAAAATCGTTTGGCCAGGTTTTGAGCAATATTTTTTGGAAACGTGGTATTGTAATATTTTTTTCGCTCTACAGTTTTAGTAGTTCCAAAAGTTTTTGTAGCTGGCCACACTGCGTACCTTTAGGCCTTTTCTAATATTAAATTTAAACTCGTTTTTGAGTAAATGGGCGCTAAAACCCAAACCTTCAAAAATTTATAGAAGGCGTTATAGAGAATGTAGCGGGCTGGGACACGAACTAAATTGTGCAAATGTCCAGGCCCTATGAGTTTATAAAATTAAAAAAAAAACAGTCGTGTGGCAATTTTTTGAGCACTATTTTTCACTTCAAAGCTGTTAACTTATCGAAAAATTTATGCACAGTAACATTGTGCCACCGTAGCGCTATTACCATAAAAAAATGGAACTTGATCTGTCAACTTGTTTTTGAGTAATAAGCCACTAACCTCAAAATTTTTCTCTATATAAAATACAGGAAAGAGTTGCTGCTCTAAGATACACACGGCGAAATATAAGATACCAAGAGTTACTCAAATTTTAGCAGAAGAATTTGTCTTTTCATTTGTGGTTTTCTTTAATTGCAAGGAATCTTTTGCCAGAAAACCGAATTATATCTCATAAAAAAAACTTTTCATTTGTAGCTTAGTCGGGCGGTTAATGCCTCAGGCAATTCTATGTACAGAACGAGCAAAAAAGGTGAAGAATCACGTGACCACTGACTAATTTAAATGGAGTGAATTTTATTTTCCAATGTTGCCTGCCGTTCTGATTTCTTTTTGCAATGTCATTGTGTTTCATTGGCGTTCGTGCACTCATTTTGAGCAGCTATTGTAATTTATAAATCAAATATAATACACAATACACAATACACAATAATATTCTTAAATAAATCCTATCATTTACTTTTCCTTTATTAAATGTTTTTACAGATTTTTCAACTGTGTGACGTGCCAAATTCATATCTTTATTTATGAAAATATGTTTTCTGTGCCCTAATTTGTACGTGCAACGCCAATGTTAATTGCCACAACTGTCAGATTTAGTTTCCTGAAACAGGGTTGTCACTTCTGTAGAATGGGTTGCCTATGTTACGTGGTCACGTGGTTCTTCACCTTTTCTGCTCGCTCTGTAGTATTCGCTATTTATCAGTGCGCTCGCTTAGCAGTGCGACTTTACCAGTCGTTATACATTGTACAATCGTATACAAATATGCTTTTGTAAATACGATAAACAACAATATCTGAAGTGTGGGAAATTCCAGACCAATTGGTTTACCTATTTTTAAGTTTCACAAAACATTACACCCGTCTTTGCGAAAATAGTCCTAGGCCTAGTCGTCAACTAAGCTTGAAACTTTTGCCAATATTTTATGTCATTCTAGTATTTTTATGACATTATTGTATTCTTAAAAAATTATTCACATACAAGCCATGACATTAACTAAGAATGTCAAGGTCCTGCCGCCTTAGAAACAATTTATATGCAAAATTGATGGCTGATCTTGGTAGTCTCATAAAACTCTCTATCAGAAATCGATGTTTGTGGAATTTCAAAGCAGTTTGATTCTCGAAAAGAAAACATGCATGGAACTGAAGTTGTGCTAATATACGTAACAGTTTAGAAAAGTAAATTTTTAAGTCATCTACTCTATCAAGAAACACTGCAATGAGTAATAGTCATTAGATAGAAAAAATCGCTGAATTGGTGCAAGATTTATTAAATAATACTACAAAGGGTGTTTGGAAATTAGTATTCTCTAGCAAAGTACGTTTAAGAGTGAGACAAAACATTTTGATAAACATGTATCTAAAATGCTTCTCCGAATATTTACAGCTGGTTGAAGATGACCTTGAAGGTTCAGCTTTTCTGAAATAACTGTGGATCACTTAGAATTAGGTACCTCAAATTAAATACGTACTCATTCTTGTTAAGTTTCTAGGCTGTAATTTTTATCACAATCGGATTCGGTTATTTCAAGGTCACGTGATTATTTAACCTTTGAGAACTGTTTTATTTGGTGACGCGGCCTTGAAATAACCGGTTCCACTAAACCGATTATGATAAAAATTACATAGTATGTAGAGACTGATTAAGGATGACTGGATACCAAATTTTAAGTACTTAACTCAAAGCGATGAACAGTTACTTAAGAAAAGCTGCATCTTAGAGGTCATCTTCAACCGCCTCCAACTCTTCAGGGAAGCATTTTTGGAAACATGCTAATGAGACTTTTGCGCTTTATTTTTAAACCTAGAATATTGCTCGTGGACAAAAATTTCTGAACACCCTGTAAATGTTTGGAAATAACTGAAACTTGCCGATTTATAAATGACAAAGAACAACTCAAGAATAAGTTATTATAAAACCATAAATAAGTTACATTTTGTTAGATTTGCTTAGAACCTAATTTTATTCAGAAGGAAAACGATCGTTAATGCGAACCACATTAAATTTATTCAGGACTTTATTATTTTATTTTGTAAATGTTTCTCCAACGCATGTAAGGTCACAAGCAAATTGGTTGTAAAATCTCAAATAACTCTTTTTATAGCTTGCAGTAGTATTTATTTATATTTCATAAAACCAAAGTTGTGTTTTAACATAATTTTTCTTTTATTCATATAAATAAAGAGTAGGAATAGTTGGTACTGAAGTGACCTTTGCTTTATTCTCGTTTATTTTTATGTTCACATTACTTAGTTACGACTTTGTTTACTAGAGTTTTGTATTTTCATCTCAACTATCAATCATATATTAAATGCTCTTTCCTCTCAATTTTGTTTTTAAATTACTATAAAAGTATAATTAACAACAATAGCTTATACAGGGTGTTTCACGGAGTGCGGGTCATAGTATTTGAACCATGCTATTAATTAGTGTGGATGAACGTAGGTTGTTTACAGCATTTTTTGACATTAGTTAGTTACTATACATGAAACGAATGAAAATCAGACATGTAGTCTTTGCTAAATTTTATAGACGATGTTATGAGTAGTAATACACACTTACTTATTTATTGAGCACAGCATAAATAGTGTTCTTCCGCGCTGGTGCGCTATTAATGAAAGTGATTACGAAACTTAGTAAGATTTAACTTACTTACAATTCTGTACCATGAACTGAGTTTTTTTTCGGGAATCTCGTAAATTATACTACCTTCTTGGAATGGTTATCACGAAGTTTTTTCAAAATTTTTTATAATTTACTGCTGACGGTTTTGAACCAAGTAAGTTTTTTACTTCTTTAAATTAATTTAGGCAATTCGTGTAATAAAAATAAAACGTGATTAAAATGAGTTAAAACTCTTGAACGCCCAAAATTAACTTTTTTGTTGGTTAATTCGATATGTAAGTGCGTTGAAATTTTTTCAAACGCGACTTTCGGAATCTTTGGTAATTAAAGGGGCTTGGTAAAAACGATCAAAATGAGTTGAAACTTTTCGAGGCCAAAACTAACCTTTTTTTAAAGTACAAGCGCGTGAAGCCCTTCACAGCAGGCTTCGGGTATTTAGGTTAGGGAATACTGTAAATATTTATCGGTACCTGATACTAAATTACATTTGACTGTACTATTAAATTCGTACTGGTACTGATTCTAGCTTAATTCTCCTTGTCGGTTTACTGAACTAGGTGCGGGTGTTTGGAGTAGTAATGTTGAAGGACTCACTTTACTGTGCCGTGAACGAAAAGAAACTTTAATAAGCAGACAGAACTTTCTTCTTGCGCATATGCTTTAGTTGACAGCACTGCGATTGACTTGCAACTCAGACCGTCTACACCTCCTGACCTCTGCGCTTGTTCTTCATATAATTCTCTGTAATACCTAATTTTGCAGTGACCTTCTATTACAGTGTACTAGCATGTTTATCGATTTCAAGAAGTCTTAGTGATGCAGAGGCGTAAATAACCGCTTGGGGTGGAAGACGCCTTCGGTCTAATCCTGAGCTTTATTTTTTGTAATTACTTTTGCCAAGTGCTGTCTTTTTTATAGTGTACATGGTGGCCCGCTACTGTCTATGTCTCTTAGAATGTTTTTAGGGATAATTGCAATGCCGTCAGTCGCAGCTAATGTATATGGTCTGAGCTGCGATTCAATTGTAAATTTTGAGGCGTGTCCAGAGATTCAGTTTCGTCTGCTTATCAAAGTTTTCTGTAAAGGAGTCGGTCGTGTTGCCACATAAATTATTTAGTCTGTCATTAGCATTACACAATAGTTCATCTCTGTGCCATTCCAAAATAGTTCTAATCCGTCACAAGCAAACTTCTGTTTCTGGAGTCGTTCAATTTGATTAACTCGTTTACATTGCGTCTGAGCACCGTACATGATGACACGACAGAGTCGGGCAGCGGCACTCCACATGGCATGTGTTTTTGTTTTTACGGTGCTTCCTGTCACTTGTGTTGTGCCGCCTGTCACATAGTGCGGTAAGCCCCAGGAAATCTCTGCACTTTGCACATGGGATGCGAAGTAAAGTCGCACACACCACACAGGGTATCAAATGAACAACTTTTTAATGCGAGCTTAACGATATGTGCTTGCTTTCTTTAAGCGAACGGTTAGACTCATCGCTAGTCTGGATCTGACTCTCCCTCTCGGTCTACGGGTCTAGGTGATGGTGCCTAGAACTGGCATGATATGTTTTGGGCTGATCTAGCCAGTTTGGTAGTTCCTAAACTCGCTGGCCTGGCCGTTGTTGACCCACAATCCGGTCGACTCGTATCCCAGAGAACTCGTGTCTTTGGGTCTGAACTGGTGCCGGTTGTTGTCGATTCAAAGAAGTTTGTTTATCATTCCGGGATATTAATTTTATACCCATAAGTTTCACCCTCTGGCTCATGTAAGGTCGTTATAGTGGTAATAGTTTTCGAAGTAAGGATGCCTGCGCGCGGTTTGGTCTTACGTGTTGTACTTGTATCGACACCAGCGCGTCCTGGATAATTGCATTGCTCAGCAGCTGCTCTACTTTGTAATTCGAAATAGGTTTCTGATTTTCACTTAATTCATGTATAGTAATACAAGCAGGTAGTGTAATAAAATTCTACAACAAGCTACCTAAATCATAACTAATTAATAACATGTTTAAAAAGTTAGGGACCGTACTCCGTCAAATATCCTGTATGTTCTCTAAGGTTTCCCTAGAATAACTTCTAAAAGATTTATAGGGTAACTAACTACTCTTAAATCAATCTTAAAGTGGTGTTTCTCGTTTGAGCGCATCTACCCATGAAGATTGATTTGCTTAATGTGAAAGTGTTCCTTACTTTTAGACGATAAGTAAATGTTAAAAAATTAAAGTGTTTGAACTTTTTAAAGATGTTATTATTAAAAGTTTTTTTTTTAATAATTTCAGTATATGTGTTTGTGGGTGAGCACATAGCACTAATCGACTTTATAAAATGCCTTCAACGCCGAAAACTACTAGATTCTGGGAATTACGTTGTGATATCCGTGGATGATGAAATCTACGATCCAAATCGCAAAATTAATCTTATTCAAAGAGGTAAGTGCCGTTCAATTATTGAAACCTTCCAAGTTGCTCTCCCAAGAGTTACATTTCTGATGTGTTTTTTTATATAGAATTGTTTCGTTACTTTATGTCTGTAAGATAGAAAAAAGTGTTCACTTTTTTTACAATTTCCACACCAAACTTTTTCGTCCGTCAGATTATAATTAATTTGTTTTTCTAAAAAGACATTTTGTTGGAGTTTTTATACGTTATTATTATTATCCTGTTTGCGTTGCGTGGAAAGTAATTGAGAGCCGCCATAAAAAAGTACTTTTGGTTTTTTTCGTGTCATTTTTAGATTATCTGGATCCATTTCTAAGCGAGACGTGGGGCAATACGGGCGACGTGATGGGATTTAGATCAGTTTTAAAGCTGACGCCGACCCATCCCCGCAATCCCCATTACAAGTAAGTTGGTAGTTTGAATTTATTTATCACGCATGTTTCCAATTTTGCAATAAATTTGAATTTTACGCCATTTTCATGTGTAAAGCGGATTAAAGACAACACAGGTAGCCAAAGCCATAAAGAGATTTTAATTATACATCCTGCACATATTGTTCGTTTTAATCCGTAAAGCTGATTAAAGGTTATTGCTTTCGTTTTAGAACCGTATGCGAGCAGATTAAGGCATCTTCGACAAAACCACCTTTTTGTGTACCTTACCATCACAAAATTTTTGACAGCATATCAGTAAGTGCTTGGAAAAGCGGAGTACTACTAAAAAATTTAAGAAATTTTCTTTCCGCAGGTTCCTATTCAAGCTGCCTATTTATACGATGCCGTGATGATTTATGCGAGAGCTTTAACGGAAGTGTTCGAAAATAATGAAGATCCCAGGAACGGATCTGCCGTTCTTAAAAGAATTTTGAACCGATCTTATCACTCTGTACAAGGAAATGATGTAAGTTTTTAAAATAAGTCTTTTTGCAGATATTTTTTAAATAAGAAAAGCAGCAATATTGCCTTATTTATGAAACAAGAATCAGTCATAAAACATTTATAATAAAGTTATTGCAAGCTATTCCTAATTCAACTTCACATAACAGTTCTTGGTATTGCACAAGAAATTTTAGTTGCTGAAAATAGCAAACATTTCTGTAATGTGTATGATTTTTTTCTAAATCGAACTACAGTGATTGTTAGCCAATGGCGTAACTACCATGGGGCAGAGGGGGCAACCGACCCCGAGCCCGAGGCCTTAGGGGGCCCTGCCACGAGCCACGAGTTTTTATTTTTAATTATTTCTCTATCACAAAGTTTTTTTATTAACAATTTTTGATTTTCGACAGTCTCTATTTTTATATTCAACAAAAAACATTTTAGATTCCATGTAAGTAAGTATGTACTTATACAATGAAAAATACTGAAGTGGGATTATATTTCGTAATAACACAACACCCACACTTTTTGGTACCGACCCAGACACATTGACTTCAGACAATTTAAGATTTATTTATCTTAATTAGACACGGTTTTAATATATTTATTTTCATTTACTAGACTGCAAATAATTTTTTTCCTATTGAAGAAATTATTTTTATTATTGAAGTTTTTCTGAGGATGGGGCCAGAGCCCTTCAGGTATCTTGCCCCCGGGCCCAAAATCTGAAGTTACGCCATTGTTGTTAGCCCCTATTTAACACTTAAATTTAGACGCTGCAAACACTCGAGGTTGAGTATATCGAGAATCTGACCCGGCACGTTTGGCGCCAAAGCCAGCAAACGTAAACTCAACTCCACCGTCAGCCCCATGTGTATGAGTAAATTTACTAAAATTTGATACAGTGGTGGCGCTAAACAACTTTGTTTAGTCTGATTTTATTTATTTATTTCTACAGTAACTGCTAAACAGCGAAGCCAGAGAGTAGACTAGCGCATATATTGAGGAACAGATAAACTTATTGAATCATTCCAAAATATTAAGGAGGGGACACATAGATTACTCGTCCTACAAAGAGATCTTTTTCTTATAGTGCCATACCCTATTCAGGGCGTTGGCTACCTCTCTCCTATGTCTGTGTTTGGTGCGCGGCGATAGATAATTTGCACAGACAGACATAAGGGACCTACAGTTTAACGTGGGCTCTGAAGCATAAGAAGTGCATGCACTTCTTCTCCAGAGAGGTTTTCTTGGGGAAAAATCCACCTCGCTGGTTTTCCGTTGCCTTGCGAGGGAGAATGACTGGGCCGGGGATCGAACCCGGATCCGCTGCATTGATAGTCGGTGCTCTTACCACTGAGCTACGGCCGCTCAGAAATAATTGCAAAAATTAAGTAGTAATCATAATGAGGAATGTTACGTTAATATGTAATAGTACCTTTTCACATTGAAGACAATCTTTCACTAAGACTTACTGGTACAAATAATAATAAAAACAAATTAAGTAGGTTACAGCCATTTCTAGAAGGCAGGAAATTCTCTGATGATTGTGTTCTTTTAATTTCCGTTCTGATGCAGTATTGAAACATGATCAGGAAATTCAAAACTCAATTCTAATTTAAACTTATCTATAATAGCCTTTTCTTTAATCGTTAGCGTTAATCAGAAAATATATATTTTAAAATATCATGTCTCTATAAAGGCTGCTACACTTCTGGTTGCTGCATTAATAGTGAATATCTGTATATACAAAATTTCTTTAAAAAGTTCATCAAAATTAAATTATAATTTGCAATGTCACAACAGACTTGTCAGAGAACAGCTGTTAAAAGTGTTGTTGAACATTTTTTAAATACTAAAATAAATAGCGAAACAATACCATAAATTTGCACATTGTCATTACCATCATTAGTAAATTGCCTTGCATAAATTATGTTATTTGTTCTACAGACGTCAAAAAATGATGACATTTTTACATTAATCTCAGAATGCAAAATGCCACATGGGAGTGGTTTATCTTGACAACGTGCACGAAGTGTTTCGCGCACTAAAGCGAAAAATATTTAGTACATGACGAAAATGGTAACATTTTTAGAAGATTGTGCTTTTGATTTTTCGGTTAATAGATTAGCAATTGCATTACTAGCCACTTCCGTAATATCAAAAGGTATATCTTCTTCCATTTCCAATATTTCCATCATTTAAAAATAGGTTTATAGTAAGTCTGTAGAAACAATGTTGTATGCAACTCGTGCGCGAAATTTCTTTGGTGCTTTCGAATGATTTTTGTCTCGGCTGTCGCCTCGAAAAAAACTTTCATTCTCAAGCACCAAAGTATATTTTCGCGCACTAGATACATAAATAACTATTAGGTTTTCAAAAAATATACTCATTGTTTTGTACTAAGTATTAGATTATAAACATAGTCTACATTTTTAGTCTAGTATTTAGTCAGTATTAAAATTATGAAGCAATCAATTAATAATAAATCCTGGCATAATTCCTATTTTTCACCATTCTGTGGTCAATACCTGTTGTAAAGGCATTTAGAAATGTAACATATTGTATTATAATTTTGTTGGAGATAGCATGTAATCTATTTCGTTTCGGGATTTTTTATCTGGGCTTACCCACGTCCATTTGGTTTTGGTTTTTTTTAAGAAGCTATTCATGGCATAAAGTTGGTGCTGTTTTAGATAATTTATTAAACGTTCCTCCCGTCATTTCTATTTTCATATTTATAATGTCTTATCCTTTCTTAATGGTTTTCTTTATGATAAACCCTACTCTCTCTATGCTAGCATCTTCCTTGCCTCTATGGTAGAATACTTTTCCTGGCTGTAGCCTTATGCATCTTTCGTCTCTTCTTTTAACTTCAGATAATCCGAGAATTACGCAATTCACTTTGTAAAGCTCAATTTCTAATTCACATAATCATCACTTGCTGTAGATTATATATTGTAGTTCTTTACCGTTGGTTTCGTCTTCCATTGATAGCCTTTTCCATGGCTTGCGCACCTTCGGCATTCAGCTGGCACGTCTGTAAAGCTACCGCCCGAACTCGCCGTCGGCAGAGATCGTAACCTTCCCTAATCACACACGCGTGTTTTAAAATATAAAATGTCAGTTGTACGACTACTTTTTTGGTGTTCTGCTTATATGTTGCTTTAAAAGTTAAATAATTATGTTGTTTTATTTAACTTTTAAAGCAACATATAAGCAAAACACCAAAAAAGTAGTCGTACGACGTACAATATAAAATAAAAACTATTCTTTAATAATTATTTTTTTAAAGAGCTCTACAAACAAAATTAATAAGGAAGCGGTGTTTTTTCAGAAACACCTTCTCTAAGTGAGGAATTCAACTGGTGTATTGATTCCTAATATTAAATACGTAGTCGAAACCAAAAGAGGAACTGGAACCATATTTGAAGAGGTGATTTTATGGTGCAATAGGCCAGAACCCTCATGCATCACTTCCCATATATTCGAATACCTGCTATCTAATTAATTTCACAAGTTTATGGTTACTAAAAGTGAAAAAAAATACTTTTATGTAAACATTAAAACAATATTCTAAAATTAGATTCTGAACTGCTTCCTAATTCATTCGTACTAAAACCAGACATGCCGGATCGTAAACAAAATTACTGCCCAAGCAACTACAAATACCCTCTACAAACCTGAGGAATTTGCGGATTTTCAGAACTTTTCAGCACGGCGTTTTCACCCACCGATATTGTTCGTGTCTCGTATTGAGCTTGGCGATTTTCTTTTAAACCTACGGAAGATGGCTACTTAGCAGTCAAAACAAAGTTTTCTGAGCAAACAACGGTTTTTGCATAAATTTAAACGGTGTTTTATACTTTGCCCAATAGCTTATTTAATGTTGTTCATGATGAATAATCAAACTTCAACCTGATAACATACTAAAATTTAAACTTAGTAAACTATCTTATACTAATGTTACCCCAGCACACAATGCACTTAGAGACAGCGTTGACAGAACCGGCGAAATGTCAAGTCACGTGATGCATTAGTTCCAAAAAGGACACGCGACGTTATTGTAGAGGGCGAACCAAGTGACGCGCGTCTAGCCGACCGTCATATATATTATAAATTAAAATAATTATTATTAAAAAATCGACGTAGAATAGAAATATAAAAATGTTTCATGTTCCATCTGTGGATAAAGACCTTTCATTTAAAAAAAAATGGTCCAAATTGGTGAAGCGGTAGCCGCTGGAGGAAGGGGAGAAAAAAAACCTTTGTGCTTTTATATATGTATGTATGGATTCTTTATTTATATGATAGCAATTTGCAATAATCCCGTAATACAATGATATGAAAAACTTTTGCTGCTGTGAAGGTTTTATCTTGCAGATACGCAAAAATAAGTGCAAAAAGTTCAGCTATCAAACACATGGATCATAAAATACATCAATCACATAGCATACAATTTTTGAATGACATAGAAACACATTCGAAGGAGCAATATTTCTCAACCCCAAACAAAACACTTAAAGAACCGTTATTGAATTTGAGAGAAGCTTTTTTAAACAAACTTCCATATAAAAAGCTACAAGCTTTTTAACGTTCACTGAAGCGTTTCTGAGCCAAATTCGTATACCTAAAAAAATAAATTTTTATATCGTGTTTTATTTACATATTTTCCTTCAGACTTATTTAACTTTTGAATAAACGCTTAAAATAATACAGTTTAAGCTTTAGAAGTTGTTAACTTCTTTGAACTGCAAACTTTAAAAATAACAAAATACGTTATAATTGTAAGCTAAAAATATAAACAATTTGTGTTATTAAATTACAAGAAAATTAGCCTAATTGTAGCGATGTAATTTACTAAAAATTTTAATTTGGTTTGTTTAGGTGTTTATTGATGGAAATGGGGATGCAGAAGGAAATTTTACAGTAGTGGTATTACTGGATGATACAGAAATGAATGGAACACTCCGAATGAGCATGCAACCTGTTGGGTATTTCCAGTATCAAGCCAATGGAAGTAATCTGCCGACGACATTACCTGTAAGTTGTTTTTAAAAAGCTAACACCTATAACTCCATAACAATTTTAACACTATTGATAGGTGATTGCTTTTTTTGCTCCTAAAAGTAGAAAATATTTTGAATATCAAAATTCAACTGCTTGATGAATATTTTTCAGATCACTTTTTAGTGGAATCTTCAAATTGGTAACGACTTTCCTGTTAATTCTTGTTTACCCTAAGATTCCCATCTTCTGTTTTACAGAAAATTACCGACATCAGAAAAAAAGATACTTTCGGTTTGTTGAAACTGTTTTTTTTTGTCTAATATACCTCCTACTTGATTTTTTTAAAAAGAAAAACTTGATTAAATTTAATAAAAAATGAGCGCAGCACTTTGCCTCAACTTTTCTGTACTTTAAATATTGTTACTTATCATATACACAAAAGTATCGTATTATTAATGTGTTTACGCCCCATCATTGGCTACAAAGAGAGAATAGTCAAGCAAAAGTCGACAAGAGAAAGACTTCGGTCAACGCATGGGCGTCTGATAGAGAAAGAACGAGTGATATTGTGAAGTAAATTTATAGTACGCTAAATTTTTTTCAATGTTTTTGTGAAGAAAATTGATGTTTTGGAAGCAGATTGCTTGGATTTTTAAAACCCAAAAACGAAAAAACAAATTCATTCACCAAAGATTGGGTAGGGAGGGGATAATTACCCCCCCCCCCCCCCCAAATATAGCAGTATTTAAAAATTAATTAGGGATTTTTATTCTACCATCACTCATGAGCAATGTAGCTTTAACAAAAAATTGTAATCGGCCCCCGTTTATTAAATAAAGGGGTAGCAATCTTCGATTTTTAAATATTTGTAGAAGGCGTCACAAAAAAGTTAACAAACTGGTACAAACAAACCAAATTGTAGTTCGTAGCTCTACAAGTCTACAAAATCTAAAAAAAATCGTGGGAGTAGTTTTTGAGCAGCGTGTTTTTGAAAAACTCAAATTTTTGATATTTTAGCACTTAACATTTTTAATAATTTCAAAAGTTCTAGTAGCTTGTTACATTGTGTAACCTCAAAGCATTTACAATATCAAACTTCATGCCGATCTGAGTAAATAGGCTTAAAACTCAAATTTTCAAAACTTCATAGAAGGCGCTAGAGAGAAATTTGCAACTGAAACACAAACCAAGTTATAGCTCATCTTTAGCTCTATGAGCTAACAAAATGTAAAAAAATAGCAAAATAAATATTGTTTTGAAAATTTTTTTCACTTTGTAGCTTTTAACTTTTTGAAAATTTTTGTGCCCCGTAACATGGTACCTCTATAGGGGTATTACGATAAAATATTTTAACTCGATCTGTCAACCTGTTTTTGAGTAATAAGGCGCTAAATTCAAAATTTTCCGAAAATCGGAGCGACCACCATTTTGAAGCTAGAAAACTTGAAACATAAGCCTTGGGTTTGCCCTAACGTTTTCTATTGAATTCCCTATTCAAATTTATAAAATTTGGTTTCGGAAAAAAATTCTACCAAAAAAATGTCTAACTTCCGTTTCCGAATTTTTTAAAGAGATATTTATTATACAAGGGAAAAAAGTAATAGATTTTAGCTCGAGGTGTCTGTTTGTCTCCTGACGCGAAGCGGAGGGAGACACTCACACCGAGAGCTAAAATCTTACTTTTTTCTTGTGTATAATACACTATTTTTTTCTGTGACGGGAAAAAATGTAATATATTGAAAAACATATATAATAAAGTCGGAAAATTGGTCAACGTGGAATTTGAATTTTTAAACTAGTAAGCTGTTGTAGCGGGAGAAAAGTAATTACTTTTTTCCCCGGGGAAAAAGTAATTACTTTTTTCCCCGGGGAAAAAGTAATTACTTTTTTCCCCGGGTAAAAAGAAAAAAGTAATTTCATAAAAAGTGAAACTTTAGTACCTGTCAAGAGAGACAAAATGTTAAACTTTTTTCCCGTCACAGAAAAAAAAATCTTATTTTTAACCGACTTCAAAAAAGGGAGAAGGTTCTCAATTCGTCTGTATATATGTTTTTTTTTTTTATGTATGTTCGGGCATAACTTTTTTGTTTATGAACCGATTTTAATGATTTTTTTGTGATAGCTTCAGTATAGTTTCAAGGTGGTCCCATTATAATTTCATTGGTATTGGAGCTTGAACTTCGAAGATACTCCTCAAAATCTATTTTTTTTAACCGACTTTTTAGTGTTTCCGTATTTCATCTTCCGTTTCAACTAGCCGTCATTTCCTCATTCGAGAAGCATCTTTACTAGGTCTACCCATCACTTAAAATTGTAAAATAATTAACTTTAAAAAAAAAAAGGGGAACCGACTTCAAATAAAAACACAAAAGTGACATAAGTTAACTAAAAAGCAAAAAATAAATGTTTTTTATACAACAGTTTAATACTTATTTGTTGTTCCGTTTAATGTAATTAAGAAATTGCTGTTTATTATATAATTATTAATTGTTTTATATAATTTTGAAGTCGGTGCCAAGTAAAACATAAAAATTATATACCTTGCTGCAATAACAAATTAGATTCGAATTTTTATGTTTTACTTGGCACCGACTTAAAAATTATAAAACAATTAATAATTATATAATAAACAGCAATTTCTTAATTACATTAAACGGAACAACAAATAAGTATTAAACTGTTGTATAAAAAACATTTATTTTTTGCTTTTTAGTTAACTTATGTCACTTTTGTGTTTTTATTTGAAGTCGGTTCCCCCTTTTTTTTTAAAGTTAATTATGTTGGTAAACTTTTGATATACCCCTAGATTCCAAAGCTTATCGAAATCGGACTATTCGTTCGGTAGTTACCATGCACCACATACCTACAAACATAAACATACCCACTCACAGACAGACATTTTTTAAAAAGCACTTTTTGAACCCCTAGAGGTACAAAACATGTATTTCCGTCAAAATCTAGATTTAGAAAATTTTCATGAAATCACAGTGAAATACATGTAAGTAAAACGTGAGATAATATCTAAAATATTGTCGTATAACTTATGTTGTAATTGAAAAAAGTAAACTGCCACAAACTTTTAAAGGAGCACCGGTCAAATAATATGGACAGCACTCAAAAATAACTTGAAATTAGCACTCCATTAAAATTGCGTGTCTTAGTTGTCGGCTCTGTGCGATTTTTAAATAAAAATTTAATTACAGGAATTTAAATACCTCAATGTATCAAGACCAATCCAATGGGTTGGTGGAAAATTGCCTGTAGCCGAACCAGCGTGCGGTTTTTATGGAGAAAAGTGTATTTATAGAACCGACTGGCGGCTAGTTGCCATTGTGTCCTTCGTATCCATTGTGGTCATTGTTGTCATCATGTTTGCTTTGAAGTAAGTGCTACTTTATAAAAACGATGAATTCAAACTGATTTAATTATTATACATTGTAAATATACCGAAACGCACAAAAAAAATAGAAACTAATTTTATAGCATACAGGGTGGTTCGTAAATGAAGAAGAAATGAAACAAATTATTAATTTTATAATATACAAGGATACAGTTCAGGCCAAAACCGGAATTTACGCAGTGATTGCGTGAATTAAGTGATTCATGCAATTATATGTTACTCACATTACTGACGTTCTCTACTTTAAACAGGAAACAATACATAGGTAACCGTTTCCACGCAAAACCGTTGGTGGGTGTAAATTTCAACTGCATTGTTAATTTCTTATTAGTGAAGGCTAAAATTTTGCGCAGACTCAGATCATAGTTTCTAAACTGTATACCTACTCAAAAACCGTTGTAAAAACATCTTCGAGACTGTTTTGACAATCCACAAAGATGTTCAGCGAGGTTTCAACTGCAACAACAGTCATTCCTTCTGCCAGTAAATGCGGCGGGACGGCCAAGGACCCTCAATTAGGTAAGTGGCGTGAATAAAGATACCTTCTGCGGGTGGGCGTTGTAACGGTCACTTCGGTGATTTAAACTTGGTACGTCTACCTATCTTCGAAGAGGTTTAAGGTTCACCCTAATTGGGTGAGTGATTTTACAAGGAGAGGTGGTGCTAGCCTTTAGTATGGGTACCTAACACCTACGCGGCAGCGCGTCCTCTGTAACGGGATTCCCGCTCCCTGGCCGTGGCTATAAATTTTCCTGCGTCCCAGTTATAAATTTGCCTAGATGATGTACTGGGTGGTTGGAAGCCGAAGATTTAGGCAGGTGAAGGTGAGCTCCACGAAGGACTTGGGTCCTAGGGGTGAGGTGCACTTTGCCTGCTCACGTCCACTATCAAAGTGTCGACCCGGAGGGTTCATGTTTAGGTACACCCGACACTGTTACCGGTCATATCAGATCCACTACCGACTAATCTGGGCGGTGCGTAGTCGACCAGTACTGGGATTGCAAGTAGCCTAAACTGGTAGGGGTAGAACTGCCTTCGACACGTTTTTGCTTCGAAAAGTCCATCTAGTGACTTCTTTGACTGGTACCACAGGGACCAAGTCCGAGCCCTAGAGGGAATAGCAGCCCCCGTCTTGGTCACGATGTAGGACTCGTGGTGGCAGTGATAAGCCTATGCAAGCTAGGTCCGTCTTGGTGCGGTTCTACGAATAAGCTGCGTTTTCAGCTCGGGCACTGATCAGCAGAATCAGTAAAGATTGTGGTAATCTCCCCGTACCAGTGGAGACTTAGGGTTCGCAGCCTGATGTCAAGACTGGTAGTTTGTTCTTGTAACCGTTGTTAACTTGAGCAGGCTTGTTGATTGAGCGTATCTCGGTCCGGCCCGAAGAGGAGCGTGACGGATAAGGCTCACGCTAGGTGCCGCCACGTTAAACTAAAGAGGTAGGCCGTAATGTCTGCCTCACATTAGATCTATCAGTAAATGTGTTGTTGGTTTTTCTACTATTTCAGAGAAAGTTATTTGACGACAAACACTTTTAATGGCCGCAGTTATTGCAGTTGAACCGCTTCTTCCTGGATTGTCTCAAACAGTCTCACGTCTATTTAAAATGATTAGCCTATTCATATACTTGCGACTTCTCGAGTGTATTTGTATCAAAGAAATTTGAAATATAAAATGTTTTATGAAACAGTTGACATGTACATCGGCGACGTTGCATAACAAGTGACTGCTTTCTACAACAACAGTTATGTATTGTTTCCTGTTTAACTTATTATAGAAATTAACATTTCAGCTTTTAAAGGCATTAACTTTCTTAAGTAAGTGTTTCGGCTATGCATTCACTTGAATTATTTTACTTACGTATGTCCTTGTTACGTGTCGGTCCATTATTTACGAATTGCTCTGTATAACCCTTATTTAATTGTAAATTATATAACTTTGGTATGTGATACATTAAAATAATAATTTTTTAACACCAGAATGGTTTAATTTTTATGTTTCATATTAGACATTATCGTTACGAACAAAAACTAGCTTGTCTTTTATGGAAAATCGACATGAAGGATGTGACAATTATCCCTACAGAGACTACCGAGTCAGCTGCAAGAAACAAGAGCATGGTAAGTCATTTTCTTTGTAAAATCCGTATAAAAACAAAAATAATTTCCTAATTCCAATATTTCTAGTAAATATTTTTAAACTTTATTTATACAGTATGACCAACAATATTTTAGTAAAGAGAGCCATGGAAAACAAAACTCATGTCATAACTTTATTCATAGTCATAAACTGTCATAAAATATATAATTTTTCATAGGATTCCGATAGGAATTTTGTTTTCTATGAGTCTATGACAAACCCTTATCTAAATTTTGTTGATCATGCTGTATAAGTTCGACAGTGTATGGTTTTTTACATTTGTTTATGTAATTTATTTATATATTTAGAACTGCCATCAAAATAAGTTGTCAAATAACTAATATTATTCGATATTGTATGTCATAATTTCAGTTAACTTTATTTCAACTTCATACTTCTTACTTTATTTACATTAATTTTAAGATTTATTTTTAACAGCTAAAAACAAGATTTAATTACATTTGCTAGCTGACAGCTGACAAGCTCCAATTAAATTACGTTATACGATTATGGTAATTAGCATAAAAATACGTGCTAACTGTGAATAATTAGTTTTCATATTTCAAAATAAATTGTTTCAAAAATGTGGCACAGTATTGATTTTATTTTTAGTTATTGTTGATTTATTAAGATTTTTGTTATAATTTTTAAGTTTTGTTACTATTTTATTCTAATAAATTTTACTGTGAACAATTTGTTTGTCTTATTATTTTATTATTATTGTGTTGTATTACTGTATTAAAAGAAGGACCCGATGATGTAGTAAAGCGTTCTTTACATTTTATTATTTTATAGTTTTTTGATTGCATTGTGCTAATCGTTCATCATTAGCTAACTATAAAACATACATACATACATACATAGTCATATCTTTTTAAACCCGAAGCTGTTGACGTTTAGTTTGTTCTGCCTAATTTTATAATAACAATAATAGATTTATTTACTCAACAAACAAACAATAGACAAATCCGTACCAAATTAAAGAGCAAAACATTAACTTCACGAAAATGGTTAGAAACCGGGAAAAAGTACATAATAAAAATAAATAAAACAGTAATAGTAACAATAATGTTTATACTAAATTTTATTATTTGGACCTTCATCAGCCACTCAATACAGTATGTATGATTAAGAAAATTCCAGACAAAGGGCGTTTACAAAAGCCAGTGGCGCGTAGCTAGGATATTTTCACCTGGTCGTAAAATAAGTGAAATAGGTCCCTCCGCGCCCCTCCCAGGCTAATTTTTTTGGGAGAGGGGCGTTCAAAGCGTTGCCAAGTAATGTTTTCCATGTGGCACCTAAATTAAAGCATTTTTGACCGCAAGTACGCCACCGACTCTAAGAAATTACTGGACTTCTTAATACAAAATAAAACACCATTAAAAAATACCAAAAGCTATAAACACTTTATTTCAGCAATAAAAACAAAAACATTTTTTAAAAGACAAATACTAGAATGTAGACTCTATTGAATTTACTGTTGCGTATTATCTTTGATTATATACCTTTAAGTCAATTGTATTATACTGTATATACCGGGTGGTAATGAAATGACGCACTCCGTTTTTTTTTTTATTTATTAAGATAAACAAATTCAATTTTAGTATGTTACATAACAACTAATTATATAAGCTAAAAATTCATCTACTTTCACTTCCTATTTCACCGTAAATGATATCAAGTTTGTTATCGTTAATAAAACATTGTATATTTTTGAGTATTCGAATTAGGATGAAATTCTGGGTCTATTTATGTCGATTAATGCTAAACAAAAATCACTTAAAAAATATTTTTGGAATGTCTAATCCTCACTTAACTGGCATAGTCAAAAATATACAAGATGTTCCACTAAAAACAAAAGAAAGTTAATGACATTTCTGGCGAAACCGGAATTAAAAGTCGTTGAATTTTTAGCCTATATAATGCGCTTTTATGGTCTACAAAACATACTAAAATATCTTTTTTTCATCATAAATAAAGGGAAAAAGAGGATGCGCCATGTTCCATTAACACTCGATATATAAAAATTATATAAAGTTGAATGTATAATTTAGCTGTAATCTGATATTTCGAATTTCAGTATATTTATTTCTTTTCTTGCCGATAGCCCATGCAGCCTCTAAATTTTAGGGGCCCCATCGCTTTGCGACCATTAGCGGTATGATAGCTACGCCACTGACAAAAGCCGCATGTTGACCTCATCATACATACGTTCAAAATCAATACATTTTATAATAATAAAAGCTCAAGCTAAAAAAACTAAATTTGACACCACAACCCGATATTTAATTGTGATGACAGATAATAAATTATATGAACGAAGTCAAAAGACGACTCCCATTCTCCACAGCGCGCAGCGGTGCCTTGATGAACTTGCTCCACTCTTTCCTGTTCTACGATCATTCCTTTGGCTGCCACGATGTTCACTTTTTTCCACTGTCTTTGCTGTTGTCTTATTTTAGGACGTAGCAGGCTTTTTTTCTGTTAGTTCCCTATCGCTCTTCTAATTCTTTTTAATTGTCTTTCTTTGTTCATTTTGGTAATATGTTCCCACAACCTCAGTTGTCCCTTTTTCAATTTTTCCATTTGAGCATTATTCTAAGCCTTTTCCTAATTTCTGTATTTCTAATCCGGTCTCTTCTCGTGACGCGTTTTACTGTCCGTAGGTAGATTATTTCCGATGCCTTAATTCTGCTTCTATGCCTGTTCGCAAAAGCCCATAATCCAATAATAGAGATTAGTGTTAGAGTAAATGTAGGCGTATAAGTAAAATGTTTTTTAAAATTCCTAGACATGGTCGCATTAAGAAATTTATCATTTTTGACATTTATTTTAAAACAATTACGTAACGTTTACATGATTCTTAGATTAGTTATCAAAGCAGAAATAATTTTTCTTTCATTTTTAATTCGTAAAACGACTGAGTTTACATTATGCTTACAACATACATACAGTTTTAAAAATCGACGGCTTAGTTTCTTTCGGCCCGGGATTTCCCTCTTATGGATAAACCTCCTGCTACAGTTTACTCAGCTAATTCTGTTATTTATAACAGCTTCGCAAGACCCCTTACTATTAATCACACATCCTAAGTGATTGAAACTGCTTACCTGTTCAATTTTCTCGTTATCATATTTTCACCGTTGTTTCTTCACGGGATATCACTAGTATTGTTGTTTGTCTTGCATTTATTTTTATATTCTTTCCCTTTAGTACCTCGTGCCACGCGAACAGCAAATCATTCGCAAGCCCACACTCCGATATTTTTACTAGTTGCATGTTTTTCTACTTTTCTTCAATTTTGTTCTACCCGATTTTATTATGTTGCCCATCACAATAATCAACCAATAGACCAAGGACTCCTAACTACTTCCCTCCGCTGGTAGTTCCAAATATTTCTGTTGCTGCATTTTCCGTTTTTGGTTACTTGTTTTGATCGTATAAACTGTTAATCGCCGATATTATGCCTTTTGTTCTATAGGCTATCCCATAAAGCTTGCTTTGTCACTCTATTAAAGGCCTTCTCCAAATCTATAAAACATGCATAGTTTACCTGATTGTGCCTTATTGCTCTATTGATTACTTGCCTGACCGTAAAAATGTAGTCTTATATACTATGTACTCGTTTAAAGCACTTTGTGTGTCATCTTGTTAGGGATGAACAATTATTCTAAATTGCTTCTTTAGTATTCCTTCATATAACTATTCCGGAACACTCAATAACAACATTCCTTTGTTATTCTCGCAACTTTTATTGTGTACTTCTACTCTTCCGTTTGCTATTTGAAACACGCGCGTGTTTTGTGCAGATGTCAATATTATGTCCTTAAAGTACTTTCAAGCCTTTTCCGAAGTCTTCTTTTGGGACTGTCTTTCGTAACGTTTTATTTTCTTTTTTTATCTGTTTCTGATATCTTTTAATTCTTGTTATCTTCAGTTATCTTCGCTTTTAGTTCGACGACCATTTACAATTTCTGTGCCGCTTTTACTATAAACGTTTACCACTTTCTTGAAGTTTGCCTTTTCTACTACTATGTTACGTATTCTATTATAGATATCTCTTTTCTGTTCGGTTTGTACCTAGTATATTTGAGTATGTCTTTGCGTTCGAAGAACGTGTTTGTTACGTTTAGGTGTTTCGCTCTGCAGAGTTCGATTGATTTTAATCCATTGTTTCTTTCTTCTACCTTCTGTTGTTCTCTCTACAGCCTTCTGTTCTATTACCCGCTCTACCGTTGAAATCATCTACCAGCAACCTCTTTCGACTACCAGTTGCAGTTTTTCTCAAAATATGCTTGCATTCTGTGTGCAAGCGCATGTTCTCTTTGGTGCTAATACTATTATTACACGTAGTTTCTCGTTGCCCTCTACTTTAAGTTTAACTATATTGATTGTACATTCATCTTCTTTTCTTTCATCCTGTGTATCTTCACGTAGCTATAAGTTCTCCCTATTTGGTTTCATTGTTCCCGGTTTTGAATTTCATTGGTCTATCCAAAACCTGCCAACTTCTTCAGGTCGTCGTCCAATTTCATTCTGTAATCTGCCTCTTAACGTTTTGCTTAACCATTAGTGCTGAGTTCGAGTATTTCATCTTCCGCCTGTCTGTCGTGCGGTGAGTCCTGGACAGTTCCATTTTAGTGTTTCTATCTCTTGGGATACATTTCTGACACCTGTTTTCTGGCGGATCCATTCATTTGTATTTCGATCTTTTAACGTGATGCGCCTACGGTTACTTCTCATATTGAAAATGATATGATTTTTGTCCTCCACAGTTTATCCCGTAAACTACTTTTGCGGTTTCGGTTTCAATCCCAGTGAAAGGGCGCGAGTCCCAGAAGTGCCTTCAGGGTCGCTGAGGGTGCAGTGCGCATTGATACTATTACTCCTAGGCATACCAGTCGTTAGAGTTGTTTTCTTGTAATTGTCAGGCCACTTAATGGCTACCATACAAGCGCTGCTTTATATCTGTCGTTCTAAGTGTTCTATCCGGGTTAGGTTGACATCTGGGATTACACCCAAATACCTGATTTTCCCAGCAGGCTTCAGTGGAGTTCCGAAGAGTAGTAGCTCTTTAAATCCCACTAGTTTCTTTTTCCTCGTAAAATGGACTAATTAAATCTTTGTAGGATTAACCAACAGTCCGTGAGTTGTGCACCATCTTTCCACTTTGAGTGACCTCACAAGTAACATGTAGAAATTTGCTTGTTGCTACGATTGCATAACCTTTCGTGTAAAAGCTAGCTTAGTTGAACTCTCGGAGAAGAGCATCCAGAACGAGGCACCACATTAGAGATGAAAATACATCACGTTGTGAACGCCTCGTCTAATGGCCACCCTCACAATATTTTTATTGAGAGTAGTTGTGACACGTCTTTTTATTTGTTGCTAAGATGTACTGTTTTTTTGCGGTACCGTCCGTAATTTTCCACGTCCATTTCTAGTTTTTATTTGTGAAAGGTATCCATAGCGTATAATCTTTTCCCGTAGCCATTTGACTTTCGTGAGAGCTTTAAGTTTTTGTTAATTTTTTCACCATTTCCCAGCTTTTTGTAGTTTATTCCTCTGTTCCGTGCTTCTATACTCCTTTTCCTTTACCTTCTGTCGTTTCTATTTTCTCAACATTCCACTTCTACTCATTAGGTTTTTAATGGTAGAAGGTAGTCCCACTAACACTCACACCCTTATTTTATTTTTTTTACAACTATACGTTTTCTTCTCTTACGATGCTTTTTATAATTCTAACAGTTGCTGTCAAATCGTTCTTAATATACCCTAGTTATTATGCAAAATAGTCAAAGGAACTTAATCGTGAGTATGTATAAAATAAGATTGTTTGTCTCAACACTGCGCGCGCATTTTCCCCTTCTTCTTGGAAATGTCAAACAAATTATAAATATTATTTAGCTTGAATTATTCTAAGATTTTGTTGCGTGTACAGTGAGATGCACGTGGGCTCAGCAAACGGATCAAGTTTTGTGTTCTAACGTGACTATTTCTTTGCTGTTGACATCTTTTAATCGTTTGAACCGGTGTTCATCTTTAGCGAACTGCCGTCTCCGTTTCAGTTATTTTTAGCTTGAAATGCTTTTATTTCTGAAAATATTATTTTATGTATTTCCTGACCGCCAATGTCTCTTTCAATAATTCGTTACGCTTCGAACTATTTACATTCCAATTCTGTATCTAACTGACGTAGCAACTGAAAAAAATGGCATTAATCAAGACAATGTATGTCTACAGAATTTATAAAGATATGCAGGTTTGAACAAATAAAAATAGCCAATACAAGATATTTATGTTATGAGCTTCATCGTACGTCAGTCGTCCCCAATTTCAATTTTATCATATTGTACATTATTATTACCCTTATCTTGTTGCTTTACATCATAATAACAGAAATAGATTACCTTGTGCAAAGATATCGAAAAAACAAAAAAAAAGTGTTTTTTCCTCCTTTACACTTTCACAACTTTTTTTTGTAAGAAACAACGAAGCCATTTCCAACTGTGTTCCGTCATCTTATAGATCGCGTTACTGCCATCCCGAGAAGTTCCACGCCGTTTGCCCTTTTGACGATCAACGAAAAGCAATAAACTAGCCTAAAGTAATCGGAGAGACACTGAGTAGTATCCTGCGAAACAAATTACTTGATTAAGGTTTCGCAATCAAATTTAATCTACTTGAAAATCCGAACCCTTAACTCGGAATGCACAACTTTGGCTTATGGGCTCTTTAAGAAGTACAGCTTTAAATATAATCTGCAGTAAAAGCCATACAAAGTGCCAATGACTTATTTAGCGCCATTTTGTGCAGATCGCCAAATTAATTTTTTTAAATTAATCTGTTTAGGCTTTTGGAGCAAATGAAACATTAAAATTCAAATTAAGCTAAATGGCCCTTTTGAGTTTGGCCATATAACATCAGTTTAGAAAAAAAAACAAATTTATGATTAAATGAACACGTTTCTTGTTTGTCCGTAATTCAATGACTATTTTTGTACACTTCATAAAGTCTGAGATACTTAAAGCTCTTGCCTGTAATTAGGGATCAGTGAAACATTTTAATCTCAGACTTTAATGTCTGCTGTTTTTAGGGATCAGATACTTAAACTAACCCAAAAAGGATTCAAATTAATCTCTTGAGAATTACTTCAATTAACAGAATTAAAGCATTTACCTCTTCAGCAGCTCCGTATTATTCGTTTCTGGTTTTGTTTCATCTCATCATAGTCGAAATAATTATTAGAATAGAAAAAAGTGGCGTATTTTCAGATTCAAGTCTGCAGACACAGCGTTTTCCAAGCACCAACGGGAAGCTTAAGTGAAATGGTCGAGTCTACCCCAAAAAGAGCTTACACCCGCATCGGACTCTACAGGGGTAATATAGTTGCTATTAAGCAGATACACAAAAGATCTGTGGACCTTACGAGGTCGATTAGAAAGGAACTGAAACAGGTTTGTATAATTTGTTTTTTTTTGTAATCGGAACGACACTTTACGACCCTTTTAATATACTAATGTGCTTGAAATCTAATTAAACTGAACGCTCTGAATGTGCTGTCTTAAAATAAAAGTGTGCATGCAAGGGTAGTTCAATATTTATTTGCCCTCACATAGAAGTTAAAGCGCCAGAGAAACGAAAACAATTTTATTTTTCTATACGGTTGGCATTTTTATGCCACAACGCTTTGATGTTTTTTAGAAAAAAAAATAATTTGGGTTCTCCTTTAAGTACAGCATGTGCCACCTAACCTTGCAAATTTTAGTGGGCTTTGATTCGGTTACTTACGCTTTGTTTCGTCGGTAGTCGTAACTTAAACTAGCTCTAATTGGCTGTTGGACAGTGTGGTACACTCTACTAAAAAGTGAAAGTCAATTTATTTATGGTTTAGGAAAAATTGTGGATTTTTTGACAAATTAAAAGGCTGTGCGCCATAAGGTTAGAAACAGTTTGCTTTGAGGAGGGATTAACATAATAATGACATAAATAATTAACAGCAACTAGATATCATACTAGCTTTCAAACTACGGGATTGCTTTTGCTTGAGAGTGTCTCGGCTTCTCGCCTTTTAAACTTATCGGCATTTTTTTGCAAGGTTATATGGCACTTGCTGTATCTACTTACAACATTCATAACCGCGTTGTTATCGAGAAAACGTATTCCACAAAATCATACCGTTAGCTTAGGAAATAATGAAAGTTTATTGATAGGAGCCAAGTTCGGAGAATGAGAATGCTCCATCAATTTAAAATGTCTAAACTTCCATAACTTAGTCTGGAGCAAGCAATATTGTAGATCCTTCACACTTCCAGCTTTAATAGATAAGATAGGGCGGGATTTATATGCACTAAATAGCTCGAGTGTGCAGGCAAAATATGCATTTAATTTACACTTTAAAGCCTTTATGATTACAGTGTATTTTATTTACACTTTATTTTGAATTATAGTATTTAACATTAACAAAAAATTAATAAATTAGAATGAATAAATACATTTTTCGTAAACAAATTAATCTCAAGGGGCATTGTTAGAAGGTTGTTGTCTGCGTTTGAAGATCGGACCGGGGCTTGCATTTCCGAGTTCCTTGCAGGGTGCTGCTTTGTTTGAGATGAAGCACGTGGTTCTGAGACTTCGTCAAGACCTGGTGTAGCCGCTGCTTCACTCTTGAAGAGGTTTGTAATGCTGGTTGGCTTCGCCGACACCTAGCTGTACAATGAGCTAGGTTGCTTTGGTTTTATTCGTTACACCGTTCAACTCGACCTTTAAGAGTAAACTCCTTTTACCGTGCAAATGAGTTTGTTTACTAGTGTTGCCACGAGACGAGACGAGACGAGATTTTACCCAGTCTCGATCTCGATCTCGAAAATTCTCGAAAGTTGATTCTCGATCTCGATCTCGAAAATTCTCGAACCTCCATTCTCGATCTCGAACTCGAGAATCTCGATTCTCGAATTTTAAGTACGAGTGCACCGAATTGACATTGAGGCAGTTGCGACTATTAGCAGTGTTAATGGGGTATGATGTAAATAAAACACCTGTAAGAGTTTTAATAATCAAAGTATAAAAAACTGTTCACGTCTTAACGTAACAACAGTTGCTTAGAAAGTAAGTAAACGAAAATCGATTCACAAACAAAGTAAACTCGCATCGATGATCTCATTGTGTTAGTAATATGCTGTAATAAAATTTTTGTAGAAACAACATATGTCTAATAAAGCTACAACTAAATGAAGATGAGTGGAAGTTAATTTTTAGCGTTACTACATATCTGAAGCATTTTAAATCACTATCTGTAGTATTGGGCGGCGACAAGTATGTTACACTTCCACTTGTGGTCATCGGGTTTAATATGTTATTAGATAAAATTGAATCTTTAATAAAAACCCTTGATAATAAAAAAGATCGGGACTTAGTTGACGAGAACGTTTTGCTGGCATTTCAAGCTGGGAGAGACAAACTATTGAAACATTATAGGAAAACAAATTGGAATTACTGTGTATCGTTGATTTTAGATCCACGTCACAAGATTGAAACATTCACACTAACTTCCTGGGGCCGACAAATGCAAACAGTAGCAATACAAAAATTCGAGAATACTTATAAAACCTCTTACTACAAAAATAATTCACCAAGCCAAAAAGAATCCTCCTCTGGTTCTGGGCAAAATGATTCTGACGAAAATGGTTCCTTTAATTTAACCGCTTTATTTAATAAGTCTACTGTCACAGTTGACAACTGGAGAAAGGAAATCGATGACTACATAACAATGCCACGAGCCAACGAAGACGTAGACGTATTAATTTGGTGGAGCAATCACCAAGTTTTATATCCAAATCTTGCCAAAATGGCTAGAGACTATTTTGCTATACAAGCAACAAGTGTACCAGCAGAACGGCTATTTTCAAAGGCTGGCTTGATTATTCGAAAACATCGCAACAGACTTGACAGTGAGTCTGCCAGGGCATTGCTCTGTTTAAATGCTTGGCAATCGTGCAAATTTATTAAAAAAAACATTTAAAATAGGTAATAATTAAAAATCTTGAGGTTTTTAAAAATCTTGTATTATTGTATTGTATTGTTCCCGAATGACATTTATTATAATATTTCTTATATTTTACAAAGTTTGACCTTGTAAATAACCTTTGTAACCGGATTTTATACAATTAAAATAAAGTATTATTGAAACCCTTTCGAGATCGAGAAATCGAGAATCTCGAAAAAATTTTCGAGAATTTTCGAGATATTGGTTAATCTCGTCTCGAATATTCGAGATCAAAAAATGTAAATCTCGATCTCGAATTTCGAGACGAGACGAGACGAGATCGAGAATTATCATCACTATTGTTTACATAGCACAGATAGAAACATTTTACATACCAATTTTCTACTGCCGTTGCGTACCAATATAACCAAACAACTTCAGAAGGGGGGGGGGAAGGAGATTGTCTAAAGATCTTTATCCAGAATTCGGCCGTCTAATAAGTCTTATTCTATTCTTTGAGGCTTTCGCGGTTTCTCGAACTGTCAATATTGCAATTTACTTTCGGCTTAAGTGACGACGCGCTCTAAGCCGAAAGTAAATTGTTCAACTTAACAAGATGTTACTAGCGCATATTTATATACTTCAAAAACTTTTCTGCGCTACTTTTACAGTCAATTAATTCCAAGACATAGAAAACCTTGACTATTCTGCTTATCACATAAAATCTACGTTTTTCATCGCAAAAACGCTGCTTGGAGAAATCTCTTAACGTCTTGTAGTTTTCCCAATTCTTTCCAATATTGTGTGTACACTTGTATTAAGCAAACTTAAAACTTGTGGACGTTTACCTCCTAATGAAAGTAAGATCTTAGAATTATTTAAGGGACATATGTTGGGTTTTTTTGCCGTAATAAATTCGTAAAATTTGAAAGTATTTGTATGAAAAGCTGAAGTGTGGACTTTGAGTGGACTTTCCCATACTGAAACTTATCGTATTTGCAAAAGTGTAAATTTTGTAATTACAACCTTCCATTCCATCCATCCAAGCTCATAGAAATTATAGCTTTCAAAAAAAAACGAATTGTAGCCAATACTAGATACTAATACTTGCCGTTGCCGTATTTGCAAAAGGGTAACTTTTAATAATTATAACGTTGTACAATTCAGCGAGTATTAGATTTCTAAGAAAACAAGCAGCGGGAATTTGAATTTAGATAGCCTGTTCAATTGGTTTCCGTGCCGTAACTCTACCCATAGAAGCAGCGACTATCTGCACTAAAATAACGTAAGCGCCCGCCGAAGCGCTTCCGCAAACTGCAAAGTACGATTCGGATGTCAGACAAAAATGGCTACAATAACTTTATTTGGGAAGTTCTCAAAAATATCCTAATAAAGAACTTTAAATAGTCTAACTGTTAAAAATTTATAACAATCGGCGTTTGCGTTTTTGAATAAATAATCAATCAATGTCAGATTTCTTAAAATTCCCGGAAGGCGTCAGAAAGAAATTTGGGGGCTAAGTAAAAAATAAAATTGTAGTTCAATGCAAGCTCTATCGGCTCAGAAAGTTTAAAAAAAGTTGTGTAGACAGTTTTTGAAAAAATGTTTTTTTGAAAATTTTTAAAAGTTTGAAGTAGCGATTGTCATCGTTTTCAGATTTTTTAAATTAATTTTATTTCATCGTATACTACCTAAGAAGGGCTCTCAAACAAGTGGTAACTCATCCTGATCAGACAACTACTTTTTGAGTAAATGGGCGTTAAAGTCGAGATTCTCAAGAAAGTGTCGAGGCGACGAACAGGAAATGCGAGCAAGCCCAGAATTAGTTAGTAAAAAACATATTAAAAAATATTCAGATACATATAAATCCGGCCTTTACAAATAAAAAATATTAAATACAATGACATTAACTACCTAACTAACAAGAAATACTTAACTATCTTCTACACAATTTACATTATATTAAGATATAAGTTAAATTGTAAATTTATTCATTTCCAAAACATGTACAATAAAAACTAAATAACCCTAAGAATTAGAAGGTACATTTCTTGAAACACACGTATCGTATCGGCTTACTAGAAAGCTTCCATACAGTGTAAAGTTGAGGTACTCTTTAAATATGAAGAACCTTATCCCCTAAGATTAAAGATACCCTAAAGTAAAGGATCCAAGCTACAAAAGTTATACAACAAATGCCGAGTACGTCCTTGCTTGAGAGTAAAAGTAAAAATAAGTAATGGGACTGACTTTGATGTGCTTTGACGTACCCATTTTCAATTAGTGAAGAACAGCTTCCTTTATTATACACTAGCAAATACACAGTTTTCCTTTTAATTCTGTCGATCTGTATTAGCCGTAATTTATTTAATTTGCTGCACAGTTTTCGAGTTCAAAATAAAAGTAAGGATTCGCAGTATTGAATTTTTTTAAAGAATTATTTTCAAGGTTATGCTTTTAAATTCAATTTGACTACAAGAAAATATAATTAATAGGAATTTACCGTCAAATACGTTATTTATTTCTGTGCAAATTAGCCTCTATGAATATACAGGGTTGGGCGAAAGTAGGCAACAATGCCACACAACACGAACCAAGCATATTTGACAACATTACATAACTGTTTAGGCTTCTTACATTCTTTTGTTTTCACGAGCTTCTAACAATTACGAAACGTTAGTATTCAATATCTCTAACATTAATAAAAACAAAGGCATGCAACTTTAAATTATTGAACTCGCAAAAACGAGTTCTATCGATATATCACAAAATATACAGGGTGTTCCATTTAAAATTAAAAAGTTGATATTATTTCCGGCTAAACCGGAAGTCCTTTTGAACCACCGATACTTTCATTGTATCCGCCATAGATCAGAACCTTCATGTAGTAAATTTGGTCAAAATCGCGGTTGCCGTATTAAAAATATTTGCATTGTTCCGTACTTTTGCCCAACCCTGTAGAATACCAATATAACTTAAAATAGAAACTTTTAATGCCTATGACGTACTGCACTTTTGAGAAAGATCTTTAGTATCACTTTTTATTTGCTATATTGTATCTATAAAGAAGTACTGATTTCATGAAAATTTCATAATTCGAGATTTTGACGGAAAATGCGGAATTGCGGAACCTAAAAAAGTGTTTTTTTTTTAAATATCTATCTATGGGTGGTTGTACTGTCAGTTCTGTAAAAAAAACACGCCACGCCGCGCCGCTGTTTTTAGAAATTTTATGTCGACCAAACCATATATCAGATTGTATATCACTCAAAGCTTTATCTTTTGGCGATGTCAATTTTTTTATATATTCAATTGTTTCGAGGTTATGGCTCAGTTGCCAATATTTTTAAATTGCATGGTATATATTTTTTTCCATTTTGTGGTAGAGCATTTGCTCCTCTTTTCAACTAGACAAAACTTTTGTATCGTTACATCTGAAAATTATGGCAGAAAATTCTAAAATTTGTTCAATTAGGTTCCACATGACTTATAATAAAACGAAATCGGGGGCGAAAGAAACAATAGAAACGTGGAAAAAAAAGTGTCATAATTGTCACATGGTGGCCTGCTACTATTTATGTTTCCTGGGATGTGTTAGCTATAGTAGCCACGTCGCAGGTGCGGCAAAATGCACACTGTCGGCTCACTGACTGCCAATAAAACAAAAAATTCAATACTTAAAAATATAAAGGAAAAATGTATGCTGCTGGTAAAGTAGGCATATCACGTTATACGATGACGTCATACCGGCAAAATGTTGCCAGCCGGCACCGACAGCCTACCAATAGCCGCCAAGTTAACTGGCGACTTCGCCTAATTTTATTGCAAGTATCGTTTTCGTTAAATCACAAATTATGACAAACCTAATAATAAAGCTTTTTGGATTTTTGCGAGACTTTTCATGTGTACCGATAAAAAAACTATTATATAGCTGTAAAGTGCTCTAGTACAAAACGTAAAAAAAAATTAAAAACTTCCGAATACCTACTGGAAATTGAAAATAGTTTTAAATTTTTTTTATATCATAAAAAAATTTTGAAAAATTTGTACTTGATTTTCTTACTAGCCCGCGGTCACTACCACCATCAATTTTTATCTTTTCAAAAATTACGAATTTTGACTTCATAATCGGGCTGAGAAAATACTTCTGGGAGGTTTCCTTTTAGTTGTCCACCTAAAAATGTAATTGGATAATCCTTAAATAATTGACAAAATTATAAAATCGACTTTGGATTTCCACCAACAAACATTATTTCCAATTGGAAAATTCTAAAAATCAAAAAATTTGCAAATTTTTAAGTTTCCAAAAATTTTCAGAATGTACAAATAATTAAAAAAGTTTAAAACTTAAAAACTTTAAAAATTTCGGCAAGTTTTCAAAACTGATTCAATGATTGAACATTTTTGATATTTTAGAAGCATAAATTTTTTTCAAAAACACTGTTTTTAAAAACGGCCAAAAATCTCGTAATTTTATAGAAAACGTGCAAAATTTCAAAGTTTTAAGATTTCAAAAAATTATCATTCGTTTCGAAATATTAAAATTTTTGAAAAGTTTCAATAAATGCGAGAAAGGTCCCGTGGCAGTTGTACAGCAGCTTTTTTTTTCTATATATTTTACATTTATAGAGCTATCATTTGGATGGTGTTCTAATCCGCTAATTTCTCTGTGACACCTGCTATGAATTTTTGAATATCGAAAATGTATACCTCTTTATTTATTAATTAGTGACTTTTCTGTTTTAACTAAATTTGTCATTAACTCATGAGGGATAGTAAAATAAGTTTCACCCTTCCATTCAATTTTTGTGACAAATTTTATAATTGATTTTAGTTTTATCTAATTCCCAAAAATATTTGCCGAAAATTAAAAAAAAATCGATTTTTCTCAGAAGAAACTTAAGATGTTTGGTTTCTAACTAGAATTTTCTATATCATAATCATAATTTTCACGTAGGCAATGACGAAAATGGCTGTGATTACCAGAAATGCATTTCATAGAGTGTTTTAAATCATATTATAGGGCCAGAGCGTGGTCTAGTGGTTAGTCCCAACCTCTAGAACTAGACTCCCAACGGCAGTAGGTTCGAATCCTCTGCCCGTCGGAAATTTTTTTGAATAAGTTAAGCCCGGCGTGTCCATGGACGGTGTGTGTGGTGTGTATGTAGGGTTGCATGTCTTTTCGCAGTGGGACATGTTCGACCGGTGAAAAGCGCCGAAGTGCGCTGAACCCGGGTAAGGGGGTGGGATGGGGATCATTGAGCCGTGCTCACGCACGGCCTCATAATTTAAAAAAAAAGAAAAAAAAATCATACTATTTTTTTCTAACAAAATTTTTTTTATATAATTTAATTAATTTAATAATTTAAACTACAAACAAATTTAAATATGCAATAATGATACTGACAAATAAACATATAGTTATATATCACACAGCCAAGATCTTACAAAATATATCAAACAGCAGTACATTAATTTGACATTAACACTGACATAATCTTTCTACCGGTCATAGCTCATACGTCATTATCTACGTTGTCTACAGTCTCTACATTGTCTACAATCTCTACATTGTCTACGTAGAAATCACTTATCTACGTATTTTCTACACCTAGATGTCGACAATATTGTAGATTACGTGTAAATATCCAGCCATAGCATAACTACCGCACCCCTGTAACGGGCAACTACTTATGTCGGTTGCAAGGCTGTTACAAAACCCTTCGCTAGGTGCCGCTACTAAAGATAGATATTCTTTGTCTTTGGATATCCAGAAAAAGGCAAAAATGTGATGGTAACAATTTGTACGCTATAGGAAAGTCATTTTATGTCTGGTTGCTTAAAAATTTTACATTTTACATTGAACTACAAAAAAAATTTTAAAAAGCAATGTTGAAATTTTTACAATTATTTACCAAATATTTATTTACATAACTAATATATAGTTACAATTTTATATTTAAATTAGAAATCAATACTTGCTGAGATAACAAACTGTTTGGACAGTAATAAGCCAAACGCGACGTTTGTGACTCTCACGACAGCTGAAATTGTTTCCTGTCAGACTTGTCCGAATATATTAGTTTTGATATTGATTCTCGAAAATTATATTGCAGAGGAATTTTTCTAAGGAATGGTTTCTGGAGACGTCATGCAAATTTGAAGGTCGTTTGAAGTACTTTTTCATCTATTACCGGCAATTGTTGCTGCCACAGAAATAGCGTCCACAAAAAATTAATCAAGACTGGTTATTCAGTTTGGCTGTCGTATAGAACAAATCTATTTTTTGTTACAAATTATGGTGTAACTATGTAGCAACTCGAAGGGCAAAATGTGGTTATATAAAGATTTCTCCTTATAAGTGCCAATAACAATGTTATCATTGGATGTGTTCTGGCTGTTAACCTTCAAAACAGAAAAAGAGTAACTATTATCATTTTATTGTAAATAAAACAATTTTTAACTTCAACGGAATTCTATGATTATATCTAAAATAATCAATAGGTCGTAGATGCTGCAAAAAAGCAATAAAAAATATAATAGGAAATTACGGTCCTAATAAGTTTATCTTTTTATGTATGATAAATGTATTACAGTTGCCTCCCTGTCTCACAAAATTAAAACAAATGGAATGTGTGTTGGTTTATTTTAAATTAACAAATAAAATCCTAATTTATATGTACTAAAAGAACTCCAGGATTCTGACAAAATCTGTATATTAAATCCGGATTGCTTCACATGTCTCAACTTTTAGTGACAAGAGGCTCCCACTACAAGAACCCACCCGTTTACAAGGGAATTGTATAAAAACCAATTTTTTTTGTAGAGTGGAATGCTATAATGTTCCACAGAAATTAGGTCCTATGTAGTCTATTTTTATTTGTATTATTGGAACATCACCTCCTGCTGTTCTTTTTGAACACAAAAACGGAGGATGACGCATACAGTCTTCAGCTGTTTATTTAAAATACTGAAGCAGCGCTTAATTTGAACAGCTTGCAAACAGTTGGTGTTAGCAGTTTAAATACAATAATCATATTTTACTAATAACAAGAACATCGACGATTTATTGCATTACCAGTATTTTGTTACACAGAACAACGCTAAATGTGTCGGGTTGTCGCAGTATGAGATGCGACGTCGTCGGCGGCACAAGAGAGACCGAACATTACCTTCTCCAAAATGCAATCACACTAATAATATACGACCAAGCAAAGCTTTTGCTTAGAGGGGCTACTTACGGTTTACGGTAAAAACCATCCCAATACAAGTTTTAAGATAAATTCGTTTAAAAAATTTAAAGAAAGTGTTTTTGGGACTATGATAGAAATTGTTTTGGGGATGTTTTTCTTGGAGATTATTTTTTATAATTTTTGTTTGGGACTGTTTTCTCAGCTTTTTTTGTTTTTTTGGAGTTGTATTCGATATTTTCGCGAGATTTATTTTTCTGACACTAGTTATCGTTTCCGAGACTGACTCAGCGTAGTAAAAATTCGCAGTGGCAAGCGCCGGGTATGAAGTCACAAACAGAAATCAAGAAGCGTAGCTCACGGGTTCTAATAAAGTTGCAAACAATATATTTTATAAATGGTCGTGAAATTTTGCTTTCTGTCGAGCTGAATGTGTTTGTATTTAAAGAACCATCATTCAGCGCCACAGGATATTACTAGCGCATATTTATACTTTGGAAATTTTTCTACGCTAATTTTACAGTCAATTGAAGTCTACAAAAACGTCCCTGTCCAATGCTTTTTTAAAATAAAATAAAGCCCGTAGTACATGTCACACCATACGAACACTTCTGCTAATAACTAGATATAATGGTTTCCTTTGTTAGATATAAATAAATTAGTAAACCTAACACTTGTTATTGTTAAAACCATAAAACAAACACACTGCATCTTTATGTAAATAGAAGTCGGTATGATGAATAGAGAGAATGCCCAATAAACTAAACCACTAAGTGCTCAACGCAATTTAAACAACTTATACAAACTAATCAAAACGATCCGTTTAACATTGCGTGGATGCTGAAATGGATTTCACAAAATGAATGCTTAATTAAAACAACTTTAATTAGTTTAAAGTTTAATTAGTTCATAGTGGGCTTGGGAACGAAATCTAATCAGCGTATTTGTCAGATACGCTTACAAATTTTCTGTCAACATAGTTTTAAGGCATAGTTCGAAATTTCAGTATTTTTAGGCAGCTAGCTTATATTTAAATATGAAAAATTTAATTTCTTTTTATCATTTTTTTTTCAATTTCATCGTGGTAGAAAGGGGACTATTTCACATGCCAACTACGTTTGTATTTTTCTAGTTATCGTAGCCGTAGTGGTAAGCGTCGCAATATTTCATAGCATTATATATAATATATTGCTATGATATTCAGAGTTGTATGATTTGACTGGGGTATTGTAGTTCCTGGAAGGCAATTTTTGGGATGCTTGTTACAATTCAATTTATGATTGGAGGTTTGTGAAGACTGTAAGGTTTTGATATTCAAACTTATAAACTCAGGGTTGCGTATTATTGCAGTAATTTCTTGTTTTTAAAATTCAAATAATGTGGTTGTCATTGTATCGTTTGTATTTTCATGTTTGTGAAGTTTTGTTTAATCTGAAAAAAGAAGAACACAATCAAATTGATACGATTATTGTTTATGTTAATTTTTAATTAATAAATAGTTTAGAATTGTTTTAAAAGGTTTAATTTTTAAGAAGTTTTAGACTTACTTGTTTGTGCATCGTAAAATGTCATTTGTGGGGGTTATGGATTTGAATGTCAATTTGACAAATGTATAAAAGAATACCCATTGTCACGAGATTTATTTGTTTAAAAAAAATATGAAAGATCAAGAGAGAAGACAGAAGAAAGGGAAATTTGTTTAGTTAGTTACGGCTCGTCCTGTAAACAGAGACACTCGTAACTAGCCTTTACGTCCCACTGCTGGGCACTGGCACTCTTCTCTGCCACGTACTCTCCTTAGCGCTAGGGTGGAGTACGGGGGACCTACAGTTTAACGTCGAATCCGAACGACTAACTTCCAGAGAAAGTTTCAAGCATTAAGACCCCACGGCTGCCTACACCGGATTGGGGAATGCGAGTCGCGGGTTGCGGCATAGAATTTTATTGCTGCATGGCTTCGGCGGGGAATTGAACCCTAGACCTTTAGCGTTAGAGGCTGAACGTCCAACCTCTGAGCTACCGCCATTCTTAAAAACAAAGACACAGAATTTTAAATTCTCCGAAAGAAGAGAAAAGCAAAACGAGTTTAAAGTAATATAAAAGTGATTTTGAATTTAAAAGAATCTATTATAAAACGGATACAACTGTTTATCCGGCGATGGTAATTTGCGAAGAAATTTTACTTGCTCTTTAATCTGATACGTAAGTAGCGCCGAAGACTTTTGTAACTTTAGTAATCCCTAACGTAGTTTGCGCCGACTGCTGAAGATTAGCGATAAGCATCGTTATCAACCCTTAACGACATAGACCCATTCACATTTCTAAAATTTTAGAAACTGTGTAAAAGGGGGGTTAAAACTGATAACAAATCATAATGTTTATTATAAAACAGAACTTAGTAGGTGTTTGTAGCAGCCCCATTAGCACAAAAATGGAAGTTCTTTTTTTTAATTTATTTAACTGGTTCAGCACCCTTGGTGCTATTCACAGTAGCGTTTTGATACAAAATGCATAACATTAAAACGACGAGGTCGGCGAAGGCCCCTCAGTAGCTACATTTTTAAGTAATCGTTAACATATTATTGCTTAGATTATTATACTACTTAACAATAAAAGACAATCACTGTATTAATCGCTGTCCTCGGTTAACGGATAAATGTCCTGGGGTAGTTTTCTTTTAAGTCTTCTATGGATATTCCTTTGCCCCAGTTCGTAGTGTAGAGCATTAGGGCAGTTGTTTATACTGCGCAAAAACTTTTTGGTGTATTTCTTGACGTATTCTGTGATGTAGGGGATACCCAGTTCATTATGTATTTGTTGATTACGAATGAACCACTGTGCATTGACTGCTAAGCGCAACACTTTATTTTGATATGTTTGAATTTTTTGGAAATTAGTTTTACTGGTGTTACTCCATATTTCTGATGCGTACATTAAGGTCGGTCTCAGCAAAGATTTATATATTAATAATGAACACTGCACTCGTAAGGACGTTTTTCGGTTGATTAATGGATATAACATTGACAATCGCGCGTAGCACTGATTTAATTTATTATTTATATGTACACTCCACTTTAGTTTAGTGTCAAATAGCAACCCTAGGTATCTTATCGCACTATGTTTGGCATTCCATAAGATCTGCTGATCGTTGATGATGATATTGCGCGGGTTAGGGAGTTTACGTAACGTGAACACTTTTGTTTCGCACTTGCTTGCATTAATTGTAATATTCCATTTTTTATACCAATTGCATAATTTGTCCACATTTCCTTGGAGTGATGTCACTGCTAGGTTAAGGTCATAGTTTTGGGTAATAATAGCTGTGTCATCAGCGCATAACCCGATAGGACAGTTGACTGCATCTTCAATGTCATAAATAAAGATGTTAAATAGTATGGGTCCTAAGATCGACCCCTGGGGCACTCCCGCTTTTATGGCTCTTGAGCTTGAGTAGGTCGCGTTAATTCTGACTTGGAAAGTTCGGTGTTGCAAAAACGATGCTATTGTTGCAATTAAGTAGGGTGGAATCTTGTTTAGCTGGTGGATAGCAGAATGTTTGGCTCTAAATCCGAATTGTGACGTTGGTAGTATGTTGTTATCTACTAATATTTTATTAAGTCGACAGTGAATGATCTTTTCTAGTAGTTTAGACATTGTGCAGAGAAGGCTGATTGGTCTATAACTAGTAATACTCTTTGCTTCTTTATCAGGTTTTTTGAAAACTAAGATGTGCGCATGTTTCCATATTTTAGGAAAATATCCCAAGCGTAGGCTGCTGTTATAGATTGTTGCTAGAAAGGCAAGAGCTTTTCTCGTCAGATGTTTCAATATTACATTAGGAATGGCGTCATGACCCGGGGATTTCTTAATTGGAAGGTTTTTGATTAACTTGTATATTTCTGATGGTGAGGTGGGAGAAATTTCGTTCAATCCTTCGGGTATTTCATTTCTAACTTCTTCTGCGACACGTTCGTTATTGGAGCTTCCTTCATCCAGCGGTGGAGTTGTGAAGACTAGCTCGTAATAGTCGGCAAATGCGTTTGCTTTTTCTAGATCGGTATTGTAGGTAACTTGTCGATCCGATATAGGAGGAATGATTTCTGGTTTGTGAAGAATTCTCTTGGTGGTTAACCATAAGTTAGGGTCATTTGGTTGAATTTCATTTATGTATTTTTGGTACGATTTTATTCTGAAGTTTTCCAATTCCCATTTAATCTGGCGTATTAGGCGGTTCAGTTGTGCCTTTAAGGTTGGGTTCCTAGTTGCTTGCCACTGGCGACGTATTCTGTGTTTCTCTGTAATCAGATCGGAAATGAAGCGTGGAGTCTGATTACATACGTTGTTATTGTTGCCGTAGCGTTTAGGTAATGTTGACTGTTGAACTGCTTGCTTAATGGAATTGGTGTAATCTTCGATGGCTTTATTAACATCGTGCATGGTTTCTATTTTCCCTGGGTGCATCAGTAAATTGTTCAAATTAATGTGAAAGGTTTCCCAGCATATCTCACCATTAATTAATCGTGGTATGGGTTTGGTATATTCTAGAGTTTCATAAAAGGATAGTAGTATTGGGCAATGGTCTGAGTCTAGTTCAGCTGTTACGGTTTGAAATATTGGGAGGGTGAAGTTTTTGCAGATTGCAATGTCTAATATATCTGATTGGTGATCTGCCCTATATGGGTAGTGCGTATGTTCCATAGGTGCTGATATTAGGAGGTTATGTGTTGTGCTCAGTTGTAGAAGTTTATTTCCATTCGGGTTATTAGTACGGCAGCCCCACGACGACTTCTTACAATTTAGGTCTCCTATTACCAGGGTAGGTAAATTTTCTGAAAACAGGGTGAATATGTCTTTCTCTTCGAGGTTTCTATTCGGTTGTTTGTAGCAGCTTGTGACTATTATCCAGTTGTCATTTATTGTCTTAATTTTAATAGAGTTAGCTTCTAGTGTAGTACGAGAATTTAATCTTACCATTCGTAATCGATATCTTTACCTGTAATCAATTACAAGGGGCCGGCTTAAGCTGGATTCTCACTCTACCTGGACCACACTCGTGCATTACACTCGGCGGGCACGTTAAAGAGAACATGTAAAGAAAGAGTACTCGGTATTAGCATTAATTACGGCTTAAAGCTTTAATAGTTTTAACTTACGGCGGGGACGTCTCCCCTGGCCTCGCTGACACCTGGACGACGCTCCATTGTCATATTCTGGCTGGCTGTAGGTTTCAGCTGTGAACACAATATTAACGCCTACGCCTACACATGAAGAGGAGAGCCCACAGAGTACTACAGGTACCCTAGTCGGCCCGAAGGCTCTCGTGGGATCACTCTTCCAACACCTACGCCTACACCTGAAGAGGAGAGCCCACAGAGTACTACAGGAACCCTAGTCGGCCCAAAGGCTCTCGTGGGATCACTCTTCCAACGCCTGCGCCTACACCTGAAGAGGAAAGCCCACAGAGTACTACAGGTACCCTAGTCGGCCCTAAGGCTCTCGTGGGATCACTCTTCCAACTGTTACCACAGTGCTCACGTAAACATGTCTACAGGGGTTAAACACTATTATACCCCTAGTCGGCACACCAACACACCTACCTAATGTCACCTTAATAATCTCTAATCAATACCACCTTAATCAACTACCTAAACCTATATTTAACCAATAATTAGCCTTATTCTAAATACCTTAACTGAATAACTACCCATTTCACATTAACACGTACACACGTATGACATATGACTTATATCATCACCCCACAGCACACTCATTCACTTATGCTCTCAAAATCTCGCCTACAGTTCGGCCATCCTGCAACTTCTTGGTCCCTCAAGAAGAGATACACCATAAACTTGGATACCAACATTCATTTATTAAGATTTAACACAATTTAGTACAATAATTAAGTATATTATTAAGGCAAAATATATTAAAACGAGATTAAGAAAACAAACAAAAGTTAAGCTAGGCTGCTTCGCGAAACTCAATTGAAGATAGTGGAGTACCATCCCCGTCACTATTTTCATCGGTATCTTCTGACATACCCCCAGGTAAACTCCAGGGCTTCATGCGATCTATGGCGACAACATTTTTATATTTTCGCCTTTTGGATCGCGTCGAACCAGGCAGATCTTCAACATAACACCGATCGTTCGACAGAACCCATTTTATTACCATCGGTCCACTGAACTTAGGGTACAGCTTTTTGCTGGTACCTTCCCCGTATGGGTTTTTCTGAATCAGGACCAACAGTCCTTCGCGATATGGTTTGGGACGCTTTCTCTTTCGATCAAATGCTCGTTTGGCAGTAGCTTGCTCTCTTTCAATTTTTCTTTGAACTTCCAACCTTAGAGCTTGCAGATCTTCTTGCACTTCTGCATTAACTGCTATCTCGTTAGTGAGCGGACTTTCGTCTTTAGATCTTGGTTTGTAGCCCATCAGTACTTGTGAGGGCGTCTTCTTAAGAACCCTATGGACTGTGTTGTTCAGAGCAAGTTGAAGTTGTGGAATCTCTTTATCCCAGCGCTCCGTATTCTCAGTTGTAGCGAGAGAGGCTATTATGGATCGATTAAATCTTTCCACTTGGCCATTCGCCCGAGGAGTTGCCACGGCATTCATTATTTATCTAATTCCATGGTTCTTACAAAAATATTGGAAGCGTTTAGAGGCAAAGGTTCCTCTGTTATTAATCAGGCGGGATGGTGCGCCATAAGCGAAGAAACATTCTTCCATAAATTTGCAAACATGCTTGCTCTTTGTAGAACTGACTGGTTTAAGAAGGCAGTATTTGGCGAAGGCATGTACGGAGACAATAAGGTATTTATTCCCAGATTTGGTCCTCTCAAATGGGCCCAGATGGTCGACATGAACTGCGTGAAACGGTATAGGCCTTTTCACAATTGGATGAAGGAACCCAGGTTTCCGACCCGACAATGATTTAATGTATAAACAGGGAACGCAACAGGCGATATATTTCTCGACGTATTGTCTCATTCGGGGAAACCAATCATTTTCACAAAGTTTGTTTAATGTTTTCTCGACGGAGAAATGACCCATGTTATCATGCGACATTTGTACCACGTTTCGTCTCATTCCTCTAGGCACAGCCCACTGTATCCCTCGCTCGGTGATTCGGTAAATCCTGCCATTGCGTAAGGCGTAATCCCGATATACTTGTTTTTCATATTGTGTTTCATCAAAATTGCGCTAATCATTTGTAGCTTTGTGTCCATGAGCTGCGAAGAAAGTACCCAGTCGACAACGTTTATATGTAGGACCTGATGTTCCGGTACCGGATTGCGACTAAGCGAGTCTACATGACCCATTCGTTTCCCGGGGCGATGCTCTACAGTGAAATCGTAGTCTTGAAGAGTTAACCACCACCTACCAATTCTTGGGACCAAGTCTTTTTCGTATTGGCGGTGGTTAAGGCACTACAATCGGTAACAACCTTAAACGGTTTTCCCAACAAGTAGACGCGAAATTTCTACCACCGCTAATGCCTCTAGTTCAAATGAATGATACTTCGCTTCTGTAGGGGAGGTTTGACGACTGTAATACAAAACGGGGTGAAAAGTGTTGTTTTGTCTTTTTGTAATAAAATTCCCGCTAGTCCGAGGCAACTTGCGTCACAATGGACTTCAGTGTCCGCCTTGGGGTCGTAGATCGCCAACACGGGTCTACTAGCTAAGATGTTCTTCAATTTCAAGAAAGCGTTTTCTTGATCGTCTGTCCATTTCCATGGCACATTTTTATGGGTTAGCAGAGTGAGGGGTTTGGCCAAAACGGAAAACTTTTCAACAAACCTTCGGAAGTAGCTAACCAGCCCGACAAACTGCCTCACTTGCCGTACATTTTGGGGTTTTGGAAAGTGTTTTACAGCGGCGATCTTCCTTGTTCCAGGCTTCAGGCTAATGCTTTTAATTTCGAAACCCAAGTAGTCGATGGTCGTTTTCATGAAGCTACGCTTCTTAAGATTAAGAGTAAGCCCTTCTGTCCCAAGAATTTCCAGTATCTTGGCCAACTTTTCAAGATGTTCTTCCTTCGTAGTTGACCATATTAATATATCATCTAAGTACACTACTGCGAGGTCAGTAAACGGAAGCAGCAATTTACTCATAAGTCGCTGAAACACACTGGGGGCGTTACACAAACCAAACGGCATTCGGTTGTATTCATACTGTCCCTCTGGTGTCACGAACGAGGTCAGGTGTTTTGACCCTTCTGCCATGGGTATTTGATGGTACCCGGAAGTCATGTCAAGGGCGTAAAATATTTTTGATTATGCAGTCGGTCGACGTAATCGTCGATCAAGGGCAACGGAAAACGTTCTTTAACGGTTTTGGAGTTCAGTTTTCGAAAATCGACACATAGTCTGGTCTCACCATTTTTCTTTTTAACTAGTAAAATGGGAGACGAATAGCTTGATGATGACTCTCTGATGATCTCGTTTTCCATTAACTGAGAAACTATGTCCCTCACCTTTTCTTTCTCATTCGGTGCCAGACGGTATGACCTGTAGGAGAAAGGTTCATGGTCTGTCAAGGTTATTTTCATTTCTGCCGATTTCGAAGTGCCCAACTCAGATATCGTTTGTGAAAAAACATGACGATACCGCTGAAGAAGAGTAATCAATTTTGTTTTTGTATCTTCATCGTCTAATCCGAACATAATATTTTCTTCAGGTAGTAGTGGTAGTTTAGTAACCTCCTCTAGGACCCGGACTGTTAGGCCGGTGTTTTCGACTTCGAGTTGACAAAAGATGGCTAGTGCAAGCGGTTTCTTGTCGCTTAGATGGATGTCGAAATCTGATAAATTGACAACGGGAACGCTACTTGTATAATCGTTTATTTCGATAATACACCGAGGAACCACCTGTTCCTGACCTTCTTCCAAACGTAAACTGGTTTCGAGATAGTAGACACCTGCTGTTCTGGTATGGGGTTCCACTTGGACATAGGCCACATGGTTGGGCGGAATTACGGTTGCTTCTAAAGGCCACAAGGTAACTTTATTCTCTTGTTGCATTAATGATTCGTTGGGGTATTCCGTGCTGGTTTGATGGAGATTCAAAGTTAAGTGATCTTTAATAACCAATACACCTGGTTGGTCAGTAAACGGCTGTCCAACCAACAGAGGTATAGTCTGGACGCAATTTGAATTGAGCTTTAAAATACTTCAGTCCTATTTACATTTGGTTGGCGAAAATTATCGTCTCAGGGTTACATGAACGCATGCAAAACGGGTGCAGATAATAATGTTAATTATATATAAAATTACCCTTTATTCTGCTCTTTCAAAAATGACAAACAAATCGAAGCGACAACACAATAACAATTAAAACAAATCGCAGTAACAACACTAGTTTGAGATAAATAAACGCTCACATCAACACAATGCAACACTTCAGGTAAGGCTGAAATCACTGAAATGGGTCCGAGGAAATTAATTTGCTTGAACAGTGGATATACGACCTGATTTTTAAATTCTTATTGGCTAAGGTCTAGAATTTCTTTCCCTTATTTCGTTTTTGTTTATCCCGATGAACTGTATTCGAGCCCTCACGGTCGGTCTGTGTTTACTTAAGAGGGTCCCTTTTTCAATGTGCCGTAATGCGAACGTCTTGCGGTCACACATGCAGCTGGAAAGAGTCAAATTTCGGCGCCGCAATAAATAACTTGAAGTTATACATTCTGACTAGTGCAGGGTGCGTCGTCAGTTGCAGCTTACAATTACATATTAAAATTCACACACCGGCCCAAGTATAGAGAGAATCCCACTTCTGACAAAATGTAGTACGAGAATTTAATCTTACCATTCGTAATCGATATCTTTACCTGTAATCAATTACAAGGGGCCGGCTTAAGCTGGATTCTCACTCTACCTGGACCACACTCGTGCATTACACTCGGCGGGCACGTTAAAGAGAACATGTAAAGAAAGAGTACTCGGTATTAGCATTAATTACGGCTTAAAGCTTTAATAGTTTTAACTTACGGCGGGGACGTCTCCCCTGGCCTCGCTGACACCTGGACGACGCTCCATTGTCATATTCTGGCTGGCTGTAGGTTTCAGCTGTGAACACAATATTAACGCCTACGCCTACACATGAAGAGGAGAGCCCACAGAGTACTACAGGTACCCTAGTCGGCCCGAAGGCTCTCGTGGGATCACTCTTCCAACACCTACGCCTACACCTGAAGAGGAGAGCCCACAGAGTACTACAGGAACCCTAGTCGGCCCAAAGGCTCTCGTGGGATCACTCTTCCAACGCCTGCGCCTACACCTGAAGAGGAAAGCCCACAGAGTACTACAGGTACCCTAGACGGCCCTAAGGCTCTCGTGGGATCACTCTTCCAACTGTTACCACAGTGCTCACGTAAACATGTCTACAGGGTACTACAGGTACCCTAGTCGGCCTCAGGCTCTCGTAGAACATGAATACAGGGGTTAAACACTATTATACCCCTAGTCGGCACACCAACACACCTACCTAATGTCACCTTAATAATCTCTAATCAATACCACCTTAATCAACTACCTAAACCTATATTTAACCAATAATTAGCCTTATTCTAAATACCTTAACTGAATAACTACCCATTTCACATTAACACGTACACACGTATGACATATGACTTATATCATCACCCCACAGCACACTCATTCACTTATGCTCTCAAAATCTCGCCTACACTAGGTTAATTAGATTGGTTGCACGGCGGAGAACTGCGGATGCCGGTCACACGGTATTCAAAGTTAAGCACTGTCCGCTCTGGTCCCCACTCGGATGGGTGACCAATATAGGGGTATATCTGCAACCAACCGTGCTTCGGATGGGCACGTTAAGCCGTCGGACCCGGTTGTCATACTAACATCTTTGGCAATCGTAAACCATGTAGTGGAACTTCTTCTCCTTTCGACGGGTAAGGCCAGCCTCCTGCCCGGCATACGTGCAAAGAGGGCTCACAGAACCCGCACTAGTTGCGGGTATTAAACAGGCCATTGGCCTATAACAAGAAGAAGAAGTGTTGAGGTAATTGGTGATGTTCAATTCGTCGCTTAACAAGAATTGCTGTTTGTCGAGTGAAGGATATCTTAATAAGAAGACACAAAGATAAGTGTTTAAGAACAATAGTGTTTAGTAGAAATTTCTTGAACTTTCGAAAATTTGACCCCAAAATTTGATTTATTGAATAAAAGTTTTTGTAACGTTAATATTATTTTTGTGTATTTTTTTTTAATCATATTTATTAATAACTTTACTTCCAAACTTAATAACGACCCCGAGAAAGTTAATAAAAGAATCTCATAGAAAATATAATTTGGAATTGCGTGAATTGCAAGCATTTAGGGAATTGTTTTTCTAGTAAATACAAGACCACGCATATCATAGCAATATATACAATAAGCGCGGATTTTTGAAGTATGAGAAAGTTCAGGCGAGGTGCTATGGTCATTATTAAAAATCGCTTTTAACTACCTTGCTTTACTAAATATCTCTCACAAGGTACAATAAGCGCAAAATGTGAAATAAACTGGTTGTCTATAAAGTACTAGAATCTTGCATGGAAAATACTACAATTGCAAACTGAAATTTTTCTATGTATTTTGTAAGAAAAAAACATGAATTTTTTAATTTCTCCTTTGACATTAAAGAAAACCAAAACCAAAATATCAAATTTATCAGCCAAAATTGAAACAGGAGGAGAAGGGAAGGTGTGAATCTCTGTAAAAATTAAGTTTAACATTTGTTTTTACATTATTTACTCTTGAGCAGTTTTTTTAAACAGAAATTTTGTATCGTCCAGCGTCTGTAAAATAAGAAAGCATAGATTTTCCATTTTCAAAAATTCATAAAAGGCGTTAAAAATAAATTAGCAGATTGGAGCACCAACTAAACTGTAGATAGATCGTATAGTTTATGAACAATGTTCTTGTGAAAACACCCAAAAGTTTTTACACTTCACAATTAACGTGGTTTCAAAGATGCTCTTAATATCAACTCCTAATGCTATTATAAAAATTAAAATTTATGTAGATTTGATAACTCAATTTTAAGCAAATAGACGTTAAAAATCGTTTTTCCTTCGCAATTTTAAAGCTAGAGTAAAAAAAAGTAAAGTCGGTGGCACTACACTCCAATGAGGAGTTTGGCCTGCAATGCGGTGGGTCAGGGCCACCGTACCATCGCTTCCGATACCCAGCCGTCTCGCACTTCTTATATGAAGTATGGGGTGGCGTGGTAAGCACCACGCCTTAGACGGCTGCCTTACTTCCCTCACCCCTCGAGAGGTTTGGTTCCCAATTTTTAAACAGCGACTGGGTAGGCCGCCAGGCATCCAGTCTCAGATTTGAACCCAAGACCTTCCGCTTTTAAAGCTAGAATGTTCGGAAAAAAGCTTGGTATTTACTTTTGCGTAAATTTTTAGATATTGTTTTTACAAAAAGGATACAAGAGAAACATATCAAACTTCCGTTTTCAGTTTTGGATTGTAAAACAAAACTTTCTGGCATGATGAATTTTGATTGTACCAATTTTCAAGAAAATTGGTCTAGTAGTTCTTAAAATTTTGCGTTTCACACACAAATACAGACCGACATTTTTTCAAATTACCTTCTTGGGTTTCTGGGGCACAAAATATGTATTTCCGTCAAAATGTCAGAATTATTAAATTTTACGATCACTGTATGCATTCACATTCTAGAAGTATGGGAAAGTAAAAAGAGGAGGAATAGTATACGAGTAATATTTATTTAAACAATTATTCTAATTTCTGGAAAGAGAAGTTGGGAAACAACGTTTCAGCATGTATTGCTGTAAATAACTTTTTAAGTACAAAAATGTAATTATTGTAATCGTGGAAACACGGCCTCGGAGTTTTTGACGAAGATACACATTTTGGATTTATTACAACAAGGTAGTGTTTGAAAACGTGTGCGCGTATGAGCGTGCGTGTATATGGGGCGCCAAGTGTAGAGTGAAAATTTGCTGTGCCTTTCACGGTATTTAAAGCAAATTGTCCGAATATATATTTATATATATAACACATTTAGCTAAATGATTTTTTTTAATAAATCGTTGTAGATTTAAATAAATCCTTAAACATTTGGTTTAAATATTCCAACATTTAAGGTCGATTCGCACTATACGGAACGTCACCGTCACGTTACGTACCGGCAACGTCACGTCAAAATATTATTAAATGCAAATTTAATGTCAGCAGTCTCATTATCAGTCACCGTCCAGTACCGTCAACGTCACGTACGGCCAGACATTCTCGAGAAGAAATATTTGACGTGCCGGTGCTGGTCCGTTTCTAGTTTTCTACTCGTATCGGTAGTAAAAGCAGTGTGTGAATTGTTATTAAAAATGCTGAAAGACGAATTCTTTAAATAAAGTATGATACTCTCCTACATATTTACGAGTTTTTAATATTTTATGCACCCATATTTTTTTACGTTTATTCTGAGCAGACTCCTCTTCATCAAGAATGAGGGCCGTCATGGCAAGTTCATTAACTGACCAAGTATTATTAGGCATTGCCCAAAATTTATTACCACAATTTTTTCACAGAGCTGCAGACTTGTTAACGCGACGGTAACGTTGGCAAAAAGACGGTATGGTGTGAATACACGGCTAAATTGACGTGACGTTGCCGGTACGTAACGTACGGTGACGTTCCGTAGAGTGCGAATCGCACTTTAATAAAGCAATAGAGATTTAAATAAATCTTAAAACATTTACTTTACATTTTCAAATATTTAGTAAATCCTTATGTATTTAGATAAATCTGCACATATTTGTTTTAAATCTTGCAATATTTAATAAATATTCGCAGATTTTAATAAATCTTTACTGATATAAATAAATCCTTACAGATTTAAATAAATATTTCAACATTTAATTTTAAGCTGTCATATTTAATGTTAACTTGTCATATATATTTGACCTTGGTAGACCCAGCCTACATATAAGACCAAGACCGTTTACACTGGTGGTAACGGTCAACAATTAAGAACACGTTTTCCGTATTTCAAAAATTTGTATAATTAATGTTAGTTCAATCATCACTAACAACATACTTAATAATATAAACATTGTATAATTTATTATTCATACAATGAAAGTTTCCTCAACATTCCCTTGAGAATGCAATTTTCAGTCTGTTTCGTTTAAGCGTCGAACGCTCCCACCATGACCCTGCCTTGCGCCTTACTACCGGTATAAACGGTCTTGGTGTCTTAAGTCGGCTGGGCTCACCAAGGTCAAATAAATATGACAGGTTAACATTAAATGTGACAGCTTAGAATTAAACGTTGAAACATTTATTTAAATCTGTACGGATTTATTTATATCGGTAAAAATTTATTTAAACCTGCGAATGTTTATTAAATATTAAAATATTTAAAACAAATATGTGCAGATTTGGCTAATTACATAAAGGTTTACTAAATATTTGAATTTAAAATAAATGTTTTAGGATTTATTTAAATGTCTAATGTTTATTAAATATTGTAAAATTTAAACCAAATGTCTGAGAATTTATTTAAATCTAGAATGATTTATTAAAATCAAAAGCATTTAGCTAAATGTGTGTATATAAAATAAACATTGGGACAAATTGCCTTAAATACCGTAAAATGCACAGCAAATTTTTACTTAACACTTAGCGCCTCATACGTGTATGTGTGTCTGAAAAATTACAAAAATTTTTAACATCTCATCACGCGTTTTTTTAGTTTCTGTACCGATAGAGCTATTGAAAGGCTACAACTTGGCTTTTCCTAACTACCATAATTTTAGTTTTTTTTATTTAGTATACTTTAGACATTACAAAGTTCGTATTTATATCGTATTTATATTGTTAATCAAATGAATTCATTCTTATTTCGTAGAAGCAGTCATATTTAGAGCGTCCTTCCTTCCACTAAGCCCAATTTTTACCTTCCTCGCTATACAAAGTATAGCAATAGAAGCGGGTATTGTGATCGTCATGTGGGATTTGCAGCAAATGGGTCACTCAGCGAAGTTTTTTTCGCTTTGGGTTTACTGGCGGATATACGAACTATGCCTAAAAGAAAGGTACTTTTATAGCAAACATTTCCAGCCTAAACATTTTGACTAATGAGAAGGGTTTAAGACATTGAGAAATCGTTTAAACGGACACAGCAGAGATGCCTGTTTGTCTGGCTGTGTGTCGTCTATACCCACATTACAGTCTAGACGCCTTAACGCAGAAAACCCAAATTTGACTTAAAAATTGAATATTTTAGTGGGATTACACCGCCACAAAATAAGGTTGGTCCGCCATCAAAAAATAAAGTTGCGTATTTCGGCTTCTAAATCGGATGCCAAATTATGAAGTTAATTTAGATTTCAACGAATAAATATTGTTTATAAATGACGTAATTACTAAATACCAACAAAATGTATTTAAATTTTCATAAAATGTACAACTCGAATTTAATTTAATATTCCATTAATTTCAATTTTTTATTTATAAACGTTTATAATTTTTAAAAAAGTTTTTAAAATATTTAAAATTAGTGTCCAAAAAACTTTCAACATTTTAAAAAAATTTTCTAATCCCAATTTTTTAAACCTTTAAAGGAATTCAAATTTTTCAAAATTTTTTAAAATTTTCAAACTTTTTAGTTATTCAAAAATCCACACGACTATAAAAAATTTCATAGTATTCAAAATTTTCTAAAAACTCTAAGCATGGTACAATATATTTTCTAATTTTCCAAAAAATCGCCAAAAGTTGCGAAATATTTCAAATATTTTCAAAAATTTGTATAAATGCGAGAAAGATCCCGTTGCGGTTGCCCGACAGCTTCTTTTAATATAATTTAAATTTTGATTATAAACTCTTACATCTTTTAGGGTTTATTTGGTATAAATAAGACATGCTGATGAATGACGGGTTAATGTAAATAATTACAACTTTTCGGAGCAAAATTACTCCATATAAATATGTCTTATATGTATGAACGCATTTAACAATCTTTAAATTAAGGTACAAAATTAATTTAAAAAAAATTTTAACTTACAAATTTAATTGAAACCTTCATGAGTTAAAGATGATGATTTTAAATTTTAGATATAGTTCATCTCAAACATCGCTGAGACAATTAAGATGATTTAAATAAAACTAGTAGAACCCGTGGGCTATGCCTCGTTTTTTTTCCTGTTTTTATTTTAAATAAATGAAGTCGGATGTAGCGCGCCGCGGATCGAAAGCCATATTCTTATAAAAATAATTCTCAAGCTTAAACTCTCAGTATTTGTGTAAATGTACTAAGGTTTCTGAATTCTTAGCCTGTTTATTTGTAGATATAACATTAACATCGTCAACACACCACAAACAAAATCAAATCCGTTCATTTTATCTCATAGCTACAGAATAAAGGCTGTATTTATTATATAAATTTATGAGCAAAGGTAATTTGTAATGTAATTGGTGAATGCCACTGGTTGTTCATTAACTGCTTTTACCTGTACATACCTTAAGTATTGTCCTATTTTGCAGTAACAATGTGTGACATTTTCTAACACATTTTTATAAGTTCGTATCGAATGTGCCGGCGTTTTCGTTCCACCGCACTGAATCCGCCAGCCGAGCTGTTCGGATTGGGAATGAAACTTGAGGGTTTTACGATCCAATTAATCAAGTAAATGTTTTTCACCAAAACTGGTTTATTAGCATTGAAAAATGTAGCAGTCCACTGTGCAAATAAATGCGAGCCCTATATAATAGACGCGTAAATATGTGGGTTTTAGTAGTGGGGAGCCCTCACCAATAGAAGTTTGAGACAGGTGGAAGGAAAACGGATTTAGCATATAGATATCCACAAATATTTGCAACTTTACCGTAAATGATTAAAGATTAAAACAGCTTGAAAATATATTCGAATGATTTCAAAACGAAAGTTATTTGAAAATACTTTCTATCCCTTTTCTCAAAATAAATTTTGTTGTATTTTAGGTTCGTGAAGTTCGGAATGAAAATTTGATACCCTTTATTGGGGCTAGCGTAGATCACTGGAATGTAGCAATTCTGACTGCTTACTGTGCTAGAGGAAGCCTTGAAGACGTCTTAGCAAATGAAGATTTGCATTTAGACAATATGTTTGTGTCCTCCCTTGTAGCTGACATTTTAAAGGTAATGCTTTGACTATTTCTGATGCAGTTTCATCTGACATATCTTTTAGGGAATGATATATCTCCACGACAGTGAAATAATCTCACACGGAAATTTGCGATCAAGCAATTGCCTTATAGATAGTCGTTGGGTTTTACAAATAACCGATTTTGGTCTTCATGAATTTAAAGGTTCGTAGTACATGAATAGAATTGTAATTTTTATTTTATTTAAAAACATACTTGTAGCTGGTCAAGATTTTCCAGATTGGAGAGAAAAGGAATTACGTCGATCGTTATGGAAGGCGCCAGAATTGTTAAGAATGTCTTCGCCTCCTGCAAGAGGGTCCCAAAAGGGAGATGTTTATTCCTTTGCTATAGTTTTGTACGAAATTTTAGGACGAGTAGGGCCTTGGGGACGCATCGATCGATCTAACGCTGGTAACTTCCTTTTATTTAGTGACTGAAAAATAAGTTTGTGTAATTTTCGTATTCGTTGCCCTCAGAAATTATTGATGAAGTAAAGAAAGAAAACCAAACACATTCTTTTCGGCCACCGTTAGACCAATTAGAAGCAGATGATTATATTGTAAGATGTATAAAAGCATGTTGGCATGAAGATCCTGATCAAAGACCAGATATTCGTTTTGTAAGACTCCGTTTAAAAGAAATGCAGGTAAATATTTACTTTTAGAAAAATATTTTGACAATGCTGTACCGTTTGTGCTTTAGGCAGGACTTAAAGCTAACATTTTTGATAATATGCTTGCTATTATGGAAAAGTACGCTTACAATCTAGAAGGACTTGTTCAGGAGAGAACTAATCAACTTACAGAAGAAAAAAAGAAAACAGATGCCTTATTACATAGAATGCTGCCTAAGTGAGTGATTTTATAATTTTACTGTAAATATTTATATCGATCAAATAAACCATTTTATCTCAGGAGTGTCGCAGAAGCTTTGAAACGAGGTGACCGTGTAGCGGCAGAAACTTTCGATTGTGTTACGATATATTTCAGCGATATTGTGGGATTTACTGAATTATCTGCTGTCAGCACCCCGTTGCAAGTAATCGATCTACTGAATGATCTCTACACGTGCTTTGACTCAATTATTTCGCATTACGACGTTTACAAGGTAGAACTTACACCACTGCAGTTGAATAAAAACTAAAACGGGTAAATTTTAGGTAGAAACGATTGGTGATGCGTATATGGTGGTAAGCGGACTTCCGTTAAGAAATGGAGATCGACATGCTGGTGAAATAGCATCTATGGCCTTACATTTGCTTAGTAAAATTAAAAAATTTGAAGTGAAACATCGTTCTGGTGAACTATTGCAGCTTCGAATTGGTGTTCATTCAGGTAGTTGTAAAAGTACAATTTCAAATTGCTAATTTATTAAAAGAGATGTCAATAAATATCAATAAATCAAAAAATTAAATAATTAATTAAAATAATTTATTACTTAAATCGATTAAAGAAAAAAATTCAGTAAATAATCTGATTTCTGTTAAGGCAGATAAAGGAAACACGTTAGTTATATTACCCAATGACATTTACTTACAAAAAATTAATGATTTCATAACCAATTCAAATTTAAAAACTTTAACGAGTAATGCCACCAAAAAGAATTAAAACAAATATTAGAAAATTGCCAGGTTTGTTTAACAGATTATCAAACAAGACAAATAATAAATCCGAATCCACAACCACCAAAACTATACGGTTTATTAAAAATAAACAAACTCAACATTACCATTAGACCAGTGGTATCATACATACATGCACCCAACCACATGTTAGCAAAATACGAAATACTATAGTTACCAGTTTTGATTATACACCAAAATATTCAGTTAAAAATTCTTCTGAATTAATCAATAAGTTGTCTAACTTTTACCACCACAAAACAAGCTACTTAGTTTTGATTTTACTAATATGTTTTCCCAAATACCTCCTCAGGAGTGTATTCCTTTGTTAAATATTATTTTTATTAACAAAAATGTTGAATTAATAAAACGGACTGAGTTGATTCGATTATTTGAACTTTGCACCAATCAAAATTATTTTACTTTTAATAATAAAATTTATTTCCAAAAAGATGGTTTACCTATGGGAAGTCCAGTTTCACCTCTTTTAGCTAACATATTTATGGAAAATCTAGAAGATCAAATATTCGAATCCAATCATTCTGAGGAAGTTATATTTTGGTTTCGTTATATTGATGACATTTTAGCATGTTTGGATAGTTCATTTGAATTAATTAATGAACTTCTAATTTTTATTAACAGTTTGCATTTAAACATAAAATTTACACTACAAACTAAACAAAATAGGTCCATTAGCTTTTTAAATTTAAACATAATAATTAATTCGACTAATAAATTTGCATACTCAGTTTACAGAAAACCTACACAAACAGACATTACAATACCACACGATTCTTGTCATTATAAAACATAAATTAACAGCATACAGGTCCCTAATACATAGGGCTTTGACGGTCCCTTTAGATGAAATTAATTATAATAGAGAAATTTCAATTATTAAACAAAATGCATACAGTCATCGTTATAATACTAAACTTATTGATACAGAATTAAAGAAAGAGATTATAAATTAGCCATTCAAAAATTTATCCGAATACCCCAACTTTATCCGATGCAATTAAATATGCCTTGATCCCATAATTTAGTGACAATCAGAAAAAATTGCTAAAATTATAACCAAAACAAGTAAATATAAAGTAAGTTTTAAAACAAAAAAACATTTTAAACACTTTGTTTAATGCAAAATCAAAAACAGATGAATTGCTAAAATCAGGCATTTGCAAATTAAATTGTTCGCATTGTAATTCGGTTTATATAGGCCAGACAATTAGAAATTTTGGTATTAGGTATAAAGAACACGTACGTTGTTACAAATACAAACACCCACATAAATCCAATTACGCTAAACACTTACTAGAACACAATGATTCAATGACTAATAACACTATAAAATGTTTACACTTTTGTGATGATAAACGTAAATTAGATATACTAGAAGCTTCTGAAATTCACAAACATTAAAAAACTGTACCGTTAATGAATGAGCAAATTGATCTCTTAAGTTCACCTCTCTTGGACATTTTGGAATAAGAAATCAAGTCGTATGCAGACGATTACCGAGATCAAGTCACCAAGTCCTATTGCTATAACAACACTAACTGTTTCCTTTCTAATATAACCTTTGACTATGGCATGTAAACATGCTGAAATACGTATAAGGTTAAAATAAGTAAATATTGTTGAAGTCATAAAGTATTTTATATACCTATAATCAATAAATATGGACTTCAACGAAGTAAGGCTAGAATTTATAAATAAAATAAAACAAAGTTTTAAAATATTTTTTTGCATATTAAGTTAAATATTTTTATTTTTTGTACTTATAATTCAAAACTTTACAGTAACACGTTCAAAGTCTAAGAGTAACTAGCGATATCAACGCCCATGCAGATTACAAACCTGATCCTTAATCGTGGAATAATTTAATCCTTGATTATTGTAATTTCTTTAAAACGTTACGTCACGAAAATAACATTTCTAAATCGCATTTTTAGGTAAGTGCGTAGCAGGAGTCGTCGGGTTAAAAATGCCTCGTTACTGCTTATTCGGAGATACAGTAAACACAGCATCGAGGATGGAAAGTTCAGGAGCTGCTTTCAAAATCCACATATCCCATGATACTCATACCTTGCTGCAAAATTTAGGTGGATACTTATGTGAAGAAAGAGGACTTATTCCAATTAAAGTACTTCTAAAAGATGTAGTAAAAACTACAAGCTATAATAAAATATTTTTAGGGAAAAGGAGAAATGAGAACTTACTGGTTGGTAGGTGAAATTCCCACTCACAGATTGGCCAGAATAAGAGCAGAAATGCTAGGGTCCTCGTTATTTAGCAGCATCAGCTCTGAACGTAAGTTTTATTTAAAAATGTCGATTTCTCGCTGACACCCATTTACAAAGTAGATATATCTCAAAATTAATTTTGGCTAGATGTGAATATTTTACATTTCTTTACAAAAACAAATTGACAGACAATTACATGCCAAAGAAAAATTCTTCACGATATTCTAAATGTGATTGTTTAAAAAAATAAAGGGCTTAGTGAAACTCCCGACTTGCTAAGAAGACCTGGTGCACATCTTTTAGCTGAAGACATGATGAAATCGCTAGCGAGCACATCCCAATCAGCTTGTCCACTTGTGGAACTTCACCAACGCGCAAGGAAAGCTTGTTCAGCACATCACAGTCAAGTGAGTCGCAAAATAAAGCGTATTTGGTAAACTATCTAAACAGTAATGGTATCTTTAACACTTTTTATTTGCAGGATGACTTTTCGAAAAGTTACATGCCATTATGCGCCAGTTTACTACGCAGTCATCATATGAATCCCAAATTTAATCAACGTGGTCCAAAATCTGCACCTGTCATTACTTTCACTCATTTGGATCAACAGATAGTTTAATTTCGTTATGGTCAATTACTGTACACAATGATCGTTTGAAATTAACAAACGTACAAGTACAGTTGAATATTTATTGTCCCTAACATAGAAGCAATTGGTTCAGATAAACGAAAACATTGTTATTTTTTCACATAGTCTTATTGGACACGATTATATCTACTTAGTATATTTATGTACGCTTCAGCGCTTTATTGGCCTTCTGAAAAAATTCTTTTGGTAATCGTTTCTATGAGCGGCCGTGGTAAGTGCGCGGGCTACCAATGCAGCAGATCCGTGTTTGATCCCTGGCCCGGTCGTTCTCTCTCCCAAGGCAACGGGAAACCAGAGAGGTGGATTTTTCCCCAGGAAAACCTTTCTGAAGAAGAAGTGCATGCACTTCCTGTGGTTCGGAGCCCACGTTAAACTGTAGGTCCCCTATGTCTGTCTGTGCAAAATATCTATCGCCGATTTTCGGAGGTTCATATTTTCATTTAAAACAAAAATCTTAATATCCGCGAAACATATTTCATAAGATCATAACCGAGTCAGGAGCTAAACTTGCATGATCTTTGAGTAGCGACACTTTGAGAAGAGCCAGCAACTAGAGCAGAAGATGCTTAGTTCTCTTGCTTACTGTTTTTTCTAAAAAAAGGTTGATTTCTAAAACCTCTACTATACAGTGAATTCCATTTGGAACATAGCAGATTAACATGCAAACAATTAAATAACTGTATTTTATGTTGCTAGAAGATTTTTATTACTTGCAGTCACTCTAAATGGAAAAATAACATTTTTTTACATCAGTTGATTGCCTTGTATTTAAAAATATAATACAAATAACGATTTCAATAAATTAATTAATAACGGTCAAGCCACCTGTGCAATTGTGCATTGCTATAATCGGTTGCGAAGTCGATTTTTAGATGTTTTCGTAGCGTACAGGTACAGAATTTGCTTCCAAAGCAGAATATTACGAGTTCAAACCTTGATGAGGTCTACTTTCTTTTATTATTTTACTTACTGTAAAACGAAAATTATTTAAAATGAATAATTATTATTTTTTATTGATACATAACTGCAATTGCTAACAAACTGCAGTTTATTAAAATTAATAGAGTTACACATAAAAGTTAACAATAAACCCTATACAGCCCGAAAAAAATAAATGCGTACATTGACTGAAGCAAATAAATTTTCGCTGCTATTTTGTTATGTAGCAATAAAAAATAAGAAGTATCAATTTTAAATCAAATAATAACAACTTGACTCTAATCTTACAGTAATTAAGAAGATTTAATGAAAGTAGATCCATTAAGGTTTGAACTCATAGTTTTTCGCTTACGAAACAAATTTTTTACCTGTGCGCTACGGAAACATCTTAAAATTTATTGCGCAACCGATTATATCAACGCGCTAGTGTTTTGAATATTATTAAATAATATACTTAAAATGTTAGTTGTATTGAAAAATCAAATAAATTGCTTTCAAGTAATATAAAAAATTATAAATCTTACCATTTAAGGTTACTGCAAGTAGTAAAATTCTTCTAGGGACATACAATACAGCCATTTCATTTTTTCCATGTTATCTGCCATGTTCCACCATTCCTGTTAGAATTCACTGTATAAATATGTTTGAAACAATCTCTTCTTTTGGAGTTATTTTAAATATCTCATGCACTGCACTTTTTTCCATTATATGCACTGAAGCAAAGTTAGTAAAACTGCAGACTCGTCAACTTTGAGAAATTAGTAGGAAATAAAATACTACACGGCTTCTGTCAGTTAAAATTCACTATGTTAGGGACATGACATACTTAACTGTCTTTCTAATATGCGATAAAAAAAAACTACTGCTACAAGGTCGTGTGGGCCGTACTGCGATTGCGGCACTTAAACATACTTGATACTATCCGTCCGCACATATAACGATTATCGGTGGGAGACGGGAAACCAAAAGTGAATGTTTACAGTAATAACTAAGTAGTAATCTGTATTAATTATTCTAGTTGAAATTATTCACTAACAATTTTAATAATAATAGTATTATGTTATAAATTAGTACGCAATTTATTAAAATTACATTTAATCATAACGTAGCGTAGGAAAATCTGTCAAAAACTACCCCTTTAGTTTAATGTAATTTGTTCAAAAAGACTGCAAAATAATTTATAGCATAATACCACCATTAAAAATGATTTTAACGAATTAATTTTGGTAAATTAGTTAAAACAGATTGCTACTCATAATAATATTTACAAATTAATTTAAATTTAGTAAATTTTAACAACAAAAATTCCCTACAATTTCTTACACAAAAATTCAAAATTTTACATAATTTAAAAGAGAAAACATTCGCCTTTCAACCATACGTATAAAATATTGAAAATAACCTTTAAAACCGTATCTCTTAAAATAAAAAATTTACAAGGCTGGGGAGTTTTTGCTGTATTATACCGTGTGTTCAAAAAGCAATTACATAAAGGTTGGCCATGTAAAATAAAATGTCTGTCTTTGCATGCTTTAGAATTTAACTGTCATCACTCTGTCAGTGTCACTACAAATAACAAATTACAAGCTTAACCTAAAACTTTTAAGTGACATTATGTTTTGTTCGTTTAAATTCTAAAGCATGCAAAGACAGAAATTTTATTAACCATGGCCAACCCTTATGTAATTACTTTTTGAACACACGGTACTGTCTTGCCAAAAGTTAAAAGTTTAGCCACCTGGTGGCGCCCATGATCATTTGTACGTGGCGGATAGTAGTGCGGCGTCCATGTCCTTCCAGAGCTAATTTCATTTGTTGCATGTTTTTAATTATAGTTTGTTATGCGCAACCAACAAAAAACGTTCACATTTTATTGTTAATTAAAAATAATCGATGTTAATATAATTTGAAGTTTGTAAAAGGCAGCTGAAGTATGCATATAAAAACATTCCGAAGTAACGCACAGTACAAATGCAAAACTGCTATCTTTGCTTTGTACAATATTTTTTATACAAGTCCAATTTTCTATTTTAATATTGTACCAAGATAGGAAAATTAAGATAAAATTTCACCTTGCCCACATTTTTTAATGTGGTGAAAGTTGTAAACTGTAGCTTTAAATAAGCGATCAATTAAAATTATTATAGCTCGTAATGAAGTCAATTTTACTACTCGTGTAAAATTTTGATTTTTACTATCAAAAAACTAATTCTTTGTTGTTATCTCGATGGTGATTTACGATTAATAACACGCTTTTAACTCATTAGAGGCAACAGTAAAGAAAAAAGAAAACCGAAACTTATAATGTCAATTTATAATTCATTTACGGGCCAAATCTTGGTGTAATTTATTTCAAGTATATTATATCTGTATGTTGTAAAAGTTTAAACATTTATACTTCTCGTTAGCATATCATTGTTATAAAAACATACCTCAGTAAAATATTTCTTGTAAACAGATTTTTATTTTCTCCCAGAAAAGATTGTTGTTGCAGAAATTAAACATATTGTCGAAATGACACGAGAAAGTGTTTAAAATGAGAAGTCACAATAGATGTAACATGTCCAGAGATTTCTGGTATTTACAGCAGTTGAAATAAAGGTTACTACATATTTACAGCGAAGGCTTTACCTTTTGGGCCTTGATTTTAAATTGCGGTTTTTTAGGGGACTTCTGAAGGGATCACCTAAGTAGATACTCTAACCGAAGTGTTATTACCTAATAACACTGAAAAAGACGATTTAAAAGCTGTTCGGAGAATGTGGCAACCGATAAGCCAGGAGTGCTTGTAAGACAATTATTGTGAATTGCTAGCTATCAAATTGGTGCCGTTTTCAAGGATTTAAAACAAGGTGGCGTTGCAGAAATACTTTATAATAAAATAAAATTTTACATAACTTAAAAAAAAATTAATAAATCACTGTCATTTATGTTTCTAGTTTTCTTTTCCCACATAAATACTATACAGCGTGTTTGTAAATTGTTTTATAGCCTGTAACTTTGTTATTAATAAAGATATCCGAATTAAAATTTTTTTTGTTTTAAATTGGAGAATGTTTAGCACAAAATGTAGTATGCCAATATTAAACAACGCCTACTGTTTTTGCACAACGGCATATAACTTTTGTTTTTTAAATAAAACACCATATATATTTTTAGATATTTGGAATCAGCGCTAAAAATGCTTTATCCCTTGTGTTGCCACCCAAAAAAAATCACACTGTCTGCCACCCAGGGTACCAGGGTACCCATACGCAAATTCGTGCGTATAAGTGCGCTATACGTGAAAATAATTGAGTGCATTCTATCAGGATCTATTTATTAACATCTTAGAAAGGTATTTCTACCTGAATGTACCATATAAATTATGACCATCGACGAGCAGCTCTACCCTTTCCGAGGAAGAACTAAGTTTACTCAGTATATGCCATCCAAGCCTGCCAAATACGGTCTGAAAGTGTTTTGGTTGTGTGATGCAAGTAATGCTTATCCGCTCAAAGGGATTTTGTATACAGGTAAACAAGGTAATACTCGAGAAGTCAAGCAAGGAGAACGAGTTGTCAAAGACCTGGTCAGCGATTATAAGGGATCTTGCCGAAATATAACCATGGATAGATTTTTCACAACTTTACCTTTGGCGGAGACTCTGTTATCTTGGAAACTTACTATCGTCGGTACATTGAAAAAAAAATAAAACGTTCATACCTCAAGAAATGAAACCGTCGAGGTCTAGAGAAGCACTGTCAACCCTTTTTGGCTTTCATGAAAAAGCTACTATCTGCTCGTACGTTCCAAAGAAAAACAAAGCTGTAATACATACTTCTTAGTACGATGCACAATGATTATGAAATTTCTGATGCAGCTCACAAAAAACCAGAAATGATTTTATTTTATAATCAAACAAAAGCTGGCGTTGACACCATGGATCAAATGTGTTCGAGGTACTCCACCCAACGGCGAACGTGTAGATGGCCGCTGGCTTTCTTTTTCAACATCCTCGACATTGCAGGTGTAGCTGCTTATGTCATCTACTATGAGAATAATAGCACGCTTTGCAAGAAAACAAACAGACGAAGACTTTTTCTTCGACAATTGTCAGAAGAATTAGCAATGCCGATGATCGAAGAGCGAGCCCCGAATCAGCAAATAATGCGAAACCACTCTACCAAAATCGCAGTCGAAAGTTTCTTTGAAAGGCCAGTAGTAGAGGTGGTACCCAGAAATGACCAACGTCGAGACGCCACTGGGAGAAGAGCTGTTGTTGGATCTTGTTACATTTGTAACGAGCAGCCTATTAGCAAACGCCGAAAGACACGGAAATCCTGCGTTGAGTGCGATAAGCCCGTATGCGATCAGCATTCGGTGAAAATTTCTAAATGTTTACATTGCAATGAGTAATTTTTAATTTTTTTACATTGATTCTTAAAATTTAGTTATTCAAATTTACTTGTTCAATAATTACTTATATTTCACTGTGCAAAAAGCAAAAAATTCATTCATTTTTTGTAACGTTCATATCGCAAAATAAAATTATCATTATTATTATATACAGTATATTTTATCAATAAATAATTAAAAATGAATATAATTTGTTATAATTATCATATAAATACTTATTTACTCCTTTTAGATATAAAATAAAATTATTATCATAATGTATTACACGAACTGCACCGAACTTCTGCCGTGGTACCCGGGACCCGGGTGGCTGAGACGTGTTTTTATTTTCAAATGTCACACTTCTCAAGTTAAAAATTTTTTAAACTATGTATAATGCGAAATTCGATAGATAATCGGTTAAACCATGGGGATCCAAGAGGATTTTAGCCTATCTTTTTTAGAAAAAATATTATTCAACAAAATACACTCCGGTGGGTACCCGGGTACCCGGGTGGCAACACAAGGGTTATGGTGGTACACCCAAATCGAAATTTCACAGTGCATATTATTTTAAATAAAAAATAATACATTTTATTAAAGTAGGCCATGACTTATGTAAAATCACTAACAAATGCCCAAGGAACGTAAAACAAACGCCGCTTGCCTTTAACAATGCTCCATAGCCAAATTACCACACGGAACTTTATTCATCATCATTGAGCCGTGCAATTCTTAGAATTATGACTGACGCCTAAGGCGTTTCCAATCCATTTTTTGAGGTGGATCAATCCTCTTGTTCTTGGGTTCTTTCACAGTTTGTTGTTGGTCCTGGCGGTCTCTGTTATCTTCTTCCATTCTTTCCTATCCCTGCATTTTATCCTCCAATCTTGTATTCCCAATGTCTTTATGTCTTCTTCTAGGGCATTCCTCCATCTTTTCCTTGGTCTTCCTTGTTTCAAAGGGTGTCCACATCGCAACCTTCCTTATCATCTCATTTGGTTTTCTTCTCCAGATGTGTCCAGCCCATCGTAGCCGCTGTGTTTTTGTATATCTGGCAATATTTTCTCCTCCAAGTTCTTCTTCTATTTCTTTATTCTTTTTCAGTATTTTTTCTCCCTCTCTTGTTATGTTGGGTCCCAGTATTGTTCGCATTATTTTTAAATCTTCTTCTTCTTTTTTGTTTATTGCTATTGTTTCCATTGCATAGGTTATGATGGGTCGTATCAGGGTTTTGTATATTTTTATTTTTGTTGTTTTGCTTAATGCTTTGCTTTTTAGTACGGTTTTATTCCTGCCGTAAGCCTGATTTCCTTTCAGCAACCTCTCCTTCACTTTATTCCCTTCTGTTTGTCCCATCGTGACTCCCAGGTAATTGAAGTTGTTGACTCTCTCGAACGTATGTTCTTGTGTTTTTAGACAATTTTGTGCGTGCTCATATTCTTTCCCTATCTTCATGTATTTTGTTTTTACTTCATTTATTTCCATACCATATTTTTTTGCTTCTTTGTCTAGTCGGTCTACGGCTCTTACAATAACTTCTTTCCTATTCCCTAATACTACTATGTCATCTGCGTAAGCTATTATTTGTATTTGGTCAGTCATGATGTTTTTCCTATCGAGTTTAGCTCTTCGCATTGCGCCTTCTAGAATTAAGTTAAATATGGTTGGAGATACGGCGTCCCCTTGTCTTACCCCTTTATTTATTGCGAAGGGTTCCGTTGTTGTTCCTTGGAATCTCACTTGCGTTCTTGTATTTATTAGTGTCATTTCTATTAGTGCTATTAATTTTCCCGTAACTTTATTAAAACAACTAAAAACGTAATTTTTTTAATGGAATCATATGAGTTGCATCAGATAGTTGAAATCTACAATAAAACAGCTTTACAATGATATGCCATACTCCCCTTATTGGTGAAAATTAGATTTTGAAAAACAAAAACAACAAAATTTATTTTTTTTAAATATGCATTCTAAAATTTCTATTAAATGTACCACCATAATAGTATATTAAAACACAAGTTGCTTAAGGCATTGTCTTAACGTACGAGTCCAAGATTGAAAAACGAGGGAGCGTAGCGATCGAGTTTTTCAATGGACGAGTGCGTCAAGACGCCTTATGAAACGAGTTGTTTATACTATTTTTTCTATTGAGGAGAATTAATGAAAAAACGTTATAAAAAATTGCTGCGATCAAATTTGGTAAATTTAGTATGTATATGTTGGCATACATACTAAATTTACCAAATTTGTTCATGAATATATCATGAATACCAATCTTTGTTGGTGAAATTTTACTAAAAACAATGCTTTAAAAGACTCTCTTAAAACACTGTTTTTTAGCTAAAACAGTGCTTTAAGAATAACCTTAAAAAACCGAAATAGAAAAAGTATTTTTAGCGCTGATTCCAAATATCCAAAAATATATAGGGTATTTTATTTAAAAAAACAAAAATTATATGCCGTTGTGCAAAAACAGTCTTCTTCTATGGAATAATAATGCCATATCCTATTCAGGGCGTTGGCTACCTCTCTCCTATATCTGTGTTTGATGCGCGGCGATAGATAATTTGCACAGACAGACATAGGGGACCTACAGTTTTAACGTGGGCTCCGAACCACGGGAAGTGCATGCACTTCTTCTCCAGGGAGGTTTTCCTGGGGAAAAATCTGGTTTCCCGGAACCGCTGCATTGGTAGCCCGCGCTCTTACCACTGAGCTTCAGCTGCTCTTTTTTGGCATATAACTTTTGTTTTTAAATGGAACACCCTATATATTTTTGGATATTTGGAATCAGCGCTAAAAATACTTTATGACGTTGTTTAATATTGGCATACGGCATTTTGTGCTATACATTCTCCAATTTAAAACAAGAAAAGGTTTATTTCGATATCTTTATTAATAACAAAATTACAGGCTGTAAAGCGGTTTACAAACACCCTGTATACATTTTTAAATTAATAAATATGGTGCAAATGACGTATGTAGTTATTTCTTCGGCCTTGACGCAGTAAACTGTGTTCCTGTCCGCTAATTTATATGTGTTGCTTTCTATTAATTATTGAAAATTAATTTTAAAGCCTATTTATTCAAAATTGAGTACTTAGATCGAAATTAACTTTGTAGTTAGAAATGCCTTAAGGATACACAACTTTCAGAACGATTAAAACTGCTAAGTAAAAAATATCAAAATTTTGATTCTTCAAAAAACTATTGTTTAAAAACTGGATATACATTTTTTTTTAATTCTGTAGGCTAGTCGAGCTAGAAATGAGCTATAATTTAGTTTGATGGCCTCTATCAAATTTTGGAAATTGGAACATTATCCAACTTTGTTTAATAAACGGGGGATGGTAAAAATTTCTATTTAAGCTGAATTGCTCATGAGTGATAAAATGAGAAATAAATTTTCAGGTGCAGCAATAATTGGGCTTTAATTATTCGCCTCTCACCAAATTTTTGGTGGAGGACTTTATTCTTTTGGATTTACTTTTTTTAATCCCACAGAATCTTTTTCCAAAATAGTCAAATACCAATTTTGTTCTTTTAAAAACACATTGGGAAATTCGGTACTTACTCATAGTACGGTTTGCAGCTGATGAACAATATTTGGTAAGATAATCTGTGACAAAGCATTCTTTATGACCTGTCAGAGGGGTTTCTGGTAATCCCTAGTTAAAAGTAAAAGCTCAGGAAAGTGTTAAACTGAAGTAAAATAAAAAATCAAGTTTTGCATATTTCGATTTAAGATCAGAATTTTAGGTTTAAAATAATTTATAACTCACGCAAGCTAATCTTTAAGAGATAAATTTGTTTCTTATCAATTAAGCCGGCTTACGCAAGTTGTAATATTGACGCTAACTTTATTAAAACAGCTGTGCCCCTGCTAGAGTGGTAGGGTTAGTTTGCAATTTATAGTCATTATTGACGTGGATATCACTTGTACAAAAATATTTTTAAAACTATTTTAAGTAATATTTTTTAAATTATAAGAAAGTCCAGGCGAAGTGCTTGGTTCATTTTCTTTTGTTGCCAACGCAACTGATTCTGTGGAGCTTTGTAGTGTAAATACGAATTGTATAGTTATGTTATGTGCCATTTACTATTTAATCATTTCAAATAAATTTGTAACGTCGTGTTTTTACCTTTCTCTGTAGAGGAAGGTATTCTTTCTTATTAATTCCACTATATTTCACCCTTTTTTTAACAGCTATTAAAAAAATGTGGCACAGCGAATATTTTGCTGCGTAAATTAGTCTTTTCCCCATAAAATTTCCAACAAAATAATATACACACAAAAATGTTTCTTACGCCAATTTGTCAATTTTCTTGTTTATTAAAATTTTGGCCTATATTTTTTGGGAAGCAGTTGTACATTCTTCTTCTTCTTCCTCTTGTTATAGGCCAATGGCCTGTTTAATACCCGCTACTAGTGCGGGTTCTGTGAACCCTCTTTGCACGTATTCCGAGCAGGAGGCTGGCTTTACTCGTCGAAAGGAGAAGAAGTTCCACTAAATGGTTTACGATTGCCAAAGATGTTAGTATGACAACCAGGACCGACGGCTTAACGTGCCCTCCGAAGCATGGTTGGTTGCAAATATACCCCTATATTGGTCATCCATCCGAGTGGGGACCAGAGCGGACAGTGCTTAACTTTGAATACCGTGTGACCAGCATCCGCAATTCTCCACCGTGCAACCAACCTATAGATGATATAATATGAGGGGGCAAAATTTATGTTTGTCTGTAGCGACCCAAAGTCTAGCGCCGGTCCTGCGTCTTATTGTTACAAATGTTTAGCTAATTTAACTGTGCTTCATTCATCTCGTGACCCACGCTATAAATAGAAGGAAATGACTCAGAAAAAGTCGAACACGCCCCGAAACCTTGGCACAATTACTTTACTGAACATTTTTTGTTTTTATTTGTTGCGTAAAGGAGGTTTTATCTGCGGTGGTCAAACCGATAATTGGTTTCGTAATTAGCCTTTACGTCCCACTGCTGAGCTCTGGCGCTCTTCTCTGCCACGTACTCTCCTTAACACTAAGGTGGAGTACGGTAAACCTACAGTTTAACGTCGAATCCGAACGACTAAATACCAGAGAAGGTTTCAGGCATTAAGACCGCACAGCTGCCTGCACCGGATTGAGGAATGTGAGTGGCGGGTTGCGGCATAGATTTTCATTGCTGCATCGCTGCGGCGGAGAATCGAACCCTACACCTTCAGCGTTAGAGACTAAGCGTTCAACCTCTAAGCTACCGAGACTCCCTTATTGCCTTAATTTGGCTTTTTAATTTGATTCTAAAGCCGCACACTGTGCTTACTTCTCTCTAGAAACAATCTTGTGGGCGCCCATGTCTATACCTTAACATATTTGTATTTTACTACCAAATCCAAATGTATTCGCTGTTTCAAAGTTCTCATTCTTTTTTGTGATTTTTTATCTTCTAGTATAATTAGATACGAGTCTGTATTTGTTCACAAGGCAGAAATCTATTATCTAAAATTTATTTTTTTCCTGCATTGTTTGTGGCTTTACAAGCATGTTTACATATTTTTTTCATATTATGAAATTCAATGAAAATGCAAATATCATTGTAAAAAGCAACTTTCACTTTAAGTGAAAATCTGTACGTACTTGCAACTTTCTTTAGACAGATGGCGCCTGTTTTACGTTATGTGCAACACGAAGATCTTGGAAAATAAGACACACGCTTTCCACTTTTCCTCCTCGAAACAGAGACCTGTAATGAAAGGTTTGTCGAAAATTTCTAACCTATTTCAAGTTACGTGTTTAATTTTGAAGCTGCGAACATAGCAAATCATTATTCCAACTGCAGCTTTTCATAAAAATTTGCAAAATAATTTTCTTGAACTCTATGTATTAGTTTAAATTCAACTTCGGCTGTTGACATTATGAAAGTGATATTGCTTTGGGGACTTGAATTTAGCATACACTAGTCATAATAATTTCTACAATTACTAATTCAACTTTAAAATATGTGATTTTTTTATAATTAATCTTAATTATTGTTTTGTTTCATGACACTATTTTAAAGTTAATAAAAAATAATGTCTAAAAAGATTCAAAAGCCATCGATAACAATATTACATGCCGTATTGCATTGCCTTTGTTTCCATTGTTATTGCGTTAACAAGTGCTTGTTAGATTGTGCTTAGTATGAGCAAACTCTGTGGATAGACCGCACAGTCTAATGTCTGTTAAATTACATTGCAATCCATCGATTTGCGAGAGCGTCGTTTTGTGGGGAGCGTCGATATTCGTGCGCATGCTATCCTTGTACAATTGCATATTCCTCGTATACAGTCGTCAACATACGCCCACGTGTGATAACTAACTTTTTGCATGTGCGATAAGAGAAAATAGCATGACTACACACCAGTAAACCGTGAAAATAACAACATTTTACTATAAAAAGTTACTTATCAATTAGCAGACATAAAAATTCTAGATAAAAAAATAGAAAACCGGGAACTTGCAGAAATTTGCGAAAGTGCACGCTTTACATGAACGCGGCGGCGCTAACACCCCTTCAGTCGTCAGCTGTTTGTCGCGAGTGGCAGCCCCATGCCGTGGCTCTTCGGCGCTGCATCATGACTTGAATACAAAGGCAGTGGTTGATTTCAGCAGATCTAAGGTAGGACTTCTCTTGCTATTTCATGTGTTGAAAAATTCAACTATAGCTTCTCTTACTTTGTATTTTACATGTGTCAAGTAACGTGATATGAATTATTGGCATCTGGAAGTGACAGATAAAATAATTGTAACTTGATCTGCATTTCATTAAAGTTTTTTATTTATTTTTGGTATAGCAAATGTGTCAATGTAAATAAAGTGGTTGTAACCAATAATGCAAAATTAAAAGTTACAGCTTAAACGATAATATGGAAACAAGAACTTTGTTTTTTTTTTGAAAACTAAAAAATTATATATTAGGGGCTCTCCCTAACAAATGACATTAAAAGGTTTTGCATGTTTTAGAGACCCAAGATTTTTTTTTAATTTAATGTGGTTGGACTGTAATTCTATTACGTGTAATTGTAGTTAACCGCAGAAGCGGCTTTATTTGCCAGGGAACTGTTTTTTATTTTATTTATTAAAATTCCTACAAACTTGCTTTTATGAATGCATTTTTGGTGTATTATATTCGGTGGAATAATGTATGATTTTTAGCACCGGTGTTTTTTTGTAACAAAGTTGTTATTGCATTGTTTAAAATCAATTGAATGTCCCACACCATAGCAAAAACAATTCTGCTGTACAACATTGCTAATATAATTTACTACTAATTCAGTAAACATCATTGTGTTACAGCTAACAATAACAACGTATATTTTTTATACATAGTTATTAATATTTTATATATTCTTAGTAATACTCATATTTATATCTTTTACGATTAGGGTTGTCGGGATTGTCAATATAATTTTTGGGACCCAACCCCGAATTCAGGCAAGTCCCGAATGGTTGCGGGGTAATACCGTGTGGCCTTGCGGGCGCGGCATTCTAACAATAACATTCAAGAGCATAACAAGTACTATGTACACAACTAAAATGAATTAATAAAAACAGTCAATATTTGTATTGGCTCAATCGAAAGCTGTTTGCAACGCGAAATGGTAATCTCTTATTGCGACTTTTCGGGCTTTGGATTTGCATCGAATTCAGGAATTGGTTCTAATTGATAGTGAGTAGGGCTGGTACTTCTTGTTATTTCAAAATAGATTTTCGGTAGTACGTCAAAATCAATTTTAGATAAATAATTGACGCCAAAACTTAACCAAAATAGTGTATTCATCGATTCCAATAATCGATTATAAAATTCAATTTAGTAATCGATCATAATAATCCACGATAAAAAGTAATAATCTATTCTAATATTTAGTTCTAATCGATTTCCATACTTTACTTTAAAAGACCATTTTTGCATTAGGTACTAGCAATTTTTACAACTTTACGCCTGCTCAACGTATTAAAAGCCGCAGGCCAATTAAACAATAATTTGTTTAAATCAATTTTATTATTTATTGGTGATAGATGACCCTAGAGACATCTATATAATGTACGGCGAAGTATGAAGTAGCAAAGCTACAATCCACGCAAAAATGGGGAAACCCGGCTAAGCCAGTATCAAACCGCCAGGTGGCCTCTGAGTACAAGAAACGAACAGTATTGTAGTAAATCAAAATAATAAACAAAAAGATGCTATTATTTACAAATAGAAAAAAACCAAGACGCGTTAGGACACCTCAGTTCCTATCTGTAAATGAAAGCATCAAAAGCACTGAAGGGTGCCAACAATAACAATAACGGTTAGAAATGTCCCTAGAGACATCTATATAATGTAAGGCGGGGTATGTAGTGGCAAAGCTACAATCCACGCACAAATGGCGAGAACTAGCTAAGCCGGTATCAAACCGCCAGGTGGCCTTTAAGAATATCTATCACCGTTATTGTTATTGTGGGCAAGCCCTAAATGTTGATCCTTGCATTTACAAATATGTACATTACCGAACTGAGGAGTCTTAACAAGAACGAAACGCGTCTTAGGTTGTTCCAATTTGTAAAGGTTATCATCTCTTTGCTTATTATTATTGTTTATTATTTTCCATTGTACATTTAGTATGTAATGTCCCAATTTCTAAAAAGAATTTAAAAAATCTTTATTAAAAAATTTATAACCAAGTTTTTTGAAAATATATAATAGATATAAAATAAACCGATTGTCAATTTTGCTTTCTATTTTCGTCCCAGCTCTAGTAGCGACTACACAATTCTCATTATGCAATCGAATTTTCTTTTTCTTTTAGAATATCCGTCGTAATACCATAAAAGCTTTGGATTTATTGATTAAACACACAGCGCGAGGGTTTATTATGTGTCAAATTTGCACAATTTCAGTTACTGTGCAGGAAAATATTGCAATCCTACGCATCTGACATAACTATTTTATGACATATGAATATTAAATACAAGCAATAAAATAGAACTGTTACGAACAATAATCTACTCGAAATTTTATAGATGTTGAACCCATATCTTGTGGAATTTGAAATGATATATTTAATACCATGAAAATTGACAAATCTCGCATTCTGATTGATTGTTATTTGGACGAATAAAAATAATCTTTACGGGGTGGTCTAACACTTATTACGCCTCTATTTAATTCTGAAACGAATCAAGATAGAGGCAACATAATTTTGCAGATGAATCACTGAAAAAATCGTGTCAGGTACGCACACATCTATTAAAATGTACCTCAAAAATTCAAATCGTGTCCGGTCTGATCTAACATTTTTTGGAGACCCACAGAAACCATGCCCGTATATGATAAATTAAGAGTTTCTCTATTCGAAGGTAGTGGGATTTTTTCCTCGCTTACAAAGTTGCAATTTAATAAAATTCATCAAAAGACCAACTTTGAAAAATTATTTTCAACCAACACAAGATTCGCCCCCCATTCCTTACGCGCACTACAATTTATTGTACATAAACTTATAAAACTTTTTCGGCGATAACAGCGCTTACAGCATTGCCTAATAATTTTGTTTAAGTATGCAGAAAGATAGGCCATACGTTACTAAAAATCTTTTATTAGCATTTTTTCTCTACCTTGATTCGCTTCGGAATTAAATAGGGGCGTAATAGGTATTGGACCACCTTGTATATTAAACGTGGCGCCCTTTCACGTTACTTAAACAACTTAAATCGCGCGGCGCTGGCCTTTGATTCATAATTCGAACGGCAATGCCAGCCGAGCCTAACACAACAAGCTAATACTTTATAAACAAAACATCGACTGTTAATCACATACCTTAGGTACATATGATTGGGAAGTATAAATATAATTATAAAATTCCTTTGGCGGTTTTATAGGTTTAATTTGTGAGCATCAACTTTCATGGGCCAAACAATAGAAGGAAGGATAACGATGCGGTGTTTGTTAAGTCTTTAATTCATTCTAATAGACATAAAAAAATTGCAGCATGTTTAAATTGAAACATTTCCTTTGGTTTATTGGAGCTAAGAAATAGTATCTCGCGCCCTAATGCAACTGCATTACAAATATACAATGACTTTTATCAAAGTTAGGTAGGACACTAATATTTAATAATTAAATATTTAGGAGTTAGTAAATCGGAAAAGTTACTTTATTTCTATTTTGTGACGTCATAAACCAATGTGTAATATAAACACGAATTGGAATATGGAAGGCGCACTCAAAAATTTTGCGGGTTAATAAAACAGTACCAAAATTTAAAATAATGGTTTACGACGATAAAAAAAACAAACGTGTGGCATCGTTCAGTAAAAAGGTACATTTAACTGCTCTCCGATGATAAACTGCTTAAGTAATTTTTCAACAGAGGAATGTGAAGAAAAATCTAACGGTCTATGCGTACATGCGTACATGAAGGACAAAGCCGACTAAAAACAACCGACCTACTAGATTAAGTATAATAGATTTTGCATAAGTAGGTAGTTTAATACATTGTACAATTAAATACGCTACGCTATTATATCTTATACGCGCGAATTGTAGTCGACGGGTTCCGTTACTCATTATTTAAGCACTCGACTGCAGTTTATCAACTGTATAGTATTGGGATTAGCACGCTGTTTTAGTCTAGTTGATTTGTAGAGGATAAGTACCTTTGTCAAAGTCAAACTGCTGATTGGGTTGATTAAAATATCAAGTTTACCACATTTAGTTTAACCAATACCGTCTTGTATCGAGTTCAAGCAAAACTTAAATCCGTTAGGCTGTATTACTTACAACACATCATGGCCAGTTCTCTTTCACGCACCTGATTGAGCATCAATTTTTCAAACCCAATTGAAGTTATCTGCGAGAGTTCTTTAAGAAAGAGGTTTGAAATAAATTGCCTTTAAATGTTTATTCAAGTTTGAATGAACTTCAAACAAACTTCGAAGGCACTCATTCTTTAATTTAATTATCTCAACGTTATTTGTTCAAGCTTAAGAAGGAGCTAAAGATGATGTCAAATGCACGATTAAATTTGGTCTCAACAGCAATTTAATGCAATATTTATTAATCTGTTTAGAAACCTAAATGTTTTTAGAGTTACTTACAGTAACCTATGCAGGGACGTGCAGCTTCCTCAGAAAAAAATCGGGGTTGTGTCTTTCTCTTTCCCCCTTCTCTTTTTTTCCCTTTATTCTCGCCTCTCCACCCCTCCCTCTTTTCCTTGCCTAATTCCCCTACCTTCACCCTTCCCTCTTCTCTCTCCCTTTTTCCTCCCCTCCCCCTTTTTTCGTCTTAATATGTGTGTGTTTGTGGTCTTATACTTGAATATTCGGCAAAATATTCGTCGAATATTAGACAAAATATTTGGTACTTGGTTGAATATAGGTCCAAATATTTAGCTGAATATTCGGTCGAATATTCGGTACTTACTCGAATATTGAGCCGAATACTTGGTATTTAATTTATAATATATTTAAGTTATAATTGGCAATATTCTCACCTTCAAAGTTTTCTCTGTTTTCACTTTCCCATACCTTCGGTATAGGGAAATGTTGATTTCATGAAAATGTTCGAAATCTACATTTTAACGAAAATACACGTTTTGGGGCCCAAGAAACCAAAAAAGTGGTATTTAAAAAATATCTGACTGTGTGTGTGTGTGGGTAGGTGAGTGGGTGACGCCTCTACAAGCACAAGTACTGGACCCATTTGGATGAAATTTTAATCAAAATGTATATCGAGAATTGTAGTTCTAGTTAAGCTTTTAAGCAAAATCCGAAACCGGAAACGGAACTTTGTTTGTTTTTTTGCTAGCGTGTTTTTCCAAAACTAAATTTTGCAAATTTCAGCACGGAATCCGAGAGAACATCCTAAGGCTACTCGAAAAGAAGTTATCTGATCGGGATTAACAACAACTTGTCTGAGAGCCCTTTGTAGGTGGTATACAATGAAACTCAATTAATTTCTAAAATCTGAAAACAATCGCAATGACGCTTCTTCAAAGTTTTAAAAATTATCAAAGAAATAGTATTTAAAAACTGCCCACACGATTATTTTAAAACTTTTTAGGCTGTTAGAACGGAAGATTGGCAGAAATTTGATTTGTTTTTTGAAAGTTATAATTTCACTGTCGCGTTTTCTATGAATTTAGATGGATTGGATGGAGGGTTGCCTATATAGCTCGCTTTCTTAAATGCGGTGAAATGTACAATGTTATAATTATAAAAGTTACACGTTTGCACGTAAAGTAAGTATTAATATCTAGTAGGGAAAAGTCCACTCAAAGTCCACACTTCAGCTTAGTTTGATACTTTTAAACAGGTTTCCTGTTTCTTTAGATCTCTGTAAATAAAATTCGTAGTGTTTATTAATTAGTTAAACGCCTGTAATTTTAACATTGACATGCCTGTATTTGTAATAAGTTAAACTTGGAGTAAAACTTTAATTGAAACAGGATAACCGAGTAATAATAAATTAAAAGCCAATACGAGCCCGCAGGGAACAGAATCAATCATCAGCATATTCATAAAGGACTTTCAGTTTTCACGTCAATTTATGCCAAAACTTATAATACAATCAGGCACGAACTTCTATTGGAATCGGTAATTTGGGTTACAAATGTGTTATTTCGTAACTGTTTGACTGCATCAACTTACGTGTTTATTATTCAAAACTGAAATGTTAATTCTTTTGCATTAATTAAAATTACAGTCAATGTTGCGTAGAATTAACTAACAAAATTTAATTGTACGTTAATGCTATTTATTTGCGTTACTACTAATTTGTTACTAAACAGGTACTTAATAAGGGTTCAAGTTAATTTATAAAACATTCACTTTGGGGAAAATTGTAATGGAAGCTTTACACTAAGTTGCTGTTTCCATTGCTTCTGCAATTATATAACGGTAACTATAACAATTGCCATTACTTGTGATGCATAAAATAATCGCGTTCGCTGTAAGTCATTAACAGTGAGGAATGATGGAGATAAATTACTACTGTTTGTGCTGCATGTATATAAATTTTCTACATTATAGATATCACAAACATGCAGCACATGTAGCATTAAAAGATACAGTTTCCTGGCAAAAGATTAAATTTCTCGTACGTTTCAAGATCAGCAGGCAAATATTGAAAATATCCCCTTCAAAATGACCTCCTTGTACTTGTCTCGTTTCTGAAAAAGCACTTTAGCCGCTTTTGCTTTGATAGCATACGATTTTTCCCGTCAATCTGCATGGAACTCAGAGGATCGTTTTATGTGTGAAAGTTCGAAAGTCGTTTTGAGATATAATAAATAGCTTTCTATAACCGAAAATGTGACGACATCGTAAAACTTCTAACTTAAAGCGAAATGTATAATTTATCGAATTTATGGCTGAAAATTGCACCCGACTCGAACCACAAACGACTTTATAATATTTGGTTGGTGACCGAAAAATGTGACGTTGGAATGGTGTTTTTTATATTTTAACGGCTAAAGTTTTAATGTCCGTTCTGTTATAATTATCAATGTTTAGATATCTATGAGTCATGGTTTTAAAAGTTATTATCGTCAGCTTATACGCAGCTTGTTAGTCATATTTTCATTAATAAGTTTACATATCGTGTCTCAGTTGTAGTAGCCCCCCAATTAAATCTTAAACTATTCGCGTTACAAAATAAATATTTTAAATAAAAGTTATAATTGAATGCGTTACGTCTATATGTTAGTAGTTATTCCACACTGAATGGCCTATGAAAACTGGAGAATGCATCTGCTAGAGAGTAGACAAAGCGCTGTTGCCGCTATTTGTTTGATTAGATTAATAACTGCAGAAAACAACAACAAAAAATCTGTGTAAGTACATACTATTACTAATCACAAAGTTATTCGAATAAACAAAACACACCTCTTCTAAGGGGTCACGGCACGTACACTACGTAATTCTCTAAGTAGCGGACGTCGGGTAGGAAACGGGTAGGGCTTGCGGCTTCTACCTAGGGTTGCGGCGCTCTAGAAAGTGCTTGGAGTGTTGCAGTGTGCGGAGAAAAAGCGGGGTTATTTTGATCCGCTGCTCCGGAAGGTGATGCGCGCAGTAGGATTTTGCCAACGTAGTACTGTTAGCTTGCGCTTGATCCAGCAGCAGTTATTTTTAATAATTTTAGAGTTTGACAAGCTTTTGCTCCAGAAAACCTAGTGGGATCGTTAATTTGCGCGCGATAGAGCAGCAGATATTCTTAGTAGTTTTGAGTTTTGGACCGTGTTTGGAGGTAAGCTCGGTTTTTTGATCCTCAAAATGAACTGACTTTTCGTCCAAAATGCAGCATTTCTATCTTTTTTTTTGTTGTCGCCGCAAAGAAAAACAAACAAACATTGATCGTAGTCGCATAGCAAAATAAACAAATATTTGCAGAGGTGACGACTGTAATAGAACACAGAAATTGTCTGTTGTTTAGCTTTACATGCAAAAAAAGGTTTGCAGGCTTAATATTTCTTAATATTTTCTATAGCGGAAGTGGTTGTGCAGCGATTAAATATTTGTAAACGTAGCGACTATTGCAAAAAACAGAAGTCACATGTTGCTTAGTGACCTACAAAGCAGACACACCTGCATGTTTGCTGTCACTTTTGTATTAACTAATTTTCTTTTGAATATGGTTGAATATGGTTTAAAGATGGCCGAGGGCAGAATTTATAAATCATGTCAATGGTTATCGCAGCGACTTCTTTGTATGCCTTATTTTTTAGGTCACTATTTTTATAATCTTCATCCGATGAATCTTGGACCACTGTGATTAAAACTAGGGCTTGCAAAACACAACAAAGCAAACAACTTTTGTTAATAAATGTGTGGTTAAAAGTATTTCCTTTTAGGTATAGAGCTTCTCAAAGATTCTTTAAATATCGCCTAAATGTAGGCAACTCAATTTACTACCTACTATTTGTTTTCATAACGACGGAAATTAATACAGGATAAATATAAAGCCCTCTTTCCAACTTTTCAAATTCAAATTAAATTTAAAATAAATTAATTAACAAAATTTTTCAAAACTAAGCAATAGAAAAAACCAAAATTACAAAGCAAAAATCAACTATTTAAAAAAAACGAATTATAAAAGGCACAGAAAGAAAAGAATGCAAGAAAAGTCAACAAATATTACAAAAATATCGAATTGTGTCAAAATTTACGTTATTTTAATGCATGTATATCTAGATCGGTTTTTTTTTCAAAATTCCGTGTGACCTGTGCAAAATAATTGAAAATGCAGTTTGGGTTGCCTATTTTCAGGTACTTCTTAAAGAATCTTTAAGAGGCTCTATTTTCTAAAGGAAACACTTTTGACCACACATTTATTAACAAAAGTTGTTTGCTTTGTTGTGTTTTGCAAGGCCTAGAAGTTTGTCCCTACAATTCATTAACACCCTGTATACTATAAAATACATTCCGGTATATCTAACTTAAAAAATTTTGTACAACTCTATATATTTTTTAATGCTTAATTAGAATGAAACTTAATCTAGAGTTGCAAATCATATTCAGCTTTAACGTATTTCTAACTTTATCTAAGTTGCGTAAGAGTAAATAAGGTCAGATAGGTATCAACTTTTAATGATATGTATATTGATTTACCTGCAAACCAAAAAAAGAATGTATTATGAATGCATCCGACTGTTTAAACACTCGTTTAAAATATTCATAAAATCGTATCTGTATTTTACTGTTTTATATACCTATAACCGAGGCTAACGGAAATTAAATTGAGGTCCTTTATGAAATTATTGTCAATTTTTCATTTATTTTAAGTAACAAACTTATTATATGGTAATTAGTGATATAAACGGCTGGAATTACTATAAACATTATTTGGATTATATTTATAACAATGATGACAGATATTTCTACGTCAACAAAAGGAATAGCCAACTTAATTGAATATCTAAATTTCATTCAACTTAAACTCTCTGGTTCAACAAGCTGAATATTTCTCATTTGAAGCTCATAGAATAAACAGAAAAATTATTAGAACCTGTGGATTGCCTGTTTATTACGAACTGAACAAAGAAAATGGTCGCTGGTACTTTCCCATACTTGCGCCAATAAGTGAATAAAATCTACATCTACACTCGCCACCAGATATCTGTAACGATACCCATTCGTCCACTCGGTCCAACCCAAAGTCCTTTGCACGGCACTGGGGATTACCGACTAAGGCTAGCTAGATATCGCGCTCGCACCTTCCGACTAAAAATGATTATAAATAGTTTATTTGAAGAGTTATCAAAATAGCGCAAAGAGTGAGAAATATTTTTTTTAACTAGAGCAAGTAATTTAAATCAAGTAACTTCCAGGAAACGCGTTGTTAATATTGAAAAGTATTGTTTTTTACCTTCCTCGCTATACGAACATTGCACAGAGGAAGGTATACGCGATTTACATTAAGCGAAGCGCCGCCACGCGGCAGTATTTGTAATTACCGACGGACGTATAGTTTGTAGTTTTACGTGGCAGTTGTATGTAAGCTTGTTGAAGTTTACCAGTTTTTACAAAGTTTTATTAAATACGAGTGGTAAAAAATGGTAAATAACATTAATTGTTGTGTAGATGGATGTCACACCAAGAAAGGAATTTTGGTTTTACCAGAAATGACACCAACGTTTTATTTGTAAATAAGAATCATAATTTTTGATTGTTTTTTTTTCTGAATTCAGTTATGTACCACAAGCATGACTTTAGACAACAAAAAATTATTAAAAAATAATTTATTGTTAGAAGTCATGCATTACAAATAACTTACCTAGTTGAAGAAGCAATGCATTAGCCAATACTCTCACCATAAATGAAGATAGAAATAAAACCAAAAACATATTGTAAAGCAATTTATTGTTTAAATGTAACAAGAATTATTTCAAAACTTCTGTCTACTGGTGCAAAATACATAGTTTGTTCTAAATAAAATACATCAAGCGAAAAACACATCAAACTGAAAAATTACACGGTCTAATATTAAAAAAAACTGCTAAATATTTTAATAATTATTTATAGTACAAGTGAGTAAAGTGGAAAGACCGGTTAGTTATGTGTTCTATATAAAATTTATCAACAGAATAATATGTACAATTTTTAAAAATATTTAATATATAAATAAATTGAAGTTTTAAAAAATGAAAGCATTGCATCACAATGTTTTTTAAACAAAACATAAAATTGCTGACTTGACTAATCGCAATTTGCATCGCATTACTTTGAAAACTATTAATAATTGTAACAATTGTCATACATGTACATATTTAAAGTGTAGTACAAAGTATAAATGTACCAATTTAAGTTAGCGAGGTAATGTCAACAACTGCTTGAAAGACAAAAAGATGCTTTCCATGCCTTCTGCTAATAATAAATACAATTCAAATTAATTAAGTAGGTAAATAGTTATTCTAACCTCCATGACACCACAGTAGCAAAGTGGCAGAAAACAGCTCACCTGCTCAATATAACGTTCGTATTGATAAATAACTTATAACTACACAATAAAAAAGTATATAACACACAACCACGAACACAAACTAACTTATAAAAACGACAAACCACTCATGAAACTACCGCTAACCCACACTGCAAACATACAAATAACAAGAAGTATACGTCTCACAACAGCCATTTTGTTGGTTTAGTGGCGCCACCACCGGTAATGTCAATCGCCTGTGATTGTCACGTACGATTTGAAACAAATGCGTTCATTCTGCGAAGTTTTTTTCACGTTTGGGCTTACTGGCCTGAAAGAAAGGTACCTTTATGGCAAATGTGTTTAACCCAAACATTTTGACCAATAAATAGGTCTTGCGGAATTAGGAGAACGATAAAGCTGACGCTGCAGAGGTGTCTGCGTGTGTGTGTCTGTATACACTTTACATTCCAGACGCCTTAACTCAGAAAACCCTAATGTGACTTAAAGATTGGTGCTTACACTCCGATGAAACCGCAAGAAAATGAGGTTGGCTTGCCAAAAAAGGGGGAGGGATGCTCTCTTTCAAAATATACGCCTTCGAAAAATAACCTTAGATTCGTATTCTACGCATGTCGGACAATAGCCGATCTTCTCTTAACCCACCACTGCTCCCAGCATCAATTTCTTCTTTTTTTCAACAATTTACAATTTCGAAATTGATAAGAGCATGTTAAATGACAATAGAAACACCTTTCCATTGGGAAAACACTACTGGAAGGTTTCCCTTTGGCCGTTTACTTGAACAGACTAATAACTGAGGAATTGCCAAAAAACCGGCTATCACCAAGTTATCAAATCGATTTTGAGATTTCATTGGATAAACATGGGTTGCAACTAGGGAACACAAAATATCGTATTACTCGAGTGTTTCAAAAAATGGGAGAGGGGGGAAGGGTGCTTTACTTCAAAATAGACGCGGTCGGAAAAAACCTTAGATTTGCATTTAACACATGTCCAATAGACGATCTGCGCACGCCCGATCTTCCTACCGCCCCCAGTGTAACCCTCCAACGATTTTTCGATATTTAAAAAATTATTTTCACAATTTTCAAGATTTGAAAATTATTCATAATTTTCAAAAATTATTGACAATTTTCAAAACTTTCAAACCTTTCAAATATTTTTCAAAATTTTCATAAATTGTAAAAACTTTCAAACATTTTCAAAATTTCCCGGTGTTCAGTTTCAAAATTTGTTTAAATCTATAAAATTGATTAAAAAAATGAAATTTGTTTTCAACATAAAAAAATCAAAATATTCTAAACATTTTGAAACAAAAAGTAGACCTGTTTAATTTTTAAAAAACATCCGGTATAAAATATATATTTGAAATATATAATAATATAATAAATTTTAGAATTTTCAAAATTTTTACAAAAATATCAAAAATTTTTTGAAATTTTGAGGTCTAGTAATTTATAAAAATTTAAAACAGTTTTATAATTTTTATACTTTGGAAAAAAATTACATAGTAATCAAAATATTCCCAAAATTTTGAAAAAAAAATAAAATTGTTAAATTTTTAAAAAACATGGTAAAAAATATATTTGAAATTTCTTCGAGAATTTTAATCTAAAATTGTCAAAATTTTTAAAATTAATTACAAAAATTGTCCAACAGCTGTTTTTCTTACGTATTGAAATAGTTTTAAATTACTGTTAATACTAAGAAAATACATTAAATAATCTATTAAACTGTTGGAAGATAATAACAGTTATCGTTTGCGCTATTGAATAAATAATTAATCAACTTGTGAATAGTAAAACTAGGGAGATTAGTAAACAACAAATTTGTAGATCACTGCTAAAATGGCTTGCAAAGTTTTAAAAAATAGTTTTTGGCCAATAATTTTTTGAAAATTTCCAAATATTTAGTAATCTGCCAATTTTACAATTTTTGCATTTCCATCACATGATTATACTTATTAAATGCTATTAAACAATGCTCATATGTTTATCTATTTGATAATTTGTCTTTGAGTAATCCGGCATTAAAATGGACATTTTCAAAAATTCGTAACGGCCTTGGTTTTGAATTTACATAGTTCGGAAAAAACCAATTGATTTGCATTTAGATGCACTACTACTCTATGTTTTTAAAATTGCATAAATGTTGTTAGAAAAAGATCCATAAAAAAACATGCTTAATTTCCGGTTCTGGTAAAAAACCTTAGCAAGAAAACTTCCACGCACTATTATTTTTTAATCTTTATACTAATTGGCAAATCTAAACATTTGAGAGAAGTTAAGAAATTCATAACATTATGTAAAGCATTTTTGAGTTCCTGGTATAAGATAAACGACCAACTTATGTCTTTACAACTGCTCACGTTCGTAAAAAAACATTTTTTTATTTTGGTCTGAAAGGAACCCGAACAGATGAAATAGACTTGCTCTACTTTTAGGGTAAAAATGTAAAATTCTCTGAAGGAGTTTGCAAGTTTGCAATTTATCATTGTGCCTGCTTGGGGTGAATTCGATTCGATTGAGCGCCTTTGCTCTACTTCTGGGATGAATCGGTATAGTTGTATGCGACGTGCAAAAGCATGCTGGCTGGCACAGCGATGTTAAATACGTTAGCAATAATACTCACAAAATAGTAATTTTATTGTAAGTTCTGGTAGGGCTAGGTTTAAGAACGTGGGTATTTATAGACTTGGATAAAAGTTATTACCTTCAAAACGCATTTGATTTTAGAAATTTTAATGATTAAAAAAAGAAATCTATGCAAGTTCCAAGTGAAACTTTTTAGCGTGTTCTCACTGAAAGTGTATTTTGAATTAAATGATTTAGCAGAAAAAAATGTCATGTTCAAGTTAGTTACAGGACTGCTATAAAAACGTTATATATAGAAAATTTCTTGACATATTACAATTAGATTGTAATATGTCAAGAAATTTTCTATATGTGTATTTATCTATTTCATAATTATTTTAATATGTTCCTTAAGTAAATTAATTTTAAATGACAAGGGCAATTCAGCCTATTTCTAAAAATTATAATTTTAAATTAAAGTTTTGAAGAAGGCCAAAAGCCGAAACAGCTGTAAACTGTTAAACCGTTGATTATTTATTAAAATAGACCCAATTCCCCACGAAAAATTATAATATTGTAAGTATTATAGGGTCACGAAAACAAATAAACAAATTCTTTATTATTTGTATTAAAACGCTTAATTTTAGGATGAGAATGAGTCAATATTGTTTAAAGCTTCACCTCATAAGTAGACTGCTGCATTCATTTTTTCCTCGAAATATTATTTACCTAATTTATCATAACCCAATACTACACCTAACGAGTACATGTGACCGCCTATTAGAATGGGATTTTGAAATAGACCGAGATGGTTGGTTTACACAATAACATAAATATAGTGGTAAGGACGCCAGACAAAGCTACAGCTTTAATAAACTTGTTTGTTTCTGACTCGCACTACTATGGCACGAATACAACTGCCACGACACTTTTGTATGTTGTATCACGTTACTTTACGTAGCCGCTCTTACGTTATAAAATTAACGGTGCCAGTCTGACACGCGGGTATCAGAACATTTGCCATCACAGAATCTTTTATAAATAAAAGCATTGCTTTGCTTTAGTAAAATAAAACGGTATTGGACGTTATAGAAAAGTGAATTCCAGTACCAAACCCATAAAGGCTGGAGTGCCCCAGGGTAGCATATTAGGACCAACTTTATTTAATCTGTTCGTACACGATCTGCCTACAGCTATCAACTCAACACTAGCCATGTATGCTGATGACACGGCGATAATAACACAGAGTTCCAGTGCCGAAACAGCAATCGAACACCTCCAAAACTCCATAAACATAACGTGTGAATGGTTCCAGAAATGGAAAATCAAAATAAATTCCGGAAAATGCCAAACGAAAATGTTTACCCTTAAACGATACGCCCAACTTACCAAAATAAAAATAAATAATAATGAAATAGACTGGAACCCAAAGGACTCAGCAGTGAAATATCTAGATGTTTACTTAGATGCAAAGCTTAACTGGGGGTACCATGTCAATAAAAAACTCAACGAGTGCCACAGCAGACTGGGTGTATTATATCCGTTAATAAACCGCAAATCCCATCTTAGAACCGAATGCACAGTGCTCATCTATAGAGGAATCCTCCGACCAATATTTACCTATGCATTCCCAATCTGGTGCAACACATCAAAAACAACAATGAAGAAACTCCAAGTAATGCAAAACAAAGTGCTCCGAATTGCAATTAAGTGCCCGTGGTTTGTTCGCAATACGCAAATACATGACGAACTAAGTGTTCCACTAATATCTGAGTTTATCAAGAAAACTACTGTCATGTTTTACCAAAACCTAGTTTTATGTTCCAGTGCTACTGAATTAAATCTCGGACAAAAAGATATCCACACGCGCCTCAAACGCAAACTTCTCCAAGATTTAATCTAAAGCCTGTATAACTTAAAATTAATATTTAACGCGGAAACTGTACGACAGAGGTGTGATTAGTCACTTAATCCTCTCTTGATTATAAGTCAGAGTAGTAGTTAGATGTAAGTACCTATTCACAAAGCAGTGTATTGCATATTGTATTGCAGATCCAGCTATAACAAATTATAATAAAAAAAAAAGAAAAGTGGATTATGTTACATGTAATATTGTTTGCTTTGCGTATTTGCCACGTTGCGCTGCGTACAATCCGCCACCGAGTTTTAGATGAAAAGTGCATGATTAACTCCATACAAAAAAGTTATTTGTGCCTTGAAATAAAACCGCTAAACGCGCTGATTAAACTTTCGACTGATTTAACTGTTATTAAAAATCTAGCAGATAAATTAAACCGCAGTATAATACAACAGAATCGGTTTGCGCTCTGCTTATTACAAAAAAACAATCTTACAGCTTTGAATTATTGGATTGTTTTTCTGACTTTCTCCCCTAACAATTATATAAATATTCTCTGTGTACTACCTTGTTTGTTGGAAATTGCTTCCAATCCTTGGAATTTTATTGCCATTTTCCGCATCTTCCTTTTGTTCATCCTTGTACTTCTCGTATCGAAATTACATAATAATAGTACGAAGCGTGTGCACCACATGGCTTTTACGATAAGCCAAACCATATGTGCAATATGTACATTTTTTGCCAGCTCGTTTTCAATATCAGAGAAAATGCCAGCCTCGCCTTGTACTGAATTTATTACCATAGTAGTCTCCGGGCCATCCTAACATCCGCTCCCTAATATAATTTAATCCGCAGTAACGATGCCCATATATATTCGTGTTAAACATGCTTTATTAACATGCCATAAATGCCGCAAATACCACAAATAAAGCTCGAGCATCAATATCGTGTTTTGGCAGATATGCGTTCGGTACATGAATCTCGATAATGTGTATTGCGCGTGGTGTTCGCAATGAAGCAAGTCGTGAGCGTAATGAGAGCACCGTCAACCTGTGATTTCACTCGATATCATGAGATTGTGCTGCTGATCTACATCAAATCTGTTTTGCACAGACATCACCCTGCTCGTTATCCCTGCTGATAGTTCAGATTTCAGATATCCGACAAGCTGCGCTCCTGCAAGCGTTTCCTGATGTTACATACGGTGGTGGTTTTAGCAGTGAACGCTTAGGATAAACTCGAAAGTAACTCAGCATTATTACTAACGAAACCTTAATCGGGCACGAAATTCACATTAATCACTTTGGAGAAAGAAAAATCCACAATTGAGATTGTCACTTATTTGTTATAATCCTGCTTCTCCCCTCCACGCGTTTGTTCTGAACATTTAATTATTATCTAAACAACGCATTGTTCGTTCCGAAAGTTACAAACTGGATTTAACAATAGTCTGTCTGAAAATCGCATCAAAAGGTAAGTAAATAAACGTTAATTTGGCATTTATGAAAGCTTTCCAGCCCGAATGATTATGAAATAACTGTATTCAACTTCAACATTTTAGGGTGAACCATTAAGCACACACAATCTTTTCGGTGTACAAATAAATGCATAGCCTCGAAATCGTCACGCAAAATTAGTATTCTTTCCACACTGCATCTATCAATTGAACACATAGACACGCATTTCTCCCCAGCCCACTTTCGTCGAAATCCTTTTGTTTGGGGTCACATCTGATCAATATTTCCAATATTTCAATGATACTCATTTAGAATCTGTACAAGAACAATTTCCGGGTTCACAGTTTTTTAGTGAACCTGAGTCAACTCTAGCAAAAACAGTTTTATTCCAGTCATATTAGAATTTTTAAGGGAAATGGCGAATAATCAGCCGTATATCGGAACCTTCATGTAAAAATTTTTGTCAAAATCACGGTTGCAGTAATAAAGGTATTTGCATTGTTCCGTAATTTTGCCCAACCCTGTATAAAACTGTATGGAATAACAAAGTTCATTTGCATTTTTTTCGTAAAAGCTATAGTTTGTGCTGAATCGAGGCAGGAAGAGGTGGGCGAAATCTATCGTGCTGCTAGCTTAGATTTCGAAAAAAAGCCACGATAGCCGCATGTGGTGTTCACCAAACGAAAGAGTTCTTCTAAACTGGACAGGAAGTAGCAAACCGCTTTAAAAAATTCTAATTTTTGCAGCCTTGACACGGTTTAACTCCGAAATGAGATAGAGGTTATCGATATCTACAACCCTTAATGCGATAATTCAAAGTCGTAATCTTTCTGAAACACCCTGTATACCAAAAACCAGTTTATTGTTGGGTCGGACCGTTTCAGCCCCACGGAAATAGTGTCGTTCCGCTTTTGCAAACAGTTTAGGGACTTATCAGGATAAAACATATTGGGTTCCAGGTTCCATCGTGGCACCAGACGACGAACGCTATTGGTGCAAAATTTTAAATTTGAAAATTAAAGTGCAAAACATTACTAAACTATGAGTTAACTTCCAGGCGGCGCAAAAGAAGATTTCAACAAATTTTTAAACCGTTTAAATGTCCCCTGCATGTACTATTTTAAATAAAAAACCCTATTCGATGTTTAGTTTAGGCGGCTTGCGACGATTTTTTAGGTTTTTAGCTTGAACATTTCTTTTTAGAAAAACAATTATTTTTCAAAAGCTTAAATGTAGGTTAAGCGCTTCTTATTTGCCTAATAAACACACCTACGAATTCTATGCTGTCCCCTTTGGTATAATGGAGATTTAGTGCGATGTTGAGTTGTACAACTAGTAACTATAAATTTCTTGCAACGCGTAGACTTCACCCCTCCCCCCTCTGCATGCCTCTATTAAGTGCGAACTAGAGCGTTTATGGCAAAAATGCATATAAACTTTTTTTTCGAAAATTTATTGCCTACAGTTTTTTTAACGTAACCTTATGCATCGTTTTTGCACTGTTTACGAGATAATTGCGAAAAAACGTTCTGGGTCACAGGTCGAGGGTGGTTTTTCCAAATGTAGGGAATGACGCTAGCCTCGGAAGGAGAGCAACTATTTATGTATTTACTTGTATAGTATGCTAAGTTTAAATTCCCGCTATTTGTGTTTTTTTCGTGCTAATTTGATTGAACTTCAGGAATAAAAGTTTCAAGTATTTCGGTTAACTAAATTTTTATTTTTTTTAAGCTTAATCTTCATCAAGTTACAGATATTTAAAATTCCAAAATGGCAATATGACATTCTATCCTGAAATAGACATTACAAAAGATACTTGCGGTATTAAATCTGTTATACTTTTTAATCTGGATTTCAAGTTATAAATCATCTGATATCTGTTGGTTTTACAGCCCGGTTAAAATTCGTAATGCGAATTTGTTATCTAACAAATCGGCTATGCAGATTTATCTGACAAATGCTTTATCCGGGTTTCTCAGAAAAATTCGAGTCCGGTATTTAAGTTTTGTCTTAAAAATTTCGTTATTGGGATATATCAGAAAGAGATTTACCTGAAATTTTTTGAGGAATTCTTTTTCATATTTATCCTAAATATGGGTTATATAGATTTTATGCGACAGCTGATGTTACACATTTTAAGCCTATTAAATCACTGCATTTTAGACACGTAAACCAATTAAAATCTGATTACACCGATAATTACGCAAGTAGGGCGATTGTCAGTGTAATCAACCCTAATAGTCCAATAAATCACATACCGTAGAATGAGGTAAATAGGATCACTTTTGAACTTTGTAGTTTTCTAAGGAATATACATAGACAATTCATGTACATACCAAAACTTTCGTCTGTACCGGGACTACTCATTCCCGGTACCAATTTATTTTTATGCTGACTGCTTTGCCATATATATATTTTTTTTATTCTCGAATCCTATTCACCTGCCGATGCGGTGAATAGGATCAGTCATATTTTTATGCTGTTAAAACCTGTTTACCGACTTATATGGTCAATAGGATCATGTAATTTCCTTATGGGCACTTTAGTTTTACATATCCATCAATTAAAAATAAAAATTGTTCATTTTTGGCATCTGTTTATTTTATTTTGTTCAAATCAAAGTACAAATATAAATATTGCTTGTTATATTTATTTATCAGACAAATTATAATCGTAAATTCTACAAAACATTTTTTTTATATTCAGCTAAATTAATCTTAAATTTAAGAAAACCTTTTCCATATGTTTCAGGAACTTTAAGTTTCCCCACAATTTGGTCGAAAGTGAACTGGTACTCATCTTTAACATCTGGAACTTTATAAATGTATCCAGCGTACTTTACAGTATTTTTTTCGCGTAGGAAATTTCCTTCATATCCATTTTTTTTTAAATTCATAACTTGAGCAATGAAAAATTTCTTGACCGACTTTGTTCCTTCTTTATTCAAATTGATTAGTAACCAATCGTCAATACTGATGCTTTCTCTACTGACAGGAAGCACACTATTAGGGACATATTCGAGGGGCTGAGAAATCTCTTCATTTTCGTCTCCATATTGCGATATGGATCCCACATGAGTGCTAAAATTTTCAGTAGCAGGCCCTTCCTCATATTCGTCTGCAGGGTCAGTCATGGGATCCATATCCGAATTTGAATCATGAGTGCTATAGTGCTGGCTACTTTCATCGGAAGATTCAAAGTCGTCTACTGCCACACTTCTACCAGCAGGGACGTCAACTTTCTTTTTTCGCTTCTTCGGCTGATTCTCATCATAAGGCATGGACTTTAAAATATTAACAATGGAGTGGTTGATGCCATCTTCGTATCCCTCATTTTGCAGTTCTTCTACAGGCAACATACACAATACACGATTAGCATTCAAGGATAATATTCCGCATTTATCAAAACCAGCAATGATATTGTTCGCCCTGTTATCATCTATAGATTCAAGCAGTTGTTTCAAGAAAACGGGGAAGATATTTTTAGGAATGCTACACTCCTTTCTTCCTGGTCCTTTTTTATACGATGCAACTATCTTTCTCCATGCAACCTTTAATGGTTTAAAAAATGCTACATCCAAAGGCTGGGTCAAATGTGTAGAGTTACTTGGAAGAAATATAAAACTAATATTGTTCTCTGAGCACTCTTTTATCGATTGTACTGAGAGATGGGAAGATAAATTATCTCCTAATAATATTTTTTTGCCAGGTAACTTCTTTAAATATGGTACCGCTACTGAATGTATCCAAACCTCAAAGCAATAGCTGTCAAACCAACCCGATTTGCTCCGATTATACCTAGTACGGAGTGGTCCACCAGTTGTCCAAGAATCATACATGTTTAAAGCTTTATAGACTACATAACATGGTAGTAATTGCCCGCTACCAGAAGCAGCAAACATTATTGAGGTTGACGATTTGCTATGATTAATTATCCGTTCAGGATATTTACACCCTCGCTTTGCAATAATTTTTTTTCGGCCGGGATCATCAGAAAGGTTTGTTTCATCATAATTTACAATATGACTAGCTGGAACACCTTCTAATTCTGCAGTAAGATGTTCGAAATAATTTGTAATGGTTTCCCTAGTAACACCAGCACGGGCACGTTTTATATTTTGGTACATTCTTTCTGATAGCATATTTGAATGTCGTTTTAAAAAGCTAAATGCAAATTCTCTACCTGGAAGGTTATTTGCAAAACGGGGAACAACTCTGCCAGCTGCATTTAAATATTGTTGAACAACTACTCTTAAATCAAAGGTATCCAAGGGATGACCCCACTCGCTGCATATGAGTAATTTCTCTGTAATAGACAATTCTTCTGCTGCAGTCAGCACCGTTTGACCTCCTTGTTTCTTAATATTTTGTTTGTTTAGATGTCTCTGAAGCACAGTGTAAGCAATATTGTGTTTTATTGCAGCTTGTCTTATGCTATAACCATTATTGGTGACATCATTTTTTGCATTTTGCATTACATTTGGGTCAACTTTTTTGTAATGTTTACCCGCCACTTTAGGTTTATAATTTCTGGGCATTTTTACTTATTGATTCTATCCACCCCAGCTATTGATCCTATTCGCCCCAACTAATTATCCTATTGACCCCAATAACCTAAAAAATTTACCCAATTACAAATATTTGCACAGCTGTTCTGGTATAATAAATAAAGTAAAACTACTTAATGTGTCTTATTTACTAACCAGTGGGAGTCACTAGTATTAATTATTATGAATGTACACCTCTTAAGTTCACAGATCTTATCAAAGTTTTGCGCACACTAAAACTGTTGAGAAATTATTACTTTAGGTTATATTTTTTTTCTCAGTGCTACCAACTGCTAGCGACCAAAAATCATCAACATTTTATGTTATGATGATTAAGATAGCCGTTCAAGACGTAACCTACAGGTTTCTTTAACTTATTTGGGTTTTATGATTTTAATAAGAAGATTCCTACTTTTTGATCTGTTTCACCACACCGATCTTATTCACCTCATTTTACGGTACTTCTGAAAATTTCTGGAATTGAAAACGTTGTTTCGTTTCCTGTAAAGTTACTATTTTGGTTCATAAACCCTTCTGATGTAACGCTCTGGATATGGTTTTTATCTAATTAAGATTTTCAATTCTCAGATTACTAGTTTTGCTAAACAGGTAAAAAAAATCCTAATACTGGATATACGCTATTCTTTCGAAGAGTTTTCCAAAAGAGCTAATTTAAAATTGTGCAAATTTTAACGCGCTTTTAACCAGTTACTTTCGCCATACCTGAACTGTATAACCAGCTAATGGCTACTGTAGTGCATAAATTTAAATGAACTGCTTTATATTAAAATTATAAAATGAGCTCGGTATACTGCAAACATTTATAGATAGGTACCTACAATACTGATAAAAATAACGAAACCTCACAATTTAATTTTAAACAACAAGCAAGTAAAATTAAATTTATTATAACTGCATCATTATACCAGATAATATGGAAATTGTGAAATTACAAATTTAATATTTAACAACAAAATTGCGTGTTTCTGCATGCAACTGCTTTTACAGTTACATTTTTCACAATCAGGTTTGGTTTTTACAAAAAGTGAAACTGACGGTTGTGATTTAAAAAAATATGTTTTAAATTATTGTTGTTTTTGAAAATTTAATTGGCAGATATAATGTTATAGCTCGCGTCCAACTGTTTGTAGACATGCTATTACACTGTTGGAATTTGTTAAAAAATGCTTCATAAAACATACTTTTACGAAATGATGAATGCTGATATCTTTTTATTCCAACCACGTTAGTTCTTCTGAATACAGCGTACTATGTTTATATGTACAGTGTGCACGTAAAGTATAAAATTAATTTATTAAAAACGTAAATCTAACCTAAACGTAAAAAACCATATAACGATGTACCTACTTTAAAATAGACATTTCAATGGCAACAAAATTTTTGTTGTCAACTTATTTATAGTTAGTCACGTCATCATTATTTTTTTAAACATAAACATATTTATTTTCTTCGGTCATTTGATAAAGATGATAGTTTTTTATACAACGGTATAAAAATGTTATGTAATTGAATAAGAAAATTATCAAGACAAAAGATACATTACGTTAAAGTTAAATAACGACAACAAATTACAAAATTTGGCAACACACTAGACACCCAGGAGATAAACCACAATTAAATCGAGCAACAAGGTAATTAAAAGAGCTGATCCGAAATTTTCAAAACAAAGCCCTTGAAGACTATATTGTGCATCTGTCCCAAGAGCTGACACAAAGTACTCTTTATAAAGAGCAATTAAACGATTGGAAAACCCAAACAAGTTCTATAACAAGACATGAACAAGTAGACCGAAATTTAACGAGCAATCCATTGCACAAACGGAAAACTAAACATCGTTAATTATATTACATTAGTGCAGTAAATAATAATGACAATGTTAATCCGCACAACCGAAATTCACGTCCTTTAGGAGATCAACTTGCTGAGCAGCAGCAGCTGTCTAGGTCATATGTCTAGAAAGACGTCGGATAGGACGCGATTTGTTCGGAGAAGTGGTGGGGTTATTTATTTCGCAGCTCTGGAAGGAGCTGGGTGCAGTAGGACGTAGTCTGTGGTGAACTGTTTTAGGTTGCGCTCGATTCAGCAGCAATAATTTTTAATAGCTTTAGTTTTGGGATCGTATTTAGTTAAGCTGCATTGCGATCCTTAAAACAAACTGATGCTTTGTCCAAAATGCAGCCCTTTTGTTTCATTTTTGACAGTTGTCGCATAGCAAAATAAACAAACATTTGCAGACGTGGCGACCATAGCGGGCGGCGGAAGTTGCCTGTTGCTTCCATGTAGTGTTGGGCAGTGGGAATCTTTCATATGGAATTTTTCCATTGGAAACTAAATAAATGGAAAGTTTCTCGTGCAACTGAAAACTTTCCAACAAAATGGAAAGCTTCTCGTGCAACTAGAAACTTTCCAAAATAATGGAAACTTTATATTTTATCGACTATTTAGTACAAATAAAATAAATAATGTGTTCCGAGATGCATTAGTGCGTTTATGTGTTTTTATGACGTTATTATCTATTTCAGTTGTAAAATTTACCAGTTAGTTTACCCTTGCATGTACTGTTACTGGTTAATCTTATCATGACTATATTATATGGCTCTATATGGCCTCATACTTGTTCTGTAATTCCCCAAAAAAACTCAATGTATTAATAAAACTCGAAATCCTCGAACAGTACTAAAGGTTTACTTTAACTAATTCTGCAATTGCAATTTGCAAGTCTAAGCTAAAAAATACTCAATGTTTCCTTAAGTTTCCATACTCTGAAAATTTTCCGTGAAAAGTTTCCATGGAGACATTCCAAAAAATAAATTTCGGAAACTTGCGCAGCACTACTTCCACGTCAATAGAAACCAACTTTTTCAGGTCGCATGATATTCCAAAGTGGGGGGTCATTGTTGCCTAGCAATAAAATATTTGCAGACTGCAGCAGGAAACGGAAGTCGCCTGTAGCTTATTGACGTACAAGGCTGACAAACCTGTATATTTTCCGTCACTGTTGTATCTGCTAATTTTTATTTAAACAAGGTTGAATGTCAGTTAAAATGGTCCACGACAAAACTAATGAATGCGGTTAATGTCCTCTTTGGCATCACTTCTTGTAATTACGTGGTGAGATGCCAATCTCTGCATCTAATTAGTTGCCTGTTTTATTCGCGTTCTTGTTACTTGCATTTGTGTTCTACCGCCACTGTCACACATACCTCTTTACATCTATTCCCAAACGCAAAATAATATTTTCCTACTCTTAAGTATAAAAACGTAAAAACGAAATAAAGGTCACACATGCTACCCTCGCGTTTTGTATCTCTTGGGTATAAAACATTTTCAATTTTATTACCTGGCAATAATTCATTTCGAGTGCCACATTTTTATATTATAAACTGGTTTCACTTTACCCTTTAATAGTTTATAGGAAGGGAACTAAACTAGCTTGGGAAAAAAGCCTATTTGAGCTAAATCAATCTCCAATAAAATCGAATCACAACGAAGTGTAGCTACAAATACAACTGAGAATATGTACATTATTACATTTACAAGTGTATGTTTATTTTTCTACCACTTTCATTGTTACGGAGAGTACTTTTCTGAATAACCCCAGTATTAGGAGTATTAAAAGTAAGGTTTGTAAGTTTATTAATTTATTAAAAATAATGCCTTTTTTATTTGTTTTACGTGTGATATTAATGTTCACCAGCGGATTGTTGTTACAGGAAAAGCAATACAAATATATTCCAAGCACGTAAACAGCATTAAAAATGCGTCTACATTTTCAAATATTGTGCTGTATTGAAATTAGGCTAAAATTTACTGCAAAAGCTAATAAAGAAAAGCCTCGAAGGAAAATTAACTCTGGCAACTAAACAATTTGTTTCCAGTAACCATACAGTTATTTACTGAATATTTAAAAGTGGCCATAGAGCAACTTTGTTATTTAAATAGATAGTTCTTAAAGTAAATTTCTAAAGCTCCTCGTAACTAAGAAATATAATGAAAAAAATTTAAATTTCAATTTTCACACAATATTTTATTAAATGACAATGTGGCATTGTTGTACAGAATTAGATAGTCCTTTTGATTCTGAATATAAAAGTAAAGGGGTAATATACCGAAAAATTAACCATTTTCGAGTTATATGCAATTAATTGGCGGATTATTAATAATATTAATATACCGTCTGTCTATAAAGTAACGCCTCTCCCTAACTAACTTTTGAACGACTTGATATTTTACCACAATATTTGGTGTGCTGTAATGGGAAATTAAATACTATTTTTTAACCAAAAATTAAATTTTGTATCATTGAAAATGGCGACTTGAAAATTTTTTTTAAATAGAAAGGGCGGGCGAGTGATACCTCATTTGAAAGGTATTTTAATTCTGCGTCTGATCCTAAAGTTTCAAAGAAAAATATTTAACCATACCAAAGTGGCGGATTTTAAACAAATGGACTCCCTCAATTCAAAATTGTTTTGATTTTTTCATCCAGGGTCGAGTGACACCTCATTTGAAAGGTCTTTTAGTTCTGCGTTTGATCCTCGAGTAATATTCAGCCATAACAAAATGGCGGATTTTTAACAAATGGACTCGCTCAATTCAAAATTGTTTTGATTTTTTTATCCAGTAGTCCACTTTTTCATTTGCAGTACAAAATTTTACCAGAAATATCTCAGGTGGCTGGAAATAATATTGAAAACGTTATGTTCCAACAAGACGGTGCGCCGCCTCATTATTATAGGCCTGTTTCTGACTTTCTCAACGGACATTTTCTTAGAAGATGGATTGGTAGGTGGGGCCTGTAGAATAGCCGGCTCACTCCCCAGATTTAACTTTCTTAGATTTTTTTCTATGGGAATATCTGAAATCGAAAGTGTACAGAACGCATTACAGAAGTTTGCAGAAATATCACCCCAGAAACTTATGAAAATGTAAAGCAGGAATTTCATAACCGACTTTTTATGTGCCAAGAAGTGAATGGTAAACATTTCGAACACTTAATTTAATTAATTTAAGCTTTAATTCTTAGGTTTTTTTAAATAAACTTCTTTATCTTCAAACATTGTCATTTTGTTATGGCTGAATATTTTTCTTTGAAACTCTTGGATCAGACGCAGAACTAAAAGACCTTTCCAATGAGGTGTCACTCGATCCCCCTTTCTATTTTAATAAAAATTCAAAATGGCGCCCAGCCACCATTTTGGATGATACAAAATTTTAATATGGTCTGAAAGAGAGTACTTAATTTCCTATTACAGCATACCAAATTTTGTGGAAATATATCATGTCGTTCAAAAGTTAGTTGGGAAGGGGGAGGATTACTTTATAGACACTGTGTATATTATTAATCGGATTAGTAAACTACGAAACCTTGTTTCATACCAACGAGTGCTTGTTTGGTTTGTTTGAACTTTTCACCAGACGCAAATCGTGAAGTTAAGAATTTTCTGCAAAAGAAGCGAGTTATAATACAAAAAGTATAAGTAATTTACCCTGATTTCCACCCAGGAATGGTTGGTATATGGTTGGATTATTTCACACTTAAGTATTCCGTCAATTTGATTCAATGTTATAAAGAATAAAATATCTTAGCCATAATCGCTGTTTTTTGTACTTAAGCTTTGGATTTATCGTTTAAGTTACGAAATTTTGATGCACATTACCGAAAGGTGTATTAAATTTGACAGACAAGGGTTTTTTTTAGCTGTCAATAATTGTCACGATTTGTGTTACTGTGCAGGAAGTTTGAGTAATTTAACAGATGAAATCGATTGTTTTATTAATACAAAATAAAACTAATAAAAAGTTTTACTTGCAAAAAACGCCTTAAAAAACTATTGTAATTAGTTTTAAATACCTTGTAGGGTTGAAAATTATCAATTTAATACCATGTAGGGTTGATAAATGTCGCATTCCGATGGATTGTTATATATTTTAATGAAATAATCCTATAACACGTTGGAAATGATTAATCACAATTACTGTTTAGACTCAGAACGCCTATAAGGGTACAAGAGCAGTTAGAGCCGAAGTTTTCTTTCTCAAAATAAAACCAGAAACATATTTTTTTTGATTTTTGCTCAGAAAAATAGTTTAGGGTTATATTATGATCTGTGTTTGGGATTAAGCAATGCCATAGTTGAAAAAATAAGACTCGTCAGTAAAAAACTGGGGTAATAGATAATATATTATTTTACTGTTACTGGTTTTGGCGTGAAACATTGGTGCGTATACAAACATTTATTAAAAATTTATAGGAGGCGTTACAAAAAAATTAAACAATTGAGGGAGAACCAAATAATAGCCCATCCCCAACTCTCTTTATTTGCTTAATAGTGTAACTGTTTACATATAATTTTATATCATAACATTAGGCTCTTCGCTCGTGCTGTTATTGAATTTATTTTTATACCTTTTTGCTAAATAAAACGAAACCTACAAAATTGTAGACGCGCCAAATTTGAAAGCTAGAGAGTTTGGAAAGAAATGTTTGATTTATCTTAACTTCTTCTATTACATTCCCTTTTACATTTCTATACAATATAATACATCATCATACATCAATACCTTCCTACACTGAAAGTATAGAAAAGTAAAAATAACTTCACACCGATTTATCTTCCAAACGAACTCGAGGTAGCTATACAACTGATTTTATATCCCTCAGATTGTTAAATCTGGTATATTAAACAGGAGTTTTAGAAACTTCAAGTTTTTCAACCGTCAAAATATGCTTTGTAACAGCCTCTTATAATTGGACTAGTCTAGTCACTTTTTGCAGATAATTTTCACAGTAGGTGCATTTAAATTTAAAAATTGTACTACTGGAACCTGTAATTGTACATATCAAATCTGAATTCATTCGGCGTGTCTTAACGTGAGAATTGCGGCTAAAGACCCTTATACAACCCTAGATGCGCTCGTCGGGTTTTGTGTTTATTCAAAGTTACCACATGAAACGGTAGGGCGTGGCTTACAGGTGCAGTTTTTTCTTTTTAAATGCGAGCGGTAGTGTAATCGCAGCATTTTTACCTAGCGCGTTTGTTATTGTAACTTTAGCTTCCAATATTTGGGTGAAGTTTCTGTTTATTAAATGTTAGCATATTTATTTTGAAACATGAGCGTAATAACATCGGTCAAACAGGATAAACAAAATGAAATTGATGCATTTCGTATCTTTGCTAAACCATAGGTGGACGTATTTATTTTCCAATTTTATAAGCAAAACTCGCTTGTAATAGAGTTGTTCAATATTTGTTTGTACAATTACTGTTTTTACTTGCACATATTTCTTGTTGTAATATATGTGTTTGCGTCTTTTGCAGCACCACAGAATAAAATGCAACGTAAATTCGTAATGCAATTGCATTGTGTCTGGTTTTGTAAGCTGTGTCGAGATATCAAATGCCTAATCAATAAAATAAATGTATTAATATTATAATCGGAATTACAATTCTATTATTTCATTAAATACAATACTGTTAGTAAATGCAGCCACTTTTCATTTAAAGTGTCCTTGTTTGAGTGTTTTTTATTGTTATGTTCGCATTGTAGCGTAGAAAATGTTGCTTGTGTATATAAAAATACCTACTTTTTCTTTCCATCATTGTCTGTAAAAGTTGATACTCATAACAAAATTTGTAGGTACTTAATCAGTAAATTAAGAGATGAAACAACAAATAAAAGACATTCCTCTCCGCGCCGCCCTAGGCGACTGCTACATAAACATTTACTCAAAATAATAAATAAGATGTGCCGAGATGGAAGAGCCGGTCGTCGTGTTATGGTGAGACATTTAGGGATTTAATATAGACAGATATAATAGATATGGGAGTGTTACCGATTTAGCTTAGCATTTCTAGTAATTCTGGTTAAATTACTGCACCAGAGATGCCTTATTTAGGGGAGGGGTCACCTAATACTTTCTCCTTTATAGTTTTCGAAATATTGGTGATTAAATCTTATTCTCCATGCAACATACACAAAAATGTACTCTTGTTAAAATCGCTAAATCCAATATTTTTTTGACTTAGTTAAAATAAAATCGAGCTGCTATGAAGGTCTAAGTGTTTTCTCGAGATGAAAAAATCTTTTCCACTTCCAAACTTTGAACGTAAATTTTACACAGAAAAGCAATAAAAAAAGTGGTATAAATAGGTATTATAAAACGCTTTACTGTGGAGTGACAGTCCCTGGAAGAGGCAATTAAATTTTCACAACCGTAAGCTGTAACTCCGTAACGAAGCGTTTTGGGATCCTGGTTTATCGCAACTATTTTTTATTGTTTTAATAAGGTTTCTGGAGACTATTTAAACGTCTTAAAAAACAGTAGGACCTGTAAACAATAAATTATTTTAAAAATTGTTGGATTTAGCGACTAATAGTCGTTAATACAAGAGTACCTGTTTTGTGTATGCTTGTGTGGAGAATCTGACTTTATAACCAAAACTGTAGAAATCTAAAATATTTAGAAGAAAATATTACGTGACCCCCATATATAAAACACCTCTGATACAGTTGCTAAAACAAAAATTAATAAAAGTACTAATCTAGGTGGGTAATACGCACAAATGAAATTATAAAATTTCAGCGCAGATACTGCAAAAGATATGGACGAGGAAAGTGATTAAAATGGTCTATCATGAATACGTCGTAACTCCGTAACAAGGCGTTTTCGCACCCATGTTTAATCGAACTGTTTATTATTTTCAGATTCTGAATTTTTCTCGAACTGCGTCCCACATGTTATATAGGGTCGCTATTATGTATGGGACCGAAGCTCCCAAACGGTCAAACGGTTTGAGATATGCGTTTCACATTTCGTATATGTTAATTTGAGGTTATTTTGCATATTCTGAAGTAAAAAAAAAACTTTTTTTGCATATGGTTTTTAAGCGCGGCCGTCATCTTGAATTTTTTTAAAAAGCAACCTAGGCTGTGTGATACATCGATAGAAAGCTTATCTTTTTCTCCTTTCAGAAATATTAGACATGTATAGGGTTACATAAGAAAATAACGCAGAAAATTAAAAAAAACATTTGAGGCTTGCTTAATTCGGCGCTGCTGCACATTTAGTGAAATCTAGTAACCATTGCATTAACAAAATGTCATAAATAAACAAAACACAAGCAAAAACAAGTAGTAAGAGTTTAATAGGTGACAAAATAAACATCACACATTGTTAAGTCTTCCTGTAGTTGTGTTGTCTGGCAAATAATCTTTAGAATTCTGCAATATGGATCGTTTATCAGAAGGAGAACGGATAGAGATTCTCATGATGATTGGTTATGGTCACAGAAGACGAACACACGACGAGGTACGTCATTTATTTAATACGGCACATCCCGATCGGAATCCAATTAGTAGATCTACAGTAAGTAGGACTTTAGAAAGATTTACTGAAAGTGGAAGGGTAAAAGATCGTCCTAAATCTGGTAGACCAAGATCTGCCACAAATGAAGAGAATTCCCTTGAAGTAGTACTGGATGTGGTTGAGCAACCTCAAACATCGGTGCAGCAACTTGCCTTAAACCACAATATGAGTAGACGTTCTGCAAGATGGTGCGCCTCCCCACTATGGACTTGCAGTGCGCAATTATTTAAGCGACATTCTTCATCGGCGTTGGATCGGGAGAAGAGGAACCGTGGAGTGGCCCGCTCGGTCACCAGATTTGTCTCCTTTAGATTTTTTTTGTGGTGCCATTTAAAAAGTCGCGTTTATTTAAATAGACCTGACAATTTAAAAGAATTGAAAAATCGTATTCGTGCTTAAATGGCTGCTATTTCTCGCAATTCTTTGCGTGACTCTTTAGACAATTTTAAAAAGCGCATTCATTATTGCCAAGAAGTAAATGGGCAGCAATTTGAACATCTCCTCTCTTAATTACTGTTAATTAATAATGTTGTTGTTTTCATTTTTATTTAAGAAATGTTTGTTATCCTATTTTAATTACTGTTTGTGTTTTGTTTATTTATGACGTTTCATTAATGCAAGGGTTGCTAGATCTGAGTAAATGTGCAGTGAGGAATTAACCAAGTACACCAGCTCGAAGTAGGTCGCTCCATCTCCTTCTGCGGAACTGCTGTGCGACGAAAAAAACGGTTCTTTTCAGAACCACGATGTTGTTTAAAAAAAAATTTTCCTGAAAACAAAGTTAGTCCTAAACGATGTAAGCATGCCTCAAATGTTTTTTTTTAATTTTTTCTGCGTTATTTTCTTATGTAACCCTATACATGTTTAATATTTCTGAAAAGAGAATAAAAATAAGCTTTCTACTGATGTATCACACAGCCTAGGTTGCTATTTAAAAAAATTCAAGATGGCGGCCGCGCTTAATAACTATATGCAAAAAAATTTTTTTACTTCAGAATATGCAAAATAACCTCAAATTAACATATACCAAATATGAAACGCATATCTCAAACCGTTGGACCAGGGGAGCTTTGGTCCCATATCTAATAGCGACTCTGTATATCACTCTGTAAAGCCAGCTAATCAGGTAATGCACGTCATATATAAATTTGATGACGTCAGAACCTTGTATGTGTATATTTATATTGAAACAGTTTAAAGTGGAACAACAAACAAACGAGGTAACCTCAAATATTGACATTTTAATTTAATATAAAGCAAGTAGAAACCGCAGCAGCTAATAATTATTAAAATAAAAACATACTCTAGTTGTAGAAGCTAAGATTTATTGGTTGTAACGGTGCAAAGACACTTGTTATGGTATACATAATCAGTTAAAAATAAAGTAGAGTGCATTCTGTGATAAAAAGAATTCCATATTTGGGTAACAATGTTTAGTTTTGCACAGTGCTTGCAAGTTCAGGTGTTTACGCACCACTATAGCGAATTATGTTTCGTCACTATCTGTGCTCAAATGAATAATTATTGGAGCTATGTCATGTGTGTCAAATATCTTTTCTCTTTCCCACCATGATTTTATTTCTGTTTCAGCATGATCAATAGAATTTTTCCACTTTTGGGGAGTTACGGTACTTAGCGCTCCTTTCCACATATCCACTGCTTTTTCCATGCCACCTCCGTCTCTTCCAACATGATAGTTATAGAATCTTTTAGGTATCCCCCATACGTTTTCGATCGGGTTAAATATACAATGGTAAGGAGGAAGCCGGAGCACTCTATGTCCATATTGTTCAGCGAGTGTATCCACGATAAACGTTTTTGGAGGTTTATTTCTAAAAAATAAATTTAATTACGGTTTTACTTTACACTTTCAGTGTATTTCGCCCTTACAATGAAACTAGGTCCAACAGCTGTATCTTCAATAAGCTACAATCACATTCAATATTATGGTTCCTCAACCACTCGACAATTGGGGCTTATTCCAATTGCTATTAGGAGTTTTGTCTAGCAAAGAACTGTGGTAGCTTGCATTGTCCATGATAATTATAGACGGCTCTTCCAAATTCATTAAAAGTTGGTGTTCAAACCACTTCAAAAAATTGCCCTGGTTCATTTCGCCATGATAATCTGGATTTCTTGTGTTTGAGGAAAATATCAGCGATGCATCAGGAATAAAACCATTTGCAGTATCCTGCCAAGATCTTCCTAGACAGCCATTCTCAAATATCCATGTCTCGTCAAGATACACAAATTGGCACGGATCAGCCTCATTTGGATTAGCAATGTAATTTTGTAAAAAACGAAGCCTGACAAAAGCTACGTGGTCTAATTCCATAAGGCCTCGTCGTGAGTCAATAAAATAAATAATTATTACCTCTCTGACAGCATTTAAAGGTAGAAGTGGACCATTATTATTTCGTTCGCGATCGAAATAGGTTATCAAATTTGCGACAAGTTGTTTCGACTGTCTGCTTAAAGGTTTCGGCATTTTGTAAACGTGTACAAAAATACAATGTAGGTTAGTTCTAATAAGAACTTTTTTTATAGCAGTAAATAAACAAATTATTTACAAGGAGAAAACTACGAACAACCAACCTTCAATGACAGCTGCAATAATTTCTGACAACTTTCTGACAGCAAAATATAAACGTGTTGGATTTAATACCAACGTAACGACACATAACAATAGTTTTGCTATAAAATATACATTTGTATAATTTAATTTGTTAATTATTTAAAAAAATCCATGGGCTTTGTAGTTTTTTTTTTTTTATTAACTCCAATATTCGTACAATCTACCCAGTTTCGGTGGGTATTAAATACATGTTGTGTTTAAGTATTACTATGTCTATGTACAATGTCATGAAGAGAGATATTCCATTGAATACTCTCTATAAACATTAAACTACCTCAATGATAGTTACTTAATGTGAGCAAAACTTTAATTACTTATGCAAACCTAGTTGATAAGTCTGATGTTTTAAATCTTTTCAATCTTCTGTTTCCTTCTTCAAATAAATTGGTCGTCAGTTCATTGGGATGAACTTGTATTCTATCACTATATTTTATGCTTAGTTTCGTGATCACTTCGCGCACTGGTTGAATATTTAAATCTTTGTGGATCACTACATTTGGCACGTACCACGGCGCATTCACTATAGTTCGTAGCACTTTGCTCTGGAAACGTTGCAGAATTTCTATATTAGAGCTGCTAGCTGCACCCCACAGCGGGATTCCGTAAGTCCAAATTGGTTTAAGTATCGTCTTATAGAGTAGGAGTTTACTTTTCAGTTCTAGTCGTGAGTGTCTACCGAGTAACCAATACATCTGCCGGAACTTTAGTCCTAATTGTTTGCGCTTGGTAAATATATGCTTGCGCCAAGTCAGTCTCCTGTCTAGATGTATTCCTAAGTATTTAGTGTCATTCTCTTGTGGTATCGGTATATCATTCATCGTTACTGGTGGGCATGTGTCTCGTTTCATGGTGAAGGTGATGTGTACAGACTTAGTCTCGTTTACTTTAAGTTTCCACCTTCTGAACCAATATTGGAGTTTATTTAGATGTATTTGTAGATTACGGGAGGCACTTTCTGGATTGATGTGGGATGCCAGAATAGCGGTGTCATCGGCGTAGGTGGCTATCTCAGTCATTCTGTTTGTGGGGATGTCTGACGTATATATAAGGTACAGTGTCGGTCCTAAAATGCTTCCTTGAGGTACACCTGAGTGTATAGGGTATAATTTAGTGTATGCCTCTTGATGTTTGACATAAAAGTGTCTGTTAGCCAGGTAAGAACTTAGGATGGAATATACACTGTGCGGTAGATATTTCTTGATTTTGTAACGAAGCCCTTTATGCCAGACCTTGTCAAAGGCCTGGGCAAGGTCCAAAAACACTGCTGAACAATAGCGCTTTCCTTCCAAGTCTCGGTTAATTTTGCTGACTATTCTATGAACTTGTTCTGTAGTGCTATGCATGCGTCTGAACCCAAACTGATGATTCGGAATTACCTTGTGTTCATCCAGTAATGGTTGGATTCGCTTCAATAAGAGCTTCTCGAATGCCTTGGAAAGTACCGGTAGAAGACTAATCGGTCTGTAAGAAGCGGTATCTGTAGGGTTTTTTCCTGGTTTATTGATCATGACGATCTGTGCAACCTTCCACTGACTGGGGAAATATTGCACTCTCAGAATGGCGTTAAATATGTAAGTTACAATCTTAATACATTTTTCGGAGATCTCTTGTAAAATTTTTCCTGTTATTAAATCAAAGCCCGGGGCTTTTTTTGGGTGTATTTCCTTTTTTAGTACATTCTCAACTTCAAGGATAGAGAAGGATTTTAGAGGTAACGTAAGTTGATAAGGAGCTTCTAGGATTTTTCCCATTTCAAGTTCTTCTTCAGGCGTTGATTTGTCAGGGTATGGTTTGAATACTCGAGAAAGGTGTTCTGCAAATGCTGTGGCTTTTTGATTTGGAGTTCTTGCCCATTCGTTGTTTGCAGTTTGTAGGGGCGGTACTGCAGGTAGTGGTCGTTTTAACTTCCTGGTGGCCTTCCATAACGAATAGTCCGTTTCTTGAGTTGCGGTAAGTCCTTGTAAGTACTCTTGTAGTGACTCGTTTTTTAGTTGTTGCAACAGTGCTTTTAGTTGATGAGCAAGTCTATTGAATGTACGCTTGTCTTCTGGGGATTTAGTTAATTGCCAACGCTTTCTAGCTTTCCGCTTTTCAGCAATCAGCTGACTTACGTTTTTAGGACAAGTTTCTTTCAGCTTATTTACTGCCTGTTCAGGTGTTGAATGCCATGCGGAGGTTTGAATTGCTTTGGTTAATTCTTCAACGGCTAGTTCTATATCTTCTTCAGTTTTAAGTGGTATGTCAAGTCTGATTGATTGATCTAGCCTTTCTCTGAAAAGGTTCCAGTCAGTGTGTTTGCTATGTAGAGATGCTTCTTTTCTTTTTTCATTGATTTTTGCATACATGGAAACTATAATGGGTGTGTGGTCGGACGTAAGATCAAGACATGATGTAGTGGTGAACAGTCGGGTGTTTACCCCCTTAGTTACACAAAAATCTAGTAGATCAGGTATTTTATTGGGATCGGATGGCCAGTATGTAGGCTCGCCAGTCGATAAAAACCCTAGGTTGTTACTTTGCATAGCAGATAGCAAATGTCTGCCTTTAGTTGTTGTGGTTCTAGAACCCCACCAGATATTTTTTGAGTTGTAGTCTCCTCCTGCGATGAAAGTATTTCCTAAGGTATTAAAGAAGTTTTCATAGTCTTGTTGTTTGTTATTATATTTTGGAGGGAAGTAGACTGCTGAGAGTGTTAAGTTTCTTAGGTCATCCTGGACAGTAATACTAGTGGCTTGTATGTTTTCTTGTGTAAATGCTTGTCTTTCATAATGTTTTATATTTTGCCTAACAAGTATTGCAGTGCCTCCATGCGCTGTGCCGTCTGGGTGATTAGTATGATACATTAGATAGTTATGGAGTTTAAAATAACTTCTGTGGGTGAAGTGTGTTTCGGAGATTATCATTACATCTATATTATTAGTAAGTAGAAATAGTCGAAGTTCATGTGCATGTTGGCATAGTCCGTTGGCGTTCCATATTCCAATTGTTAATGTGTTTGCCATTAAGTGGATCTATTAATAAATGCTGTCAGGAGATTTAGTATTGTACCTATTTGTTCCATTAGTTTCTTCATCATGTCTTTTAATTCTGTCAAATCATTAGTTGGTTGTGTTTGGAAGGGTATGTTTGGATATTGTGTGTCTGTGATTGTGTGTAGTGGTTGCGTATTATAGTTTGTTGCTCGCGCGTATGTTATTCCTGGTTGCAGCGGTCTTGAGGTGTTGATTCTCTGTCTTAGTGCCGGGTAAACTTTTTGTTGTAGTTGTTTGTGAACAGCACATCCACGATAATTTGCCGGGTGATTTTCATTGCAATTTACACAGGTCACTTTGTCATCTTTTATTTTTCTGGTGCAGTCTTTGGTATGATGATTTCCCGTACATTTAACACATCGTGGTACGTTGTTGCAATAATTTTTTGTGTGACCGTACCTTTGACATTTCATACATTGTGGAATTTCCCTATTTGCGTGTGGTGCTTCAAATTGTACGCAGGAATTTAAAAGTAGTTTTATGTTGTAAATGTCTTTATTATTATCTTTTGGTTTTAGATCAATGAAAAACATTGGTAATGGTATATTTGTTTTTCTTTGTTTTACATTCCATATATTGGTGACTTCGTGTCCTTTTTCATTTATACTTCTTTTTATTTCGGCTAGATCAGTTGTATGATGCATATTTTTTAGTACAACCCGAAAGGCTTTGTCCTGCTTTGGTTTATAAGTATGGAATTCTGTTTTCTTTTCCATTAAAGCTTTAATGATGGTGGTGTATGTTTGTCCATCTGAAGGTTGTATTTTGACTTGGTCATTGTTTAATGTTTTTGTGGTGTATTTTTCTTTTACTAATTCTTCTAGTAGTTGAATTAGTGGATTTATATTTTTGACTCCCGAAATAAATATGGGCGGCGGTTTTGGCTCTTTCTTTTCGTTGCTGTGTTGACCATTAGGATTGGAGTCCTCGTTGTTAAGTACTTCATACCTATTACTAGTTGTTACAGGTTCACCAAGCCAGTAATCATTTTTCTCTCCTTGTTCGGTAATTTCAGCTTCTAGGCTTCTATTTCGTTTCCTGGGCTGCACAGTTGTCCATTCTGTTTCCATTGGTTTCGGTAGCGGTGGGAATGTTTGCTGATAATTGAGATTTCGAATTGCTGGTTGTGAGAAGTGTTGCTGTTGGCTACCAAATTGTACATTCTGCTGAGGTGCGTGTTGAGGAATTATCGGCTGTGTAAGGGGGGTGAATTCTGGTACGTATACGTATGACGTGGTAGGATTTTGATATGATGTATTTGTGTTTATATTATAAGGTACATGATGTGTGTAGTTTTGTGCGTAATTCATAATTACGCCTGCCTTCAATGTAATTCATGAATGTTATTGTTAATTGATTGCGAATAGTTTCGTTCGATGTGTACAAATATTCACAAATGCTTAATATTAGAAATTGATAAAACTGTTTATCGGTTTACTCACGGTCACTTGCTATCTTACGGGTCAGCTCGCTTGCAGCACAACCTTCCCGTTTGACACTCAATTGACGACTGGCTTTGTAGTAACCTACTGTTGTCTACTAAATTTAAAAAGTAAATATATAAAAAAAAGTAAAAGAATAACCTGCAATGACTAATTACATTCTGGATTTTTTTTATTTTATGATACCGGCGCTGCTGCTCGTTGATCATGTGATCTATGATGTGCATTACTTGATTAGCTGGCACAAGTATATATTTATTTGCGAGGAGGTTTTTGAACGGAAATTTTACATTTCGCATAACCAAAACATTTAAACTTAGTGTATTTTATATAACAAAGAAAAAACCTAATTCCAAGCACTATTCTATGTTATCTTCTTATAGCTTCAGTACTTTTGCTGCAAGATTTTAAAAGTCCAAACGGAATTTTTAATTACTTTATTAATCGTGAAACCGTAAGAAATGAAAACGGACCTATTAAATGCATGTAAAACTATTGTAAATATCGCAGTTCTGCATTTATGTTGAATTTGATAATTGGGTCACTGAAACCGGAGAACACATTCATATTTGTACAATATCCAAACTGAATTGATATTCCCCTATTCAATTAATCCGATATAATTAATTGTTAGCATTGACCGTTTGTCTTACTTGCGCTATAGATTAGTTAGAATGTTCTAGAATACACCATAAATTCTAAACAAGTAGTTATTATTCAGTACGATTAATGTTTAAGCTGCTTAACTGAAAATCATGAAAAAAGTTTTTAATGGGCAGAATAATTATAGTTCGAAGCAGCTTACAAACTTTTACAGGAAATTGTACACCAACAGTTGGAACTTGATTCCATTTCGAAAACATAATAATTAATGCATGAAGTTAAAAATACAAAAAGTTTTGTGTAATGATTTCATAAAATATGCATTACGTGTCCGTTTTAGCGTAGTATTTGCTTATTGCCACATTTACCAGGTGCGCGACATTAATTTCACGAGATGTAAATTGAAAGGGAGAAAAAAAATTAATGACCTTGCCCCAATATAACTCATTTTAATTTTGGAAAGTTTATTAACTGCCTCTGGATTAAGTTGTAGCATTTTCTTTAGCTTCAACAAATCGATTAGCCTTGCATTTTTTAAATCCAGGTGAGATTATTTATAGCACGTAAAATTCACACAATTACGTTACACCTTCTCCCGGTCAAAAGGTGGCAGTTTATTATTCGTCGTTCAGTGATTTATCCGAAACAGACGAGAAGGGTTGTGGGTTCTTGAAGGTAAATAATTCACTATCTGCTTGAAAAGTTTCCAACACAAAGGCTATTAAATAATCATTTTTCATGCACAACTTTCTCTTCAAAAGACTAATTTATACCAGCTGTTGGAAACCTGCAGAGGATCAAGTATCATGTTTCTATGCAAATTTCAGAGTGGATTGCTGGGCAAAAGTATTTTAGGGTGGATTTTCGAATTCACCTAAATAATGCGCATACTGATTATAGTTTAACCCTCACGTTTACATAGAATATCAAAAGTTGTAGCACTGTTATAATACAAAATAGGATATTATTTGCCTGGAGGGTTATCAGATCAATGAAGACTGTGTGGGCGTTAGTACTTAACTATAACGTCACTAGAAATTTCTATGAGCAAAAGGATAATTTCTAAACGGTCATGAATGGATTCATCGATTTCTGAGAGGTAGAAAGGGTATTTTATGTTTATAAGAGCTTCGCCATTTTGAAAGCTTTCAGGAAGAAGCGATGGCTTGATAGAAGGGAAAAATTAATTAAGGATGACAAATCAATTTCTTCCGCACCAGATGCGTCGTGTCAATCAGTTCTGAAAGAATTCTTAGAAAATTTCTTATGGTATGAAACTCACGGCAAGAGCTCAGCGAAAAGTTGATAATAAACTGAATATAAGACATCCATGGTTACATCAAGGATACGAAGAAGGTAGCAAAGTGAATTGTAAAGCCCCAGCTTTCTCAAGTTGTGAAAGATACTTTTTGTAATTCAAATCATTCTGTACTACTAAATCTTTCAAGAAAGGACTACATAAATGTCAGAGTATTTATAATGAAAAAGCTTCTGCTCAGGGAGTGTAAAGTATTTGTAAAAAATACAGACAAAATGCTTTAAAAATTCTTCATAAACTGTACACTTAAAATAATCCGTAAACGTTAAATTGACGAGTTTTTCAATTATGAAAAACATGTAAAAAAATAACTTTAATATAAAACGTGCGACTAAAAACATCTCATCTTGCAAATTGGTTTTTTGTAACCTTTTTGTTTAAAAAGATAAATATCTTATTTCAATTTTTATCACGATGTAAAACTATGAAGGATGGTAACATGCATAGAATAATGGGCGCCCATGGGATTTTTCTAGGAAAAGAAGCGAATCAAAGTGGTTAGTTTCAGTTTTGGGGCTGCAGGGCACCTCTCATGTAAAAGAATTAATAAGAAATTCAAGTGAAATTAGAAAAAAAACACAACGGTTTTAGTTTTGTAGGAAATGGTCGGGACTTCCCCTTGTAATCCATCGTTTCGAGTCATTCCGCACTATCTGATTAGCGTGGGCTACGAGATAATAAGCGATTTTGTTTCACTCGCGCAGTGGCGGCTTCAGGTGGTAGACGAGTAGACAGCCGCTTGGGGCTGCAAAATTTTAGGGGCGTTTCATCTCCGTCAACAATAGCGCGTGTCAAAAATATCGCCGGCAAAACAGCGTCGCCCAAAAACGTCGCCGCCAAAAATAGCGCCTGTAAATAATGTCGCCGGCAAAAATAGCGCTGGTGGCAGACAACAATAGCGATGTTACAAATATCGCCGGCAAACAAAGCTTCGTCAAAAATTCTCGGGCAAAAATAGCGCTGGTAAAAGTAGTGCCGTCAACAATGTCGCCGCAAAAAAAAGCGCTGTCAAAAATATCGCTGGCAAAAATAGCGCTGGTCAAAAATGTCGCCTACAAAAATAGCGTCTTCAAAAATGACCCTGTTAAGAAAAACTCCCTCTTAAGCAATGCGGGTCAAAAATGTCGCCGGCAAAAGGAATGCCTTTAAAAATGACAATGTCAAAAAAACCTCCGTTTAAAACAGCGCGGGTCAAAAATGTCACCGGCATAAATAGCGCCGGTCAAATCTGTCGAAGGTAAAAGTAGCTGCGTCTCAAATGTCAGCGGCAAAAACAGCACCGTTCAAATATGTCGCCGGCAAAAGCAACGCTGTCAAAATGTCGCCGGTTAAAATAGCGCTGGTCAAAAATATCGCTGGTTAAAATAGTCTCGTCAAAATTGTAGCCGGCAAAAAATCCGTTTGAAATAGCTCGGGTCTGAAATATAAGCGGCAAAATAGTGCTAGTCAAAAACGTAATTTGCAAAAGTAGCGCCGGTCAACTATGTCGCCGGCAAAAGTAGCGCTGTCAAAGACGTTGCCGGCAAAAGAAGCGTCAAAAACGTCGCCGGTAAAATAGCGCTAGTCAAAAATGTCGCCTGCAAAAATAGCGTCTTCAAAAATGACCCTGTTAAGAAAAACTCTCTCTTAAGCAATGCGGGTCAAAAATGTCGCCGGCAAAAGGAGTGCCTTTAGAAATGACAATGTCAAAAAAACCTCCGTTTAAAACAGCGCGGGTCAAAAATGTCACCGGCATAAATAGCGCCGGTCAAATCTGCCGAAGGCAAAAGTAGCTGCGTCTCAAATGTCAGCGGCAAAAACAGCACCGTTCAAATATGTCGCCGGCAAAAGCAACGCTGTCAAAATGTCGCCGGTTAAAATAGCGCTGGTCAAAAATATCGCTGGCAAAAAATCAGTCTGAAATAGCGCGGGTCTGAAATTTAAGCGGCAAAAAAGTACTAGTCAAAAACGTAATTTGCAAAAGTAGCGCCGGTCAACTATGTCGCCGGCAAAAGTAGCGCTGTCAAAAACGTTGCCGGTAAAAGAGGCGTCAAAAATGTCGCCGGTGAAATAGCGCTAGTTAAAAATGTTGCCTGCAAAAATAGCGTCTTCAAAACTTCCTCTTAAGCAATGCGGGTCAAAAATGTCGCCGGCAAAAGGAGTGCCTTTAAAAATGACAATGTCAAAAAAAACTCCGTTTAAAACAGCGCGGGTCAAAAATGTCACCGGCATAAATAGCGCCGGTCAAATCTGTCGAAGGCAAAAGTAGCTGCGTCTCAAATGTCAGCGGCAAAAACAGCACCGTTCAAATATGTCGCCGGCAAAAGCAACGCTGTCAAAATGTCGCCGGTTAAAATAGCGCTGGTCAAAAATATCGCTGGCAAAAAATCAGTCTGAAATAGCGCGGGTCTGAAATTTAAGCGGCAAAAAAGTGATAGTCAAAAACGTAATTTGCAAAAGTAGCGCCGGTCAACTATGTCGCCGGCAAAAGTAGCGCTGTCAAAAACGTTGCCGGCAAAAGTAGCGCTGTCAAAAACGTTGCCGGCAAAAGAAGCGTCAAAAATGTCGCCAGTGAAATAGCGCTAGTCAAAAATGTCGCCTGCAAAAATAGCGCTGTCAAAAAAAGCTCCGTCTAAAACAGCGCGGGTCAAAAATGTCTCCGGCTAAAATAGCGATGGTCAAATATGTCGCTGGCAAAAGTAGCGTCGTCAAAACGTCGCCGTTTAAAATAGCACTGGTCAAATATGTCGCCGGCAAAATTAGCTCCTTTAAAAATGACAATTACAAAACACTGTTTAAAACAGCGCGGGTCAAAAATGTCACCGGCAACAATAGCGCCTTCTAAAATGACCCTGTCAGAAAAAGCTCCGTCTAAAACAGTGCGGGTCATAAATGTCACCGGTTAAAATAGCGTTGGTTAAATATGTCGCCTCCAAAAGTAGCGTCGTTAAAATGTCGCCGGTTAAAATAGCGCTGGTCAAATATGTCGCCGGCAAAAGTAGCGCCTTTAGTTTGTCAAAAATACTCCGTTTAAAACAGCGCGGTTCATAAATGTCACCGGCAAAAATAGCGTCGGTCAAATATGTCGCTGGCAAAAGTAGCTCGGTCAAAAATGTCAGCAGCAAGAATAGCGCCGTTCAAATATGTCGCCGGCATAAGTAACGCTGTCAAAATGTCGCCGGTTAAAAAAGCGCTGGTCAAAAATATCGCTGGTCAAAAATAGTCTCGTCAAAAATGTCGCAGGCAAAAAAATCGTCTGAAATAACGCTGGTCAAAAATGTGAGCAGCAAAATTAATGCTGGTCAAAAACGTAGTCTGCAAAAGTGGCGCCGGTTAAGCAGTGTTGGGTAGTATCTAGATACATGTATCTAGATACTGGATCTAGATACTGTTCAAGTATCTAGTATCTGTATCTAGATACGTTTATAAAATCTTTTTTTATTAAACAATAAAAGATCCTAGATACATTCAAGAATTATAATTTATTTTATGTAGTTTTCGAAGTTTATTAAAACATTTCTTTAATTTAAAATTTAGGACATTTTTGGACATTTAAATTTTAGCATTAATTACTTTTGCAGAAAAACCCAAATACGTCTTAAGATAGGTAATGGTAATAAATATTCAAACATCCCCATTTTCAGGAGATAAGAACTGTAAGAAGCTTAAGGTTTATGTATACGTTTACCCATTGTGGCAATACAATAACCGGCCTTGCTGTTTTGGATATTGGGAATTTCCAAGTAAATCTCATAACCAGAGGGGTAGGCTTGTCTTGACAAAACTTGAAGTGTCCTCAGTATAATTAGAAGTAGTGGACAAGTCCAGAATCAATTCTTGTGCTAGTCTGCTAGTTATACCTTGTGATTACAATTAGAAGAATGAATGATAACGAAAGTACTTTTTTGGAAGTGCCAGCGATACTGGTTGGCGAGTTTTTTAAGATAGTGTTGCGTTGTGATAGTAAGGTTGTCACACAGTGTCGAAACTGCCCCTCAAAGATTCAGGGTGATGTAACTTCAAGTGGAAACTTTATCAAACATCTTAAGGTGTGTAATGAATTTTTTCATTTAAACTATTAATTAATACTAGTGTTACCCCAGCATACAATGCACTGACAGACAGCGTTGACAGAACCGGCGAAATGTCAAGTCACGTGATGCATTAGTTCCAATAATGACACGCGACGTTATTGTAGATGGCGCCCCAAGTGACGCGCGTCTAGCCGACCTTCATATACGTTATAAATTAAAATAATTATTATTAAAAAATTGACGTAGAATAAAAATATAAAAATGTTTCATGTTCCATCTGTGGATAGAAACCTTTTATTTAAAAAAAAATGATCCAAATTGGTGAAGCGGTAGCCGCTGGAGGAACCGGAGAAAAAACCCTTTGTGCTTTTATATATGTATGGATTATCATGGTTTATGCGCGCTTCCATTTCTGGAAGTGTAATTTTTTAATGTGGTATCTAATTTGTATCTGAGAAGGATCTAGATACATTTAAAAGTATCTTGTATCTGTATCTAGATACACTTAGTAAAATGTATCTTGTATCTGTAACTAGATACACTTTTTTAAAAGTACCTGTATCTGTATCTAGATACAAATAAAAAGTATCTTACCCAACACTGCGGTTAAGTATGTCGCCGGCAAAAGTAGCGCCGTCCAGTGGCGTAACTTCAGATGTTGGGCCTGGGGACAAGATACCTGAAGGGCTCTGGCCCCATCCACAAAAAAACTTCAATAATAAAGTAATTGATAATAAGAACAATTTCTTCAATAGGACAAAAATTATTTGCAGTCCAGTAAATGAAAATATAGTATATTATAATACAAGTGTATAAGCAAGCCTTTAAAGCACGCGCGACAGGTTTAAAAGTACGATACAAAACAGAGTGCCTTTTAATGGAGCAGTGCTTTAAAGGCTGTTATACACGTGTATTATACGCTATGTTTTCATTATACCTGCACTACAATCTGAAAATTATAACAAAAAAAGGAAATTGGAATATTTCATTCGAGATTAGAATGTTAGTCGAACAAGCTGAACAGCGATTAATCCCCGAGAAATCTAAACAAGCGTAATTGCAAGGAATACGAAAAATTATCCAACTGAATGGCCAACAAAAACTACAAGGTGGTCCATGAAACACTAATGCTTGCCTATATGAACAAAACGGTAGGTAACAATTAATTATTAAAAAGAGCAATTAGTTGTTACCTAAGCAACTTTAAAGCACTAGTGCTTTAAAAGGCCCGATTTTGCACGCTTTTTAGTTTCAAAAACAGAGATTATGATTCAGGTATTATAAAAAATATATTAAAGCCGTGTATAATTAAGATCAGCAAATCTTAAATTTTCTGAAATTAATGTGTCTGGGTCGGTACCAAAAACTGTGGGTGTTGTATTATTACTAAATATAATCTCACTTCTGTATTTTTCTTTGTAAGTACATACTTACTTACATGGAATTTAAAATGTTTTTTGTTGAATATGAAAATAAAGACTGTCGAAAACCAAAAATTTTTATTGAAAAAACTTCGTAATACAGAAATTTAAAAAGAATAAAAACTCGTGGCTCGTGGCCCCCTAAGGCCTCGGGCCCGGGGACCGTTGCCCCCTGTGCCCCGTGGTAGTTACGCCACTGGCGCCGTCAATGACATCGCCCGCAATAATAGCACCGTCCAAAATAGCGCTGGCAAAAACAGCACCGGCAAAACCAGCGCCTCAAAATTAATGCCTTAAGAAACTTCGCCGTACAAATACGTTAGAAGAATTTGATAGTTTGATTTCATTTGTGCTAACTTGTAATAAAGCTTTCATCAAATCGCAAAGTATCTGTACGGCGATGTTTCTTATAGCGTCCGTCTTTGGGCGCTATTTTTGCCGACGAAATTATTATAGGCGGTTACATTTTTAACCGGCGCTGTTTTTGCTGCCGACATATTTAACGACGCTAATTTTGACGTTTTTAAAATAATATAATAATAAACGTTATGCTAAAGGAAAAACTGCTACGTGTACACTACTAGCTCGCATTTAAGAACTTGCTGAATACGTACGCTTTTGTACTTCCCCATGCTTCCAATATTGCGATTGCGAAAATTTTCGAATCTTAGATCTTGACTGTAATGCATGTTTTGGTCCTCCAGGAACTCGCGTGTGTGCGAGCATTTCGTGTGTGTGTATTATGTTTTGTGTAGCATTTTCAGCCCGCTTAAACCGTTAAACAAACGGAACGAATATATACACGTAAGGACATAATATGATATAGAATCGACAGTTTTTGCCGATCACGCTACTTTTTAAATATCTGTCGCTACGATTTTTTGTAAATCACCGGCTTTAACGCCTATTTACTTAAAAACGAGTTTTACAGATTGGGATAACATTTGTTGTTCGAATAGCCCCAGATGAGCACAAGGTTACTATGTATGAGAATTTTTCTGCGAATAAAATCTGTGAAGTGGAAATAGTTTTTAAAATTTGGACATTCTCCAAAAAATATTTGTCAAAAACTAGCCACACGATCTTTTTTTAAATTTTGTTAGGTTATAAAGCTATGAATGAGCTACAACTTGTTTTGTATCCTAGTTTACTAGTTTATCCGTGGCGCTTTCTATGAATTTTTCAAAAACGTCTTTTCATGCACTAAGCGGAGCGCAATAAAAAATTTTTGTTTAAGGTACATGCTCATGAGTGACAGTAGAATTAGATTTAAAAGTTAAGTATTAACATAGCAATATTTAAGGGAGTAACTTTACCCCTTCCTCCCCAATTTCGGCAAACATAATTTATAAACACTACCAACCTTAGTAGGTTATTTATTATTAAAAAAACGCGTAGTTTTGGCTAATTACGGTTGAAATCATCCTGTAGATAGTTTCTCTTATTTAATGTTATATGATTTTCTAATTTTTTGGCGATACTCCTAAAGTCCATGATCTCTCTGCCATTTTGGTTTTAAAAGGAAAAATTAAGATGTAATCAAAGTTAAAAATTAAATTATGGAAAATTTTGTTGAGAACTAGTAACTTTGTTTCGCAAAAAGAAAACCTTTTAAGAAATTTACATAGTTTGAACAACTACTCAGTTTACAAACTTTTAAGCGGAATTCCTTAGAAGATATTTGCAAGAATTACATTCGACTGGCAATTAAAAGCAACAAAGCCTTTGTCGCAGATGTTTCAATTTTCGTAAGAAAGACAGAAAAGATTAATGCACTGCGCTGAAGTTATAATATTTCGATGTAATAACAATAACAACACAACAAATCAGCTCAACGAGAGCACAATTTAAGGGCGTTACTATTGTCACCAAGCTTGTACCATAAATAAAATTAGAAAACAAAGGAATAAGAAAGAAAGAGAAATTAAGGGTTGTTTTCTCCCAAGGTGTTGTAAAAATAAATGCTCTGTCCGTATTTTGCTTTTGTACATTTTACTGACACACAATTCTGTAGTGATAAAGTTTTATTGAAATGTCTGCGGTGACAATTTCACGTAATGGAAATCGTAGCTATTGCTTTTAAGCCTACATTGCAGAATGTAACGACTTCCTGGAACGCTTTCAATAGCTGCCTTGCATTCTAGTTGTTCAGAGGAAGCTATCTCGAGAAAAGTTGTCAAAAACCTAGCTACTTAGTTATAAGAATGGAAATATAGAAGAACGAAGCTGTGAAGGCATACTTACCATAGATTGTCACTATTTTACTGAAAACATAGACAACTAATGAGTGCGACAAGGAAAGGAGATAATGGGTGGGATAATTGGCGATTCACTTATCCATGCATACTTCTAAATTTCATTTATAAAATTCACATTTACGTTTTACTCCCCTGTCAATAGCTGCCTGTCCTTTTCTTGTAATACTTATTAGTTGCCTGTGATTTCAGTAAAATAAAAAATTATTTCGTAATTTTTGGAGTGTTTAGTTGGCTATGATACTATTAAAATATATAGTTTGATATCTTTATTTATAAAAATAACAGAGTACAACTGATTTTCTTTTTTTATTAAAAATTCAGTTTGTCTTGGACAACAAAACAAACACTGCACAGACATTTTAAATCAACAATATTCTAATAGGGAATTATGAGCCGGCTTGATCTCCTGACCTGAAGCCACTAATTTTTTTTCCTTGGAGCTATACTAATACCTCCCGCTGCCAATTGTTTTAAGTGTTCATATTTCTTTTTTATGAATGGTGTGAACCAACTATAGTTTCTGTTTGAAAAAATGTAGGGTAAGGTAATATTTTATAAACAATTGACTAAAGAAAATATTTTGTTGCTAAGTCGGTAAAATTAAATCAAAGTGCTTAATTACGGGCACAATATAATGGTGATTTTGTTTTTCTTATCATACCCATAGCTTACTAGATACGAGGGAAAACTGAAAACGTGGAATTTCTATAATGTAAAATCATAAAGGAGAAATGTATTGTAAACAAAACAATTCTTAACTTCAACAGTTTTTTTTTTATTTTAGCCTTATACATATTTCAACGTGTTCACACGTCATTATTAAAGGCAAGATTAAAAGTAAACAGTTGGTGTTGCTATAGGAACAATAAATCTTCATAACTTGATCTTGGTTTCTCTATCTGCGTCTAGATGACTTGATTTCTTATTCGAAAACGTCCAATAACGGTGAATTTAAAAGATTAATTTGTGCATTCGTTAAAGATACGGATTTTAAATGTTTGTGAATTTCAAATGCTTCTAGTAATTGGATTTATGGGGATGTCTATACTTGTAACAACGTACGTGTTCCTTGTACCTAATATCAAAATTTTTAATAATTTGTCCTATATAAACCGAATTACAGTGCGAGCAATTTAATTTGTAGATGCCTGATTTTAGTAAATTGTCTGTTTTTTCTTTGGCATTAAACAAAGTATGGATTTGACGCGTATTTCATTTTATCTGATTTATTTGATTGATTCCCAGTGACAGTTTAAACGCTGTTCACAATGGTTCACAATTAAGTTTTTATTGATAGTTTGTCCTATATAAACCGAATTACAGTGGGAGCAATTTAATTTGTAGATGCCTGATTTTAGTAAATTGTCTGTTTTGTCTTTGGTATTAAACAAAGCGTTTAAAATGCTTTTTGCTGTTTTAAAAGTTATTTTACATTTATTTGTTTAGTTTACACTTTTGGCAATTTTATCTGATTTATTGCCAAAATATGGAATTAACGCGTATTTCATTTTATCTGATTTATTTGATTGATTCCCAGTGACAGTTCGAACGCTGTCGATTATTCACAATTAAGTTTTTTGTTGATCGCACCTAGAACCATAGTCTATGTATACAGTAGCCTATAAAGAAAATTGTAATTAATTTTCCACGTGGAAATTAGCATATAATTATAAATGCAGATTGTCAACATGCGGAGTTACGTCATTAGCTATGGGGAAAGCGGGGCTAAAGCTCCTTATACATTTATCTAGTATGTCTACGTAAACTTAAAAGAAAATACTTTGATCGCTTTAAATTTATTGAAAATGTAGTCATTAAGTCATTTGGACGCAGACATAGAAAACCAAGATCAAATTATGAAGATTTATTGTTACTATAGCAACACCGACTGTTAACTTTTAATCTTGCCTTTGATAATGACGTGTAAACACGTTGAAATACGTATAAGGCTAAAATACAAAACCTTTTGATGTTAAGAATTGTTTTATTTACAATAAATTCAAATACTTATACACTTATAATTATGGTAATAACAGTCTTTCTGGCTATTGGTTACGTATAGAAAGAACTTAAGAAATAAATATATTTTTATCATCTGAAGAGGTATCTATCTTCTTTTCTTAATGCAGGTTGTTTCACAGAGTGCGGCTTTGACCAATTTTATAATTTGGTTAAGATAAAAGCAGTTTCTATACAGATTGTATCATTATCACATTACAAATTTATTTTAATATCCGCTACATAAAAGCAAATATTGTGATTAGTTGGAGTGGTGTGAAGGTTGAGCATTCGCTTACCAATTCCGAGTTCAAATTCTTTAAAATTATTTTTATAATTATCTTTTATCTCTTCACGTTCGTACAATATTTGTATAAAATGCGAAATTATCGAAGTGTTTTTTAAATTACTCGAAACCACTTGCACAAAATCTTACTAGGTGCGTATTGTAAATAACAAACACGGGTGCTCTTACTCAAGACTTAATTTTATAGATATTAAGAAAAGTAATCAATGCGATAAAAATCTGTAGACAAAGGTAACCTACATTGATTGTATCCAAATTACAACATGGCTAATGTACTATGACCTGTATTTCGTAAAACAACCTTCTAACAATATTATGACATCTTGCGTTAAGTTGACGAAACCGTCAAAGCACTAACATAAAGTGGTTGCCTACATTTGTTCTGAAATAGCGATTACTACGAAAAAGGTTTTAGTATGCAAAAAAGTTGTTATCTGCAGAGTGTTCTTAAATAAAAGCACAAAAAGAATCATATTTTGCATCTTTTTAAATAAGAGCACTTTGCTTATGCATAATTTCAAAAACTTTGAATTTACCGCTTTAATGTAAACAATAATTTAATTTTATTAACAAACATGGGCATTTCCATCAGAATTGCCAAAATTGTTTTTGGGGAATTTTTCAAATAAAAGATAATCTTCTTTTGCGCCTTTATTAAAGACCAATCTGTATTTGTTCAGAAATTTACAGAAATAATTTTATAACTTTAAATTTTTGAAAAATCTTAATTTTTTCAACTATTTTTAAATTTATATAAAAGTTTCAAAATTTTCAATTATTTTCAAAAAATTTTGAAATTTCTAAATTTAATTAGTTACTTATAGTTTAAATTAAAATGTACAAAAATTGTATCCATTTTCTAAATTTTCAAAATTGTAAAATAATTTTTTTTTAAGTTTAAAAACGTTTGAATTTTTCATTTTGTTACAATTTTAAATTTTGAATGTTTTTTATTTTTTTGATATTCTTCTTCTTCTTCTTTATCTTTCACCTCTTATACCCGAAGGTGTCGAGGACAAAATTGTAATAAAATTGATAAAAGCATAATAAACACAATTTTAAGACGTTAAAACTGTTGCAAAATTTTGGAAATAACTAAAAAAAATTAAAAATTTGATAATGCATATTCAGAATGTTCGTGTAACAAAATTCATAATTTCTGTGCAATGTGCAGTGTTTTTGTCTTACGCAAATATCTAAAATTTGATGTTTTTCTTCGTTGGGTGAAAGTTGCAAAAAACATAATTTGTTCTCCAGCTTCACGCAGCGAGTTTCAAAATTTCTAGTTCAGAAGCTGCTTACCGACGTTGCTCTTAAAAGAGATTCTTCGATATCGCGAAGTACTTTTCACGAACCCTACGTAAACTCCTTTAAGAGCTTTGAGTTGTTCGGAAACAAAGCATTTGATTTATCTTAAAAATGTAAAAATGGGCCGGCGGGTGGTCTAGTGGTTAAAGTCCCAGGCTTTGAAACTAGACTCCCAATGGCAGTTGGTTCGAGTCCACTGCTCGTCGGTAATTTTTCTGAACAAGTTAAATCCGACGGGTCCATGGATGGTGTATGTAGGTGTGTATGTTGGGTTGCATGTCTTCAGGGGTGGGGTGCATGTTAGACCGGTGTATAGCACTGAGTGTGCTGAGCCCGGGTAAGGGGGTGGGATGGGAATCATGGGGTCGTGTTCACGCACGGCTTCATGATTCTTAAAAAAAAATGTAAAAATAAAATGTAATTATGTAATTACTATCACTTTGAAAAAAAAATGTCAAAATTTGGTATGCAATTTAATTTATCCACACTGAATGTAATTTGTTAATCTGCTAACGTATTTTTAAAAACTACCGTCTTAAGTGTTGTTCAAAAATCAGCATTTCCGTTAGAATCTGAATAAATCAATGTTTTCCTCACGCAAATTTTATTGAAGTAAGGAAAGCGCAATCGTAGCGGTAATATATTACAGCGAAACTGCGCCATTCTAAATTTGTTCTGTTTACACTTCGTGCAAGAACCGAAAGCAAATAATATTCGTCCAATGACGCTTACCTGGTACAAAGTCGCACGTTTAAGCAGAAAATCGATATTTTTACCGCAAATTCCGCGCTTAGAGATAAACAGGCAACATTTAAAGTCGGCAATTTAAGCGCTTCCGCTTGCTATGCGTTTTAAACGTTAACCTAAGGCTTTTAACAGCCAACTCTCGTTTTGACGGAGGGTTAACCCTATGGTTCAGCCAAAGTTCATTCTAACTTAGTTCCGAAGAGTTTCATGAATAATTCATGCCGGATTCTTCTGAAAAATGCGCGTTAATAAATTTAATAAATTAACAAGAGCACCTCGAACCGTGTTCTCCATATATTGCCGCAGTGACAGGCAACATCTGTAGTTCTTTCATACCTACAGCAGGAAAAATAAAAAGATGTTGGAACGATAAATCCGGAATAAAGGAATTTCTCAATTGAAGTTCGACACAGTTAGAATCGTCGAAGTGTAAGTGCAGAATTTCACGCTAACTAAAGGCAACGTAGTGCTCAGCCTCGTCAGTTTGACAAACTTTTTGTTACCGTAAAACGGAGGAAAATTCCAACATCTCCTTTAATTAAGAACATTCTAAGACAATTACGTTCCTTGACAATTTTCAAACTGCCATTTAGAGGTCGATACGTGCTCGGTTTTACAAATTAAGAATAATAATTAAGGAAGAGGATGTGGCTTAATTTGAAATATAAATTTGAGCTTTCGTTTAATTTGTATACCAACTGTAACTTATAATGTTATAATAAGAATTTGTTAGAAATAGTTCCGTTTTTTGTTTGATATTAGGTTTTTATTTATTGTTCCAAAGTGATGATGTTCCAGGCACGTAACTAGAGTCTTTTGTTAGGGTGGATCATTGCTGGGCCAAAGAAAAATTGAAAGCCACATCTATACGCGAACATAATCTGCTGATAGCTGTCATTACAAAAACAATCTCCGAAGAGGAAACATATCTTGACTTTATACATCGCGACACAGCTTATTTATTATTTTGTTTGAAGTATTTGGAGCGAATGTTTATATCACCCAGCGTCCGGCGCGGTACTTGACTTTTCAGATAACAAACTTACGTTATAATTTATCAGGTTTTTGCTGTATATACTGTTAAAAGTTTTGCGTAAGTAGTTTAATACATTTTACAATTAAATAAATAATGCTCTTAACTGCGTATTTGAGAATATAGAATACAACTCGGCGCATTCACTTCAGGTATTATTACATCTCGACACAGTTTATTTATTATTTTGCTTGACGGTTATCAAAAAGTCGCATAGGCTGACGTCAAGGGACGCGGCTAGTAGACCGGCACGGGGGCACTTTGTTTCAATAACTTGCATATAATACTTTTGTGTTAGTGTTAGTTATGCTAGGGCTGAGAATATTTATAGATGTAACTTAGTTTACTTTTACTTAGTTGTTGTAATAGTTGCGTCTGTTACACTAATCAATTTAATGTATGTCTATTAACTACAATATTTCTTGAATTAAATGTTTTCTGATTTCATTGTTATATTTCGATAATCCATGTAGATATTATCGATATTATTGCGTACATTTCACCCGCATAATCAATTTGCTAAATCATACGACCTTTTATTGTTCTTTCTTGTAACATTTTTTTTATTTGATTCACACTGAGATATTAATAAATCAGGCCTTGAAGCTTCTCGGTTTTTAAATGTTATTTTAATATCATAAATCAAGTTATATTGATTAATTAACTCAATCACACTGTTTGCTTGATTATCCATAGCCATTTTTGTAACAATTTGGAGCAAACTATTCCAATATCGGCGATTAATTCAAAACAATAAAAACAATAAGACACTTATACAATGCAACGAGAAATTATTGACTGAAACACGTCTACATTCGATCGCAGTCTGAATTATTCTTTCTTCGAAATTACATTTGTGCGTATTTGCAACATGTTCCGTTCTTATTAAACGTGATTAGGTCACCCTGTGGTGTTTCTTATGTCTTTATTATTCCAAACTGCTGGGATGATATCGTTGCGGTCGGCGTTGAAAACTGGCGCTCACACCAATAAATAAACTAACACGTTAACGTATTTACTGCCTTTGTTACCGTATTCAAACGCTGTGAATGCCTTCTGCGGTTCCGTTACTGTTTCGCTAGGATGTCATTTATTGACATGCCCCAGCGTCTTGCATCAACCTTCAAGATCTTATTCTACGCGCTGTTTTAAATACAAATTTTTTAATGTTGGATAATTCATACTAACTCGTGCTACTAACGATCTCAACAAAATTTGCTTCTTGGACTTTGAATTTATAAAATTTTTAAACAGTAGTAATAGAAAAAATATGTTGAATCGTAATAACTAGCTGGAAGGGCAGTTCCACGTTGCTGTCTCTGTACCAGCCGCAGCTGGGAATACCCGCATCAAGAGATAAGGGTTGTTCACGGCAATGGTGCCTTTTTTTCACTAGCATATCTGAGGGATAAAAGGTTGTGCATATTCAGAGAATGTAAGCTATTCTATCGCACATTCGATATTAATTTTAGTTAACTGGTGGAGTTCACTCAAACAGATTTGAGGTTTGATCTCCTAAACTTCAAACAACAAGCAATGGCCCACGCAAGAAGGCATGTCCCATGACCAACAAGATTTCTTGAGTTTACCTTTACTGAGTTTCCTACGTGGAGTTGTCTGAATGTTTCTAAGGTTTTTGAATGTCCTCGTCTTCTCGCCCTTACACCATTATTGAGAATTGAAGAACCGTATTATGGAAGAAATCACGTGGGGATTTATTACAGCAAGTTATGGTAAATTTTAAGCGCTGGTTACAACATCGTATTAACTGGGAGGGAGACGATTTCAAAGTACCTCGAACATGGACTGTGGACCAATAAAAAAGTAGACCATATTTCTAAGGTCTAGCAAATTAATTTTGTTGTAAAACTGCATTGTTTTTTTAAAGACACGTTTCTCATCTACATCAGCGTATCGAAAAAACCGAAATCTCCGCTAACCACTTTGTATAAAAATGTTAAAATTATAAATATTGTACAAGCTGTTTTGCTTAATTTTAAAAATATAGATACTAATGCTATTAGTAAAACTTAAAACACTTTCTTCGCTTTCTTTATTATACAGGGTCGCTATTATGTATGGGATCAAAGCTTCCCTGGTCAAACGGTTTGAGATATGCGTTTCACATTTGGTATATGTTAATTTGCGGTTATTTGGCATATTCTGAAGTAAATACAATTTTTTTTTGCATATAGATTTTAAGCGCAGCCGCCATCTTGTTTTTTTTAAATAGCAAACTAGGCTGTGTGATACATCAATAGAAAGCTTATTTTTTTCTCTCTTCAGAAATGTTAAACACGTACAGGGTTCCATGAGAAAATAATGCAGAAAATTAAAAAAAAACATTTGAGGCATGCTTAATCCGTCGCTGCACATTTAGTGAAATCTAGTAAACATTGCATTAACAAAACGTCATAAATAAACAAAACACAAGCAAAAACAAGTAGTAAGAGTTTAATAGGTGACAAAATAAACATCACACACTGTTAATTCTTCCTGTAGTTGTGTTGTCTGGCAAATAATCTTTACAATTCTGCAATATGGAGCGTTTATCAGAAGGAGAACGGATAGAGATTCTCATGATGATTGGTTATGGTGACAGAAGACGAACACACGACGAGGTACATCATTTATTTAATACGGCACATCCCGATCGGAATCCAATTAATAGATCTACAGTAAGTAGGACTTTAGAAAGATTTACTGAAAGTGGAAGCGTAAAAGATCGTCCTAAATCTGGTAGACCAAAATTCATCCGAGAATACAACTGAATTTGCAAAATTGTCATTTTCAGAAATAACTTCCATTGCCCACTCACAAAACTCAAGCCTTCTGTCGAAATCGTCTTCTGCCAATTCCTGTACTAAATGTACTTTGTAAGGACAAAACTGATTTCTTTTTAAAATTGTTTGAATGGAACGTCTACTCATATTGTCCTACTTACTGTAGATCTACTAATTGGATTCCGATGGGAATGTGCCGTATTAAATAAATGACGTACCTCGTCGTGTGTTCGTCTTCTGTCACCATAACCAATCATTATGAGAATCTCTATCTGTTCTCCTTCTGATAAACGATCCATATTGCAGAATTCTAAAGATTATTTGCCAGACAACAAAACTACAGGAAGAATTAAAAATGTGTGATGTTTATTTTATCACCTATTAAACTCTTACTACTTGTTTTTGCTTGTGTTTTGTTTATCTTGACGTTTTGTTAATGCAATGGTTACTAGATTTCACTAAATGTGCAGCGACGAATTAAGCATGCCTCAAATGTTTTCTTTTTTTAATTTTTCTGCGTTATTTTCTTATGTAACCCTATACATGCTTAATATTTCTGAAGGGAGAAAAAAATAAGCTTTCTATTGATGTATCACACAGCCTACGTTGCTATCAAAAAAAATTCAAGATGGCGGCCGCGCTTAAAAACTATATGCAAAATAACCTCAAATTAACATATACCAAATATGAAACGCATATCTCAAACCGTTTGATCAGGCGAGCTTTGGTCCAATACATAATAGCGACCCTGTATATTAATAACGTAGACAAAGCATTTTCCTATCCCAGCTTTTGCTGTCTTTTTTTCAAAACAATGTTTTAACATGATACATCAACCAGAATTAACTGTAACAGCCTCACTGACGTTTTTAGAAAAATAAGGCACAGTGACACAAAATGCGGATGCATCATACAAATTGATTGGTTACCTTTGTGTAGTCTAGAGGCTTTATGTGCACTTGCATAAGATTTTAATTACTTATTCAATAAGATAAAAGTAAACCTCATCCGACATTGTTAAAGATTACAAAACCTGTAACCTGTCGCGAAAAATTACTACGAGTAACTTTGTCTTGGTATTTAAAACTCTGTGTTGTGTAATGTGAATTTTGAAGGGATGATGAAACTTTAAATCATCGCGTAAAATTCCGCGAACGGTGTTTTACTGCTATTATACAGCATTCCTTACCCGTTCACATTTTCCGATTTAGGACCGACAAATTAATTCCATATACTACCACTAATACTAAAATTGTTACCCTTATCTTCAAAATATGTTATGTTAAGGAATTTTGCTATGTCTCGATACATCAAGTTGCTCTCAAAAAACGTCTTTGTCTTTGCACAACTGAATTTGTCGCGGTATGTATTTGCACCACAAACTCACGTTGAGCCACGGGCAATATAGATAATTCGCAATAAGCAAACACAATAAAAAGCTATGGACCAAAGTAAGAAGAACCTTTCATGGAATTTAATACATATTGGATTTTAGATCGAGATGTCAACCACAATATGAGTGTTCATGAAAGTAATAAGATGAACAACAACAAATTACATTGAAACCTCTAGAGACATATGAATTTTCCACCGATCTAGTGACTTATAAAACTCGAATGGTGCAAGAGATGTTAATTGATTGCGTCCGCCACATGTAAACTATACGGTGCTAATTAATTAGATCGTACTGATGTGAAGCAGGCGTATCGTGCGGTGGGAACAGGGGTTACGCGATTTACTTACACCCATTCATACGCACCCCAAACACTACTGTCAATACATATACACCCGATCATTATGTATAACCCCTTCCAACATCAGTAGAAATAGAACTCTTAATAGCTAGCACCATCTCAAGCCTAAGAGAAAATAAGTTCGAATCCTTACTGCATACTGCATCTCCTCAGTTTAGTACCCTAGTAACTTATAGGGTGTTACAACTTCTGCAAATTTTAGTTACTTAATCATAACTTTTTTACAATCTAGAATTGTACGGCATTATAAAACTTCTGTTACCGTGCAACGTTCGGACAGTGATGTAAGGAAGAGTATGGTGTTGCAACTCCTACCATTTGCCTATATAAAAAATTCATCCTAAAAGTTTGACAATCTCGGGATTCCTTATGAGATTTGTGTATAGATGGCGCCTATCCTGTATACAACACTTATTTACTAAGGTTAGGTTAATAAGTTACTTTCGTTTTTACTTTTATTAATGAACTATGCAAGTAAGTGAAACATTTATTCTGCATTTTTACGTAATGTTTATAGCTTATTGTAGTTATTTTTGTGGTGGTTTTTAGTTGGAGAAAAGGTATAATGATACTAAAATCCAAATAATACCAACAACCAACAACATTCGACAAACAACACGCCACAATAAGCTGATTTTATAGTGCAAAAGCAAACTGTATTATTAACAGAAGTAGTCAGTAGAATAATAGACCTCGTTACCAACTACTACGAAATGTAAGCGTTCTTCCAGTCATTGCATAAACTTGACTTGGTACAAAGCATAATTTTAATACAAACCATTTATTTACTGATTATATAATTAGCAATTATAGGTAAGCAAAATAGATAAATTCACCTTGGGAACAGCAAATATTGATAAATCTTTCTTTTCGCCTTTGGATAAGCCGCGCAAACAACAGTAGTTTGGCATTTTTGCTTAGAATATTACTGTGGTAATAAATATATAAAAACACTTCTTACTTTTCAAATTTATTTTAAAATAAAATTGACATTGACAGTTGCGCCATCTGTTGATAAAATTTACAAAGAGCCCTGAGATTGTCAAGGTTTGGAGATGAAAACAATTGAATAGAGTGCAAACACCAGTGTTCATTACATCACTGTTCGGACGATTGGCAGCGAATAGACAGTTTTCAGTTTATTGCAATCAGTGTCACCAGACCTAGGAAAAATTCCCTAGATCTAGGTACTTTTTTGACGACTCGGGGGAAAACGGAAAATTATTAAAAATAGTACCAAAATAGGCATAAAACGGAAAATTAAGGGTGGAAACCTACATTGTAGGTAGTCACGAAAACCTAAAAATAGGCAAAATAATTCAAATATACTTGCAATAGGCATTTTACGCAAATCGTTTGTATATGGTTCATGTTAAAGAATTTTTTTTCAAAACGAAATTATAATAATATTTAACTCTTAGGGGTCTGTAACCTACATAAGCTGCTCTAACAAGGCCCGAATGCAACTGCATTGCCTGCATTGGCGTGGTTACGCCACTGTGCACGCATTTAATGCATACTAGCGCAACCCGTACGCTACGCCTTATGCATTTAATATTAAAAAAGCTAGTATAAAAAATAAATAATAAAAAAGGCTGTGTCGAGATTTACGACATGTTTAATGCGTCCAGCAGTATTCTACATACTCAATTATGCAAAGAATTAATGATTATAATATTAATTCTGAGTTTTAATATGCATTAATTTTCTTGAAATACCATCGCGACTCAGCGAGAATGCCATAAGATAATCATTAGAAAACTAAATGTACCTACTTTTGTTTTCTCCGTTCATTACTGTTTCCAATTTTAATTTTTACATTTGAAATTCTACTAACTGCAAAAAATACTACGTACAATTGTCTATAGCACGGTTTATACGCTTCATCCTCGGAGTTTCTTTTTGCAAGGCAGTCACTACCGGATTATATTCCAATAATATAAGCAAACGGTATAAACAAAAATTTGGTTATCTATATGAAAAACTGTAGCGGGGTCCGCTGTACAAAAGAATTTTTACATTATATAATGTACGCGTAAATATGTGGTTTCTAGTAGAGGGAGCCCCTTGCAACTAATAGTTGAGGCAGTTGCAAGAGATTCGGATATATTATATAGTTTTGTTATTACATCTAGACACAACTGATTTATTATTTTTTGAAAGAAGTTACAAAAAAAAGTAGGGCGTAGCCCACGAGCTCAGCTTGTTCAGATATAATGCTCAAACCACATAAAGAACATGTATTTAAGAGTATAATTACCTACTAAATATTTATAGCTTGGAATCCGAAAGATTCTGATATTCCCGAGGCAAAAGGAATAACCAATATTCTGAAAACTTATTAATATTTATTAACCCGGAAACATGCACTTTGTATATTAAAAGTTTACTTAAGAAGTAATAGAATATTTTTCGCTTTTAAAATATTCTTAAAGGAATTAAAAAGTAAATGTTTTCTAGTTTTACGTATTTTTAAACCCAACCAATCTGTTTATTGTGCGTATTATACTGTACACAGAAACGCGGATTTAATTACGCTAAGGCCCGACGTTTCAATGTGCCATTAAATATTTGAGAAATAAATTTATTCGAATGTTTTATTTGCCAAATATCTGTATTGCGTATTTCAATTCCTATTAATTTGTCAATTAGCAAGTGTAGGTAAACGCAAAACTCAGTTTAAAATAATTTTTTCCAGCGCAAATAAAAATTGGGCTTTCCGCTTTACTTGGTTGCTTATTTGACATATAAACCAACTTATTACGTGATTGAAGCAGCTAATAAATTACTTCATCTACGACTGCTTGAAAAAAGTGTATGTCATTCATTTGCGTTAGGTAATGAAGTTCATTATCTCACTAGTGAAATAATGGATTCATTACTTAACTTATTTTTTTACACAAACAAAACCGAATTAGACATTCACTGTTTTGTTCGCTAATCTGTAGAATTAAACACAAGAAAATAGCTACTCCAAGAATTTGTTTCGGTACATACAAATAATGCAGTATTAAATATTAGCAGTTTGTGTTGCAGATATGACTTAACACAATTTAATAAGCATTAATAAGCAGAAGCAAATTTGGCATCCATTTTGTGGCAACAGAAATAAGGGTTTTTGTAGAGAATTGAATGAATTGATAACTTTTTATTTTTGCTGTTTTCTACTTTTAGATGAGTTATAAAATTTATTTATTCTTTGTCTTCCATATAAAACTGTGTCGACCTCAGTAATGATGAGGTCTCGTTGAGCAGCGGAATGCGGCGCCGGCGGGATGCCATACCCTCACTTACTTTAACTGGTGAAATGCATACCACCGTTAATTCCATTGTCTATAAAGGCACTCTCGGATATTGAAAATATCCCCGGACCGCGTCGTATTTAACCTGTTTTGTATTCTTTATTGTTAAAACATGAATTAATCAATTTTTGCCAATAAAATTAAAATAAATGAAACTTCTGAAGTTATTTGGATTTTTTCTATGAAAGTATGAAGTGGTGGCTTATAAGAGAGGCAACATGGGTGACGCCTTCCCTAGCGAGCACACAATATTACAGACGAATATTCCACTCACATTGTAACAGCCAACGGCAGCCGTTTGTTTTCAGGCTCTTAACCAATCACACCCCGACTGATCCCAATAATTCTTTTGGAAGCTTCCGTATTGTCGCTGTTGTAACCATAACAATCACATCAGCAAAATTGTTTTATTTTTGTTTTTAATAATTAAATAACACGTCTGTACGCCCGTAAGTAACAAATAATTATAACAGCTAAGTGTTTTAATATTTAGCTCTTTCGGACTCGCGATATTTCCTAGCAGCAACACAATTTCTTTTGTCAATGAAGCAACAGAATTGCAGATAATTTTTAATTCACTTGTGGTATTGTTGTTGACAATATCTTTCATTTTTTTAGAACGTATAATACCGTTTAAGTATTATTTCGGGACAGGAGAGCGATGTTTTTATAAAACATTGTGAGGTGACAAAACTTTAGATATGTGCGCCCTACGCGGGCACCGGTGCTTTTAAAACTAGACCGTGCTTATGTAAATAAACTAAACAAAAGCCACAAAACTCATCCAGCAGGGGGATTTACGTCATAATACTGTAAGTAAGAAACAAAAAAAAACTTATTACTACAGCACTTAAGGCTAGCATTCTGAACATATATTTATGTTATCTTAGAAACATTTTAGAAACAAAAGTTACATTCCAACAGCAGTCAGCATTCATAAACAATACTCACATAAATTTTTGAATACTTTTAAGATACAATTAAAGATGGCATTCTACACAGGCTGTTTTTTTGAAATGAGACGCTTTTTGTAACTTTTGAATTTATAAAGTTATAGTTGTTATTTTTAGGCACAGTTACAGGATTGTTATCAGCTATATTGCAGGATATCAGCACTTCCGGATTTCCGGAAATAACGGCAACTTTTATTGTTTAAAAGGAACACTCAGTGGATTTTGATACTTATAGATAGGATCTTTAATACTGAACAATAACGCTAATTACAACAACTATTCTTAAATAAACACTTACTGAGTTATAATAACAATAATAATTCCATTTATTGGCACAGTGGCAAGTAGTGATATAAGGCAAAATAAGAATTATAGGTAAAAATATAAATAAAATACTTAAAATACTTTACCTATAAAAACAATATTCGCTTTAGTTTATCCGCGTCAAAACTGTACTGCTTATATATTAAACCCGGGTCGCTTCTACCTGTCTTAACGTTTAGTGGTTAAAGTCACCCACTATTAGAACCCTCATATTTACGCGTTTATTATATAAGGCGCATATTTGTTTGTATAGAAAACCGGTACAGTTTCCAATACAGCTAATCAAATTTGGGTTTATACTGTTTGTTTGTATTATTAAAATATAATTTGCTGCTGGCTGTCATTTCGAACACAAACACCGACGATTAAGCATGCAAGACAATAATAATCATATTTAAGTAGTAAAAGCAATAATTAAGACGTAATATAAGAATTGCATTACAGGATATTACATAACACAGAAAAAACCCTAAATACTTTCTTCGTCAGATGTTTCAGTCAAGTTTTCTCTTGCGCGTCGAAGGTCCGAAGCTTTTGCAGATGCCACTTCAGTCGCACCAACATAACCCAAACATTACCTTCTCTGAAATGCGGTTACACTAATATGCCATCAAAATCAGCGTTAAGTGGGCTTTTAACTGCCATTCTTCTACCGATCCTGTCCAGCATGGCACATGCTATACTGGGTGAGATCAGCAAAACAATGGCACGTTTGACGCTTCTTTTGTCGCATGTTAGAAGGTTTACAAATTTCATTGCAGCTGAGACAGATAGACAGGGCAAATATCTGGAAATTTTGTTTTATTACCTACCCGTTTGGAATTAAAAGAAAACAATTGCAGATAAGACTAACCTAACCTAAACGAAACTAGCAAAACGCAGTGACTGTGAATAGGGATCAAAGACATACATTTAATAAACTAGGAATTTATTTACCAAAACTCGAACTCCTACATGGACAATTATACGTAGCATATTCTACAGTTATAAAAGTTTTAAATGTTAAAATTAAAATTGGCAACACTAATAAACAGGGCCAATTTAAACAAAAAGTGGTACATCTATTTTAATGATTATTTGTTATCACTCACCTTGGGTCGGGGAGTTACTCCAAAAGAATAAACACGAACGTAAGTACTTACGCATATTAAATTCAGTTCTTATTTTATAATCGGTGACTTTTTGTTTACTTGAGTATATACAATACTGCTAGATGCATTAAGTACAATGCATACATCGTGACACAGTTTATTATTGTAAAACGAAATTAACAAAAGGAGCGTGAGGCGTTTCCCACAGGTTCAGCCACGTAACTTATATAATTGCAAGTAAGAACACGACAAACGTTACACTTCAAATGCATTGTTTAATTGCACGTATGTACTTTGAGTTCATATATCATTCATTGTAAGTACTTACCTTAAACCTATTTGAATAAAAAAAAATAAATTGAGCTGTTTGAAACTCTTACTCTTTAATTGTAAAAACTAAATTTGTTTTAGTAAACTTCTCTTTACGAAATAATACGCGTTTCACATAAAAATGTGATCTTTCATATCTATTAAACACCATCGTTCATCAACATTATTCTTCATACTATCATTATAAAAATAAGATTTATGGGTTTATCAAGGTCGCTTTTATTTAATAATTTCAGAGCTGTAATAAATTCTAATTTAGTACGTTTCATATCCCAAATATTTAACAGGAGAAAGTGAAATGTAGAATCGTATAGTCTGTGTATAAATAGAGAAAATTGTAACGTTTTTTTTTATATACAATTGCTTTTATTGGCAAGATGTAATTTTAAAAAATTAGGATTTGTGTCAATAATAATATTCATTAATAAAAATTAATAATAATTGGACATGATCTCAAATACAGAGTGATCAAAAAAGGCGAAGTCCCACGTGACCACGTCACATAGGCAACCCATTCTACAGAAGTGGTTACCCGGCTTCAGGAAACTAAATCTGACAGTTGTGGCAATTACCATTGGCGTAGCACGTACAAATTAGACCACAGAAAACATATTTTCATGAAAAAATGAATTTGGCACGTCACACATTTAAAAAAAATTGTAAAAACATTTAATAAAGCAAACGTAAATGATTTAAAGGATTTATTTAATAATATTATTGTAGAAAAACATATTTTATTTATAAATTACAATAGCTGCTCAAAATTGCTTTGTAAACACGAACTGAATCGTCATTGTTCAAGTTTTCCATAAATCATTGGCAATACTGTTACCCGTTGTGGAAAATCATGCAGATACAGTTGTTGCACTACCGATACTCTGTGCGGGGTGCATATGCAGATTTTTTCGAGTGCCTTTCGGCAAGTTTCATAAGAAATACCTGTACAAAAAATAAGTTTTAGCTGTAGTTAGCTTAATTTATTGTATACATTACCAGTTTGTGCAGATAACGTCCTCATTGATTTATGAGGGCTTCTTTCAATTCGAGCTTGAATATCCTCTACAACTTCTTCTGTAAGTATAGTGGGCTACCTGTAAACTTGCAGTTGTTTTCAAACCGATGGACAAGAACTAGCTTAAGGTTTACAAAGTTTTCATAGCTTACCTTCTCGTTCGGGAAAGCTTCACTAAACTGTTCAATACAAGATGCCAACGAGTATGACCATAAACTATCTGCATTCCGAATTCCACTCCGGAAATGGGCCATAAGAATAAATGCGTCTTGTTCAGTTGTAAAAGGCATGATAAATCAATTCTGAAATATGAGGTTATGTTATGATTTTAATCTTGAAAATAACTGCATTCGTACACTTACCTTAAACGATTTAAAGGTACATCAATTAGTTCTGAAAAGAACTGCTTTTTTAAATTAATGTCGCAGTTTGTTAATGATGTTAATTAACAGAAAAAACGTGGATAAAAATATAACCTAAGCATGAACGCCAATGAAACACACTGACATTGCAAAAAATTAGCACGTCAGGCAACATTGGAAAATAAAATTCACTATATTTAAATTAGTCAAAGGTCACGTTGTTCTTAACCTTTTTTGCCCGCTCTGTATAATGTAATTGTTGATGAACAAAGCGCATTAAAACCTTTATGAAAATAACAAAGACAACTAAACTAATACATTTCTATTTTGACCCTAGTGAGTTCATCCTAAAACAAAAATTTCGTTGTATTAAAGAAGTGGGTAACAGTAAAAGCAACAATAATTCATTTTCATCACATTTACAGCTCAGCAAATGTTGTAGTTATTGCATCGCTACTTGTGGGTCAAACCACGTAGTTTCATGTAAGACCCTCCGGGTTTTCATTTTAGGACCGCATGCATCGAAACATAAAACTGAAATTCTTTACGATCTCTCACTCAATAAAAACAGCCCATAGAGATTACAATATTTTTTCTTTTATCAGTTTATGGGGTTACAATGTGCCCCCTCAGAAGAAAATCTATTTTGCCGCAAACAGCATTGTTCCGCACATGTTTCTCATCGTCTGTTGTTCTTCATTAGCTCCAATCAATACCAATTTTCAGTCCATCCTTCCTTTCTAAGCTTAGTCGGTTCCATGACAGTTCGCTACCGCTAATGCGATTGCGTTATTTGCAATTAGCGGGCATTTTACTGCTGCGCGAAGTTTTTGTATTGTGAAAATCCAACCATACGCATACGTTCAACTCTTGGTAATTCGATACAGCTTCTGGTTTTTGCAGTAGGAAAAAAAGGATCAAAAGGATGCTGATTTCCCTGCGGTTGTTTAACTAAGGCTCGAGAGTTTTCATCAGCAAAAACTTGGTGGCAGCGAAAGGGGAAGCAAAATAAGTTTCGTTAATGACTGTAAAATTTAAGCTTTCGTTATCACAAGAATACTAAGCTAAGTGAAGGACAAGAACCACATTAATGTGGGGAAGTATCTAAAAGCGGTTCGTTAGTGGTGTCTCATTAAATACGCTCATTACAAAAACCGACAGGTAAGTTGACGCGAAAAACACAACGTACGGAATTTTGATTACAGTTTTTTTATTTATAAATTCTAGCTTTACCTCGCTAAAGTCCATATTTATTGATAAGAGGTATATAAAATACTTAATTACTTCAACAACATTTATTTATTTTAACCTTATACGGATTTCGCATGTTTACATGGCATTGTCAAAGGTTATATTAGAAAGTAAACAGTTAGTGTTGTTATAGCAATAGAACTTGGTGACTTTATCTTGGTAATCGTCTGCAGATGACTTGATTTCTTATTCCAAAATATCCAATAGAGGAGAATTTAAGAGAGCAATTTGCTCATTCATTAACGGCACAGTTTTTAAATGTTTGTGAATTTTAAAAGCTTCTAGTGTATCTAATTTACATTTATCATCACAAAAGTGTTATATGTCATTAAATAATTGTGTTCTAGTAAGTGTTTACCGTAATTGGAGTTATGTGGCTGTTTGTATTTGTAACAACGTACGTGTTTTTTATACCTAATAACAAAATTTCTAATTTTCTGGCCTATATAAACCGAATTACAATGCGAACAATTTAATTTGTAAATGCCTGATTTTAGCAAATCATCTGTTTTTGATTTTGCATTAAACAAAGTGCTTAAGATGTTTCTAGTTGTTTTAAAACTTACTCATCATTATATTTATTTGTTTGTTTTATAATTTTAGCAATTTTTCTGATTTGTCACCGAAATATGAGATCGACGCATATTTAATTGTATCGGATGAAGTAGTAGAGTATTCGGATAAATTTTTTGAATGGCTACTTTATAATCTTTTTTTTTAATTAATGTATCAATAAGTTCAGTATTATAACCATTACTATATGCAATTTGTTTAATAATTAAAATTTCTCTATTATAATTAATTTCGTCCCTTTAGATGAAATTAATTATAATAGAGAAGTTTCAATTATTAAACAAATTGCATATAGTAATGGTTATAATTATAATATATATTTGAAGGAATACGAGAACGGTTAAAGAAGTGCAAACTTGCGAAATTGTCTGCTCACTAATAGTTTAGGAAAACTTTAGGCCATTTCGCGTAGTTTCCAAGAAAACCGCAGAAAACTAATTCTGAGTTTCATGAGTTTTTAATTTTATAGGGAATAGGGAAGGTATTTCAAAAAAAAAGTTGAAATAAAGGTAAAAAAGTAATTAAAATCTACACCCTTCAGAAAGACTAGAGTATACAGTTTTAAACAGTCTGAAAAAAGAATATCACAACTCTGCCCTTTGAAATTATGCTCACTATTGAAATGAAAGATACCTATTAAAAATTGCACACAACTAACTGCAGTTGCTACTCGGTAATTGCTTTACACGATGAAATAAATAATCTACGTAGGGCGTTGCATGACATTTTTTAAAAACTTCAGAAGCACATTTTAAATATGAAATGTCTAGCGAACATTAGTCCGGCAACGCTTTACGGAGTTACAGCCTCCCGAAGATGAAACTTATATGTATACTAAAATTAATAAATGCGTATGTGTGCAATATCTGTTACGAACATTTTGTTCTAAATACAACGCAACTGTCTGCTGGTTATTGTGTACAATATAATAAGCAGAAGCAAAAGTTTCAGGAACGAAATTACAAACTGGATATGTAGCTGTTATGTTTTCTAAAAATTTGTAAATTCCTTCATAATTCTAGCAGGTAAGAATTACGTGCGTAGCAATATTCATGTTTGTTTTACTTGAGTTTAAGTGATATAATAAGGTTTAATAAGTTAGTAAAATTAAGTTTCTGGAGGTTTGCTGTTTATATATAACGTTGTGCCTTTCAAGAAACTTTTTTCTACTTTCTCTAGTTTCTACTATTTAGATTTAAACTAATTATTTTGTCGTTTTGTATGTGTACAGAGCTGTATAAATGCAATTTGAATTTTACATATTTGCACAGATTTGGCAACTACATACAGGGTGTCCAAGATAAGAAATTAATGCATAGAGAATGGGGATCTCGTAAACGGTAAGAGATAGAGATTCGGTTAAATGAGAAGAATTATGCAGTATCTCAAGTACTACTATGATCTATATTCAAATCTTACAATTTCTACTTAATTTTCAGTACAGGATGAAAAAAATTACATTATTAGTTTTCGTTTTTACTTTGTGTACAATTTGATTAATTTGATTATCAATAAAGACCGGACTTTTAGCAAAAGAGCAAACAATTTTGTTAAAATTCGATAAGTAAACAAAAACCATCGGCGTACTCAAATCCATTGTTATACGTGACAAGAGAAGTAATTTTTCGGATGAAAATTTAGAAAAAGTTGTTGTAATGTACTGCAATTCTTAAATTTTTTATTCAACGGTAGTTTTCTGTCCTTTACGAATGTTGATAGTCCAAACTTTTCTTTCATAGAACTTTTTTGTTATATTACTGAATTTGCACGTTCTATTTTTATCAATTCGTGGTTTCTATTTTACATTTCAATGTAAAAAAAAATGTTTTTGCAGTTTCATAAAATTGTTTTGTAAAGTACTTTTAATACTTATGACCATTTATATTCTACGCTCATGTTTTATTTTATTTTACTATTACACAAGCATCAATTTCAGCTGACCACATAAATAATAACTATCTGCACAAACTAAATTAAGGTCAAACATGTATGTGTTACTATTATAAGCTCATAGTTAATTTGTTTACAATTTTACATATGCGCCAACTATATATTTAAATGAGTTATGCTAGAAATTATTAATAATTGACTGCCTCATTATTTAAATACTGACTAAATACTGGACTAACAATCCGGACACTAGTTATGTGAGGGTATGCAAGTTTTATACTATTGGAAAGCGAGGGAAATTCTCTATTGAATAGGGGCCAAAAATCGCTAAAACTTTATTTAAAAAGAGACGATTGCGTCACAGCGCTTACAGCATTGGTAACAATGTTTTCAAGTATGCGAAGAGGTAGCTCCAGCGTTACTAAGAAACTTTCATTAACAGTTTTTTCCTCTATCTTGATTCGTTTCAGAATTAAAAGGAGCGTAATAAGTGTTGGACCACTTGTATTGTAAGACCTGTAAATATTTACTACTTTTACTATTTTTTATGTCCGCGAACAACACGAATTCATAAGGTCTTGTACACGTTTTCGCATTCTGCTGTAACGTAACAGCGTAAAGTAACACGACTGTATTATTCGCAACGCCACGCGTCTAATTCATATTTTTGTCCGTTTCTTCACGAACATCAAATAATTTTACATTGCACTGTGTGCTCTAGTGTGAACGCCCGAACGGTACCAAATTTTTATACCAAAACAAGTTAATGAACAAGCGAGCACCACGTTCTTTCGAGTGCTCGCAGTATTGACACACATGTCTCCCGAGCCTCGTTATGTATCGTGTAATTTGATAAAGCAAATTTTTTTCGTGTGCATTTAAATCTCAAGAATAAGTAGCAGAAGTGAGTGGAAAACTCCACAACGACGACGGGTAGCTGTTATGGATAGATTAGCTCCTGCAATAATCCAAATAAAAGCAAAACGCGAATTTTTTTGCGGCATTCGGTTACTTATAGTCTATTCCAACGTCAAAAATTCCATATACATACACAGAACTTATAAAGAATGCGTAAAACCCTCATTAATTATATCTCCTAAAAAAATGCAAGCGACAGTATACAGAAATCTTGTTTTGAATTATGGAACAATGGAAATTTTCAGGGTTGTTACAGAATTTTGGACCTTTATATTACGCTTAAAATATTTCGACCCTACACTTCAGTTTCCGTTTCTTGTCAGCTTTTGTTTCAGTTGCCTGATACTTTTAATGCGTCATTTTAAATGATTAATGTTCCTTTTTTGGTTCTAATAATTTTACATCTTGTATCAAACTTTTCAACCTCAGATTTTCAATTGCGTTGCAAATTGTTTTTGAACATTTAGACATTTATATTTCTGCATTTCATGTGTTTGTACTATTATCGTTCAATTTATTATAAACAATTCTCCCAACCTACAAAATTATTTTTAAAATTTTGGATATTGGAATTTTCAGCAGTGTTCAAGCAATCTGCAAACATTGATGTTGTATTTAATACAATTTTATGAGCATTACCACGGACAAATCAACACACTGTAAATACCAAAAGACGCATTCTAAGATGAACTGATTAACACAGAAAGAGAACCAAATTTTGTTGTTACTTGTTTGTTACTTGCTATTAGTTAGTTATTGTTTGTTATTATTATATTAAATTTTAGACAATTATAAACTTATTATTATTTCTAGAATCTCTAAATTTACTCCCTTTCTTCTTATCTATTTCGGTTTAACTTTGCTGAATGGTTAAGAACTGCTCGTCAGGGATGCTCTGAAAGGGCAGCTTTTTGTTGCAGTACAGTTTCAAGTCCTTACATAGTTTAGCGTCGCGTCGTGTTCATTACAGTTATAACTTGGTTGTACGAAAAAGTTTAAATGGAAACCCAATTTGTTTACAGTACTTCTAGATAACGAGCTGGGATGTAGTGGTTTTAAGCAAGACTCTAGACTAAAGTTACATTCAACGGTATTTCACAGAACGGGAATATTAAAATAGTCTGTTCTTAAGAACGACAATCCTAGAGGTTTTCTTAATTAAATTTAATTACACAAGTTCTAAAATCTATAGTGCCTACCAAGTTTACTAAGCATTTTATGCAGATTGCTTCAGACATGACTTATAATAAATTTTGTAGATACATGTTACAAAACACACTACCCGCCATAATTAAAGAATCAAGTATACATTGCTCTGTATAAAGCTGTTACTGCATTTTTACGTAATGTTTATAGTTTGTTGTAGTTATTTTTGTGGTGGTTTTTAGTTGGAAAAAAGGTATAATGATACTAAAATCCAAATTATACCAACAACCAACAACATTGGACAAACAAGTCGCCACAATAAACTGGTTTTATGGTGTAAAAGCAAACTGTATTCATAACAGAAGTAGTCAGTAGAATAGAACTCGTTACCAACTACTACGAAATGTAAGCGTTCTTCCAGTCATTGCATAAACTGAACTTGGTACAAAGCATAATTTTAATACAAATAATTTATTTACTGATTATATAATTAGCAATTATAGTTAAGCAAAATAGGTAAATTTACCTTGGGAACAGCAAATAATGTTAAATCTTTGTTTTCGCCTTTTGATAAGCCGCGCAAACAACAGTATTTTGGCATTTTTGCCTAGAATATTACTGTGGTAATAAATAAAAAAAAACACTTCTTACTTTTCAAATTCATTTTAAAATAAAATTGACATTTACAGTTGCGCCATCTGTTGATAAAATTTATAAGGAGCCCTGAGATTGTCAAAGTTTGGAGATGAAAACAATTGAATAGAGTGCAAACACCAGTCTTCATTACATCACTGGTATGATGATAAACATCATATAATTATTGTGGGCACGTTTTCAAATGATAACTGCGATAGAAGAAAATATACAAAAGTATTTATACTTGATCCCTTAATTTTGGCGGATAGTGTATATGTCAAGCCGAAAAACATGGATTTATGAAAGGTCGATTAGGGGAATATAATTTAACATCTTTCGTACATTATAATAGGAAGTAATAGATGGTCGAGCACAAGCTGACATGGTATACACAAACAATGCAAAAGCAATCGTCAAAGTAAAACATGATTTATTACTAAAAGAAAATCGGATTCTATAAATTGTTATATAAAGTTAACTACTTTATTAACATCCTATGTGCCAAATATAATGCAGTTTGTTAAATTGAATCCAACAAATTCGCATAAATACTCCACTCCCCACTCCCACAGGGTAGCAACTTGGTGCCGCTACTATTTATCATTTTTGTAATTAATTTACCTAATAAAATATAACAGTCTTATGCCCTCCTCTTCGCACATGATTTGAAAAACTTTTAGGGAAGTCAGATCAGAACATGATTTCTACGAGTATTGCAAAACGATATTCATGCAGTCTCAACATGGAGTTTGGGTAACAATCTACTATACAGAGAAGTCCAACACTTATTACGCCCTTATGTGATTCTGAAACGGATGAAGATAAAGAAAAACAAGTTATTAAAAGGTTTTTGGTAACGTTTGAGCTACCTTTTTGCATATTTTGAAAACGTTTTAACCAATGCTGTAAGGGTTGCGACGCAATTGTCATTTTTTTAAATAACGACCTACCAATTCAATGATATAAAATTTCTATCTCTTTATATCATAAAATTATCGAGAAAAACGCGAAAAACTTCGTAATAGCCGGCCCTGAATTTAGACAACAGCCTACCATAATCCTAGCAGTGTGATTTGAAATTCATTTGTCGTCTCTTAACAATCAATTTTAAAAAATAAAATGCTAATGCTGTCAACAATGTCTATTAATACAAGTTTATTATACACGGTCCATCAAAAGTATGAAATAATGGTTCTGGTGGCGTAAATATTGGTTTTACGAAATAATACTTTATGTAAAAGTTTCTTATTACGTTTTTATCTCATTTTCTTCTCCTAAAACATTTTTTTAATAACTTTCTAAGCGCTGTGACACATTAGTAATTTTTTTAATAGCTCCCTGCCTATTTCTTGCATTTATTTGATAAAGATTTTTTTTCTCTTTTCTATGATATAAAACTTTAATACACTTAAATAACTAAATTTTCGAGAAAAACGCGAATAACTTCCTCTTATTAGAAGGCCCTAAATTCTACCAACAGCCTAGCACAGTTGCAGTTTGTTCATTCAACTGTTTTTGATTGTTAAGAGATAACAAATGAATTTCAAAGCACACTGCTACGATTGTGGTAGGTTGTTGTTTGAATTCAGGGCCTGCTATTATAAAGAAGTTTTTTCGTTTTTCTAGAAAATGTTGTAAGGGTATACAAGTTTTGAAAAAACGAAGAAGAATAGAGCTGAAAAAGAAGAGAATATCAAGTAAAAAAATTATAATAAAAGGAATTCGAGTTCGAGAAGACAACAAAAAGAGGGGGTGGATAAATTTCTAAACCAGAAACTACAGGTAAAAGCGAAAATAGGAAAAACGTACGTAGAAAATAAGGAAAAACAACCAAAACGGTAATAGCGGAAGTGGAATTCGGACAAAGAAAACAAAAAACTGAAGAAAAAGAAGGCGTAAAACATTAATTTAAAAAAAAACAGAAGGAATTTATAATGACTGCCCAAGATACAACAATAAAATAAATCTAGAAAGCTATAATGCGAAGACAGGGAAGGAATAATTGTACATGCCAACCATAGGAAACATGAGGAAACTAATGAAAACGGGACCAGACTAATAGGTTTTGCAATGGAAAAAATTATGGTGGTAAAAGTACACAATTCTTACAAAAAGATATACAGAGGGTCGACATCACCAAGGGGTAAGACGACAAATCAGAGATACAACGTACTAATTGGAGAACAACAGGCCAGATGTATCACAAATATGAGAAGCTACAGGGGAGCGGATGCAGATTCCGACCATTACCTAGTGCGAATAGTATTATGACAAGAAATAGGCGCAGGAAAACAATAAAAGAGAAAATAGAAATTAAATATGAAGTAAGCGACTTACAAAGAGGATATTCAAGACCATAAAAGACAAGAAGTGAAAAATAAACTAAACAACATTAATAGTACTAATACCATGGAAGAAAACTGGAAACGAATAGAAAATTCAGCACAAGAAGCAGCGAAAGAAACAAAGAAAAGAGCTAGTACGACGAAGAGTGTGTACTATCATTTAAATCGTACTCAACAAATGCTGTTTCTAATACAATTGCAATAATGCTCTGTGCGCAATGCTTTTATTATATTAATTGTCCGCTATTGCAAGGAACTATATAAAATATGCTGTGCGGGATTCTCATGTCAGCGCCATAAATGAACCGAACGGAAGATATGGCCCGCCAAAATGGAAGTAAGCCGTAAATAACCAAATTGTAGCAACAGTAGTGACTGCACAATACACATTTGCGAAAACAATAATAGGGCCCCGTCATCGTGTTATGTTGATAAATTTTTTTAGGTGCAAAAGTTCGTTGTCGTGTTATTGCGGAGTAGTTGGGAATTTAATATACAGATAGATATATAGCTAGATATATGTTATTCTAGTAAATGTCGTTGAAACTATATTCAACTATAATGTTAAATGTATATAATTTATATATTTATTTTATTTATATTCAACCCCTCGGAAACGTAATTTACATTTTTATTACTGATTGTATTCTGAGGCACGTTTTTATTTCTACTAAAAATAGAAATATTTTGTTAACTGTGTAAGAAACAGTTGAGATTTTTAGATATACAAGCACTTACATTATGTTTTAAACATATTTAAGTTCAACGAAAATAATCCCATGGGCGTATTATAACGGTGTGGACTATGAGTCAAGCCCAAATGTCGTCCAAATTGAGATAACTTTTCTAGAAATGTCACAAAACAGATGTAGCTGTTATACTTGCTGAGATAAGAATTTTTTCCCCATTTTTAGTCAAAGGCATAAAAACGCAAAAGCATTTGTTTTCTTTAGAATAAAATTTCTTTTCTTACAGCCTTTGTGCATTGTATTCATAGCATGTCAAATACACACAACCGATGAACAACTAAGATTCGCAAAAATCAGAACCTAATTTGTTCGTTTTAGTTACCAAAGTTTATTTTGAAAAGCTTATTTTAGTAAATATAGCTTTGGCTAGATTTGAGTTTCTGATGATTTACAACGCAAAATTAAATTAATTAGATTGGAGAAATGAAAAACAAAACGATTTAGTTTGTTTTGTTCTTGGAAAAGATAAAACGAAAATATTTTTCAGTGTGAAATGGGAGCAAAAATATCGAAAACCGATTATTGTGTTTATGTGACAAATTAACCGGTGCAACGTAGCAGTCGATCAATCTTGGTTATATAAGATATTTAAAATCTAGTGCAATGAGTACATGCTACACTACACCACTTCCAAGACATAACATGATAAATAACGCAGTTGAGATTTTATAACAGCTAGACAGTTTACAAATTATATCGCCACAAACTGCTTGAAAGAAAAATTCGTGGGTCTTTTCTTAATAAAAATGTTGTACAAAATTGTAAACGACGTTTTTTAGATCTAACTAAAATCATCAAAGTATTCAAAAGGAGTTGGCTTTCTGCCATCTGCTTTCTAAAGTTGACATTAAAAACAGTTTTGTTTTTTTCTATTCGCTTCTTATTTAACGATTTTTGTAATAAAAAACAAGAAAAATTAAATATTTAGGTTTGTTTGCTTTGATTTCGTGAAAGTGAAATTTTCTGCTTCTAACTACACTTGTATTCTGTAGGCGTTCTGAGCCGAACCAGTTGACGAGTGATGTCATAGTGTCACGGACTGCTAAATACATATGAGGAGTAACCTGATCTTCAAAGACCAGAACAGCAAAAAATTTCGTTAAAATTCAATAAGTTAACAAAACGAATGGGCGTACCTACTTAAATCCATTCTGTTATACGTGAAACATGTTGCACGATTGTGTTATTTGAGATACATCGTTTCGTTCAGTGTTGCTTAATTGTTGAGCGAAGCTAAGCTAAGGTTCTGCACTAAAAAATATGTTTGCAAAGATTCATAAAATTATTACGTGTATTACTTTTAAAACCCCTCACCATGCATATTCTACGCTTATTAACTGCGTTATAAAATAACTCGAGATGATAAACCAGCTGGCCAGATGGATAATACATATCTAAACAAGCTCCGCAGGTCAAACATGTGGGTGTGTTGTTATTTTAAGCCCGTAAATTATTCGTTTAAGATTGCATATATGCGCCAACTATATATTTAAAGGAATTATGCCAGAATTTATCAATAATTAATTGTCCTATAATTTAAATACTAGACTAGATTTCCGGACACTGCTGATCTTTTAGTAACTGTTGCTATTACAACGTCATTATGTAAAATACTTTTGTAAATATAAAAAAAAATCGTGAAGTACGGAAAAGCCCATATCTCTGCTCGGCTTGTTATAAATATACGGTAAATTATAAATTAATAGTTAAATTACTTTTAACGCACCTCGTGTAAAATTTGAATGATATTTTTGGGAGCTTTAATTAATAAACATAAACGAGAGTACACTCATTAATTTGTGTTACATGCATTCCTCTTTTATTATATTTCAGGGAGATTAATGAGTGTTTGTATTGTACTGCAGGATATCAGTTTCTACACATTGAATTCTGTTTAGTCAACGCCGCACCGCCGCGCCGTATACAGTATGCCTGTCAATTTCCTTTTGCTCCTATTTTTCCTTCAGCTGAAACGAACTTCCCAGCACAGAAGCTTATAAAATTAACGTACGTTTAAACACAGAAACATTGAAATGTATTAAGCCTACCCTAGCAAAAATGAATAAAGATTTCTATCAGAATGGAGTTTGCAAAGTTAAAATAACAGTTATATTGTAGCATTACGTAAATTCATTAATGCAGCCAGCACCTTACACATAAAGTGGATAAAGAGATAAGTTCTTCATGTTAATTCGCATTTCTGTTGCCATTAACTTGAACTTTATTGGATAATTAAACCGCGAATGAGTGCTTTGCCTTCGCAATATATCTGCATTTTATGTTCATCTACAGATTGACTAACCTACATTTGCCTTATTAGCAGTTTCTGCGTGCAATATTATAGGTAGATATAGCCATAGTAAAGAATTCATGTTGTCATGACCGTAGATGTTATGAATTCTTCTGAGTTCTATTTATTATATCTCTCAAAAATATGCCCCTTCATACTCGTATAAAATCAGAATACTGCTAACATAATATACTGCTTTAATCAACTAGCTGCTTACAAGAAATAAAGACCGAAAAATGGATTTTACAAAACGATAAAGTTAATTATAAAAAATTACTGCAAATGTTATTAAGTGATAGCGTTGTTTTTTCGTTCATTATAAATTTAAAATGATTTTTCATTACATACAACGAAATGAGTAACAAAATTCTGGCTTTTATTTTTAATACACTTTGTAGGATGATAAAAACCAAATTTTTTGTTTAATAGGACGATGCAATTTAAACATAATAGTAAAAAAACAGACGAATAATCATATCCATACATATATAAAAGCACAAAGGGTTTTTTTCTCCCCTTCCTCCAGCGGCTACCGCTTCACCAATTTGGACCATATTTTTTTTAAATGAAAGGTCTTTATCCACAGATGGAACATGAAACATTTTTATATTTTTATTCTACGTCGATTTTTTAATAATTATTATTTTAATTTATAATATATATGACGGTCGGCTAGACGCGCGTCACTTGGGGCGCTACCTACAATAACGTCGTGTGTCATTAATGGAACTAATGCATCACGTGACATTTCGCAGGTTCTGTCAACGCTGTCTGTCAGTGCATTGTGTGCTGGGGTAACACTAGTTTATTTATAATAGTTCTAACTTTAGTTCGTCGAAGTGCATATTTATTGAGTATAAATACAATACTTTTTATTTCAACAATATTTATTTATTTTCACTTTATAAGTGAAAAAGTTTTATTTATACTCAATGGATAATTATATGCACTTTAATTAATATTCCACTCACCGAAATATTTCAACGTATCGACCGATGTAGCCAGGTGGTATTCTGTAAAAATAAGCAAAGCACTTCGCCTGGACTTTCCTATACTTTATACAGTGTTGGGCAAAAGTACGGAACAATGCGAATATCTATAATACAGCAACCCTGATTTTAACAAAATTTCCTACATGAAGGTTCTGATACAATGAAAACATCGGCGGTTTAAAAGGACCTCCAGTTTAGCCGGAAATGATATCAATTTTGTTATTTTAAATAGAACAACCAAATTTTTTTCGATATACCGATAGAACTCCTTTTTGTGAGTTCAGGGATATAAGGTTTTATGCCTTTATTTTCAATAATTCTAGAGATATTGAACAATAATGTTCCGTAATTGCTATCTAGCAGCTCATGAAAACAAAAGAATGTGAGAAGCTTAAACAGTTTTGTAATGTTGTCAAATATGCTTGGTTCGTGTTGTGTTGTTTTGATGTTCAATAGATTGAGCAGTGTGGTTGCAGTAATTAATTAATTAACCAAATTAATTAAAACTGCCGTATTTAACATCAGAAATGGTTCAATTAACAGAAAGAGAACGAATTCAAATTTTAATTATGTTTGTTTTGGGTGAGCGTCGTAGAACTGAGCAAGAAGTTTGTACTTTATTTAACGATCTGCAATCTTTCTGTTAATTGAACCATTTCTGATGTTAAATTCAGCGGTTTTAATTAATTTGGTTAATTATTTAATTACTGCTACCAAACTGCCCAATCTATCGAACATCAAAACAACACAACACGAACCAAGCATATTTGACAACATTACATAACTGTTTAACCTTCTCACATTCTTTTGTTTTAATGAGCTGCTAGATAACGATTATGAAACATTATTGTTCAGTATCTCTAAAATTATTAAAAAGAAAGGCATGAAACCTTATATCACTGAACTCGCACGCAAAAAAGAGTTCTATCGATATATCGAAAAAAGTACAGGGTATTCTATTTAAAATAAAAAAGTTGACATCATTTCCGGCTTAACCGGAAGTTCTTTTAAACCACCGATACTTTTATTGTATCCGCCGTATATCAAAACCTTCATGTAGAAAGTTTTGTCAAATCGCTGTTGTCGTATTAGAGATATTTGCATTGTTCCGTACTTTTGCCCAACCCTGTATATTGTTACTCGTAGTTTTTGAAAAAATACTTTTATTTACTGTTATACGGCCCAACGACTGTTTAAACCACACTCGCTGGTTATGCGAACAAGCTGGTAGCTCATTTCTAGCCCTATTAGCCTACAAAATTTACAAAAATAGTGTTGCCAGTTTTCGAGTAATAAATTTTTGAAAATTTTGAAAATATTTGTCGGTTCATAGGTTTTTATCTTTTTGAATGTTTTTGGACACAATAACGTGTTTTGCTATAAAGCTATTACGATTCAAAATTTAATTTCGTTCTGTGAACTCGTTTTTGAATGATAAGGCGCTAAAACGAAAATTTAAAAAAAATCGTAGCAGGAGGCATTTTATAGCTAGAAAGTACGAAAAATGGTTAGATCCCTCCGATGCCGGTTTTAGATTTAAAAAAACTTAATTTCTGAAAAAATGCGACCAAAATAACATGTACAACTGCCGCATCTGATTTTGGATTTTTTAAAACCATCATTTTTTAGTGAATTTTTGATATACCTCCCATTCCGAGGTTCATCAAAATCGTACATCTGTTTAGGTGTTATGAACCACACACATCAGTGGCGTGACCGAGGTTTCGTGGGTTCCACAGAACCAATGTCCGTGAATCCTAGGGCCCGTCCTGTTTCAGCTTTTTTTCTCTAAAAATTAGCACATCAATTTTTGAAAATACAATAACTGGGGGTAATTTAAAAACGTTTAAAAGTATTCAAAATTTTTGAAAATTTTTCAATTTTGCAAATTGCAGCAAATTGACAAAAAAAATTGTGAATGTTTTTATAGACTTTTCATAAAAGTTTTTAAAATCGTCTATAATTTTTGTTTGTTTGTTTAATATTTCACCTCTTATACCCGAAAGTGTCGAGGTCTTTCACTTCGGGTAGGCTCTTCGCTTGTATAATAGTAGACCGCTACGCTCCTGAAGCTTATGCCACCCTTCATGCACATTCATTCAATGTCATTCACACACATGTGTTTAATTGTATGTTTTTATGTTGTTTATGGCTTTGTTACTTGTCCTGGTCAGTCAGTAATCAAGGCAAGCGCCGTTAATTGTAACCCAACGTCGAATGGTTACTGAGCTCGATACCGATCCACAGAATTGCAGAATTCTGCTTCTTCCAGGATTCGAACCGAGAACTCACGCATTGTGAGCCTGATCCTCTACAACTGGACCACCCGGACTCTTCTATAATTTTTTTAATTTTAAAATATTTCCAAAAATTCTTAAATTTTCATTAATTTGTACTAATATTCAAAACCCGAAATATACTACATTTTTCAAAAATTTCCAAGTCTCTTAAAATCTTTAAAATATTAAGTTCTTTTAAAATATTCAAACCTTTAAAAAAATTTAAAGTGTTTAAAAAGTTTTCAAAATTTTCACTATTTAGTTATTGATTATTTTGTATTCTAGTCCTCATTTATCTAGATTTCAGCAAGCTGCAAAGAAGCACATTCAAATTGTGTATTGTATTATTACGTAAAAGAAAATAAAATAAATGTTATTTTCGAAGCTATTTATGAATAATTATAAATGCTCTCGGCATTACCACCACGGTTTTAAAAAATTTACAGTTTGTTTCTAAACACATATTGTTGCACTAATAGTACGGAAGTTTAAACTTTTACTTGTTTTACAGTGTTGCGTTGCTTTCGAAGGTAATATTAGGGTAGTAAATTACTGCTGATAGCTTTGAACATGTAACATACCCGTGCTTGACGGTATAAAACTTACAAGTATTTTTATTTAAATGCAGTATGTTTGTAGCAATAAAAGATAAGTACTTGTTATTCAAAGCATAACTTTAAATTTTTCGTCGCATTCTCATAAAAGATCCCCGGTTGATTTGATCGAAGGATTTTTTTAATTACTTCTAGGAGCAACGTTACGTGGTCGCCAAAAATTTCAATTTTTAACTAATAAAATAAATTCATTCATTCATAACCGAATAATATTGGTCCGCAGTGACTTAGGGAGTTTAGATTTAGATGTTGAAGTCAGTTCAGGATTGGTACTCGTGGTAACTAAAAATTCCCTGTAAGTGTCACTGTCAACACTCAAAGTGAGGTTATGTATGTAAGCAATCAAGCCTTGATAAGTTAACAAACAAACGGTTTGGGAATTTTTGGATAAAAGGCTTACCAACAGTGTAAGTTGGGTTGCCTATATTTTGTGGGTACCAGTAATTAATGAAGGCTCTGTACAAGGAGTACAATATAGTAAAGTAATTCAGTTAAAAGAAACATTCTACAATATTTTGTGAAAAGTTGATATCTTATTCGTTTCCCGTTAAATGCAACTGTCTAGAAGTTGTTTGACTATCTTTACGTAACTTACAACACCACTAATAACCACTTACTAAAATAAATTAACAAAGAAAAACCCAACTTTCTTTTGCTAAAACTTTGGTGTCGCAATAAAATCTAGCTACCTTAACGACCGTATCTTGCTGCCTAGAAAACTTTCCCCTAGCTTAACTTGCGTTTTACGCCAACTTCTTTGCGAGAAAAAATAGCAGCGTTCCATAAATATTTTATCCGATTTTTCTTTATTTATTAACCCATAGCTGTTTATAAATCAGATCAAATTGGCCTAGATACAGTTTCAGTTGAGGTCAAAAATATTGTTACCAGCTGCGGTAAATTCTAGTTACCTTAATAAATTGCAGAGCTCGTGTAACGACAACGGCTCTTATTACGAATTCTACCCCTGCAGCACGCAATATTTGTCAAACGCTGCGGCATCGAATTAGCACGACCTTTAATCTATTTCGTGCAGAGCTAAATTAACTGCTTCATTGGACTGTGGAAGATTAAAGAAAAATAATGGCGTTGAGTATATTATCAAGTTGATAACTAACAGCTGGAGGAAGAATGGTACACATTTTCCAACTCTTTATGTATTCCTGGCCTGACATACCCAACATCAAATTATTGAGACGCGAGTAAGTAGGTCATGATTGCAGGAATAATAAAGTGTAGGGGGAAAATTCCATTCCTTTGTGCCTCGGTGCAGAATGCGGAAAATATTTATGCACCGTGAGTGTTTCAGGATAAATTTATGAACCTTGTTACTGCTTTTCATAGATATAAAATGAGTTTATTATTTATTTCTGAACTCGTGAAGGGGAAGAACGTATTAGCGAGTAAAAAGTTTCTTTAAATTGCGTTGATGGAATTGATTGTTGCTGAAAAACTTATAATTCCCTTTTGCCCAACTTTCAAGTTACAATTAAGCTGCTTACGTGTACATCTTTGTATTTTCAGTTGCAAATATGATTGTGCTTCAAGCATGAACCTCTGAGTCGAAACAAAATTCTTTATGGTTTTAGATTATTAAATGAGCCGGTTAAAATAATTTAAAATTGACATATTTTGCTACTCTTGATTAAATTAGCGTCATCAATTAAAACGGAGAATCTGAGAAGTTATATTTTACTAATGCAAACAGGTTCCGGTAGATTAAGGGAATTAAGTTGTTAAACTTTAGTTTTAGTTTTAATAAGTTTTGCAGCTACAAAATTACAGATTAAGTAAATTTGGCTTCAGGTTTCCGCCTCCAAAGTAAATATTTTATAAGTTTTCCGTATTTGAAACAGTTAAATTTGTTTCGAAAGCTATATCAGTTTGGATATCTAGAATCATTTATTAAACTTTGGTATTAAGAAAGATTTTAAACTCGAATGAGATTTGGGAAATGGAATCCCGTTCTAAATTTAAATACATAAAATAAACGTAACAATGTAAATAATAATGCCGAACAAGCAAATAAAGTTGTCTCGGCTAACCAACCTAAGCAAATTATTGTGTAAAACCGATTATGTACAATACAGTTGCAAGGAACTGAAGCCAATAATTCTAAACCGCTAAAGCCCATCTATATTAAATCCCTAAATGTCTCATCATAACAACACGACGAGATCTTGCATCTCGACAAAATTTATCACCATAATAAGACGGCCGCCTCTTGCAACTCCACTCAGTGTGTTAATTGTTTCCGGAAATTATTTATAAAAACTGTCACCGTTGTTGCTATAGTTTAGTTATTTATGATTTACTAACGATAAACTCTAAGTTGTAATAAAATTTGTCTTCAGACAAAACAGAAATGATTCGTAGCTGTTTAGACTGGACGTTTCAAATAATAATGAAGGTCGACGGCGGAACAAATAAACTGCAATATATCCTCAATTTATTCTAATGAAATAAAAAAAACTCTGAATTTTTAAATTGATACGTTTTTATTCACTTATTAAACGTAAGAAATAATATTGCCCTTTCCAAAACAATTCCATGCGTTTTACAATAAATACGGCATTCAGGTTTACGGTGCTGCTATGAGATAAAATGAATGATTTTGTTTATCGTATACTAGCTGTACTCGCGGCTTTTGCTGCGCATTTAATGAGACCAATTTAATAACTTATGCCCTTATTACGGTTGCCAGTAGGGTATTGATGTTGTCGCGAAGAAAAATGAGCGAAGCACATCGCCTTGAGTTTCCTACACTTTAGAAATAGTTACGTATCATGTTTTGGAGAGTATTTAAGTGTTAAATGGAAACCATAAACGTAAGAACAAATTCGTCCTCCAAACAATTAGGGAAAATTAATCCCAGTAGATATTACTGCACCTAAAAATTAAGTTGTGACTCGTATTCTACTATCACGCATGAGCAATTTATCGCAAAACAGTAATTCTTTTTTATATAAATGCTAGTAGAAATAAAGTTAAAGGCGAATTACAACAGTAAAGCCCTCTATAGTGCAGCGAGGAAACGTTGCAAAGCAAAGCAATGAACGCATATAACCGGCCAGTTTAGATCGAAACCATAAATAGGTGACACGACCGTACCGCCCTCTGGGCACAATTCTTAAAACACCTGATGAGTTTCAATTAAAACGAAACATGCATGTAGTGATCCATTCTAGCTATAATTGAAACCAAATCTCTCTTTCTTGCTTTCTTAATTTTATTTACTACACGGGCTACCGTGTTTTAAGAATTGTGCCCAGAGAGCGGTACGGTCGTGTCACCTATTTATGGTTCCGATCTAAACTGGCCGGTTATATGCGTTCATTGCTTTGCTTTGCAACGTTTCCTCGCTGCACTATAGAGGGCTTTATTGTTGTAATTCGCCTTTAACAATATTGTAATATTTTTTCGCTTTGCAGTTTTAGTATTTTCAAAAATTCTTGTAGCTTGTCACACTGTGTACCCCTAGGGATTTTTCAATATCAAATTTCATGCTGATCTGATAACTTGTTTTTGCGTAAATAAGCCTTAAAACCAAAATTATAAAAAATTTATAGAAGGCGTCACAGAGAATGTAGCGGGCTGGGACACGAACCAAATTGTAGCTAATTTTCATCTCTATAAGCTTACAGAATTTAAAAAAAAACAGTTGTGTGGCCAGTTTTTAAGTAATCGTTTCATAGCTTTTAATTTATCGAAAAATTTGTGCACAGTAACATAGCATCTCCATAAAACTATTACGATAAAACATGAACCCAATCTGTCAACCTGTTTTTGAGTAATAAGACACTAATGTCAAATTTTTTAAATAATCGCAGCGGACACCGATTTGAAGTTTAAAAGTTCGAATTAAAGTCATCTATCCGATTCGTGTTCTGAAATAAATGCTACCAAAACAATAAGTCTGAAACGTTAACGTTAAAATACTTTTAAATATATGATAAGTAACAAAGTATTGAAAAGCCCAGAAGAAGTACTTAGCTCAGTTTTTGGTCATTTGAAAAAAATACACATTGCGCGCCGCTTGGGTTACATAATCTCAGCTGCAGCCGTATTCCTCTCGACTTAAAACAGTTAGAAGAGATCCGAATGTAATATATAGAAAGAATTACAGAAATCGCTATATAATGCATAAAACTAGGACTTCGATCCGCGACACTACCTACTCAATTAGCTTATTTATTATTACAAAAAAAACAGAAATAAAATCATCGTGGAGCATAGCACACTATGGATTTGCTAGTATATGCATTAAATGACTTCAATTCAAAAGCCTGCAACCGCCAGAGGGTAGGTAGCACATATGCCAACTGAATTTTCAGTGAAGGAAGCGTTGCTCTCTGGGGATTAAAAACTTTTAAAGCGCCGCCATTTGATATATGGGCTTTGCGACGCGCCCAACTCTTTACGTCCTATAGTTGCTGCGAAATAAAGATGCAGAAAAAGGAGAATCTCTTAATATTAGTTTATTTAATATTTAGGGGTCCATATAAAATCTCCATCCTTCTTTTTTAATCTCCAAAGCAAGAATGCTATAATAGGAAATAATAAATTACTAGCAGAACCCGTGGGCTACGCTCCACGCTTTTTTTGTAATGTCTTTAAAATAATAACAAATAAGTTGTTTTGAACTGTAAGGCATGTACTTAATGCGTGCACAGAGGCGTAACTGCGCCAATGCTTTGTAATAATAAAAACATGTATTCAATACAAGAAAACCATTAAAATTTTATTGAAATTAGTGAGTGCACTAAACCAATTTAACATTTAACGTTAGTATTATAACCTAAGGCTACATACATACTATCATCTTATATAGCCAAAAGTATCGCCAATATATTTTTGCTGTTTTGTTGTGCTGTTTGGTAGCAATAATGCACATTGATTAATTGGGCAAAGGGGGATATAACAAGCAAAAACTTCTCATGGGTGCGCCACTGAAAAAACTAACACACAGCATTTAGTGTAAAGGGCTCTTGCATAAGTAAATATATATTACACAATATACATTTAGTTTTAGATTATTGTACTCATGTTGAATATGTAACATTTGCTCGATACACTGACTGATAAAAAAACTATTTAATATTTTTTTTTGTATTGAATATTTAAGATTATTCTAATTACTTTTGCTTTTATTGTTGTAAAAAAAACTTATAACTTAGGCCCTAATGCAACTGCACTGGCTGCACTGGCGCAGTTACGCCACTATACACGCATTAAGTACGTGTGTTACAGCTCGAAACATCTTATTTTTATTATTTTTTTAAATATACTAGCAAAAAATGAAGCGTAGTCCACGATTATTTCAAATCTCCCAATATGTAATAAATCTTAATGCGTTTACATAAACGAAACCCTTGGGTCATAGTCGGTAATAGTACATAAATGTTAGTTAAAGATGAAATGTTTTTACATTTATAAATATCTATTTTTATTAACCATATACCAATCAAACAGAAATGTAATTTTCCAGTGCATCTTTTTTAAAAAGCGATGTCGTAAAATGCTCACACGTGCATTAAACACGTTAAGAAACGAGTCTAAGATATACAAAATGTCAGTCGGCTACAACTATAACCCATACTCCTGGCAATATTACTTCTTACCTGTAATAAACAAACGAAAATGTATTAATTTAAACATGCAGAACTTATTTAAATTTCATTACAAAACATTCAGGATTCACAACTGTTTATTTGTTCCGACGTCGACCTTCATAGTTACTTTAAATGTCTAATCTGAACACCACAAAGCATTTCTGTCTTGTCTGAAGGCATATTTTATTACAACTGAAAAGTTTATCGTTACTAAATCATAAATAACCAAATTATAGCAACAGCGGTGACCGCAATTGTAATTAATTGCCGTAAACTGAGTGGAGTTGCAAGAGTATTATGGTGATAAATTTTGTCGAGGAGCATGATGCTGTGCTGTTGTTACGGTGAGACAGTTAGGGATTTAATATGTACATTGTCCAGAAGCAAAGTAAGAAAAAAACTAACCGCACTATTTTGCTTCATCAGGTTTTTAATTTTAATTGTAATTTTTACAACTATTTTAGAAAATAGGAACAAAAAGATTCAAACGACTATAAAGAGTTTAACAGCGAGAGCTTTTGAATATTAGTTGGAATAAACTGAACCAAACGGGGTGGCCAAAACCTATGGAATAATTGTCCTACTAAGGTTAATGTTTATTCCATCCATAAATACTGCAAAACCAGTTGTTCATAAAACACAAATTATTTTGTGACGCTGATAATTTAATTTTTTTCTAATACTACATTTGACAAGTAAGCGCCATTTTGCTTAATGCAACCCTGTGTTGTATCCGAAGATATCCTAAATTTTTGCATTTCCGGTAACAAATTTACAACTTGGTTAAGCTTGTATTTTAATAATAATATTAACTAGCGGAACCCGTAGGTTACGTTCCACGATTTTGTTGTTAATTTAATTTTTATAGTAATAAATATGCTGTGTCGGAATTTAAGACATGTACTTAATGAGTCTAGCAGCATTGTGTATACTCAAACACGCAAGGAGCTCGCAATTATAAAATAAATACTGAACTTAATATGCGTAACTACTAACTAATCACTTTAATTTTAATTCTTTTAGGGTAACACTCCGACCCACTTGGAGTGATATCAAATAATCATTAAAGTAAATGTGCCCCCGTTTTTTTTTTTAAATTGGCACTGTTCGTTAGTGTTTCCAATTTTATTTTAATTTTCTCATTTGAAACTCTTCTAACTGTAGAATATGCTATGTGTAATTGTCTATTTAAGAATTCCGTTTAATAAATCGCTAATTTACTAAATGTCTGTCTTTGATCCCTAATAATGGTGATTGCGTTTTCTAGCTTCGGTTAGTCTTTTCTTAAATTGTTTTCTTTTAAGTGTAGATGAGGGTAATCAAATAAATGTAAGTAATAAATCATTTCCAAATATCTGCTTTTTTAATATTTTAGCTGCGATGAAATTTGTAAACCGTATTCAAAAAGTGGGTTTTCGACGCCACTGTTTTGCTTATCCTACCCAGCACAGCATATGGTATTCTTTCTGGTGAATACTGTAGCGGACCTCTATACACAGGAATATCGCCTTATATAATGGACGCGCAAAGATACGGCTTTTGATAGCGAGGGCTCTTCATTACTAAAAGCTGAGACAGAGTGTCCTGTGTCCTAAATAGTATATAGTGTTGTGATTTTGCAACCAAAGCGAAGCAAAAATACCGCATGATATACAGTGTGTTCCACGATTAGGCGCGGAAGAGGATTTTTTTTATTGTTCAAACATTTTTGATAATTTTTTAGGTATATCTGAAACTTATTTTGCTACTGCAGCAATTACGATTAAATTGAAGAAAAATCAGAAATGGCGATTATACAAAAAATGCTGCGAGAGTAACATACTTTTATTTCGCTAAATATCAAAAAAAAATTATTTTAAAAGGTTATTTAGAATGCACAAATATCAAATTTGCGCTTTCAATGCAAACATCGAATTCGTCTTTTTGTCAATTTTAAGTTAAATAATGTCAAAAATTCGAGGTTGGCATTACACGCTCAAATTTGATATTTGGTCAGAATTACCTGCCCAGAACAACTTTGCTTATAAAATGTTTAAATATTATATATAAAGTCATTTTTGCACAAACTTCGTTTCAATTCAGTTGAAAATTGTAAATTATAAATCGGCATTCAATTAAGAACATAGTTAATACTGCTTACCTAGCAACTTTCTGTTTTTGACAATAAGCTTTGTGGTTGTTTACAAGAAAATAAATTTTAATCGCCGACATCTCGAAAGCTAAGTGCTTTAGGTTCTCTGCGTATTATTTTTTTCGCATACTGTGGTCCAAGAATCACCCTGTATAATTTTTTGGTATACAATTACGAGAAACCCTGCAGTTGTGTCTAAAATACACAATAGAGGAAACTCATTTGAGGTGGAAAAAGTAATCTTTAGCTCCACATCAATGATTCTTCGATTGTTTAGGTGGTTTTAAACCACTGCCTGAAATTATTTTGAATTTTAGTATTTAAGTACATACAACATACCTAACGTTTATACTGAAATGTGCAAAACCGTTATAGATTTACGAGTTCACAATCCTATTATTTTATCTGGAATGAGTGCGGAAAATGCGACTTGAGCAAAACAAGATGTTTTATGGGACTATATTTTTAGGAGATACTACAATTTTTATGATTATTTTAGCCCTATTTATTACAGCCATTAATTTTGTTTACTTTGGTCAGGAAGTTAATATTGACGTTTAGTTGATGTAATAGAAATTTATAGAATCTTCAGCAATTCTGGTTCTTAATCCTGTAAAACTTTAAATAGGCTGTAAATGCTAAGCAAAAAATTTTATCGTAATGAAGGTACAATTTAATTTATGTTCTCCTATATTTTAGTCTTCATGTAAACCAGTTCCACGGTCCACTATTTACTACCCGAATAACTATACTTTCTTGCGTCAGCTGGTATAATTACTTTCGAACTGCCTTAACAAGGTACTTTATAAAGTAATAAGTAAATACAGAAAGAAATCAAATGCGCGGGCAAAATACGTACTTCATATGCACTTAAACAGCAAAAATGCAGAAAAAATGAACAAAACAGGTCGCTGGTACTTTTCCATGCTTTTCACGTTTTAAATATTCTCGCACTAAGAAGTGAATTAAATTTACATTTAATCATCTACGCCAGGTTCAACTCGCCCGCTCTAAACCCAAGGCGTTGGCACGGCACGGTTACTCACGTAAAGGCGCTAGCTAAATATTGCGCTCACAGCTTCGGACCAGAAATTCTTATAGCAATTTTATTTGAAAAGTTATCAAAAATATGCAAAGAATGAAAAGCATTTTTTAGAGCTAATTGATAGGCGCAGTTCAAATCACGCAACATCTGGAAAACACGTTGTTTATATTAAAAAACATCGCCTTTTTTCTAATTTTGAAAATGGGAAAATAATTTCTTATCCTAATAAACCATTTTAAATAGGCTATCAAACTGTTTAAAGTTTTTAACGATTAGCGTTAGTGTTTTTGAATTACCCTCGGACAGTCCACTTTTCGGGCTTCTTGACCCCAAAACGCGTATTTCCGTTAAAATCTGAAATTCGAAAATTTGCTTGAATTCATAACTTTCCATACTTCAGTAGAAATATAGGAAAGTAGAAACTACATTTATTTATTTGTAAAAAAATAGAATTTGATAAAATACGCTATAAATTAAACTAGATTGTATACAGTTGACGCAAATATGCTGCTTTAAAATAGATTATTTAGGTACTATTTGAATTTATGTTTATAAGTGCTAGCTTTACTTTATTAAAGTCTATGTTTATTGAGTATGAATAAAATACTTTTTACTTCAACAATATTTATTTATTTTATTAATCAACATGTCAGTGCTGGATTATAAATTCTAAAGGGCTGATAAGATTGGATATTTTAAACGAGATAACCAAAGTTATGTACCGCATTTTTTCAAAGGTTTACACGATTTAAATCATGTTTTAATGAGCTTGATGTCTTTTATTTTCTTCAACAATTTAAATTATTTTACAAGAAAACGCGCATTTTTAATCGAAGTTCTCGTTTTATCAAAGATTACCATCTTGCAATGTATTTTCAATTCAGCATAATGGTTTTTGTTAAACAAACTACGTTACAATAAAATTATTTAAATGCACCCCAATTTAAAGTACGTACAATATATCAGGTTTTTTTTAAATTTAATTTTTTTTATTAAATCTTCATTTTGTGTGATTATAGAAAACTATCATGAAAAGGGGGACATTAAAGAAAGGAAAAATTTAACTATTAAATATTGTAAGATTTTCATTTTTTATTGGTAATATAAAAAAAACAATAATTTTTAATTGAAATTTTTCCTAACTTTGTTTTAAACTTGTTTTTAAGTTTTGTGCAATTTTTGTTTGTTTCTGTTTTCGATTCTGCAACAAAGCCATGGAAACCGTCATGTTAAAACGTTGCGTGTTCTGTATCTTCTTAGTTTTAGCTCCTTTGTTACGCCAGAATACACATTCTGTTAGATGTAAACAAAAGAGATTAATTACTTTTGGCAACAGTAACTAAGAAACACGAGCTTGCTTAAATAATTTAGAAAATTATTTCAGATTTCACACGCATAAAATAGAAACGACACAACAAAATATTATCTTATATTAAAACTGGTAATTTTTAAATCGCAAATTATTAATGTAGAGAAAAAACTTTCATAAAAAAGCACAGTGTATTTTATAAGAATAAAATTTAAACTGTCATTTGCGACAGCCTTAATAACAAAATTATATTAACTTTTGACATGTTTGCATAATGTTTTCTAGAATAAGAAATACTTCAGAATTTTCAAATAAAATGTGAAATGTTTGTTAAAATTGGGAATATGCTCCAGACAATATTTTGATAATCGTGTTAGCACGATTATTTTCATAAACAACGTAAATCAGCACATCAAAGCAGTTTAATTCTCTGCAGGCTAAATTTCAATAAATCTCCTGCTTTATCACCTTCGTTAATTGTGTAGTCCAAAAACATTGATGATGATGAAATATAATTCCTAAAAACGGAAATAATAAACTCTTGCGCCTGTATTTTAAACCAAAGTAATACTAACCAAATACTTTTAGAGCAAAACGGCATCCTACATTCACACACACAATAACTAGGTACTGTTAACGGTTCACTTGTGGATTACGTCAGGACGTCATTTTAAACATACACGGTGTATCAAAAATAAGTACAAATATTAAAACCCAAAGTAGATTACAGTATATGTATATACAAACCAGAAAGCAAAGTTTGTTTGTTAATAATTAATGGAAATTAAACCCATAATTGTTTGAGTACTGCATGCTAATAAACGGAATGCGAGATTAAATACTGTTTATGTGCAGAAAGTATTTCCTATCACCTGCAAGGTAAGTTTTTATGCATTTGTCATAATGCATTTAAGTTACAATTTATGTAATAACCTTGTAGAGTTTAAATGCTTCATGTGTGAATTTCATCAGTTCTCAAACAAATTGGGCTATACTAGTGTCGCGGAGTCTAGTCAGTGGAGGTAAACAAATACTCCATCGTGATGAGCGCGTGATCATAGCGTGTTCGCTTGCATTCCCGCTGTTGGCAAAGATGCAGGAAAGGCACAGTCACACGCTGGCAGCTATAACAGTACGTTCTCGGCGTTTTAATGTTTTGAGTTTTTGAACAGCAATATTCTGTATAATGTTTAGCTCCACGGAGTCTGTTGATGTGCATATGCCAGAAGTATCACCCCCAAAAAGCGTGAGAAAAAGCGCCCCTTAAGTAAAGATGAAAAAAGTATGATACTTAATGTTTATAAAGTAGAATTACAGTCAAATCCAAATGCATTAATATCGGAAGTGGCCAAAAAAGTCGCTAATAGCACGGGAATATGCGAAAGGTAAGACGATATTAAACCAGGAAGTTGTAGAGATTCTATTTTCAATAACACTTTTTAAGGTCTGTATATCGTATTCTGCGTGAATACCGTGCAAATGGTATTTTATCATCACCTAAAAGAGAAAAGCCTCGACTTTGACAGAACTGCAATAAGAAGAAAGGTACATCAATTTTGGCTAAATGCTGGCCATACATATGTAGCGGACAGAAATAAGACCTTTAAATTTGCAGGTTTGAAAGATCTTTTTCACAATGCCATTAATGCGATTACACCAGAAAAATGGTTAAATTGTGTAAAGCATGTAACTGACAAAGTTGAAGAAAAATTTTGGGTGTAGGACAATATGATGGAGACCGCTGTTGAACCGTTAATTATAAATATCCATACATATATAAAAGCACAAAGGGTTTTTTCTCCGGTTCCTTCAGTGGCTACCGCTTCACCAATTTCGACCATTTTTTTTTAAATGAAAGGTCTCTATCCACAGATGGAACATGAAACATTTTGTTATTTTTATTCTACGTCGATTTTTTAATAATAATTATTTTAATTTATAATATATATGAAGGTCGGCTAGACGCGCGTCACTTGGGACGCCATCTACAATAACGTCGCGTGTCATTATTGGAACTAATGCATCACGTCACTTGACATTTCGCCGGTTCTGTCAACGCTGTCTGTCAGTGCATTGTGTGCTGGGGTAACACTAGTTAATAATAATGACAGTAGCTCACACTCAGACGAATTGCTATCCGACTAAAACACTTTTATTTTAAATGGAAATAATGAATTTATTTTTTTTTAATGTATAATATATTTTTATGGATTTAGCTTATTTTAATTTGACATATTTTTGTTTGATTGTGGTTTTCGTACATATATAGTTAATTACAGAAGTGTATAATTGTGAAAATTATGTATTTTTATTTAAGCCCATACAAAGTAACTCGACCGTGTATTTTACTGTCGCGTCGAATCGAAACTTACGTTAAAGTTGCACTCATTCGAGGTGAGTATTGAAAGTATCACTGTGGTATCACGTGCAATTTATTGTTTTGACGCGCTGACTAGACTCCGCGACTATAGTATAGTCTATTACTGGTTTGAATATTTGTACCTAGCATCCTCTGCAACGTGATGCTGTGGGGCTGGGAATCACACACAGTTTGATATCTTCCATACTATACGAGGATAGGCTGAAAAGTCCGTGGAACGAAAATGAAAAACAGAATGTTGCGGTTTGAAATTACGTTTATTTTTCAACTTAAACCCCTGCCACCTTTATACATTAGGTATTTGGTCTGACATGGAAACAGGTGGTAGTCCGACGGTGCTAAGTCTGACGAATAAGGCGGGTGTGACAGCAAATTGGAGCCTCATTCGTGAGTTTTTGCCATAGCAATAATACTCTCGTGGGGTCGGTCGTGCAGTGTCCTGGTGAAAAATGATTTTTTTCTTGGCTAAACCAGGTCGCTTTTCGTTAATTTTTTGCTTTAATTTGTCCAAAAGACCCGCGTACTATACGCCTGTGATGGTTTGGCTTTTTGGAAGGTAATCAATCAGAAGAATACCTTTTGCATACTAAAAAATGGAAGGCATTACCTTTTCTGCAGATGCAACAGCCCTTGCCTTTTTTGGAGAAGGAGAACCACTGTGCCGCCACTGTTTAGATTGTTGTTTTGTTTCCGGCGTATAATTATGGACCCAATTTTCATCTGTGGTGATAAATCGGCGAATAAAATCCACTTTGTTTCAAAAACGCTCCAAGCACGCACGAGAAATTTGCATCCGCACTAATTTTTGATCAACACTGAGCAGTCACGGCACCCACCTCCCGGACAGCTTCTTCATGGCCAACTTTTCATTCAAAATGTATGTTGCGCATTGTTTGAAGATGTTTACAGCCTCCGCTATCTCAGACGTCTTCAACTGACGGTCGTTTAACACCATCGCCTGCACTTTTTTTTAACAATTTCTGGTGTAGTGGCAGATGTTGAGCGTCCACTACGAAGTGCATTTTTAACACTTGTACTGTAGCAACCTGGTTGTATTATTTTATTAGTAACTTAGCGACTTGGTTGCTATGTACATTAATATAAAAACAATTCATAAAAGATTTTGTAAACGTGAACTTCATTAAAACTTTCTCCTCCAAATAGTGTTTTATTTAATAACTACGAACTCAAACAATACATTATGATCACATTTGAACTCACGAACCCATTTATCAACAGTGGAAAATGAAAGAGCCGAGTCCTTCAGACTGTCCTTCATCTTATTATGAATATCGGTTGCTGATGAGCCTTTCACGAAGAATTAATAACCGCACGAATTTCAACACTATCTATCTTGTCAAAAACTCTGACACGCTTTTAATTAAACGGCTGTCAAACAAAACTAATGAACGCAGCGATCTGAAATTTGACAGGTGACGGTCTGAAGGAGTGGACTTGCCAGCACGCCACAAAAACTGTCTGAAACAGCGCCATCTGTCCGTCATCCTACGAACTATTCAGCCCATCCTCGTTCATTACCGTATATCAAATATCCGGAAAATCTAATTAATTTAATTTATTTGCTTTCCATCGTTTAAATTTGTTAGGCTTGGAATTTCAGTTATACCGTACCTGTATAAGAAAATAAAATGGTTGCATAAAATAAACTTATTACCTAGTTATTTTAAAGTTTCGCGAATACGTTCACACCCTAAGCGTAAATTCATTTTTAAATTTAATTATTTAATTGAACGAAACACATTTATCGTAATTACCGTAAAAACATTTTTTACATATTTGATATAATCAGTAGCATAACATGAATTCGCCTTTAAATATTTATGGTAAGGTAAAAAGTCATTCTATATTATTAAGGCCAAATTTCGTTTGGTACTGATAGTATCATCATTAAAATGCCGTGGTTGTATTTAATAGAGTGTACATTTTAACAATATAATTATTAATCAATATAGCATGGAAATTTCCATCAAATATTCATATTGTACAAATATGTGACACGACAAACCCGGTACACCAGTTTTCAAAATTACGTCAAACAAACTTATCTTTCAATCAGTTATCGCAGAAAAAAGAAATGAAAAAGAGTTTTATATTTAATGCAGGTTATTTACACAACAAAGGAAATTTAGGAATTAGGTTACCGCAAACCTTTTAACCTGTTGCTCATTGTCAATGACATTCCGAAGGTATAATAATGACAAGAGAGAAGTAATCAAATCGCAAATCCCATTTTGCTTCACGTTTCGCTGTGTTAACACAAAAACACTCGACGCCATCCATCATGAACTTTCTTATTTTCAGTTTGATGTTCAAGCAGCCAATTTTATTACCACCTTACTTGCACCCTACAGGAGTTTTATTATGCAGGAACTTTTTTCTTCAGTACTTACTTAGTCGGCAGTTTTTCATGGCCTTTATAAAAATATTGCAAAAGTGAAAACAGTCTCAATAATCTGGTATCCTAGCAGAAATAACGCCTCACGTTTCGGATTTTATTGCTCACATTGAACACATCGGAGGTTTGGTTGGCATTGGCAGAAAGGGAGGAGCCCATCACATAAAACCGTAATTTTACGTAATAACTATTCTTTCGTTTAGAGTTCCAATTTGTTACTGTGTTGGTTTTGAGGCAACGATTTTCATCTATTGGTTGTTTCCTGTGTGCTAAATGTCTGAATTTTTTTTTATTTTTTAAACATTTTTGAATGACAATGCGAAGACCATTGTGGACCTATTTCTAATTCTTGTAGGTCGTCTCAAAGTCTTCGTAATTATATTATATATTAAATTGCTAATTTCTTTCTTGAAAACAATTTCAATGTGAATTTTCTGTTTTTTCAAGCCAAATTTGTAGTAAGGTATTATGGAAGGTGTGAAAATGGTTGCATACCCATCTGAACATTTAGTTCTTTACATTTACAGTTTATTTCAACATTTTCCAAAAGTATTTGCACATAAAATTTACATAAATAAAATTCCGTATTTGCATCAAGTTATTTGTTGCAGACCCCCAATTCCTGACAAATGCTAAAAACGCCAATATTTTTTTTCTTATTTTCAAATCAATTTTCTATCATTTCTTAATTGATACTTTGGCTAAAGTTATAATATCCAGATATAGTAATAAAGTAATTCATAGCCTTGTTTCAAATGTTCGTGAAGCGCAATAAAGACGGGCCATTTTCGATTGGGCCCTAAAAATGTTGTAGTAGATCACGATGATGATATCTCAACTTGCAACGATAACTTTTGGATGAATTTATTGAATTCTGACGAAACAACTTCCACCATTTCTTCAGTTGCGGTAAATCTTATGATCATGAGCGTGGTTACAACAATATTCAGGGAGGGACAACTAAGACTAAAACACAAACGCTCTGGATATTATCCCGTTGGGGCTTTGTTCGAGTTTCGACAATCAAAAAGGCGCGGCACTGGCATTATTGGTAAAAACAACCCAGAGATCGTTACTAGTAGCATTCCATCATGCACACAATAAAAAATATATTAACTAATTAATTTAAAAGTAAAAGTTGAACCCTGACTTGGTTGACGCTGTACACGCATTTTCCAACTGAGCTATCAGGCTGCTTAAAGCATTGATACAGCATGGAACATAAACACGAGACATGCGTAGCTTTAACAAAAATAAGCGAAACACTTCGCCTGGACGTTCCTATAATTTTATACAGAATAATAACTTTTATACAGGGTGTCCCGTAAGTAATGGGACAACGTTTAGGTATAGTTTCTTGTGGTCAAAGTAGACCGGTAAAACGCAGATATCTTAGTAAAAAGTGTTTCCTAAGGAAGTTATAGGGCCTTAAAAGCAAATATTGTTATAAGAGTATGTTCATTAATTACTGTTTTAAAGTGGATAATCTTGACTCCAACTAGACGATAACAGCTGCTCCCCCGCTAGAGTAGTAATGATAAGTAACAATTTCGAAAGTATAGGAAAGTCTAGGCAAAGTGCTTCGCTTAATTTTACATTATCTGATAAGATTAATTAAATTTTAATAGAAATATTTATAATACTTCGCAAACGTTTTACTGTTTTACCAGCATATATTTTAATATATATTTTTTTTCAGGTAAGCCTCGTCGATTGGTTTATTTTTGATAAAATATAACTACTAAATTCAGAACACATAGAGGTAAGTAAAACCCTATTTTAATACTAATATAGGGCTAGGGAAGTGCTGCAATTTGGTTCTTGTCCCAATCCGCTAATTTCTCCGTGACGCCATCTATGAATTTTTGAAAATTTCCGCTTTATTTAATTAACGGGAAACGATAAAACATTTCTGTTAAATTAAAAATGATAGTAGAATGAAATTAACAACTTCATTTTCACGCGCAGTAATATTTTGAGGAGTTACGTTCTCCCTCGCATTCAACTCGCTTAAATGACGTTAAATGGAAGAGCCCTGCTACATGTAGCTTGACTGGTTTTTACTGCAAGTCTCTTATTTGTTGCACGTCGTGTAGTGCAGCTACAAATGGGATATATGTGTACGACGCGACGTGTTGCGCCCGCCTTTTGCAAGGTGCTTGCATTTTACTGTTATACGTATGGGGCGCCAATTGTAAGTGAAAATTTGCTGTGCATTTTACGGTATTTAAGGCAATTTGTCCCAATATTTATTATATATACACACATTTAGCTAAACGCCTTTTATTTTAATAAATCATTCTAGATTTAAATAAATTCTTAAACATTTGGTTTAAATATTCCAATATTTAATAAAGCATTAGAGATTTAAATAAATCCTACAACAATTATTTTGAATTTTCAAATATTTAGTAAACCTTTATGTATTTAGCCAAATCTACACATATTCGGTTTATATCTTTCAATATTTAATAAATATTCGCAGATTTAAATAAATTTTCACTGATATAAATAAATCCGTACAGATTTAAATAAATGTTTCAACATTTAATTCTAAGCTGTCACATTTAATGTTAACCCACATAACAATACCCGAGATGTTAACCTGTCATATTTATTTGACCTTGGTGAGCTCAGCCGACTTATGACACCAAGACCGTTTATACCGGTAGTAAGGCGCAAGGCAGGGTGGGAGCGTTCGACGCTTAAACAAAACAGACTGAAAATTACATTTTCAAGGGAATGTTGAGGAAACTTTCATTGTATGAATATTAAATTATGCAATGTTTATGTTGTTATTGATGATTGAACTAACATTAATTGTACAAATTTTTGAAATACGAAAAACGTGTTCATAATTGTTGCACGTTACCACCAGCGTAAACGGTCTTGGTCTTCTATGTAGGCTGGGTCTACCAAGGTCAAATAAATATGACAAGTTAACATTAAATATGACAGCTTAAAATTAAATGTTAAAATATTTATTTAAATCTGTAAGGATTTATTTAAATCTGCAAATATTTATTAAATATTGAAAGATTTAAAACAAATATGTGCAGATTTATCTAAATACCTAAAGATTTACTAAATATTTGAAAATTTAAAGTAAATGTTTTAAGATTTATTTAAATCTAATGTTTTATTAAATGTTGGAATATTTAAAACAAATGTTTAAGGATTTATTTAAATCTACAACGATTTATCAAAATAAAAAGCATTTAGCTAAATATGTGTATATATAATATATATTGGGACAAATTGCCTTAAATACCGTGAAATGCACAGCAAATTTTCACTTTACACTTGGCGCCCCATATATACGGGCATTAACTTACTGTTGTTGGAGTTACAAAAGTTGAACATTAAATACTTTTTAATATTAGAAAAGTAAATTTTTTTAATGTAGGCAAAGTGCTTCCTCTTTTTTACTGTTGCTCTGCAAATGTGAGAAATGTGTACCTACTATTGTTTATGATTCACAGAGTTGCCACAAGTAAAATTGCTATTTACAACAAATAATAGAACACTAAATTTGTGTTTAAAGCACCTATTACTAAAAATATTATTATTAAGAGCAAATGTTTATTGCTATTAAATATTCTGCCTTAAACTTCATTCATAAGCATCTTATCAGAAGTAGAACCCCAAGGTTCCGCAGAACTTTTTTTAACGGTTTTTAATTGAGTTTTTTTTTCTATTATATCATCAGGCGGTAAACAGTAAAGCAGCGGTTAAGGTCGCTGGTTTTGGCACTATACCAAACGTGCTCTGGTTCGAATACAGAAAAGGGTGAAGTTGTTTGTATGTGTGGGTTTGTACATGTTAGATTTGGGGCTATATGACCCTGGCATTTGGCGACTGCCGTTAAAGTAGAGAACAAAATTACCATAAAAGCTTCAGATTTATTACAAGTACGTAACACGAGAACGCAGTGAATGGGACGTGAGATTTTGTCTAACGCCAGTTCGTGCCAGTTGTTTTACTAAATCGCAACAAACTTCAAGTTATAAAATAATTAAAGTTTACTTAGAGAAAAACACAGGGTTTAGTTGTATTTGAATAAGCATATCAGAGCATTTCAGGCAAAATTTGTTGCGCACCAATTGATGCCGATAGAAAGCACAATCTATATAGTGAATCCGGACCTCTTCTACCTGTCTCAACTTTTAGTGGTTAGAAGCGTTTGCTACTACTACCCACATACTTAAGCGTCCATTATATAAGACTCATATTTGTTTGTACAGCAGACTGCTACAGTGTTCATTGCAGATAAGAAAATTTATAATTGGGATATAATCTGCTACTGCCTGTCAGTTCTAAAACAAACTCGGAAAAGAGCGCATGAAGACTGAGCTCCCGTTTATCATCACAAAAGTGTAAACATTTTATAGTGTTAAAATGTTTACACTTTTGTGATGAAAAACGTAAATTAGATATACTAGTAGCTTTTGAAATTCACAAACATTTAAAAACTGCACCGTTAATGAATGAGCAAATTGATCTCTTAAATTCTCCTCTATTGGACATTTTGGAATAAGAAATCAAGTCATCTGCAGACGATTACCGAGATCAAGTCACCAAGTTCTATTGCTATAACAACACTAACTGTTAATTTTTCATATAACCTTTGACAATGGCATGTAAACATGCCGAAATACGTATTAGGGTAAAATAAATAAATATTGTTGAAGTAATTAAGTAGTTTATATACCTGTAATCAATAAATATGCACTTCAGCGAAGTAAAGCTAGAATTTATAAATAAATTAAATTGTTCTTTTTCCAGATATTTGGAAAAGCTTAACTAGAACTACAATTTTCGATACACCGCTTTCTTTAAAATTTCGTTAAAATTGGTCCACTATTTGCGCGTGGACCGTGAGCGTGCGAGCTCTATGACAATATTTATGAAATAAGTTTTTTTTACTATGGCATTTGCAAAAAAAATTATTGGAATTTTTTGTTGGTAATTAAGAGGCCTTATCATTGGGATAAAAAAATTTGGAGCATTCTATTTATTTATGAATATTTTTGTTACACCCTGTATAAAATTTGAGTATTTCAGCTTATAGTGCGTATCGATTTGCACAGCTTTTATCAGTAATTTTTTTACCTATAATTAAAAATAGCAAAAATATATGAACACCTGCATCTTTTAACTCAGGCTGTATATATAATCCGGATGATTTCCTCCTTTCCCAACTATTAGTGTCTGCGCATTCAGTAACATGTCTTGCATATGGACAAAAGTTATTTAGTATGTTTACAGGCTCCGATACCTGCGGAATGTATTAGATAATGTGAGATATATCATATCTCTTTCAATAAATCTGCTACAGTTTCTAAGAGCCAAGCGTGGCGCGTAGTCCACGGGTTCAGCTAGTTTTATAAATTAATTTGCGGTTGGTTTAATTATTGTAACATAAGTGTGTGCGTGTGTAATGTTAACTGGAGCTCCCAATATTTAGGTCAATTAAGCGTAGAATTTCGAGACTGTTTATTTGTTTATGTGACAATTTTATGAGTAAGGATCGTTCTCGTGGCGGTTGTCCTACAGCTTTTTATAGTAAGAGTGCCTAAAAATCTCAAATCCACTAACGAATGCGGTTTATAATAAAATTGTAATAATGTTCTGTTTGCAATGCTTTTATTATATTAATTGTTTTTATTGAAAAAATTGTGCAAAATTCTCATGTAAACGCGACAAATACACTGCACGGAAAGTATTTACTGTTTATTTTTTCGACCCGCCAAAATTAAAGTAAACCATAAATAACCAAACTATACCAACAGTAGTGACTGCAGCATAAACATTCGCTGAAAAGAGTCAATAAAATGAGCAGAGATATAAGGGCCCGCAGTGGCGTCGTGTTATGGTGATAAATTGTGTTGCAATTTCAGTAGACTGAAAACAACGAAATCATAGCTGTATTCTTTGTTACTGCGAGGGTTCGAGTCAATAAAAAAAATTTCGTCGGTAAAATACAAACACTGTTAATGACCTCTAAAGTTTGAAATCAATTAAATTATCAAGTTTCTTACACTTATATCTTTCAATAATATTTTTTTAAATTCAAACAACTCATACAAAACTTAAATGCAGTCATGACTACGATGCAATATTGTGTTACAAAAGTATAAAGTATTTTTTTTGTATATTACTCGCCCCGTTATTACACCTAAGAGAAAGAAAAGGGACAATCACAGTAAACTGAACCTTTTTAAGTAAAAGAGAGATATTTTAAATCAAAATTAATTTTTTCAATATTTGCATTTGGCAGTTTTTATGGTTTTGTGCGACAACGGTTTAAATTAACACATTTATAAACAAAAATAAAACCCGCAATTGTGTCCACAATTGGATTACCCTTTTGTCCAGTTTGGGGACGAATGGATATCAATCGCTTAGCAAATTTAGAAATTTAGTGGTTCAACTTTTCGTGAAATATTGCAGTTCTCATGTAGTTATACTCATTCTATAACCATTACTGTATACATACAACTTAGGACACTTGTGTTGTTCATGTTTTAATTATCTTTTGTAATTATCTCTTAATTTGATTGAAATTTAACGAAAACATGCAATGCTAATAATAACAGATACCGGTCACTATTCCGTTTACTAAGGTGCGGCATCGAGCTCGTGTGCAGTGCAAATTGCTTTAGGAAGATTATGATAACGCATGTAACTATGAACAAAGAAGTCTCTATTGTTTTTTTTATCAATCAAAAGCTTATTACATTAAAGAGACCTTAGTGGTCTCTATTGACTGTGATTTTCCTCGAGGTTTTTTTGTTTATGGAATTGTAACGCCGAATAGCATGCTTGACTATAAGGCTATAGTCAAGCGTGGCGCCCTCTACGAAAAAAAGGAAAAACGTTTATTATAAATGTTTTTTACAAAAATATTTCTATTTATGAAAAAGTTCTCCCATAAAAATATATCTTTCTTGTAAAAAAATTTTCGAAAAAAGTACTCTCTTGAAAATAGTTCTCTTAAAAATATATTTCTCTTTAAAAAAATTCTCTCGTAAAAACATTTCTCTCGCTAAAACAAATTTATCTTAGCATCACGGTTTCCATAGTTACAAGGAGATGGCGCTGCTACGTTCCGGCCGTCAAAGCCAGTAGATATACTGAAGTACCTACCTACACAGCTTTACGGTTCTCTAATGGCAACAATAAATATGTACTCTCCGCTAGAGGCTCTGCAATAGTTGTCGCATTTCATATTATGTTATTTTGTTTTGAATAGTTGAACTTCCTTTCTAAAGTGAAAAATTAGTTTCTACCGATAAAAAAACTATGGCTTTTTCTAACTGTAGAAACAATTCGTACAGGATTAATAAAGTTAAGTAGAAGAAATGTAGTGAGGTGTAGCGGATTAACGCTACCTGCTGGACGGTCAATCGTCATTGTTAGGTTTTCACATTCATGGGTCTACTGGCGTCGTCGGTCGTTGTAGGCTTGGAACAGCAAAATAATCAATTCATTGAAAAGCTGGAACGCCCACCTAACCAGAACAAGGCGGACATAGTAAAGGTAAACATGGTTTATGCATAAAACAACAGAGGTTATTAAATAAAGAGCGCAATTTCCGTTTCACTCTAAGCTATTACTCGAAATGCAAACAATAATCAAAGTTTGTCTCAACTTGTACTGGCTCTAAAGCATTGGCTGCGCGTATCAGCTTCGTGTACACGTACTGGATGCGGCAACTAAAGTGTTACTTACAAGTTGATATCTGAAAACTATCAAAGAATCAGCAACTTTTCTTTTTAAATTTGATGCTTTGTAGTATTGCAATTTCCTTATTTATATCCACAAAGTAATATAAAACATAAGGAGAACCGCTTGTTGCTATGTGTTAAGGTCCGTAATAAAACTAAGGATAAATATGGGATAAATGTGAAAGTAGTACAACGGTTTTATTTATAAAAATAAAACTAAACTAAACAAAACATACAACCAGGCAACGGCCATTACATTTCTTTTATTTTTGGTAACTTCTCAGTAATGCCACCAACCGTAAAACTAAGTTACTAACTACAACGGAATCTTTCAAATATTGGCGCTAACACTCCCACGAAAGATTCTGTTTCTTAACCTGTTAGTATTGTTAAACCAAAACAAAGAAATTCAAAGCACTTAAAACTAACAAAACAATTTTAAGTAATATTTTGCTCACATGAATAAATTATAGTTCTTCAACATTTGATATGCCCATTAAATTTCTAAAACTATCAAAAAGATTAAAAGGTAAAGCTTCAGTGAATACATCAGCAATTTGCATTTTACTTGGTACAAATTCTACATCAATCTCGCCATTATTATACTTTTCCCTGATAAAATGGTAACGCACATCAATGTGCTTAGTACGATGATGAAAAACTGGATTTTTGATCAACTTAACGGCACTTTGATTATCAACACGTAGTTTTATTGCACTGATGTCTTCACTGACTTCGCTCAATAACTGTTTAAGCCATATTGCTTCTTTACAAACTTCTGAAGCTGCTATGTATTCAGCTTCTGCTGTTGAACATGTCACACACTGTTGTCGTTGGGTTCTCCATGTGGTTGCACTATCATTTGCTTTGAATACGTAACCTGTTGTTGAACGGCGTCCTTGAAGATCGCCAGCAAAATCAGAGTCAGAATAACCGACCACTGTCAGATTATCTGCAGCACTGTATTTAATACCATAGTTCTTGGTGTCCTTCAAATATTTCAAAACACGTTTTGCTGCGTTCCAATGGATTTTTCCATAATTATGCAGACTTCTGCTGATAATGTTTGTAATATACGCTATATCAGTTCGGGCTGTTGTTGGAGCAAAGGTTTCGCTGTAATCAATTCCTTCCACTTGTGAGAATCCCTTTGCACACAAACGAGCTTTAAAACGAAACTTGTTTCCATCAGGGGACGTCTTTACTTTAAAAACCCATTTAGAACCAATCGTTTTCTTATCAGGCGGTAAAGTTGTCAACTCCCACGTTTTGTTTACTTCCAATGAATCTAATTCTTCACTAATTGCCTCCTTCCAATTATCTTCCTCTGGGCTCTCTAAAGCTTCTTTATATGTCAATGGTATGTTTATTTCTGTTAGATTTAATTCGCTTTCTACTTTATAGTCGTTTAAATATTCTGGTAACCTCAAATTTTCTCTTTGTCGTAAGTTATACGTGACGTTTTCTGAAACATTTGGGTTATTATTAACTATAATGTCATCTACCTGCCTTATTTCATGCTCGTTGTTTTCATTTTCTGATTCTTCTTCAAAATTCTGTGGAGCTTCGATTTCCGCTGTAGCATTGTCTTCATCATCACCTTGGTCTTTATTATTTACGTTGACCAGCACTGTATTTTTCCTAGGTAAATTTACTACACTATCTTCATTAAAAATAACATGACGAGAAACTTTAATCCTGCCCGATGTTGGGTTATACAGTCTGTAATTTGTTGAATTTCCTTCGTAACCAACGGATTCGACGCTCATTGGACCACATACGTCACTAAAGAACAGTTCACCGGGTTTTGTCACACTTCGTTCGATTGGCGCGAATTTTAATTTGTGCTGTTTAGCATAAACGCAACTTTCACAGAAAAATTCTTCACTTTTGGTTAATTTTGCACAATTTACGAGTTCTTTCGAAAATAATTCTTTCAGTGATCTTGTATTTATGTGTCCTAATCTCTCATGCCATTGTTTTAATGTTCCCGAAGCCACAGTATTTGTTTCGAGTGTTACTGTTTGAGCACGAATTAACATTTTGTACAAGTTGTTATCATCACGAATTGCACTTCCCACCAGCTTGTTCTTTTCAAAGATTTCAGCTTTTGTATCACCTTTTATGATGGTAAAACCCTTTTTTGTTATAGCACCTTCAGAAAATAAATTTCTTCTTAATCCTGGAACGTACCATACTTCCTGAAGAATTCCATCGTACCATCTTCCATTAATCCATTTATCGATGTGAACTGTGCCAATTCCTTTAACTTCAAGCTGATCGTTATTACCAAGTTTGACTGTTAGGTCGTTAATTTCACGAAGAGATGTGAAAAAGTTTCGATTGGGGATCATATGTCTTGATGCTCCGCTGTCCATCAGCCAAGTTGATTCACAGTTTGCTACTAAAGCCTCTATTTCACCATTAAATTCAGTGTGGAATGCACTGCCCTGAGGACTATCGTTGTTGCGATTTCCACCATTACTTTTACTACCTTTATTTCCAGGTTGTCTTTTCGGTGCATGACAATTTCTTGCGAAATGCCCCTTCTTATTACAATTGTAACATGTAACTTTACTTTTACTGTACCTCGAATATTGTTGATTGCCTGTACTGACACTTCTTGAACCGCTTGCCATTAATGCATTTTCATTTTCAGCAAAACTATTTAAGTTAAGTTCTTCGTCTAGCAATCGAGCTGTAAGATTTTCTATCGTTTGTTGGGATTCTGCCATCGACAGCCACGCTTGTCTAAATGGCCAATACTTTGATGGTAACGAGCTCAAAATTTTGGTTATTATAGCTGTATTGCTTATCGTGTCACCAGACTCTTTTATTTGACGGGCGAGACTTTCTATTTTTGAAATATGCTGAGCCACAGAATCGCTAGGTTCCATTTTGTATTGGTACAACCTCTCATGCACAAGCATTTTATTGGTTTCGGTCTTTTGCTCATATATTGAGTTGAGTTTATCCATTATTTCTTTCGACGAGTTGCAGTTTTCAACCAAGGAAATTTGATTTAATTCCATCGCGGACGTCAAGATGCACATCGCCACCGCATCGTTTTTTATCCATTTTTGAATGTCGTTTGCATTCGTTCCTGTCTGCTGTGGTTTACTTGTAGTTCCATCAACTATGTCATAAACTCCTTTTGCACGCATTGCACATTTTATTTGAAATTTCCACTGTTGGTAATTCTTTCCGTTAAATTTGTGGATTTGGACTAAACTTCCGACACTCCCGTTATCACCCATTGCTATTTGTTCGATCTCTAAGTGGATTCTATTGAAAAAAGGGCCAACCACTAAATAGTCCTCTTTTTTCTTCTTGATCCGTCGAACCGCTCAAAGGGGGTCTCAATTATCAAAACTATCACGTGGTAACCGATGCCGACGCGAACTACTACTTTTCGAAGATACGACGACTTATTTATCCTTCTAAAGAATGACCTGGGCCCATAACCTGTTAAGGTCCGTAATAAAACTAAGGATAAATATGGGATAAATGTGAAAGTAGTAGAACGGTTTTATTTATAAAAATAAAACTAAACTAAACAAAACATACAACCAGGCAACGGCCATTACATTTCTTTTATTTTTGGTAACTTCTCAGTAATGCCACCAACCGTAAAACTAAGTTACTAACTACAACGGAATCTTTCAAATATTGGCGCTAACACTATGATATGCCGGTGTCAGTTTTGGAGTACATGTGACAGAGAGAGCCGAGACAAGGAACCTAAAAAAACACTCGATCGTCAATGGTCAATATTTTAATTTAATGTCGATTAAGACCGCATATGTAAGGTGAGTCAATTTATTTCTTAATGGTATCGGATCTATCAGGCAGTGGCGGTTTCTCCTACAGGTCAAATGGTCATTGACCTCCCAATGAAATAAGAAAAAATAAATAATTACTTTTTGTTTGAGTACATAACATATTATACACTATAATATCAAAAAATACTTTATAGTTAACTTTTGTATGCGTTTTCTATGCGAGAACGTTTATTAAAGAGCTGCCACAGGATCCGAAAAGGTTTGAATGTACACTCGTACATTTCGTGCGCATTAAACGAATCTATGCGAGGGTCATTTGGCTGTCAGTCCCCAATTCAGCTATACGCTACCGAATAAAGCCGCCGGCTTAATAGGCCTTTAAATGAATAAGAGTGAAATAGAAAGCTCATTTTGGTAAAATTCATATTACACAAGCTAAAAGAGGATAGAAGTATCTGCGTATTAAAGACTTCAGGGTCACGAACCCACAACTCCCGAGAATTATGCTGTCAGCTGTCCGTGATAAGCGCATTCCAATATCCGCCTAATTTGCGGGATTTGCACGTACACGACGTAGTAGTGTGAAAACAGTTGTTGGTTGTGTAATCATAATTTAGTGGTGTTATACGATGTCCGTGCAAAATAATATTGGAATGTGAATGTCATGTAAGAAAATTCTTTTACTTGTTTCTACTGCCTGCTATTTTGTGATAATCATTGGGTGATGTTGACTGCAAACATTTAAAAACTAAAATTCAAACACATTTTTTATCGGTAAATCACATGAAACATTTTGTGCATATTGACACACTGGCAATGTGGGTGTCAATTTACAATAATTTTATTAGAGAGTGCTTATCGAAAGTCCATTAAAAACTTCAATGAAAATGTTTATGAAAATAGATCATTTTGCCAACGTAAAGGATGGGTTTGAAATATAAAGCTACCTAAAACTTGGGTAAGATCAATTTTTTTCCAAAAAAATACTTTAAAATGCCTCCCAGTACACCACACTACGAGCCACCACTGCTATCAGGACAGGACATGTTTCAGTTTAAACCATCGTTGCAAATTATAAATTTTGGTCCAAATTCAATCAAATTCGTCGACAGATTAGCAATCTTTATTGTGAACAAGAAACAATATTAGCGCGAAACAGCACATCCTTGAAATAGAACATTTAGTATTTTCCTAGTCTGGGTGATCTCTCCCTAAAACGCTGTAGAATAGGGTCATAGCAACCAGGGTTCGTGCATACTCTTAAGTAAATGTGGTAAACGTGTTTAACTTTTGTAATTAACTTATATATTATGCTGCGTGCTTATATCGCATGAGAAAGACAGCTACACAGAGAAAAAAATAATGTATTCATTTAATAAATATATTCTTTATTCTAGATGACCATTTCTTCCAATAACTTACTTAATTTAAGAATGTACTTTCTTGAACCAAAAGTAGTTTTACTTTCAATACAGTGTTTGAAAATTTCTTAATTCAAAACATATTTGGTGGCTTGTTTCAAAATTACTAAAATATACCTTTAAAATATTTGTTTTTCTGAATCAGGTAATTTGCTTCTTAGTGTAATAGAATCCATAATATATATAATTTTAAAATGAGTTTATTATTTCTTTGAATAAAAATTTATTGGTTTTAGAAAAAGAATTTCGCTCAAACTAATCACAAAATAAGAATACGATAGTCTTAAAGTAAAATCGGCGTTTACTTAAAATAAAACAAATATAACCTTCAATAAAGCATGTTTTAACTATAATATTTTTACATTATTTATAAAATATTGTGTTAAAAACTATAATAAAGAATGAATATACAGGGTGTTTCAAATTCGTGTCCCACCATGGGGATCTCGCTTATTTAAAGAGAAAGTTGGTTAAATTGAGGCAAATTGCAAAATTTCATGCTCATTAATAATCTAAAAAGAAATTTGAGCTATCTCGCTTAGTTTCTGAAATTCAAATTGTAATAAATTGTAGTGTAAAATTTTCTGTTTTTAATTGTTTTAGCATCAAATAAAAAGGAAATCATAAAGTCTGGTTTCATTATGGTAACGAAAAACCAAGCATTGTTCTAATATGCCGAAAAAAAATAGTCATCGTATTTAAAAAATGAACCTGATGATGCTTTGCAAAATTCGAAACGTTGTATCGAATTTCTGGTTATTTACTGCATGATATTCAGAATAAAAAGTTGCCTTGATAACGTTTTTACCAATTTCTAAAATCCTCACAAATAAGTGAGCTACGTATAAAAATCTAAATCCATTTTTCAGTTGTTTGCAGTTACTTCAAAAACTAAACGAGATAGCTCAAATTTCTTTTCAGATTATTAATGAGCATAAAATTTCTCAAAATTGACTCAATTTAACCAACTCTCTATCTCTTCAAATAAGCGAGATCCCCATGGTGGGACACACATTTGAAACACCCTTGTGTTAAACGGCGTGCAGATACACTTTAATAACGTTTTAAGAGACCTGTCAAATAAAATGTAATTAAGAAATTAAAAACTTACTGCTTAACGTGATAGTTGAACAAATGTTTCATTAAAATATCAACTAAATGATTTCGCCTTGTATTATCCAGCATTTGGTTAACTTTATAATAATTTATAATACTGTTGCCAAATGGAGATGTTTGTAACAGTGTATTTAAATCAAAATCAGGGAAAACTGGTGTATATTGAAAAAACTGTTTCAAGGAGTGAAAAGAAGTAGCACTGCTTATGAGGGGCACCACAACTTCAGATACAGTGGATTCCGAGCTGGCATTGGAGGATGATGCATCCATCCAGAGGAATTAAAACATCACCTTCTTGAACTTGATACTCTTGCCACTGCAGAGAAATTTTGAAATGTAAACCTATAATTGTTTTTGCAGCAGGTGTAGCTAATTTAAACAAGCACTAATTTCACAATTATATTTATTATTACCTTACTTGAGAATTTTGGCTGGGGCCGGCGTTTTCACTAGAAGTTTCGTATTTGTCTTCAACACTGCAGTCGTTTCCATGATATGACTTCAATTTTTCACGAAATCTTATCCTGATTCCTATATTTGAATTCAGTTCCCGTAATAAATCATTGGCTAGTTTGGGCAACAACTATTTTGTAATGCTTTGCGCTTAAATAATAGAGTCAGTGATAAAATTCGTTGATGCATACGTAGACAAAACAATGAGTAGGCAACCTTGAATTGACGTTTGATAATATTTTAGGGGATTTACCGTTTACAGCAGGTGTTTAGGTCAAAAGTTTACTCACTGTATTTATTCTTGTTTATTAAATTGCAATCGCAATGAACAGGTACACCCAATAATTTAATTAACACAGTCGCACAAATCCACATTCCACCATCAGAAATATTGACTTGCGCGGCGCCGTTTTCAGATGATCTAATTCTGCATTACGCACGCGTATTTTGTCGTTATACTGAATGCAAGAATATGGATTTTTGGTTTTAGTAAGTAATATTACTTAGTTTTGGTTTAAAGAAACCGTTTCTTTAAACACACACAAAGAAACCGTTTCTTTAAACAGCATTTCTTTAAACCAAGACTTTAAATAACCTTTTTTCTAGAGTATATCTTACCCATTTAAGTAAACTGGAATCTCTTTAACCGAATGTATAATGTTATCAAACTGATTTTACATATTTTCTTAAAATAAGCGCATCTCCTTAAATTAAGAAAATATTTTAAGAAAAGCATTTGCTCGAATTAAGCATATAGCGTTTCTTGATTACATAAAATATGTTTGAAATAAAAAAATATAATATTGTTAGAAAATATCTTTAAGAAAATTAATTTACTTGTTTTAAAAAAGTAGTTTTTTCTGCGCAGGATGTCATGTCAGTTTTATAAACTAGAACAAGGTTGAAAATCTGTAAAAACTGTAAAAAGCAACACGAAACGAGAATTGTTTACGAAAACATGTTATTTTATCCAGTATAGCTCAGCTAATTAAATAGATATTGTAAACCGTTTTTAATTTGTTTGAATGAAACTCATCGTTTAAATTACCTGATTATTCTAAAACGATTGTCTGGCTTAACATTTCGGCAATTGATGGATAGGTACAGTTTTTCATTTTAACGATTTAATTTTCGTTTTAATAATACTACTGGAGATATCATAGCTTAACTTGGAGTATATTAAATTGCGTGTGTATGTCTCATAAATTTCAATACACTCCGAGGGAGATCCTGCTTTTAATAATTAATTTTCTTATTTTATCAGGTTAAAACCCCTCACAAACTTGCAGAAACTTTTTTTAATCCAGAACACGTTATTATTTATAACAACAGTCCGTATATTTACCAATTTCGGAAAATTTAGTTAATTAAATTGCTTTTCCTGAATGTTGGCTCTGCTTGTATTCTAAATTTCCAAAATTGCTCCTTTGGGTTACCTTAAAACGTTAAGTTGCGTTTGCATGATTCAACGGAAGCAGTTCTCCAAAATAAGCGTTTTATTCTTAAAAAGTTGCAGAAAATTTACTTTTACCGAGATGAATAGGAAAACAGCTATGAATAATTATTTGATTAACTCATTGCGTAATAACAAAATAAATATAGTGTTAGGATACTGTGACTCCTGAATTTTAATTAACATCGTTAAAGACCAGGGATTCAAGGGCTGCTACGCCATAAATTTTAGGATTAATGTTAGTTGGCCTTCTTCTAATTCGCCCTGACTTCAAAATTAAGAGCGTTAATTTTGGAAGCGTTTGAGAAGAACCCGTACTTAAAATTTAAATTAGTTTGGTTTATTGTGTATACCATGCATGGAAATTATAACGGGCAGAATATACACTGCGAGCCAAAAAAAGTGAATACTTTTGTATACCGATATAAAATACATACGTATGTAATTTTTTGACTTAATTTTTTTTTCAATTATCATAATAGTTAAAGATTGTGAAACAACTAGGCTTTGTTTTTGAGTAACAATTTGCAGTTTACTGCAACAAAAATTTAAACCTTGGCAATTTAAGATGTCTACTTTTTTGCATACATGGTATATACACTGTCTATAAAGTAACCCCCACCCCCCACAACTAACTTTTGAACAACTTAATATTTTTTAACAAAATTTGGTGTGCTGTAATGGAAAATTAAAAACTATCCTTCAGACCATATTAAAATTTTGTATCATCCAAAATGGCGACTGAGCGCCATATTGAATTTTTTTTTAATAGAAGGGGGGTCGACTACACTTCAATAGAAAGATCTTTTAGTTCTGCGTCTCATCCTAGAGTTTCAAAGAAAAATATTTAGCCATAACAAAATGGTGTACTTTAAATAAATGAACTCACTCAATTCAAAATTGTTTTGATTCTTTTATTCAGTAGCCCATTTTTTCTTTGAAACTATAGGATCAGACGCAGAACTAAAAAACCTTTCCAATGAGGTGTCACTCGACCCCCCTTTCCATTAAAAAAAAATTTTTTAATGGCGCCCAGTCGCCATTTGGGATGATACAAAATATTAATATGGTCTGAAAGATAGTATTTAATTTCCCACTACAGCACACCAAATTTTGTGGAAAAATATCAAGCCGTTAAAAAGTTAGTTGGGGGGGGGGGGGGGGTTACGTTATAGACACAGTGTAGAATTATTCACCCACAAGTATGACAGAGAGTTTGGAAGGATGCAAACCTTAAGTTATATTCTATGTCTATAAAGTAACACCCTCCCCCTAATAAATTTCAAACCACTTCATATTTCGGCACAAAATTTGGTGTGCTTTAATAGGAGGTTAAGTACTACTTGTCTGCTCATATTTAAATTTTTTTTCGTTCAAAATGGTGACTAAACGCCATTAAAAAAATTAAACAGCAAGGGGGTCGAGTAACAACTCATTTAAAAGGTCTTTTAATTTTGCGTCTGATCTTAAAGTTTCAAAAATAAATTTCATCCAGAACAAAATGGTGGCTCTTGAACTAACGGAATATCTCAATTTAAAATCATTTTGGTTTTTAATCTAGTAGACTAATTTTTCATTTGTTTGCTTGCTGTGTGCTGTCATTAAAAAGCTAGTATTAATTTAGGCATCTGGAAATACTTTTGAATACGTTGTGTTTCAACAGGACGGGGCTCAGCCTAATTTTTACTTGCCTGTTACTGACTTCCTTAATAGTAGGAGAGGGTCCCATGGAAAGACCGGCACGCTCCACGAATTTAACCCCTTGAAATTTTTTCTTTTAGGGATATCTGAAATATTTAGTGTGCAGAATTACCCCAGTGACAATAACTGAAGAACTGGAACAGCGCATAACACAAGTTTTCAAAAATATCACTCCAGAAACTTATGGAAAAGTAAGGGAGGAGTTTCATAACAAACTTTTTATGTGCCAAGAAGTTTTTTTTTTTTTTTATAACGTCTATGTTTATTTGCAAGCTGACCTAAGTGGTCATTCAGCAACTTATGTGACATTTAGTATACATGACATGTGAGGCTTTGTCCATTGACGCAGCCTCTTAAGTTCATCTTAGCCTAGACTAAGTTATTTTGTGGCTACATAGAATTAAAAGAACTAAATTAAATTAAATACTTAAATCTAATTGAATCTATTTATTAGGTCCAAAGGTTTAAACTTCTTGAGTCTACGCACTTCACGTCTATTGTCTAGCAGGTTTGCAACTAAGTTGTTCGGGTGTTCACTGAGTCTATCACGATATTTCACGCTGCATTTGGTTATTTCTTCCTTGACTGTGGTCATCCTTAGGTCTCGATGGATCATCTGGTTAGGAACGTACCATGGAGCGTTTACGATGGTTCGCAGTACTTTGGACTGAAATCGTTGCAAAATTTCTATGTTGGAGTTGCTTGCTGTCCCCCATAATTGGATTCCGTAAGTCTATACCGGTTTTAGGATGGTCTTGTAGAGCAACAACTTGTTCTCTAGGGAGAGTTGTGACCTACGGCCGATTAGCCAGTACATTTTTCTGAATTTGAATCCAAGTTGCTTTCTCTTAGTCCAGATGTGTTTTTTCCAGGTGAGGCGACGATCTAGCTTCCTCCGTTTGTGGCAACTGTTGGTTGTTTAGCGTCACTGCTGGGCAGGTTTCTTTGCGCATAGTAAAGGTCACAGGGGCGGATTTTGTTTCATTCGCCTTGATACGCCATCTTTTGAACCACTGTTGAATCTTGTTTAGGTGTACTTGTAGGTGGTGTGATGCCATAGTTGGGTCAGTATGTGATGCCAGCACTGCTGTATCATCAGCGTAGGTTGCAACCATCGTAAGTCTTGTCGTTGGCAGGTCAGCTGTATATAGGAGGTACAAAATGGGTCCTAGTACACTTCCCTGTGGTACTCCGGAGTGAATTGAGTGTAACGGTGAGTATGCTTCTTGTTGTTTAATAATAATAATAATTCGTGTTGGGTGTGGTGCTACTCCCACCGCACTGAAGCTCTAAGCTTATTGTGCCCCAAAGATTCTTTTACTCCATCAGTCCAGTATTCCTGATAAAGTTCAGGATCCTGTTGATGGGTGCTTCCGCTATTTCATCGGGTTCTGCAAATTGCACCCCGAAGTGCATATGCCTTTTATCTCCTAAAGCAGGGCATTCACCCAAGATGTGAATTGGTGTTTCATCTTCTTCACCACACAATCGGCAGGTGGGGTCCTCTTCCACTCCCAATAAATTGAGGTGTCTTCTGAGGCCACAATGTCCTGTTAGTAGTCCTATTATTGGCCTCATTTGTTTCCTGCTCAGTTGCAGAATTTCCTTTGTTTTATTTCTGGATGGTTTGTTTATGAGCATCCGTGATTGCCTGTGTCCAGGAATGTCATTCCAATGAATACAGTGTTGCCTGTGTAGCCAGTCCTTTACCGTCCCCTTTGCGGTCTGATATGATATCCCGCAAGTGGGTTCGGGGCCGACTAAAGATTGTTCCGCTCCCAATTTCGCCAATTGGTCAGCTTTTTCGTTTCCGTCGAAGACCTCATGTCCCGGCACCCACTCCAGAACTACTCTGTTGTGTCCTGCCAGTGTCACAAGTGCCTCGACGCATTCTAAAACCACTCTGGAGTGTATTGCAACCCCCTCCAAAGCTTTTAGTGCCGCTTGGCTATCGGTCATGATGCAGATTTGTCTATTTGCATATCCTCTCTCCACCATTGTCTGTGCACACGTTGTAATAGCTATTATCTCAGCCTGGAACACGGTAGTGAGGTTGCCCAGGTTAATGCTTATGCTATCCCCTGTGCCTGCCTCAAAGATTCCCGCTCCCGAGCTGGTTGCCGTTTTGGATCCATCCGTATACCAGATCGATCCTCCTCGGCTCCTCAATTCCTGTTTTCTTTCTTCGCCGCCCCTCTCAGGTATTAGTACCCTGAAAGGTTTTCTGAAGTCGAAAACGGTATTAATTCTATTAGAATGCATATTTAGTATGCTATTTTTATTTAATTTGTCAAAGATTTCGGTGTGGTCCCATGTTCTGTGGAGGATTCTCCCGTATCCGTTCACCTTCATTCTGTATGACGCCAGAAGTGCCTGCGCTTCCACTACAAAGTGTAACGGAGGCAGGTCCAGCAGCGTCTCCATTGAGGCAGTGGGTGTCGATGTCATCGCCCCTGTTATACTTAAACATGCAAGTCTTTGCAGCTTGCTGAGTTTGCTCACAACAGCTTTGTTTCTGGTTTTGTGCCACCATATTAAAGAAGCGTAAGTTATTGTTGGTATCACCACCTTTGTATAAAGCCATAGCACCATTGTTGGTTGTAGGCCCCATGTTTTGCCAATCATTCTTCTACAGGCCCAGAGGGCCCGTGTCGCTTTGATTGAAATTCTCTCCAAATGGGAATTGAAGGTCAGTTTGGTGTCAAGAGTGACTCCCAGGTACTTCACTTCCTTCCCCATTGTCAGTTCTTGTCCGCACAGTTTTAGTCCCTTCAGGTCTTGAAGGTTTCTTTTTCGTGTGAATGCTATTACAGAGGTCTTTGCCGGGTTAACGGATAGGCCCTCTCTATTGCACCATCTTTCTACGGTTTTTAGGGCTTGTTGCATCATGTTTGATACTACTCCCCCGTATTTCCCGCCTACTAATATGGTTATGTCATCCGCGTAGCCTTGTGCATACACGGCTTTCTCTTCTAGTTCCAGGAGGAGTCCATCAACTACCAGGCACCACAGCAGGGAAGATAGAACCCCCCCCCCCCTGAGGACAGCCTCTAGTGACGGACACCTCCCTGGTAACAGAGCCCAGGGAGGTTGTTATTCTTCTTTTGCGAAGGGTGGAGTCAATCCATTTTATTACGGGTCTCTTTGCTCCCCGCCCTGCCACGGCCCTTTTTATCGAGTCGAAGGAGGTGTTATCAAAGGCCCCTTCAATATCTAGGAAGGTTCCTAGCATAATTTCTTGGCTATTGATAGCTTTTTTCGCCCTGTGTGTTAGCTCGTGTATAGCCAACTCACAGGATTTTCCTGTTTGATATGCAAACTGGTTTCGATGCAGTGGGGCATCCCTTAGTACATCGTCCCGGATATGCCTATCAATCAGCTCCTCCATTGTCTTCAGGAGGAAAGATGTCAGATGTCTTGTTGTTTTATAAGGAAGTGTCTGTTTGTAAGATAAGAAGTTAATGGTGGATATTTAGAACACTTGATTTAATTTTTTTGTTGGAGATATTAGTTTTTAAATAAATTTGTTTATTATCAATTACTCGTTATTTTGTGCTGGATGAATATTTTTTATTTCCGAAACATTAAGATGCGACGAGAATTTAAAAAATACATTTAAATGAGATGCCACTCACCCCTTCCTCCCCCCTTCCTATTTAATTTTTTTAAACGACGCTCAGTCGCCGATTTGCAAGACGAAAATTTTGAATATATACTAAAAAGTAGTATTCAACCTCCCATTAATGCACACAAAATTCAAGTTAGCAGGTGGAGGATTACTTTATAGACACACTGTATATGTCGTTACTTAAATATTGAATGTTTAATTAAATTAACAATTTGTTTTAAAGACATTACTGCCCTTCTAAGCCAAAATGAGGTATCTCAATATTTGCGTTTTCTAAGATAATTGGCATTAACAAGGAATAAATATGCTGCCACTTGCAATATCTGCAGAGCAACTCCGAAGGCCATGAATAATTTAGATGTTCTTGAATTGAAACCCTGTAATGAAGACGCTTTTAAGTTTGGATTATCGACTCTGCATTGTTGGATAAGATCCATGGAATGCATTCTTCATATTGGATACAATCTTACAAGATAAAAAAGACTTGTGACCAAATATAATAAGGAAGTCAAACGAGAGCGAAAGCAGAAAATACAGAATAACTAAAAAAAAAGAACTTCAAATTACTGTAGACATTGTTAGACAAGAATACGGAACGTCCAGCAATAGAAATACGACACGTAGATTTTTAAGTTTCCAGAGAAAACTAGTGCAGCAGCTAGTGTTGATGAAAGACTTATTAGAAGGCTTGCGCATATTTCAATATCAATATACTAGAGAAACTGCTAAATTTTACGATGACCTCTATAGTTGGTACTACATTCGTTGGTTTACTCAGTGATGTAATGAAGACTGGTGTTTGCGCTCTATTCAATTGTTTTCATCTCCAAACTTTGACAATCTCGGGGCTTCTTGTAAATTTTATCAACAGATGGCGCAATTGTAAATGTCAATTTTATTTTAAAATAAATTTGAAAAGTAAGAAGTGCTTTTATTTATTTATTACCACAGTAATATTCTAGGCAAAAATGCCAAAATACTGTTGTTTGCGCAGCTTATCAAAAGGCGAAAACAAAGATTTATTATTATTTGCTGTTCCCAAGGTGAATTTACCAGTTTGCTTTACCTATAATTGCTAATTATATAATCAGTAAGTAAATTGTTTGTGTTAAAATTATGCTTTGTACCAAGTTAAGTTCATGCAGTGATTGGAAGAACGGCTTAAATTTCGCAGTAGTAAGTAACGAGTTCTATTATTCTACTGACTACTTCTGTTGTGAATACAGTTTGCTTTTTGCACTATAAAACCAGCTTATTGTGGCGACTTGTTTATCCAGTGTTGTTGGTTGTTGGTATTATTTGGAATTTAGTATCATTATACCTTTTTACAACTAAAAACCACCCCAAAAATAACTTAAACGTTACGTAAAAATGCAAAATAAATGTTTCCCTTACTTGCATATTTCATTAATAAAAGTAAAAACCAAAGTAATTTATTAACCTAACCTTAGTAAATAAGTGTTGTATACAGCATAGGTGTCAAAAATGATCAAGTAGTGATAGAAATAATTATCAAACCGCGGCAAATTTGAAATATACCTTAAATTTGAAGGATTAAGAGCGCCATCTATGCACAAATCTTATAGAGTCCCGAGATTGTCAAACTTTTAAGATGAAGTTTTTATATAGACAAATGGTGGGAGTTGCAACACCATACTCTTCCTTACATCACTGTTTACTCATATTAATTAAAGAGTAAACGTCAAAATCAATACAAAACTAAAAATCGCACACTAGATTTGTTCCAGAAAAAAGGTACTTTTTGTGAGATATTCAATGGTTATCCACACGTTATCGGTCAATATTTGGCAAATAAAAACAGTGCTCTGAATACCTCTTAAAAGGAGCTTTCAAATGAGCCGCCACACGGCATACTGTTCCATTTAAAAAAATAAGGATCAAGACACTGCGCCGTGTTACGTGAGCCTTTAGCAACAGCAATATGCTTAAAAAATTGCTGGAATAAAACTGAAGTTTCAGTATCCGAGCGTTTTTACTGAAATATAATATTTCGGGAGATATTGAATTTGTTCCACGGTTTATCCACACACTGTAGATAATAGCAACGCGTTTATACATGGTGTTAATGAATTGTAGGGACAAACTTCTAGGGCTTGCAAGACACAACAAAGCAAACAACTTTTGTAAATAAATGTGTGGTCAGAAGTGTTCCCTTTCAGGGATAGAGCTTCTTAAAGATTCTTTAAGAAGCGCCTAAATGTAGGCAACTCAATTTACTACCTACCTATTTGTTTCCATAACGACGGAAATTAATACAGAATAAAAAAAGCCTTCTTTCCCACTTTTCAACTTCAAATTAAATTTAAAATAAATTAATTAACAAAATGTTTCAAAACTAAGCAATAGAAAATACCAAAATTACAAAGCAAAAATCAACTATTTGAAAAATTTGCAATAACTAATTCAAAAATTAACAAAATTATAGTAAATGTTCAAAATCTCGCCCCCAGCTTCTGCACACGAAGTATATTACTGCGTACCGCTCCAATTATACCAGGAATCTGTTGAACTTCTTCACATGCAGCAAGAATACGCACCGTAAGTTCTTCTACAATTTCAACTGGGGTAGCATACACTAACGTTTTAACATGACCCCACAAAAAGAAATCAAGTGGGGTCAAATCAGGAGAACGTGGAGCCCACGCCACATGCCCTCCTCGACCTATCCATCTGTTGGGAAAAGTGTTATTTAAAAATTCCCTGACTTCCGCCGAAAAAAAATTCCTTCTTTCGTAAAAGATGCCTCGTCACTAAACAGAACGTTTATTTGGAATTCTGGATCCTCATTACACCGCCGCAGAAATTCCTGGCAAAATTCTACCCTTCTGGGAAAATCTGCTTGAACCATGGCTTGTACCTTCTGTGGATGGTACGGATAGACGGTGCTGCTCATGTAGTATCTCCCATACTGAAACATGGTTCACTCCCATTTCATGCGAGATGGGTCTTGAACTAGTAAAAGGATTTTTATCCACTCTCTCCAAAGCTTCTTCCTCAAAATCCACCGTTCGCCTTGTTCTGGTAGCTCCACAGTTGTGTCTGTTGACAACGAATGTACCTCCCTCCCGCAGCCGACTTGAAACTACACTAAAGGGCTTGTGCGATGGATGATTTCTATTCGGAAAATGTTCTTGGTACAGGCGAGCAGCTTCGCTTGCGTTACCCCAATCAGCTCTATACATGAACATCATGTCATGCTGTTCGGCAAAAGTATAAAAAATCGAAACACAGAACGAAAATAACAAAGAAAATAATTATCAAAAAAATCACAGAACGAAAAAAAAACAATTATAAAAGGCACAGAAAGAAACGAATGCAAGAAAAGTAAAAAAATATCACAAAAATATCGATTTGTGTCAAAATTGACGGTATTTGAATGCATGTATGTCTAGATCGTTTTTTTTTCAAAATTTCGGGTGACCTGTGCAAAATAATTGAAAATGCAATTTTGGTTGCCTATTTTCAGGTACTTCTTAAGATATTTTAAGAGGCTCTATTTTCTATAGGAAACACTTTTGACCACACATTTATTAACAAAAGTTGTTTGCTTTGTTGTGTTTTGCAAGCCCTATAAGTTTGCTCCTACAATTCATTAACACCCTGTATAATAGTTATTTTCAGTGGCGGAACAAACACTCCCGCAATTTCGTATTGCAAAGGGGCCAGCTAGGAGGCCCCGACGTCTAAGAAAGCAATAAGCAAAAAGTAAGAATAATTTTTCAGATTTCTCAAGATTTATATGATTTATTAGCTAGTGAGAGACGTAAACTGACGCCGACACTAATATTTGTTTATTTTACGGTGTGAAATGCTGGTCGACTTCCTTGGAAGATCATAATCCAAACAAAGCTTAATCAGTGTACAACAAAAACATTTCTGAATCTGATAATAAGGTGTATGTTTTGAGTTTGGTATTGGTATTTTGTCTATTGACTAAAGCTAAAGGCTCATTCACTTCATCGCTTCTGATTATTTTATACGACTTTACAATGCAGTTTCATTTAAGCGCTTGGAGGATTATAACACACCACTGTAGGCGAACAAAATTTGAATCTTGCCTAGTATACTGTATTGCAGTGGATAAAAACGGTAGTAATTATACTTTCAGTAATTTACTGAATGTAAGGTATAGCTAGTGACTAAGTGTGAGACCAAGTGCGAATCTTCGCAATACGATTAAATAAGTGCGTCAAAATGAAAATGAAACATTAACATTGCCACAAAAAATCTGGAATAACGGTTCATTTTTTATAATATTTTTATGTTCGTTGTTTCTAATTTATAAATACGTTTACATTAATTATGTGCAATAATCGAAATCTTATCAATAATTCTGTAGTCCTCGCGTTTTCGTAGAAACGATGATGTCATAATGGCAAGTTCGAGGCTTGGAAGCATAAACATGGGGAAATTCAACACGAATTGGGGGCATTCGAGATTAGGCTATCTCAGAGTTAAGATGTTATGTTCAAGTTCATTGTAGAATAGCTGTTTTATTAAACTATAATTAAATGTTCTAATTAATTGTTTACAAAAAGAACATTTGCATTGTTTTATAAGTATGTGTACATAAATATAAATATGTGTAAAAATCTGAAGGAGAAGTTGCAGTTAACAACTATATGGTATAAGTTCTAATTCAACCAAGATGGATTCATTTTATGTTGGTTAGTTTAGAAATACGTACTAGGCTACTAATATAAAAATACGAATGCAGTCAATAAGAGCAACTAATAATAAATATAATATTTTTGATAGGGGGCCCATGAGTGATTCTTGCGGAGAGGGCCTGTCGCTGTTTGTTCCGCCACTGGTGATCTAGAGACTATAAAGATCGTTTGAAAAAAAAGTATGCCATTTGTATGCGTTTAATTTAGATACTTATATAAAGAAGCAACAGGATTCAGTCGCGTAAGGTATTTCGCAATATTATGAAAATATGACTCAATCAACAAAGTTATTCACCAAAGTTGGCAGCGCAAAATCCCAAATGGATTCCTTGTGAAAAGTTGTACAAGTTTTATTAAATCATTTCTTTTTATCTTTTCATATGTCGGAGGAGTAAAGCAAGATAAGCAAATATTACATTTTAGATTTTTATTTGGCGTATACAGTATGCTTTAGAGAATCTTATGAAATTCAGCAAAATATCGTGTTGATTTTAATTGAAATTCGGCATGACAATTACTATTTTTTCATACTTGCAAGACAAACTTTCCGAGTGTATTTAGATAAGTTTAAATTACCTACTTTGTGGGTGAAACGGAAGTTACAAAATTTTAATCGAAAGAGAGCCGCGTGATACCTTATGTTTATAATTTTGAAAGCTCCGCTGCAGACACAGTTGTTCAAAATGACCACTCGTACTATCCGCACATTATTCTATTTTATCAGACCAAGACCTTTGTATCGGGAGTAGCGTTTGTTGATTAATGTTTCGTGAATTGTTTGTTATTCTCTCTCTCTAAGCCTTGAATTGTATTGGCCGGGTAAATATCGTCTTTCAAGTAGGAAGATATTCATCGAGGTGAGATCCAGTGGGCATTGTATGGAACCATTAATCTATTACTATCTCTGTAATGGTTTCCAAATTATTCATTTAATTACTTTGTTGTAATACAGAAATACAATGATTTCTTACAACGCTTGCTACTATCGGACGCCAAGTATAAAGTGAAAATTAGCTGTGCATTTTACAGTATTTAAGGCAATTTGTCCCAATATTTATTATACATACACACATTTAGCTAAATGCTTTCTATTTTAATAAATCATTCTAGCTTTACCTAAATTCTTAAACATTTGGTTTAAATATTCCAATATTTAATAAAGCATTAGAGATTTAAACAGATCCTAAACCATTTATTTTAAATTTAAATATTTAGTAAATCTTTGTGTATTTTGCCAAATCTGCACATATTTGTTTTAAATTTTTCAATATTTAATAAATATTCGCAGATTTAAATAAATTTTTACCGATATAAATAAATCCGTACAGATTTAAATAAATGTTTCACCATTTAATTCTAAGCTGTCACATTTAATGTCAACCTGTCATATTTATTTGACCTTGGTGAGCCTAGCCGACTTAGGACACCAAGACCGTTTATACCGGTAGTAAGGCGCAAGGCAGGGTCATGGTGGGAGCTTTCGGCGCTTAAATGAAACAGACTGAAAATTGCATTCTCAAGGGAATGTTGAGGAAACTTTCATTGTATGAATAATAAATTATGCAATGTTTATGTTGTTAAATATGTTGTTATTGATGATTGAACTAACATTAATTGTACAAATTTTTGAAATACGGAAAACGTGTTCATAATTTGTTGAACGTTACCACCAGTGTAAACGGTCTTGGTCTTCTATGTAGGCTGGGTCTATCAAGGTCAAATAAATATGACAAGTTAACATTAAATATGACAGCTTAAAATTAAATGTTTAAATATTTATTTAAATCTGTAAGGATTTATTTATACCAGTAAAGATTTATTTAAATTCTCGAATATTTATTAAATATTGAAAGATTTAAAACAAATATGTGCAGATTTATCTAAATACATAAGGATTTATTAAATATTTGAAAAGTTAAAGTAAATGTTTTAAGATTTATATAAATCTCTAATGCTTTATTAAATGTTGGAATATTTAAACCAAATGTTTAAGGATTTATTTAAATCTACAACGATTTATCAAAATAAAAATCATTTAGCTAAATGTGTGTATGTATAATAAATATTGGGACAAATTGCTTTAAATACCGTGAAATGCACAGCAAATTTTCACTTTACACTTGGCGCCCCATATACACGCACGCTCATACGCGCACACGTTTTCAAACACTACCTTGTTTTAATAAATCCAAAATGTGTATCTTCGTCAAAATCTCCGAAGCCGTGTTTTCACGATTACAAGAATTACATTTTTGTACTTAAAAAGTTATTTACAGAAACACATGCTGAAAACGTTGTTTCCTAACTTCTCTTTCCAGGAATTAGAATAATTGTTTAAATAAATATTACTCGTATACTATTCCTCCTCTTTTTACTTTCCCATACTTCTAGCATGTAAATGCATACAGTGATCGTAAAATTTTATCATTGTGACATTTTGACGGAAATATATATTGTGGGCTCCAGAAACCCAAGAAAATAACAGCAAATTTTCACTTTACACTTGGCGCTCTATATGCTACAACCTACATTTTTTTTAAGGTTACTGCAAATGTATTCCTATTATCTCATGAGGATTTGAGAATGTGACGGTTCAATGGTATGTTCAGTTGCTACTAATTTGTCGTTGGTACACAGGTACTCTTATAAAATTATTGTTCAAGCCGAAGCTGCGTCACGCTGTCAGTTTTCAAAAACACAATTACGGAATTGTTTTCTACGAGCATTATCACTCTGGCTGCCTTCCTTCTTTTGATATATTTTTACCTAACGTGAGTGCACTTTGTTTACTTTTAATATTCTGTGCACTGTTGTTGATGATATACCAGCTTTCGCAGCATAACGTGGAATGGAATAATTCGACACGGTGCTCACACTTTCAAGAATGTTGGTAGTTTTTTCTTCTGACTGATTTATTCTGTCTGATCTTTCCCTCTTAGTAACACTTCTCGTTTTTATGCAGCCATTAACCTTAACATTTTAACTATTGTAACTCTATCTCATTGTTTTTTATAGAAGATATGGAGGAAGATTCAGTGTAAATTTCACCATTCTTTAAATTTCATATGCTGCACTATTTGTATGTTGGAAAACTAGGCGGAATTCTAAAATAACCACGAAACAAACTTAAACAGCATTATTAATTAAATCGAGTTTATCTGGTCCATAACTGATGTGATAATAAGCAAAGTAAGACATAGATCAGATAATTTTCCGACATAAAGCATTAATTTGTTTCTAAGATAAAAATAGAAGCTGGAATATGATGCAATATGACTGTAATCATACGTGTGAAGAACACAAATTAGATAAAATTGTCATTTTTATTACAGGGGTATTTTGTAAAATATACATTATGCAAATAATGCTCCATCTATGTGCGTCATATTATTAAATGGCGCAGTCGGTAGGATAACACAAGGATATGTGAAATAGTGATACGTTGACAGATGCGAAATTAATTAACACTTTAGAAAAAGATTTCAGAAACCAGTTTAACGTGTTCAGTTCTAATGTCAAGAAACTTCTTGTCATACAGTTAAACGGCAAGAATGTAAATTTGCAATTGGATGCATCTACATCAAATCAAGAAGTAATAAAGCAAAATCTTCGGAGGGAATTAAATTTTCTTTAAGCTATGGCGGATATTTTTTTGTGTAAATTCAATCGCTTGGATGTAGCCGCTGAGTAAAGCAAAGCATATTCACTTGCTAAATCTTTCGTTTTTAGTATGTAATTTTGTAATTATCAGTTTCAATTAACTGTTATTGTCGTAAAGTAGAATCCGATTTGGTACTGCGCTGGTTGCAAAGGCAGCACTATTTCCGCAACTAAAATTCAACCCCACCATGACATGGTGTTCTTTGCAGATGTAATCCACAATAGCAATTTTAATGTGCTTTTATTCGTTTTAATGTTCTTGACGGACCAGGTTTTGCTAGGGTTTGTATCAACAATACTAGTTTTAATATTGCTTTCTTCTCTTAACGAAGTTCTTGGTATTTTTCTTTCCCCGATGAGAGCAATTTTCAACGGCAGTGTCATTTCGTTGTCTTCATCGGTATTAATTATTTTTTTCTTGTACGTTCTCGCATGACTGTCAATTGCAAAACGCACAAATAATAGTACAGTTTTAACAAGTATTGACATATGCAAAAAAGTCAATAACGCTTTGGGAGCCGCGTGATTGACGTAATAAGTTCTACTTATTTTTTATCTTCAGTTTTCATGATCACAGCGGCAATAAAAAATTAAAAAATCTATTGCATTATTTACGTATGTAAAATAATTTTGGTTAGCCATAATGTTTTATACATTATAATATTCTCTTACTAAATATAATTCGTGTTATGATTAATTATCAATGATTTGTTTTCGTTAAAACCGAGAAGCACATTTAACTCGTGCACCAATTTTTACAATATTTTACATAATATTTTTTGTTTACCCCAGAAATATTGAAAAATTTCAATGCATTTATTAATTTCTGATGATTGTTCATTTCATCATTTTGTCGTTATTCTTTGTAAGATGTGAAACAATTTATTGCAGCAGAGCAACTACACCGATTGCTGCTAGTTTAGTAACTGACTAACTAAATGATTTTCGTACAGTTTATCAATGTAACACAATATGCAATATAGCTGAGTAACAGCATATAAAATATTTAGTGCGGTCGGTGATCTCTCTGACGCCGACCGCGACTGTTATTTTAAACGTCTAGTTCAAACAACCGCAAAGCATGTCTGCCTTGTCTCTGCTACAGGAGGCAAATTTTATTACAACTTGGAGTTTTTCGTAAGTAAACCATAACTAACCAAATTACAGCAGCTGTGGTGACAGCAACATAAATAATGGCCGAAAACAATCAATGAACTGAGTATTGTGGTGATAAATTTTGTCGAGATGCAAGAGTCTGTCGTATTGTTATGGGAAGACAATTAAAGATTTAAAATGTAAATTAATACAATGCCCATATATTGCAGCTTTATGGACCCGATCACCCTACGTGAGTTTTACATAAACATTAGTACCCGCAAACAAAATAAATAATCTGTGTCTAGATTAAGGTATGTAACTGAATGCCCGGTCACTATTAACAGTTGAGACAGAGGGAAAAGATCGGGATTTATATACAAATACTAAAAAATCACTGCACAAACAAATATTATTAAAACTTTATTAGAAAGAGCATTCATAAATATGTATGGGATATTAAAAGCACCATAAGTATTAAAAATAGGAAGGCAAATATTACATTTTAGAAACCAAAATAGGCATAAAACGAAAAATTAGGCTTGAAAATGAAGTGTAGTAAAAAAAAATTAAAAACAGCCAAAATTATTCAAAAATACTTTCTAAAAGAGGTTACGAAAAAGCGTAGGGCGTAACCCACAGATTGTGCTAGGATAAATTATTTCAGAATAGAACTTCAATCCAAAAAAACTGTTTTCATGTATTTTGGTATCAATTTTTGTTTCATAGAAAAGTCCAAAATAAAAGCTCTGCTCTTTTTATACCCAAGTTCAAAAAATATAATGGACAAAATTCAAAAACATATAAACACATGCTTCTCTATGGTCTCTCCATAAGAACGAGCTGAAGTATGATGCGCTATCATTACTATCTTTTTCTCGCCTGCTAGAAATGCGTTTCGGTCATTTAGATTCAGAGCTGAAGTGTATTTTATATACCGACAAGGGTTCAAACTTCCTATCCATAAGTAGGTGTTTATCTCCTAAACACTCGAGGCATAATCGTTAACTTTTTTGCACGACTCCGCGAGATAGGAGTGCGGAAGTTTACTGAGGCTCGCAAAATCCAGGATAAGATAACTTTTTACCGGTCCCAGTGGTTAGAATATTGAGTTATCCGGGTCGACCGGATCGTACCGCAACCCAGACTAGCAAATACGTGCAAATATAGTTTGGTATTGCCCACCGGAATCCCCGGAGAATCCGGAGATCGGGTCTGACCACACGCGGACGTGAGACCTACGTCGTTATGGCTCCCTCGTGTAGTCCCGTTTAACGAAAATTGTTAGTTCCGGGCACCGAAGTGCTTTAATTATTATCAAGATACACAGATGATGCCTTGTATAACAATGAGTATTATCGAGTCAAAACTTCCATTTATGAACAATGGTTAAATACCTAGCTTGAAGAATGTAAAATTTTATTTGGAAGAACTGTTTTTTAATTATAAAAAGTAGTGATTTTTAGAATTAAATATAGAAAAATTGAAGCAAATCGAAACTACCAATTACTTTAATTACGATTATGATTTATTTTACAAAATAAGAGTGACAATCCCAAGTTAGACTTATTGAAAGTATTCCAGCAGAACTAGGGTAACAATACGACCGAAAGTGTAAGAATTTTGCAAAAAAGAAATATTTTTAAAAATAAGCAATTAACTTAAAGGAACAATAATTTTAAAACACGAATCAACAAGTAAGTCGATGCTTGAGACATTTATTCGCAACTTGTGAGTTGCGCTTATGGAGGACAATACTTCAAAGCCGTGTTTTTTTTAACGTTAAGGCACCTACAGTCGTCTTTTGCTAGCAAATTTCAATTCAAAAAAGTATGACATAACAAAACAGTAATTATGTCAGTCAGTAATTTCAGTTAAATTAAAGTCTATATTACATCCGGATCCTTTCCGCTTGTCTCATCATTTAGTGGTGAGAACCCGCTACTGGAACGCGCCTATTATATAAGGCACATATTCCTTTGTACAGTGGACCGATACAGTTTTTGGTATAGATACGTTTCTTTGGGTTCACAGTAGATGTTTGGATTATTGAGATCCTGATCTCCTATTTAAAGATCAGACTCGACAACAGGCTGCATCCGCGGGGTTCGCTTGCTCTATACCGCGCCGCCGGCTTATGGTTTACAACTTGTAATCACTTTCATTAAGTTGTGCAGTCTATACGACTTATATTTAATAATAAGCAACAATTATATTTATATAAAAAAGCACTACAAGCTTCAAAGGCCTAGGGCTTGGTTTATTGTCTTTTGCCATTTGCTTTTAACCTTGACCGCTGTCCTACAGTTTCTAATTGCCAACGCGTTCATTTCTTCCTGCATCGTCTCCAACCACCTTTTCCTCTGCCTTTCTCTTCGCTTGACTCCTATCGGTTTTCCTCTCAACGCCATTTTAGTCACTCTATTATTCGGTAACCCTCTCTACATGCCCTAACTGCCGTAATTGTTGCGCTTTCCCTATTTTTATTATGTTAGCTACACCGTACAGACCGTTTATTTCGTCATTTGTTTTTCTCATCTACACTTCTTCAACCTTTTTTCCGCCATAAATTTTTCTTTACACTTTTCTTTTGCAATACTCATTTGCTCATCACTTTTGCTTAGAGTCCATGTTTAGCACGCATGTAACTTCCGGCCTAATCACTGTTTTGTAGACTTGTTTTTCGCGTTTTTAGCTAAGTTCGTAGAGTTTAACAGCACACACACTGCTTTTCTAATTGTAATTGGCCAAATGTTTGCCACATTATTCAAATAAGAAAGAAGAGATTTGGTTTCAATTATGGCTAGAATAGACCACTACATGTTTCGTTCTTGTTTGAACTCATCAGGTAGACATAATTCTAACCATAATTGAAACCAAAAGCAAACAAGCAGATATATGCCAGAAAGTATAACATTAAAGGGGAATTACACTAGTAACGCCCTCTATTATGTGCGGCGACAAAAAGTTGCAAAGCAACAAACCGGCAAAGTTGCGATCGGAACCTGCTAAGCAGGTATCTGCGATCGCACCGGCCTCTAAGCACAAAACACAGAAACGCCCGTGTGGCAAGAAATAAGAAAGAAGAGATTTGGTTTCAATTATGGCTAGAATAGACCACTACATGTTTCGTTCTTGTTTGAACTCATCAGGTGGACAGAATTCTAACCACACGGGCGTTTCTGTGTTTTGTGCTTAGACGCCGGTGCGATCGCAGATACCTGCTTAGCAGGTTCCGATCGCAACTTTGCCGGTTTGTTGCTTTGCAACTTTTTCTCGCCGCACATAATAGAGGCCGTTACTAGTGTAATTCCCCTTTAATGTTATACTTTCTGGCATATATCTCCTTGTTTGCTTTTGGTTTCAATTATGGTTAGAATTATGTCCACCTGATGAGTTCAAACAATAACGAAACATGTAGTGGTCTATTCTAGCCATAATTGAAACCAAATCTCTTCTTTCTTATTTCTTGCCACACGGGCGTTTCTGTGTTTTGTGCTTAGAGGCCGGTGCGATCGCAGATACCTACTTAGCAGGTTCCGATCGCAACTTTGCCGGTTTGTTGCTTTGCAACTTTTCTCGCCGCACATAATAGAGGGCGTTACTAGTGTAATTCCCCTTTAATGTTATACATTATTCAAAATTTCTCTAAACGCTAACCTTTACTTTCAATACCCTAATGTTTACTACATCTGACATAAGAATTTCATTGATAAACGAGGTACGTGTGCGTAGAAACAACTGCTAACTATAGCTGATGTTATTGCTAGTATAATATTTTTTTGTTAAGGGTATCTTAAACTTTACAATAAAGTAACAGAACTCGAAATAACGATTTTTTTACAAACAATTGCTAGCTTTGGCTGATTTCATTGCTAATATATTTCTTTGTTAAGCGCGTCTTGACCTTTACAATACAATACTAGAACCAGTAGACTACGCCACTCGCTTTTCTTTACAATTAACTACCTACTGCAGCTGATTTTATTGCTAATATGATATTTCTTTGTTAGGCGCGTCTCAAACTCTACAATAAAATAGCAGTACCCGTGGGCTGCGCCACACGCCTTTCTTTACAAATAATTACTAGCAAATTGATTAGAAGAGATATATCGACGTAATTCATCCATTCCGCCGGTACCGCAGCTTCATGACAAAAATTATACTGCTTGACTTTTAGATAAACATAATAAGCAAGATGCACAAGAATGTTACTGAATACTTTGTCACTAAACATTGAGACAGAGGGAAGGGATCCAGATGTACTATAAGTTGTTGTGCTACCTAATTCATTATTTAACATTATCAAAAAAACAGAGGGCATAGCCTACGGGTTTTCGTTTTAATCGGAATTCTTTCCATCTGACAACATTTAGTTGCGAGGGGCCCCCACTACTAGAAACCACATATTTACGCGTTCATTATACAAGGCGCATGTTTGTTGGGCGCTAGAGTTTTTGATAAAGATAAGCAAAATTTATTGTTTAGGATTTGTGTGTATGATAGGGACATAATCTGTCGAAAGCTGGCAATCCTAGGTCACCTCCTCGGAGAACACACATGCTGGGTTACGGATTCCTTCCATTTGGCTAGACTTTCACTTACGGCGGGATCAGGAACAGATCAGTACCAAAAGCTCTAGAGAGAAATGCCGGTCAGATCATGCAAACGATGTCGTGCGCGAAGATAATCATAAATAACTTAAATCAGGCTTAAAAATTGGATTGCAGCTGAGATTTCAAGAAATGTCAGCAGATATCTGGAAATGTTGTTTTACTACCTACAATTTTTTTGTCACCTTCGGGTACTGGATTACCATTTACAAAAATTTCAGATGAAACTAACTTTCCATTACTAGGAATCAAGGACATATATTTCTACAGTTGAAGAGTTTATACTGTGAAAATTTAAATTAAAAAGGCACCAATTTGAAAGAAAAGTGGGTACATTTATATTAAATTATTGTAAAAAGATTATTTGATGTTTATCACGATATAAATACAAAATAATAAACATTCGCATGGTTACTTAGTAGTTACGTTTGTTTGTTCAGTTGCCAACTTTCCGTATTTGAAAATATACACTACTACGGGACGCCTGCGGTACATGTCGTTCAACTCATTACAGTTTATTTATGACGTTTTAAAAAGAAGTTTCCGAAAAAAACGTGGGTTGTAGACCAAAGGTTCCGCTAGTAATATCATATAATCTGAGACAGTTGCGGAATTAAGGAATCTCTAAACTAATAGAATTTAAAAATAGTTATTTATGTTACAAGTGGGATAAAGGCATTATAATAACTTTGAAAGTTGCACGACGAGGTCGTAGACCGAGTCGTGTCATCGAACGAGTGCCATAATAATGCATTATTCCACGTGTGACATACTAAATTTTATCTAAGACTGCTCAAAATTTGTTAAAAATAGAAATTTTTTGCTTGAAATGATATTTGACATTTGGCATTAAATTGTTTGCAAATGTCAAGTCACAAAACTACATTCAATAAATTTAGACACCAAAACATATCCATCTGTTTTTGGTTAAATTAATTAAAAAAACTTATATACACAATTTGTGATTTTGCGTACAAAATTGCTTTGAATAAAATCACTCGGTAAAAAGTAGTAAAAACGCATTCCGCTTGCTTCTAGAATGCTTTTATGAATGAATTCGTAATGTTTTAAAGAGGTGTCACTTTTAGAAACTAAAGTATATTTTCTTACATTTCCTTGGCATAAAAATTTGGGAACATTGTTTGAATTAATGTATTTCAGAGGACCTATTTCCAGTAGTTCATCTTCAACGTCCTTTTCCGGCGTTGAAACAGTCGTGCAAAAAAGTTCCACAAGGACAAGGACGTAAATAACTAAATATCCTGGAGCAATAAAAATATAAAATGTGGACGTAATAAATTCTCTGACATAATCTATAAGGTTCTCCAATAACAGGAAAGCACCGGAGAGAAAGACAATACCGTGCAATTAATTTTTGCGTGTTCCTAATAAAGGGGCATTTATTAATTTCGAGAAATTTGAAATATTGGTACACAATCGCCTCAAACCACAAATATTTATAAATTTATAATAATTATGTTACCTTCTTTTTGCGAACGATCTTTTACAAATAAATTTGTTTTGGTCTTAACTTAAGTTGAAAAAACCTTTATACATAAACTACTAAAGTTTAATTAAAGTTAATAAAAATTAATGTGGTTTGACTTGTATTTAATTGTAAAGCTTTGATCAGTTTGATCGGGGAGTAAGGGTGCTTAAGGTAGAACAGTGATGTAAGGAAGAGTATGGTGTTGCAATTCCTACCATTTGTTTTAATACAAAAAAATTATCTTAAAAGTTTGACAATCTCGGGACTCTTTATAAGATTTCCGCATAAATGGCGCTCTTAAAACTTCAAATTTAAGGTATATTTCAAACTTGCCGCAGTTTGATAAATAATTTCTATCACTACTTGACCATTTTTGACACCTATCCTGTATACAACACTTATTTACTAAGGTTAGGTTAATAAGTTACTTTCGTTTTTACTTTTATTAAATAAATATGCAAGTAAGTGAAACATTTTTATAGTTTATTGTCGTTATTTTTGTGGTGGTTTACTGTATTCATAACAGAAGTAGTCAGTAGAATAATAGAACTCGTTACTTACTACTACGAAATATTTAAGGGTTCTTCCAGTCACTGCATGAACTTAACTTGGTACAAAGCATAATTTTAATACAATCAATTTATTTACTGATTATATAATTAGCAATTATAGGTAAGCAAAATAGGTAAATTCACATTGGGATCAGCAAATCTTTGTTTTCACCTTTTGATGAGCCGCGCAAACAGTATTTTAGCATTTTTGCCGAGAATATTACCGTGCTAATAAATAATTAAAAACATTTTTTATTTTTCAAATTTATTTTAAAATAAAATTGACATTTACAGTTGCGCCATCTGTTGATTAAATTTACAAGGAGCCCTGAGATTGTCAAAGTGTGGAGATGAAAACAATTGAATAGAGTGCAAATACCAGTCTTCATTACATCACTGGTAGAACATATTATTTTTAAATGGACCCATCGCATCGTTTATAACTACTAAAGAGCGGATTTATAAGCATTTACATATTTTTTTAGCAAATTGGTGGTTCTTTGTGCATTTTCTTTGCGTTTTGCAGGATTGCAAATAAAACGATTCTACTTTAATAATCGTTTACAATAAATGAGTATTTTACTGCAGATTTATTAACGTAACTCATTACCACACATTTTTTGAACATACGAATTTTGCTAGAACTGTTGGCCCGTGGGGTTCATAGAAAAGGTGGCTTTTAAATTTTTATAAGATCAGGTACTGCTGTTAAAAGAGCCCCACAAATAAAACGGCAGTTTATTTAAAAAAACGCGACTTTTCTCTTTGTAATAATAATAAGCGAAATAGCTAAAGCTTTTGTGGCACGAAATAATAAACTGTACAACACGCGTAGAAGAGTTGCCAAAGTATAAGTATGAACGATGGTTCTCCAAATACATACAATCTGACAGACAGAATCGCAGAATGCAAAATTTTACACCAAATAATTTAGAAAAATACTTTGTAACTTTATTAGCAATAGAATACAAACTTTTAAATAATACCTACATGATCTAATTTATAACAATTTAATTATGTTAATTAAGTATAATGTAGTTTAATTTATAGTGTAACTGCAGTTTTTTCCTGCATATTGTGCTGTTTAAATTCATATTTGAGCCCTTACAGTTCATTTAAATCCGGCTTTTATTTACGACATAAAAATCTGATATATTATTTGTTTCTTATATGAACAAGTTTTAAAATGTTAATAACATCTAGGCTTCCGGGTTGGAGCCGCGTCATCGGTGCATGAACTGCCGACGTTTCGTCCTCGGTTGCACGGGACATCTTCAGGGCTGTGGTTGCTTTGGGATCTGGAACACAACTGGCAAGACCGGTGCAGGCACCGGGTTTATAAGGGACGGGTGGGTAACAAGGTGTGACTGCTGGGTCTGTGATTGGCTGTCGGGCTGTAGCGGTTGAGGGGTTGCAGGGCGGGGTTTTCGTTTAGTCGGAAATAGTAGTTGGTAGGCATTGTGGAGAGTAGTTGTGGTATCGGTTAATATTGTTAGGAGATTAAAATGTTGTTTTTCTTAATTTCTAGATAAGTAGTACTGCATAATTTTTTGCTAGGCGTGGGGTATAGAAAACAGAATCAAATAGAATAAACAGTAATTCACAGGATGTTTTAAATAATGTACACAGCATGGGGCATTTAGGAACTCCAAAATATACTAATTCGATTAATTTAATAAATAGTATTGTATACACATTAAATGCGTTTCATTTATCTTTCACAACTGTATGAATGTATATGAATGCTTAAGAAAGAATTCGTTATCAGGTAAATTAGGCGAAATATTTTGCCATTCCAAATAGAACTAAAAATCCAAAAAAAAAATTTAATATTCAGTGAAATTTAATTGCTACAGCAAAAAAAAACGGAATATCTCAATTTTTGTTTACGAAACGTTTGTTTTCAAAGATATTTTATTTCTGTGTGTACTTCCTTGAGGCAGTTACTAATTTTGAATGTGATGGCGCATGTTAATATTTATAAACATTTATAGAAATTTATTTGCGGTGAACTGAACGTAAATTTTAACATTTCTATGTGAAATTTTCATGCTTAACCCTGTGAATTCGAATAATCTCCGCAAATATATTTAACTATCAATCTCTAAGTTAATTAAAGCCAGTTACAGGTTCAATTCGTTAATCACCTGATCAGAACATTAGATGAAAGCACACAACAACTGATTTTCTTCCATAAACAATACAATCACTCTTAAAAAGTCGAACCCGATAGTGTCACCACAGCAACCAGCAAATAATACTGTTTAAAAATGGATTATTTTATTACAGACAGTAGCGAATTTCTTGTTTGGGTGATTAAACGATTTTTTGTGTAGCAGCAACCATTTTTTCGATAAAACGCATATTGATAAATAGTTCGATTTGACATTCGACCAAGTCCAACCAACCAACAACCAGTGGCTTACCGTTCTGGAAGGGTCATTTTGCCTAATTGTTATTTAACATTTGTAAACAATATAATACAATTTAATTACATTATTTTTTTTCTTTTTAAAGAATCATGAGGCCGTGCGTGAGCACGACTCTATAATTTCCATCCCACCCCCTTACCCGGGCTTAGCGGACTTGAGCTATACACCGGTCTAACATGCCCCACCCCTGAAAGACATGCAACCCAACATACACACCACACACACCGTTCATGGACACGCCGGATTTAACTTATTTAGAATAATTTCCGACGGGCAGAGGATTCGAACCTACTGCCGTTGGGAGTCTAGTTCTTGAAGTTGGGACTCTAACCGCTAGACCAACGCTGGCCCTTAATTACATAAAACACACATTAATATTTTAGAATTGTATAAATAGGGGTAATAGGAATTGTATATAATTCTTATTCACAGTCTTCTGGTTATTTCCGACGAATTCTGGCTTTTGAGGTATCCAGGGTAGTTCAACTTGTCTCGAACTTTAAGTTTAGCGGAGGGTTGATCTGTTGCAACACTCGCAGTATGCTGATATAGCACGTTTTGGGAATAACGTCTTTTAAAATAGATCTTAATTACTCTTCAACGCTTAAGTCAGGTGATTTTCATGGCCACTGAGTTCCATCAAATAAATCAATTCTGGAATTTTCTTTAAATTGTCGGGTAGTATTTGCATGATGACGTAAATCATTACTATGAAGTGTCTGACACGTCTATAAGATACTACAGTTTTACCATGGTAAAGTTTTGTTGTAGAATTATACGATGTTAATACCATTATATAAGGCCGTACCAGAAACAGATAAAAACACACAAAATATTATTTATTCTTCCAATCCTTTCGGCACAGGGAAACATTGATATCATGATAATTTTCGAATTCGAAATTTTGACTATATACATGTTTTGGACCTCACTAATTTAAAAAAAAAGTGCATCTGTAGGTGGGTATGTAAGTATATAGTGTATGTATGTACGGACGTGAGTAATATTTTTTTCAAATATTGATATTTTTTAAGGCTGAAAACGGAATTAGATACACCTTAGGGCAAATCCAACGCTTTCTTCAAGTTCTGAAACGCTTTAAGATGGCAGCCGCTGCCATTTTTTGAAAATTTTGACATCAATGCGTCACTACTACACAACTAGTTGACAGATCGGAATGAAATTTGGTATTATAAAACCTTAGCGGAACACAGTGTTACTATTCAGGTTTCTTTACGCATATTTAATTATTTCGAAAAAACAGGCGGTGGTTTTTCGCACATTTTACGTTTTAAATATTTACGCGTCAAGAAGTGAATAAAATTTACATCTAATCGTTTCCAGCCGGTACAAGCTGCTTGCTCCAGATTCAAGGCGTAGATAGGTAATGCGCTCACAACCTCGGATCAAAAATGGTTATAACAAATTTATTTACAGAGTTATCAAAAATATGCAAAAAATGAAAAACCCTTTTTTTTATTACAGCTAGATGATAGGCGTAGTTAGACTCACGTAATTTTCGGAAAACGCGTTGTTGATATTAAAAAGGATCTTTTCTTTCCTTAATTTTTAATGTGGTTGAAAATGATTTTTAATGCTAATAAACTATTTTAAACGGTCAGAGTAGAATTTGGGAGGTTACTAAATAACAATCTTTGTGGTTCTGAAATCTGAAATTCGAAAATTTGCGTAAAATCATATAATAATCATAACTTTCCTTACTTCAGTAGAAGTATGGGAAAGTAAAATCAGATATTCGATTTTATTTTTCTCATAAGAACACTAAACAATTTTATACAAAACTACTTGTGAAACATGGTCACACTTCCTATAAAGGATAGAAAAGTCTAGGCAAAGTGCTTCGCTCATTTTTTTGTTCGGTAATAATAGAGGTCATTGAATATATATTACTTTTCAATCTGCCTAGTAAAAGGTTATTTATGCAGGACCGTGTATATGAACATACACGCATGGCTGTTGAATGGTTTATCCTTGAGCTTATCTTCTTTCCTTGCACACGAAATACAAATTTAATATTATCTATACAGAATGCCCACTGAAGGTTACATCCACCACCTGTGACCTCACATTCTCGTTCGCAAAATGTCAAAGAAATTCCCTGTGGGGGACAATTTGCACTTCACGTTGGCACTAACAATACTCAAAGAGCAAAACTGACGAAATGTGTCTTATTTTTACCCACTGGTATTATAAATGTGCACGTTACTTCCCTCCGAAGGCTTTTGCTTTGGAAACTTCCTACATAGACTTCAATCATGAATCAACGATATTAATAAACGGTTATAAGGCGATTTTGTTATGCGTTTATATCCACTTCTATTGAAAATTCTATAATCCGTAAAAAAATTAAAAACACTTTTTGGCTTCAAATAAGGTAAAATTTTGCCAGGCGTATTTTGGCAACTACTGATAAAGTTACAACAGATTAGTTAAATGAGTTGAATAACTAGAAATGGAGGAGCTAATAAAGAGCAAAATATCGCGGACGCTACTTCACTGAATACGGAAAATGTACGACGTATACAAGCGTACGTGGTTTGGCTATAAATGTCTTCTGAAGTTCTGGGTTAGGCAGTATCAGGACAAAATGTGCTTATTATTATCACAGTTTAGAAGTTTGTCCATTTCACTGATTTTCAATTAGAACCTATAAATTACTTTTTACCTTCCTCGCTGTACGAAGTATAGTTATGGAGGAAGGTATTGTGATCATCATGTAGGATTTCGAGCAAATGCACGTTCATTCAGCGAAATTTTTTTTGCTTTGGGCTTACCGGCCGATACACAAATTATGCTTTTATGACAAACATTTTTAATTGAAACATTTTCACAAATAAGCAGGTTTTAGGGCATTAGATGATCAATAACGGGGACGCTGCAGCGGTGTCTGTGTGTGTGGCTGTGGATATCTGTGTCTGTCTGTGTGTCTGCATACACTTTACAGTCCAGACGTCATAACGCAGAAAACACAAATTTAGCTCAATGGTTCCTAATTCCATTGGAATGAAACCGCAACAAAAGGAGGTTGGTCCGTCAAAATAGGGGAACGGCAAAGGTGCTCTACTTAAAAATAGACGCGCCCAAAAAAACTTAAATTCTTATTCTACGCATATCGAATAACTCAATCTACGCCCAAACGCGATGTCTCTTATCACCACACCATCTATTTTCCTGAATTTTTTATTTTAAAAAAATACGAATTTTGGCTTCAAAATCGGTATGAGCATGGTAAATAACAAAATAGGAACAACTTTCCATAGAGAAAACACCACTAAGCGGTTTTCTTTCGGTCGTTTGCCTGAACAGTTTAATTCAGTCATCACAAAAAAAACGGCTATCGCCAAATTATGGAATCGATTTTGAGATTTCGACGAATAAACTTTGGTTGCATCAAGAAAACACAAAACACAAAAAAGCGGGCGACTGCTTCTAAGATGGGGGGAGGAAGCAGGTGCTCTACTTCAATATAGACGCGCTCGGAAAAGAATTGTAGATTAGTATTCTACAGATGTCGAATAGCTGATTTGCGCAAGCCCGATCTTCCTACCACTGCCAAGTGGTTCGGGCACTACCAAATCTTTGGTATCTCAAAAATGTACGAATTTCGGCTTCAAAATCGGTATGAACATGTTAAATGACAATAAGAGCAATCTTAGAATGAGAGAGCACCTCTGAGAGGTTTCCTTTTGGTCGTCTACCTGAACAGTTTAATCAGATAATCGCCAAAATGAAACCGAAACTATGAAATCAATTCTAAATGTAAACGGACAAATATGGTTTGCAATTAACAAATATTAAAAACAAAAAATCTTAACATTTTCAAATTTTCAATTGTTTAAATTTTCAAAAAATTTTCAAATCTTTAAAAAAGTTTCTGTAATTCTCTACGTTCTTAAAAATTTTCAATTTGTTTAATAATTGTAACACAAACCTTTTTAAATTTTGAAAATTTTCATATACACTGTGTCTATAAAGTACCCCCCCCCCCCCTCCCAACTAACTTTTGAACGACTTGATAATTTACCACAAAATTGTGTGCTGTAAAGGGAAATTAAATACTATTTTTTAGCCAACAATTATATTTCGTATCATTCAAAACGGCGGCTGGGCGCCATTTTAATTTTTTTTTAATAGAAAGAAGGGTCGAGTTACACCTCATTTAAAAGGGGTTTTAGTTTTGCGCCTGATTCGAGAGTTTCATAAAAATCCACCATTTTGTTATAGCTCAATACTTTTCTTTGAATCTCTAGGATCAGACGCAAAAGTAAAGGATTTTTCAAATGAGGTGTCACCCGACCCCCTTTTCCATTAAAAAAAATTTTAAATGGCGTCCAGCAGCCATTTTGAATGATACAAAATTTAATTGTTGGCTAAAAATAGTATTTAATTTCCCATTAAAGCACACCAAATGTTGTGGTAGAATATATATAAATATATAATAAAAGTCGTTCAAAAGTTGGAATTTTTTTAAAAATTTTCAAAATTTTCAAAAATTATATAATTATACAAATTTTCGAAAATTTCAACATTCTAAATATAGTTAAAGAATCTTTAAATTAATAAATTATCAAAAAATTCAGAAAATTTTAAAACTCTAATATTTGTAAAACTTTTAAGATTTAAAAACTGCCAAAACATTGTAAAATTTTTAAATTTTTTTAATTTTCAATAGTTTTCAAGAAGTTTCAGAAATGGTTTTATATTTCAAACATTTTTTAAAAGTTATTAAAATTTTAAAAGATTTTAGTGACGATTTTCAAGATTTTTAAATTTTTTTTTTCAGAAGAATGTTTTAAACTTCTAAAACTTTTATAATTCTCAAAAATTTTAAATTCCAAAATTTTAAGTTTCACAGAATAATCAAAACTTTGGAAAATTTTCAAAATACAATTACAGTGTACAATAATTTCCAATAGTTTGCTTAATTGTTAAACCTTTTTTTAAAAATATTGACAATTACGAGTATTAAAATGTCCTAATAATTAAAAATTTAAAAATTTTGCAAAATTTTTAATTTTTCCTTTTCAAAAATTTTTTTTTGTTTTTAAAATTTTACAAAATATTTAAAACTTTGAAAATTATTAATTTTTCAAGAATTCAGATATATTGAATATTTTCAAAATTTTCCGTGTTGAATATTTTTATTATTTCCACATATTATCAAAATGTTAAAAATTTTCAAGAACTAAAAATTGTCATAAATTTTTATGACTTAAATCTTTTCAAATTTCTATAAAAAAGAACTTTTTTAAAAACCTCAGTTTAAAGTTATTTCAAAAGTTTATAAGATCTTTAAAAATTTCACAGTAATTAAAGTTTTCGAAACAATTTTAAAGAAAACAAAATTTTTAAATTTCTAAAAAACATCCGGTATAAAATTAATTAAAATTGTTTCTAGAATTTCTAATTTTTTTCTAAATTTTCATAAATTGGCAAAATTTTTGAAATAATTTTAATTTTTCAAAAAATTCGGTAAATGCGGGGAAGGTCTCTTGGCGGTTGCCCGACTTTTTTAAGTTTGTAGAGCAAACTAGCGTGAACCAGCCTTACAATGTTTATAAATTGTTAACCATTTTCCATTGGGTAAACAGTTGTATAACGGATGAACAAAATGACGGAGATACTGCAGCCATAAAATGTTCGTTAACAAAAATAATCTTAAGCACAGGATGGTAGCTAATAAATGATCCGTCTTGTAGCTAAAATTCCAAGACCGCAAGAGACACTAGAGAAGTGCCAAGTGCAGAAGGAGAAATGGTCTGGGATTAATGGAGTTTGTTACGGCTTTGAACATTAAAGCAAGTTGTTGTAATTAATACTGCAGTGTTTTTTGTTTTCGGAAACTTTTGAATTTAACCCCAGAGAGCCGTATTTGTCTCGATAAAGGTTAAATTTAGTGCTGAATTCTACCAAAAACTTTTAAAGGTCAGCCAGATCAGAATTCTAATTTTGCTTACGGTTAAATTATCATTTAATAGACGCTACTAACAGGCAATTGTTCGCCGATCATAGTTAAAAGGAATTTTCCATAACAGTGATTGAATTTAATTGATTTTACAAGCCTGAATGCATTATTTTATCTATCTTCTATAAAATAATGACACAGATCTTCGACTGTATAGGCTTTCGAGTGCCTGCGTGCGCGGCCGATTTTAGCTTTACCTCCCGCCTGCGCTCACACACAGTCACTCCAATGATGTCATGGGCCTCTGTCATATTGGGCTTTATTTTTTTAAAATCTGAAAATTAATTACTTTTGTATACGAGTTTCAAAATCTAAACTAAACCCCGAGTCGGCCTGAAAAAAGCCCGACCCGGCCAAATTAAAGTCAAATTAATGTTACTTCGGGCTTAACCACATTTTATATAATATCAAATATTTTTCTGATTCTGGCTTGAAGGCTGATGTTTTTAGTCGGTTGCTGGTGTCTTTTTTTATGTAATACAAAAAAATTAAAACTAAAAAATGTCAAATTACATACGAGTACGAGCATGTGTTCAAACAAAACGTTCCTGCACGGGTCGGGTCGGCCCGAAAAGACCGGCCTGGGCCGGGCCGGGTCTACCTAAGATAGTTTTGAAACCGGCCGATTCGGGCCACCATTATAAATCTGTTGGGGCATTTTTCCTCGGTTTTAAACACCAAACGGTACGGGCTGGGCCTGGTCGGGCTTGAAAAATTAAGCCCATGCAGGGCTCTAATCGCAACCGATTGCAGCAGCAACAAACTTTACTATGTTTGTATTTATTGACTTTTGAATTCTACTTTTAAGCTCAAACTTTAATTAATTAAATTTGGATAAGGGATTGAAAAAGCCAAATCGATGCAACAGAGATCTTTTGCACGTTTGGATTTATTGACTTGAAATTTAATTTGAAGCTTAAACTTTAAGTGTTCAATTGGACTAAAATTAATTACATTTGGATGCGAGTTTGAAAATCTAAATCGATGCAGCAGAAAAAATATTGTGCCGTGTTTGTGGTTACTGATTTAAAATGCAATTTAAAGCTCAACGTTTAAATTTTAATAGAACCAAAATTATTTACATTTGTATAAGGAAGTAAATATCTAAATTGATGCACGGGAAACAATTTCTTATTTTTTTTTATATTTATTGCCTTGGAGTTTGATTTTACAGTTCAAACTTTAAATTTTAACCGGACTGAAATTAATTAATTTTAAATACGGAAGTGAAAATGTACACCAATGCAACAGAAGAAAACTGTCTGTTCTTCGCATTTATGAAAATTTTTAACGTATTTTGAAAATTTAAAGGAAATTTAGAATATTCGTAAAATTTTTAAAACAGTTTCGAATTTATTTTATAGCGGACGTTTTTCAAAAATTTAAATATTTTGCTTTTTTTTGGAAAATTTTCATTACTATGAAATTTTATTAAAAACTGTAAAATTGAAAATATTGAAAATACTCAAAAATTACAGGAATTTAAAAATTTTAACAGTTTTTAGAAATCATGCAAATTTTTGAAACTGGAAACTATTTTGAGTTTTGAAAATTTTTGTAGGTTTTGAAAATTTTTAGACATTGAAAAGTACTGAAACTTTAAAAATTTTGATAATTTCGGAAATTTATAAGATCTTTGAATATTTTGAAAATGTTTGAAATTTATAAATAATTTTTAAATTTTACAATGTTTTAATATTTTGCCAACTTTTGGAGAATTTATTAATTTTAAGTATTACAAATGTTTGACAATTAAGAAAACATGTAAAAAAATTCTTTTTTAATTATTGAAAATTACGAAAACTTTGGAAATACTTGAAATTTTCTGAAAATTGTAAAAAATTACGTTTTCAAAATTTTTCAAAATTTTAATGCATATACACACCTCAGAGGTGTTTTCTCGAGGGAAGGTTGTTCCCATTGTCATTTAACATGTTCATACCGATTTTGAAGCAGAAATTCGTACTTTTTTTTAAATCGAAAATTTATTGGGGGGTGCTAAGAAGATATGGCTTGTGCCGACCAGCTATTCGAAATGTGTTGAATACGAATCTAAAGTTCTTTTCGTAGCGTATTTTTTTTGGAGTAGACATCCCCCTTTTCCCCACTTTCAAAACAGTCGAGTGGTTCTATAATATTTTGTGTTTTCCAGTTGCAAATAATCTTTATCCCTTGAAATTTAAAAATTGATTTCATAATTTGGTGATTACTAAATTAATCTGTTCAGGTCAACGGCTGAATCGAAACCTCCCTGTGCTGTTTTCCCAATGGAAATTTGTTCCTACTGTCATTTAACATGCTCATGCCGATTTTGAAGCCGAAATAAGTAATTTAAAAAAAAAATCGATGGGGAGAAACAATGGGGGGTGATAGGAAAATTGCGTTTGCGCAGGTCGGTTGGCCGACATGCGTAGAATACGAATTTAAAGTTCTTTTTCGAGGGCGTGCATTTTTACACAGAGCATCCCTCCCCCCCTTTTCTGTGCCGGACCAATCTCTATTTGTTCTTGCGGTGTCGATCTATTGCAATTATCAATCTTTGAGCCAATTTCGGTTTTTCTGCGTTAAGGCGCCTGGACTGCAAAGTGCATACAGACAGAGAGGCACACGGCAGACAGACACACAAACCAATAACCTCTGCAGCGTCTGCTTTATCGGTCTCTCAAGGCTCTAACACCTGTTTAATATTCAAAATGTTTGGCATAAAAGTACCTTTCTTTTAGGCATAATTCGTATATCGGCCAGTAAATCAAACGCGAAAGAACTACTCTGAATAACTGCATTTGCTCTAAATCCAACCTGACGATGCTATCCTCTATAGCTATACTTTGTATAGCGAGGAAGGTAAAACGTTTGCCATGTTTGGATCTTTAAACTTGAAATTTAATTTGAAGTTCAAACTTTATGTTTAAAATCTGACTGAAATTAAATCACATTTAAATTGAGATTTGAAAGTCTAAATGCAAAAAAAAACACTCGTGTGAGAAACACTGGCTTCCCGAACTTGTTATGAAAATAACTATTGTACCTTCAGTTCGTAAAATCAATGTGTTTCTCTCATATATTTTCAACAATATATCATTCGCTTTAAAACCAGAAAGTAACAAACAATTATTTCAGTTAAGAAAAAAGCGATGAAATAAGATTCGTCTTTAAAAATACAACGCGTAAAAATAAAAAAAAAACATATTTGTTGTGAAATTTTGATACATGTCGGAAATAATTTCTAATATAAAAGCAAAACAGAAATGAAGTTTTATCGGAAAAGTAATAAAAAGGCTCAGTTAGAAAACAATATAAACGTATCAAATGAATGTCTAACATTATTATTTGTAGTTCGAAATGGATTTGACATAAATTGATTTGATTTAGCTTTTCCGAAACCACAACGTAAATATTTTTTAGGGATTTTTACAGTAGTGTGACATATTACTGTTATCAAAATCGTACAGTAATGGGCCACTTTACAGCATTGCAACCATTACTGCATAGTAACGTGACTGTCATTAAAACACAATTTTTATTTACATGGTGTTACTATTATAAATTTTAAAAACACAATTATTTAAATGGGAAAATGTTACGTCAACCTGTTGCTGAAAACTGGTTTGGTCCAATACGATTTCTGAACTGCCTTCTCCGATTGCTTCTGGTTGCGCTTGGCCAAATATTTTTTTTGACGTTTTCACCTTATTGGGAATGCTATCAGATGTTGCTATACTACTTAATTTGCCTACATTTTTGTTTTGGTTTTTGAAATGACAAATGTCAAAATTAAAAAGACTAAATAATTTTTTATTAAAAATTCTCCAAATTTAATAAAAATGCGAAAAAATAGTATACCCAATAAGCGTACTTGCTACGTAATATACTATTAATTTACGTGAAATGTATTCTTTATCCTTTTCTACGCGCATATCTTTCTTTAGAATGCACTAAAACTAAGTCTCCATGCAGCTTAAAAGTTGTTCAATTCAGCTTTTTTAACAATAGGTACCGGGTGTCCCAGAAGTTACTGACCCATTTTAACTGCAAATATCCGAACTAAGGGGCAATAAAAATATGCGGTTTTCACTGAACAATTTCTTTTTAAAAAAAGTTTTTTTTCGGTATAAATGTTTATTCAGTAAAGTCTTATATAAGGTGTTTAAAAAAAACGGTCTTTTTCAATTGCAAATATCGTCGATTTTTTTAATGGAACACCCTGTATATTTTGATACTATCTGAAAGGTGAACTCTTCCTCTTTCCGAAAATGTACAATTTGTTGCAGTTGAATTGAAAAATGAGTGAGTTATTTGGTTTTTAACGATAGGCATTTACGGGTGTTAATGTTAAAGCAAGCTTTGAAATTTTTATAATGTCAGTGAACTGACACAACGAACTGTCAAAGTAATTAATTCTGATTTGAATAATTCTTAAACGGCTGTTGTTAATTTTTTTTTTCAATAATGGTCCGATTTACTTTAATTGAAAAATCAAAAACTGTGTTATTGTATGCTAAGTATGAATCGATTGTTGATACTAAAAGCAGATTTCGTGCGGTATTTAGAAAAAATCCACCTTCAAAAAACCGTACTTCTTCCAAGAACTGAGAATTACTGGTAATGTCTACACAGACATGTTAGAAAATTACTTATACCCACAACTGGAACAAGATGCCGTCATAAACTCTATTTACTTTCAGCAGGATGGTGCGCCGCCACACTATTCACTTGTAGCTAGAAATTCTGTTGCAGAAACATTTGGAGAGCCGGACCAATTGAGTGGCCTGCCCACTCACCAGATCTGACGATTCCAGACTTTTTTATATGTTTTTTTTTTATCAAAGATAGATGTTATAATCCTATCCCAGAGACTCTGGAACAACTGCGATTTAACATTGTACGAACATTTCAAGAAATTACCCCGGAAATGTTGCGAAAATCTTTTGACAATTTCTTGTTCAGGTTGCAAAAATGTATAGACCAAAATGGACAACACTTGGAACATCTTAAAGATTTTTATTAATGTAGCTAATTTAGAATGTTAATTTTTATTAAAATTAGGTATTATTCTTTCAATTTTGTCTTGTTATTTTCTACAAATAGGTAGTTATCGGATTTCTAATGCCAAAACTTATTAAGGATCAACATGGATCAGAAATCTGTACCTAATGAACGACCATTCTTAAAAACCAAATAACTCACTCATTTTTCAATTCAACTGTAACAAATTATTCATTTTCGGAAAGAGGAAGAGTTCACCTTTCAGATAGTATCAAAATATACAACACCCTGTATATTTTGAAATCGACGATATTTGCAATTGAAAAAGACCGTTTTTTAAAACACCCTATATAAGACTTTACTGAATAAACATTTATACCGAAAAAAAACTTTTTTTAAAAAGAAATTGTTCAGTGATAACCGCATATCTCTATCGCCTCTTAGTTCGGAGATATTTGCAGTTAAAATGGGCCAGTAACTTCTGGGACACCCGGTATATAAAAACAAAATTTCATATATTTAAAGTATTAGAGCAATACCTGCTTTAGAAGAGCTTAACAAGGAATACAGCCTACGGGAATTGAGTTCAGCAGAGAAAGTTTTATGAGAGGCATTTAGTTTTACGAAGTTACATTATTATTTATATGCATTTCTTGGAGTTCTGGAGTTCTAAAATATTCAAAGTTCGAAATGAACTGGAAATTATTACGGTTTTGGTATGTTAGAGGAAAATAAATTTTTCAAACTTCCTATAATGTAGATTCTATTTTGTGTTGTCTTTTACGCTGTTTCGGTGTACAAAACTGTTCATTTCTGTTTACTGGTAAATCAAAATTTTGTAATAATAATTGTCTTCGAAATACAAGCGAAGTGTCGATTATAAGTCATAACATACTAATAACAACTAAATGAATAAATGGGTAAAAAAGGTCAAACACACTTCAGATTTCAACTTTATTGTGTGACGTTTTTTTGTGGCCTTTTGTTCGCCGACAAAATTAAACTCTTTAAAATGAAGAGCCTTGTTCAACTGCGCTTAGTACATTCAACAACACAATGAATCAGTACTCTAGTGCACTTTTTCAGGGAATTTAAACACTTGTGTTTAACAGTGGTAAAAGGGGTTTTTACGCCAACATTTTAGTAACATGCAGATACCGAAAACCTTACAATGGAAGTTTTTGTGAACGCTTTACTTTGCTCTCATACGCTTTGTGTTTGTAGGACTTCATTCCGTGTTTTTATAATTTGCTTTAAATTGCTGTTACCCGGCATTTGAATTTTCTTTGTTAACTGCGAAAATTATAAAAAAGCATTTTAGGAACATTAAAGTTTTTTTTAACAATCAATTTTACTTGTATGGGCTAGGAAATAATAAGCTTAAATAAATAAAGGCAATTATACAAAATAGCAAACTACATAATTGCTAAAATTATAATGAAATAGATCTAAAATCAATAATAAATGGTTATACAGATTGTTAAAAAATTTAAAAGAACCTACCTATTTAATTTATTTTATTTGATTATTGTTTATTGCACTACCATGTTATGAGTCCAATAATAAACTCGACTTTGAATCTTTCTACCAATCAAATAAAACTACAGCTATAATGAGCAATAGCGCAAATTATCCATAGTAATACCATCGCAGTCAGCCTTTTTGTCCTACTGCTGGGCACCGGCACTCTTCTCTGCCACGTACTCTCCTTAGCGCTAAGGTGGAGTACGGGGGACCTACAGTTTAACGTCGAATCCGAACGACTAAATTCCAGAGAAGGTTTCAGGCATTAAGACCCCACGGCTGCCTACACCGGATTGGGGAATGTGAGTGGCGGGTTGCGGCATAGATTTTTATTGTTGCATGGCTTCGGCGGGGAATCGAACCCTAGACCTTTAGCGTTAGAGGCTAAGCGCCTAACCTCTGAGCTACCACCATTCTGTAATAGTAATACCATATAAGCTTTCAATTTATCGGTTAATTACCGATAATCACTAGTCAACAAAGGTTTTTTTTTCTTACACCCTAATACATATACCGTATGTACTTTTTCATGCTGATTCTGCAAACATTTTCAATTTTTTTCTACCACATCAGAATTTTGAGAAATTTTCAATAATAATTTCCTCCTAAAATGTAGTAAGTTTTTACTGAATTGGACATTTTATATTTTACCGCATTAATGTTAAATACTGAAAGAATTATTGTGAAGCCCGACTTGTTTGAACAGGTCTGAACAAGCATTGGCATGTTTTCTACGTCACAACCGTAAGCCACGCCTCTATTTGCTTTCAAACCAATCATATTTCAGAAATTCATAGACATGGGATTATGCGAGAATATAAGAAGGTATAGAAGGTTTATTACGAGTATTGAATTGAGTCAATTTGTGGTAATCTGTTGTGTTTTATATTGACAATGTCTTGTAAGCGTATAAGTTTTTGTTGTATTTGCGGAGAATTAACTATTCAGCAGATTAAGCAAAATATTACATCTACAATAGAAAAAGCGGACTACTACTACTACTACTTTGGTGTTAAAATTAAAAATCAAGACAAATCTTGGACCCCTAAAACTTGCTGAGCGAGTTGTGCTGTTACTCTAAGAATCCGGTTAAATGGTAAGAGCATTGCTATGCCGTTTGCGGTTCCTATGATTTGGCATGAGCCAACGGACCATGCGACGAACTGCTACTTTTACTGCACCAAAATCTTCGGGTTTTCTGACAAAAATTAGAAAAAAATTGCTTACCCCAGTTTGCCTTCTGCTACTCGTCCATTACCTTATTCGACAGCCTTTCCGGTACCAACATGTACAAACGTTTTAAAAGAAGAACAAGTTGATACAGAAACAAAAGGAGCAACTGAAGAACTGTCAAACAATGATGACGAATTTTTGCCATCTTAAGAAGACAAACCTCATTTAATAACTCAATTAGAACTAAATGACCTGGGTTGAGATTCGAATTTATCAAAAACTCAAGCAGAGATACTACCATCAAGATTACAAGGATGGAAATTGTTAGCTTCAGATACGCGTATTTCAGTATATCGCAATCGTCAGAAAGAATTGTCACAGTAATTCTCAACTCAAGGGGGGCCTTCCTTCTGCAATAATAATGACAATTTAATGCTGGCATTAGGCGATTACCACAATGCAGAAGTATAGCCTCTATTCATCGATGCTTCGAAACTGAGCTCAAAAGCTGTTCTTATACACAATGGAAATATTTACCCTTCCTTTCCTGTTGGACATGCTGTTCACATTAAGATATCCTATAAAAATATGGTATGCCTTCTTAACAGAATTAATTACAGAAAGTATAAATGGTACATCAATGCTGATTTAAAAGTTGTAGTAATTCTGCTTGGTTTACAACTTGGATACACGAAGCATTGTTGTTTCAGTTGTGAGTGGGACAGCCGAGTAAGAAATTCTCATTATATTGTTAAACAATGGTCACCAAGAGAGCAGCATATTCCTGGGCAAAAGAACATAATCCATCCGGCACTAGCTGAGTGTGACAAAATTTTCTTACCACTGTTGCATATAAAATTTGGTTTGATGAAAAACTTTGTCAAAGCCATGAACAAAGAAAGACATCTCAAACATTTCTTCAAAAATATCCCAATATCACCGATGCAAAAATTAAAGAGGGTATTTTTGTAGGACCCCAAATTAATCTATTAATGCGAGATACAGAACTTGAAGAGGCTTTAAGCAACTTAGAACGTTCTGCTTAGAATGCTCTTAAAGCGGTAAAACAAAGCGTTTTGGGAAATAAAAAATCTGAAAACTACAAAGAAATTGTCGGTGAACTTCTTAGGAGTTATCAAGCATTAGGTTGTAACATGAGCCTTAAAATACACTTCTTAGATTACCACTTGGATTTTTTTCCTCCGAATCTGGGTGACGTTGGTGATGAGCACGGAGAACGGTTCCATCAAGACATTGCCACTATAGAAAAACATTACCAAGGCAAGTGGAACAGCAAAATGCTTGCTGATTACTGCTGAACACTGATATCAGCCCCAGTTCCACAGCCCCATAAAAAAAGAAAGTAAAGAGGAAAACATTCTAATTGTAATGCAATAGTGCAGGTATTAGTTATCATGCGTAATATCTCTTATTCATCCATGAAGTTGCTAGAAGTAATTTTTTTAAGATTGTAATTAGAACTAGAAAACAAAAATAAATTGTATATAGATAGTAAAGAAAAAATAAAAAGTTAAAAATTTGTTGACCAGTGTACTTATTAAACTGACGCGTTCGTACGTCAGCACTTTATAATAAACAAGCGGAATTAATTGGCTACGCCCCACGCTTTTTTTTTTATTTCTTATGATAAATATTCTAATTCAGCAGGTGGTGTACCAAACCACGAATCGAAGTCTTAGTTTTATTAATTATTTAACGATTGTTTTAATTCTTTTCATCGTATTCGTAAATGCAAGCTGGTTAAGCGCGAGCACCCCTATTTGTAATTTGTGCCTTCCCCCCTCAAGTTTATTTTATTTGAAAAAATACAGCAAAATACATGAAGTCTGTTTAAAAGTGCATTGCAAATATACCACGTATTCTGTATATCGGGTTTACTGCCCCTCCTCGCCAATTTTCTAATCCTAACAACGCCCCTGAAACGCAGTAACCACGAATTGTTTTTTTCTAGAACATTTGTTATCGTTGCACGAGCTCCCAATATTCGATTCAAGTTTGGTTTCTGACTACTTCTGTAGACAGTAGAGCTATAGCTATTCCATGATATTCTTAGTTTATTTATTTTGTCCGTATGATCGCCAGTGTTTTCAATGTAATTGTTAAATATCTATTTGTACAATGATTGCTTACTTGTACATATCTTAAGGAATGTCATATTTTTCTATAATATTGTATGACATTTTTGTAACATATTTGTTATTGCGTATTGCAAGCGCCCGTGTGCTCGAGTTTTTAGTCACTGAACTCCGCTGACCAGCTCAATATACGTTCGCCGCGGAGATCCGTCTGATAATGAAAGCTAGTTATCGCTTCCCGTTCTTATCATCCAGTTATACCTTTTAAACATAATTTTCTTATTTGCATTGAAAACTGTACTGGCCCTATACATACCAGTACATACGAATATGCGCCTTAAATAACAGACCAATAAAGGTCTTATTTGTAGTAGCAGGGGCCTGTTGTCAGTTAAAGTTAAGACAGGTGATCCGGATCTTTACTATGTAGATAAAAGGGTTATTTTCATTAAATGATTATATCTGTATATAAAATACTTAATTACTTCAACAATATTTATTTATTTTAACCCTATACGTATTTCGGCATGTTTACATGTCAAAGGTTATATTAGGAAGTAAACAGTTAGTGTTGTTATAGCAACAATAGAACTTGGTGACTTGATCTTGGTAATCGTCTGCAGATGACTTGATTATTTATTCCAAAATGTCCAATAGGGGAGAATTTAAGAGATCAATTTGCTCATTCATTAACGGTACAATTTTTAAATGTTTGTGAATTTCAATAGTTTCTAATATATCTAATTTACGTTTATCATCACAAAAGTGTAAACATTTTATGGTGTTATTAGATGGCATTAAATGATTGTGTTCTAGTAAGTGTTTAGCGTAGTTGGATTTATGTGGGTGTTTGTATTTGTAACACCGTACGTATTCTTTATACCTAATATCAAAAATTCTAATTGTCTGGCCTATATAAACCGAATTACAATGCGAACAATTTAATTTGTTAATGCCTGATTTTAATTAAGTATTTTACATACAGATAATCATTAAATATGGACTTTAACGAAGTAAAGCTAGAATTTATAAATAAAATGTTATTTTTATTGTTCCTAGAGTAGTTTTGTGTTAACAAGTTCTAACCAACACTGGAATATTTACTCCGTGCACATTGTATGTTTGTGTGAACGTAAAAAATTGTGTTTTAAGGAATTTAGAGTTTCGCTTATTTCTTAATTTAGCATTTTAGGTAATATTTCCTGCTTGGAAAAGAAAGTGGTTAAAAGCAATGTCTAAAGTATTTTAAAGGTTGCGTTGTAAGCTAAGATTCAACGAACTCGGAAGTTGTTTGATAAAAGTAACATGTTTAAATTTATAACCCTAGGATAAAGCTTAAAATTTGTAGAAGCACTTTTACTCGTGTGGCTCTTCTGGGGTGAAGATATTTTCATTGATGAATTTGTATTTTTCCATAATATGATGAAAACAATTTATGATTTTCTTAATTACGTTATACAAAGTAACTGTCCCAACGTAAAAATTGTATTATATGTACAGTAGATAAATATTCGTTATTAACAATTTATTGCTGATTAACTACCTACCTAGAAATTTATGTCCCCGCAGTTACCTGTTCAAAAGCTGATACGTAAAATTATCCTTTTGAAATAAGTCTAAACCATAGATAATAGTGTTAGACTATAAAGTAAACATCAATTGTCCTAAGTAATTAATTTAATACGCCTTTGTTTTTGTTACAGGTGGGTGAATTCTAGGTCTACTTAAGAGCTAATTGTAAGTAATTTAATTATATTAGAAAATGTTTATTCTGCACGTCCCTTCTACCACGTAGATGCTAGTTGGAAGCTTTCCATTAACAATTTGCTGTTTACTCATAAGTACAGCAGTACATTATTTAATTATAACAATACCACTCACCGCGTTTCAAACTGATGTGCACTGACTTTTAGGTATATTATTAGGTATTATTATTTTAATACAGCTTTTTATTGCTTTGACCAGAAGTAAGTATCATCGTTAATTATAACATAACTTATTAATTAATAACAATAATTGTCTCTTTCGTCTACAAGCAAAAAGCAAAATACGAGAAACGTCGACGGTGGCTGATGATAAAAATGTCAATGTCAACCAACTTGAGTCGCTAGTGTTCAAATCACAGCTCAAATCATGACCGATTCAAATTTTTAGGTACATCTACAGGGTGTTAGGGAAGTCGACCGAAAACTTTCTAGGGGTGAATCAGGGCGCAAAATGAAGTCGAATATTCCTTTGCCATTTTTGGCCCAGATGCATAGTTTTCCCCTAAATCCGTGTTACAATTGGTGCCGCATATTTTTGGAACTGTTGAATAAATCTCTATAATGCATTGTTTTTTGAAATCTAGCATGTTACTTGCAATACTTTTTTAATATGTCAGTTTTTGTTAAAAATTTGACGTTATCTTATCAGTAGAATAACCTGTCAATCATTTTTCGGTGTATTTATTCAACGGAAATGGTAGAATTTACATCTGCAGAATATGGCGATATGCTTTTTGTGTATGGGGAATGTGGTGGCAATGCAATTGCTGCAGTTCTGCGTTATACAGAGCGCTTTCCACAACGTCGAATACCTCATCGAGAAACATTCACAGCGGTGGCACAAAGGGTTAGAGAGACAGGATCTGTCTTTCCTAGACCACGCGAAGCAGGGAGAGAAAGACAGGTGCGTGTCTTGGATGCGGAAGTAGAGATTCTCAACTGTGTTGAAAATGATGCGTCAGTTAGCACACGCGAAATAGCGCGAGACATAAGTGTAAGCCATTGGACCGTCTGGAGAACTTTACATGAGAACCTTCTTTATCCATACCACGTTCAACGGGTTCGAAGCTTAGAGGAATATGACTATGCCCCTAGGATTAATTTATGCAGGTGGCTTTTGCAGCAGACTGCACAAAATCCAGAATTTCTTTCCAAACTGCTTATGACAGACGAGTGTTGTTTTACCAGGGATGGAATACTCAATTTTCATAACACCCATGTCTGGGCGGATGAAAATCCACATGAAGTCCGCCAGAAAAATTTTCAGCGTCGTTTTTCTATTAACGTTTGGGCAGGAATTGTTGGAGATTTTCTAATTGGTCCATTCGTGTTACCCGCTCGGCTAAACGGTCCACACTATTTGCAGTTGTTAAGGGACCATCTACCCGATCTGCTAGAAAATATCCCACTGGCCACACGCCAAAATATGTGGTTCATGCACGATGGTGCCTCAGCTCACTTTAGTCGGGATGTTCGTGACCACTTGGACATAACATTCCCAAATAGATGGATTGGCAGAAATGGACCTATTGCTTGGCCGGCCCGAACACCTGACCTGAATAGTTGCGATTTTTACCTGTGGGGACACATGAAAGCTGGTGTGTATCGCACACCTGTAAGAAATGATGCAGATCTCCAGCAACGCATTATGACTGTTGCTGACAGTATTCGCAACGACGTCGAAATTCTTGCGAGTGTAAGAGAGTCCTTAACGCGCAGAGCCAGAGCTTGTATTAGGGCAGACGGCGCCCACTTTGAGCAATTTCTTTAATGCTCATTTTTGTATTAATTAATTTTTTATTTACTGTTTATTTTTTTACATGTTGTTCTTAAAAAATAATGTTTTCAAACATTGATGATAGTTTTACATGTGGTGTTAATGGGAATTGATAGCGAATCTAGCAACAAAAAAACATATCGATCCATTTTTTCACATCCCTTCTCACATGCTAGATTAAAAACCGTGCATTATCAAAGTTTAATTTCAGCAGTCTTAAAAATTTTTGGCACCAATTTTAACAGTGATTTATGAGGAAACCATCCATCTAAGCCAAAAATGGCAAAGGAATATTCGACTTCATTTTGCGCCCCGATTCACCCCTAGAAATTTTTCGGTCGACTTCCCTAACACCCTATAATAGATATAGTAATGACATTATAATATACATTAAAAAACATAAATAAATATTTGCATTAAAATTGTATCTTGTTTGACAGGTTATATGAACTAAAACCTTAGATCAAAATAATGTACAGACCCTCAAAAATTTTATGAAATACCACTTAACGATTTTTCTCCAAAACGATTCATTTTTACAACAACACTTCACAGCAACAGTAAATAATAACGTTAAAATAAAAATTAAATTTACATAAGAACGCTACTACAAAACATTTGAAAACAAGCAAACAATACCATGTTAGGAACGGCGATTCCCGAAAACACCCGAGCATTTCCGACTAGTTCAGTGTTACCAAAAGTCCGTCAAAATTAACGTGAGTAATATGGTCAAGACGAATACGACTCGTGATACGGTTTTTCTTTAATGAAATTGTGATGTAAGTTAACTCGTGCTAGTTACAATTTAGGTAATTTCCCTCCCGCTACGCGGTCGTGGAATTACCATCTTAACTAGTTACCTAGCACCCTTGAACTTACACCACAATTTTATCGAAAAATCTCAGTCACTCGTATTATTTATGAGTACATGTTTGGGTATTAAAAGTATAACTAATACGAAAATGTTTATTGTTAATAACTTATAAATGATATTTAAAGCGCGTAACGCCACCTTTCTTTGTTTATTATTAATGTAAATATTCGTTTAAGCAGTGTAAATATAATAAGATAACATGACTAACAAATTTAATTAACATCGTTAGCGACGTTAAAAGCAGGAATGGTTGTCGTAAATTTTTTGATTAATTTTGTGTTTTTGATTCCTCTTTGATCATTAATCTGGCTCATTTGTAATGCTCGGTTAGAAAACCGAATTCCTATTATAGATAAAAAGCTTGAATTTGATATTTTAATTTTAAAATTTTTTTAAGTAATCGCATTAAATCTCAAAAACCTTTTAAATGTTATTCAATAACGGTTAAAAATTCATAGCGCGTCGATTTTTCTTTCCCCTGAGAAAAGCAAACGACGCGTCATAAATCTATAACTTATTAAAGTGTATATAAGAAAGTATCAAAACGTATTTATGCATATTAAAAGATTGCATTCACGAGCGCTGTTATCGTATAAATTTATTGTTTCAGGGTTCACATACAGCGTTTTCATAAATGGCCATCTATTATGTAATATTAGCTCAACATAGCAACGTAATGGGTTTCTGGATCCGTTGGAACTTTACATTTAGTAATTTATATCTTCATTATTTCATTTTCAGTTTTACATTCTACATTTTTCAAAAACTTATGAAACAATTCTTGTTCAATAGTCGCTTTTTCATCGGTATTCTGTTTGTTGCTGCCTTACTTCTTTTTACTTTCCAATACTTTCAGTTTAGAGAACTGTTGATTTCATGAAACTGTTCACTTTTGAGATGTTAACGAAAATATATGTTTTGAACTTCCAGGAACTCCAAAAAGATATTTACGGATGTCTGTCTGTGGGTGGGTGAGTGTTACCTTCGGAACGGATGGTCCGATTTTGCTGAGCTTCAGAATCAAAACTTCTTCGACAAAAAAAATTTTAAATCGAACCAGAAGTTAGACATGATTTTTAGCATTATTGCTTTCAGAAACAGCATTTAATTTCTTTGGAAATCCGATAGAATACTTTAAGAGCAAGTTTAAAGTGTTTCCACAAACTCATTTTTTTGTTTCGACTTCAACGCCTAATTACTCAAAAATGAGGTAAAACATTGACATAAACGTTGGTTAATGTAATAGTCCTGAGGGGTCACTTTGTTACGATGTAAAATATTTTTTTTTGTTTTCGCCAATATTTTAGAAAAATCAGTACTAATATTTCTGATGGATTTTTTCCGAATATTCGCAATTTCTTCCGATTAATTAAAATTCCATACCACAATGGGATAGAGTATCAGCCTTAAAATACACTAATTCTAAAGATGTTTCGGTACACAATACTAATTTTATTGTCGGAGAACAAACTTTTCAGATTTGGATTTTGAGTAAGAAAATGAAAAAAAAGAGTGACGGATACCCAACATTTTAATTTACTAATGATTCGATGTTGAGTTACCTCGCTGAGATAATTAATGTTATGCTAGTGTTGAGAGTTTCATACTTACATAATACTAGCAAATATGGCTACGTGGTCTACGCCCCACGCTTTTTTTAACTTCTTTAAAAAAATAATAATTAGCCTTTTTACCCTGTGTAGATGTAAGACCTAATTTATCCAGCAGTATTGTATATATTCATATGTGCAAAAGCGTCCAGCAGTATTGTATAATATATTCACATGTGCAGAAAGTCAGCGATTATAAAATAAATACTGAACTTTAATATCCGCAACTACTAACTATTTACGTAATGGTTTATTTTTTAGAGAATGTCTTGACCTAGCGAGAGTAACATTAAATAATCATGAAAACAAATACAAATGCATCCACGTTGTTTTTAAATTTGACCCGTTCATTAGTTTTTCCAATTTTATTTTTCACTGTAGAAAATGCTAGGTATAATTGTCCATGTGAGCATAGCGCCTCTGGTAATTAAATTTATAGTTTATTAAATGTCTGTTCTCGATCTCCAGTTACATTTGCTAGTTTCGTTTAGGTTATGTTAGTATTATCTGAAACTGTTTTCTTTAATTGTAAATCGTTATCTAGTAGCCGAGCGTGATAAAGTTATTATAGGTAATACAACAACAGTTCCAGAAACGTTTCCTGTTAATTAATATCTCGGCTGCAGTAAAATTTGCAAAACCATCTAACATGCGATCACAACAAATAGCTTCAAGTTGGCTTTGGATGTCAAACAATGGCAGCCAAAGTCCACTTCACGCTACTATTTTTTGATCGTATGTTATGTGTGTAACCGAAGTTCGGAGAAGGTAGTGTTTGGGTAATGTGGGGCCGCCGACTTGGCATGTCTCAGATTCTGAGACTTCACGTATCTTTAACAATAACTCTACGCAAGCTGTTGAAATCAAGTGCTGCGTCAGTTTTCTAGATAAACCACAAAAAGCTCGGCTTGTATGCTTTCTCCTCTGAGTTTGTTTACAAGCAAACAGTAGAAAACTAAATTTGTTTCCTTGTATGAAAAACTGTAGCGGTCCGCTGTAGAAAGAAATATGCGTCTTATATAATAGAAGCATAAATATGTGTTTTAGTAGTAGGAACCTCTTACCACTAACTGTTGAGACAGGTGGAAGCAATGTGAATTTAATGTATAGATAGATGAGTGTTCAATGTGTAAAAATATGCATAACATACTTCACTTTTTATTTCAATAAATTTCAACATTCATAACGCCCAGAGTTTACATTTACGCCTTCCATGAGTTTTGCAGAAACGAAAATTAATGTCTCTTTATTTAATAAACGGGGAAAGATAAAACATTTTCAATGCTAATTTGCTCATGATATATTTATTTTATAAAGAATAGTAGCTTTAATAAAAGTTGTGTAATGTTACAGTGTATGCTGATGTTTAAGTTTTAATACGTTTCGTTATTAATTATTTATAGTATGGCAACTAGGAAACTTTTTACTTCAAAAATTATAGTACCAACAAAGAAACAGTTTCTTAATCTAAAAACGCAAAAAAGTATAGGGTGCACTTAAAAATTTTGTTGCCATAGCAACCAAATAACTAAACGTATAAAAATGGAACATCGACAAAGTAATTTAACTTTTATTAAGAATGTTTTCCGTAGGAACAAATTTACCAAGTTACAACCATTATGCCTTGCTTTTTACTTACCTTGTATATTATGTAAATGTGTGTATACATGTGCGCATGTGAACGAATTTTTCGACCATCAAACAAATTTCCAGCTAAATTGTACTTATTTAATATTTTGAATTTTAATATATGAATAAAGGACGACAATTTGCAGGCGGCTGTAGGCGCAGCAAAGTACACGCGCGTTTCAGCTCCTCGGGTTTTAGAATCTGGCTGGAGGTTGTGACGATGGAAATAATTTAACGTTGTGACCAAGGTGTGTTTTATAACGAAAACAGACATAGGGGGTTATCGCCATAACTGAATTGAATGAAAACAGTGTGGGGCTTGTGAATAGGGTTGCACAATACCGCAAAATGAGTATCGATTATTGATACCATTACAAAAATATTGAAGTATTGAAAGTATTAAAGTACCAAAAGTATTGAAAGCGTTAAAAGTATCGAATTGTCTAAACTATCAATTGTATCGAAGTATCGAAAGTTACAAATCCTCGATTAGTTTTTTTTTGTTCCAATAGCAAAACAAGAGGTTAAAATTGATTTTAAAGAAACACAGAGTGACTTAATATGACGGTTCGATCTAAACTGTGAATTATTCTAAAGATAGAAATTAAAATTTTCGCAGAAATTTTGCTGAAGGTAATATCCACTTTGTCTTATAAATTTGAAATTGGGTACTTTCCTGATTGCAAAAATGAGGGACATGTGGTAGGCAAATTCGATACTTTGGATACTTTTAATACTATGATTCTTTCGATACTTTCCATACTTTCAAACTTCCGATACTTTGATACTTGCAACTAGGGCTGGGAATATTTATCGATATATCGATAATATCGATATTATCAATAATATCGAACGATAATTTTAAAACAATTATCGATATATCGATATTATCGATCATCTCAATATTATCGATGATATCAATAATATCGATACTATCGATAATGTCGACAATATCGATATTATCGATAATATCGATATATTGATATTATCGATATTCGATATTAAATTTTCAATATCGCCCGCACACAACACATATTTTGCTTTTATTACATCCAAGCAACTTCTAACATTTTCAAATAATCGTAAAACATTTACTGCTAATCAGAAAAGGTCAGGGTAAAATGGTCGTTTGTCCCTGTGTACAGATTCTATTGATAGTGAACGAATTATTATATTTGCTTACCAAAAAGGTCCCAACCAATCCAAGAATTTTGAAGGATCTCAGCAATGATTGCACCAACAACAAACACACTAGTTAATTGTTTAAATCATCACGAATTAATCGGAACTGTATTATTTAAAGTTAGGAAACACCCCGACATTAAGCAAACACGCGTACCTTTATAATATTTATTAATAAGAAATCGGAACAATTACGCTCATTTTTATTTGTTCCGAAAATAGTCGAATGCAGTAATTGAATGCACACCTGTTACCATATTTCGCTTTTTCAATTGTAAACAACTCTTATCAAGTGCTATTAGAGATTGGACATCAAATAATTGTTTAGTAGAGATGTGTTCGTAGAAAATTGTATTTAATAATTTAATAATTGTGACCAGATGGGGTTGTGACCAGCCCCTTTAAAAAGCTGTGTACCCGGTTAATGTTATCTGCAGGAGGAAGATTTAAATTGCTTTTACAAAAGTTTGATAAAAAAAAACAGTTGCAATAAATGCGTTTGGGCATAGGTCAAGTTAGAACGTATGAGGAAAACAAAAAGTTTATCATGTCAGACTATGAATTATGGAAAGAATGTGGTATTTTAGTTCATCTAAAACAAACAAGTTGTATGTCAAGACACGTCAGAATAATTATAGTTATATATATAATTATAGTTTTATAGTTGAATCATATTTTTGAAATGGAGAACGTTGTGAAAGTGGAGAATGAATTTATTCGGCTGGTTTCCATTTACAGTAGTTTAGAGAAAACACGTTAAGTAATAACATTCTTTACCCATTTTGTTGTATCTCATACTTTTGTTATTCTTTTATAGTGTATAATACATATTGAATTTTACCTGCTTAAACATTTTATTATTGCTAATTTATAGTATTTTGGAAATCAACACACTTTAATGGATATAAATACAGCTGGGTTTAAAAAGATAGGTTATGGTGTTATACTTTAGATTTAAACATAAAAATTAATTCAACTAATAAATTTGAGTACTCAGTTTATAGAAAACCTACACAAACAGACATTACAATACCACACGATTCTTGTCATCATAAAACACATAAATTAGCAGCATACAGGTCCATGATACATAACGCTTTGACGGTCCCTTTAGATGAAATTAATTATAATAGAGAAATTTTAATTATTAAACAAATTGCATACAGTAATGGTTATAATACTAAACTCATTGATACATTAATTAAAGAAAAAGATTATAAATTAGCCATTCAAAAAATGTATTCGAATATCCTAACTTCATTCGATACAGTTAAATATGCCTCGATCCCATATTTAGGTGACAAATCAGAAAAAATTGCTAAAATTATAAACAAAACAAATAAATATAAAGCAAGTTTCTAAAATAACTAGAAACATCTTAAACACTTTGTTTAATGCAAAATCAAAAACAGACGATTTGCTAAAATCAGGCATTTACAAATTAAATTGTTCGCATTGTAATTCGGCTTATATAGGACAGACAATTAGAAATTTTGATATTAGGTATAAAGAATACGCACGTTGTAACAAATACAAACACCCACATAAATCCAATTACGCTAAACACTTACTAGAACACAATCATTCAATGACATCTAATAACACCATAAAATGTTTACACTTTTGTGATAATAAACGAAAATTAGTTATATACTAACAGATTTTGAAATTCACAAACATTTAAAAACTGTACCGTTAATGAATGAGCAAATTGATCTCTTAAATTCTCCTCTATTGGATATTTTGGAATAAGAAATCAAGTCATCTGCAGACGATAACCCAGATCAAGTCATCAAGTTCTATTGCTATAACAACACTAAGTGTTTACTTCTTCATATAACCTCTGACAATGGCATGTAAACATGCAGAAATACGTATACGGTTAAAATAAATAAATATTGTTGAAGTAATTAAGTATTTTATATACCCATAATCAATACATTTAAATTTCATTGTACATACACGAAATGCAATCGATATTGTTCGAACATATCATTTATGTGACCAGCGATTAGATAATATCAGAAAGTCAAAGAAAAATTACATGTATAAACTGCAATTACCTTTGTGAAATGGCTGGAGAATCGTTATCAGTTTTCATAAAATTTATATTGACACAGTAGAAGCTCTAACTTATAAAAGCTTGCGTGTGTCAATGAAACACCTGCTGTTAAGCTATATTTTCTCGAAAACAATAACAATTTTCGTGCAAACCTGAAGAACGCCAGAAGTCTAAATAAAAATAACAGTAAGTGTTGTAATGGTTTACTTTCTTTCAAATTACATAGTGCAGTGAGGTTTTATTTATGAATTTTTAATTATATGCGATTTCAAAAGAGAAAAATCATAAAAGGCGCTTTGTCTATGCCAAAGAAAGTCAGTTATACCCATTAATAAGCACGTAAAAATAGTCCTATTCGTGTTTTAACTTTGTTATAATTTTCCTACCAAAAATTATTTCAAAAGCTATTTTATTTTCACGTTTGCGTTTTTATATTATTCCACATAATTCGTGTGCTTTTAATCAAACATCATCTAGGCAATTACACGTTGATTCAAAGCCCTGATTGATATTTAGTAGTTCTCGTTACGTAACGGCAATCATGATTGAATGTTGTGGTTGCCATCGTTTATTAAGCACTAACTGGAACATTGCTAGTAGCAACTTACTACAAATTGCAACGTTCCACTCTCAAAGCGTTCTTAGGTAAGGCTTTTGTACTTTCATTCTTATTACAATGTTCAGTTTTATTTTTTAAGGAAAATAAATATTTACATTTGATGTATAGAAAACATTCTTTGTAGAGTGTATTGTCTTATACACTGCAACTGCTATAAATGAATTTTACATTAGTTGAAGCAACAACGCAGCATCGAGTTGAATGTTCACAGATATTTACATAATAATAGCAAGGGTTTTATAAAAGTTAGTTTTCTCTTTAGTGGTTATTCTGTTGGGTGTGGCTACATTAGCTGCAAAAACTCGCGTAAAACTACTTAAAAGTTTTGTTTATAAACAAATATTTGCAGAATTTATTCGAGAAGAGGAAAATCCTAAGATAAATGCGAACATCACGGAACCTGCAGCGACTTCCTGTGCGCTACTACTTTTTAATTTATCCTTAATCAAGTTCGCAAAAGTACTAGGTTTTTGGAGAAATCTAGGTGTGTTTTATATGTGTGTATTATTAATCAAAATTACGGCAGTTTCTGTTCTTAATTTTATTTTCAGCACCGCCTACAGAAATCCATTTCTAACGCATTAATTCTAATTATATTATATTTCCACCTACCTTTCTGTACTACCAAACGTAGACTTCAAAATTGTTTTTTTTTTTTAATTATTTTTATACTTCATACTGTTGAATTCGCTCTCTATAATACTGACATACGTTATTCTGAAAAATCAGTAATATTTCATGAGCATTCTTTTATTTTTCGCCTCATTCTTAAGCAACTACATGATAAGAACAATCGTGGTACACATAGGGTATACCGATTTCAGTGAAGCTTTAGACAAAGTACTGTAAGGGTTTGATTTGGTCCCGCTGTTGTCATTTTATATACAATAAATTCCAAATCAAGTGGAACATGGCCGAATAACATGACAAAATTGAAAACGCTGTATTTTATGTCTCTAAAGGAAAGAATTTTATTGCTTTCAGTCACCCTAAGTGGATTTTTACATCAATTGATGGCAATTTATTTGAAAATTGATTAGAAATAACGCTTTAAATAGAATATTTAGTGATAATCAAGACTAGCGTCTAGTGGCTTGTGTTAACAGCCGATCCTACCTCATTCTAACTTTCATGACTTGCGCACCTCCTCGGCATGCAGCTGGAATGTGTGTAAAGCTATCGGCGTCAGCAGAGATCGTAGCCTTCCTTAACCACACGTACGTGTTTTAAAATTGAAAACGTCAGTTGCATATGTTGCTTTAAAAGTTAAATCATAAAAAAGACCTACAATATAAAATAAAAATTATTATTTAATAATTATTTTATTAAAGAGCAAAATATTTTTAACATTACTTCTTGTAAGAAATAAAAATCAGAAGTTACTTGCGCTTTGTATTTTCTACGCTGTACCGTGCATGTTATAAATTAAAAACAAAACGGTGTTGTTATGAATTGAATGCAATTTATTAGCAATGAAAAAATCGGCGTTAACAATGCAATTTCACTTTACAGTTACACTTTCATTAACTTGCTTCACTTTCGATGTAAATATCACACTCGCACATACAACCATATTGACAAATTAACACTGCATAATGCGAGCCAATATTAAACGAGGTTGCGCACGTCAAGATTGGCTGTTTAACCAAGCCACTAGACGCTAGTATAATCACGCCTTGAGTGCACTAATACAACTGGTTGCAAAACCGATTTGCAGATCTCTTGGTAGTGCCGAAGGTTAGTTAAGTATGTAGGGTGCCGTGGCATTCCGGCTGCACGTCATTTGGTATGCCAGGAGCCCACATCACGGTTGAATAGTACTGACAACTTGCCGACAAGTGACATTCCAAACCCGTGTGTTGCTATTACACCACTAGGTTACAATATAATTTTATTATCGCATATCATTACCAGCTCTATAAGCTTACAAAATAAAAATAAGTGTGTGGCCGGTTTCTGAGCAATATTGTTTTGAAAATATTTCTCACTTCATTGCTTATAGCTTTTCAAAAGTTTTTGTGCGCAGTAACATGGTGTCGCCTAAGGACTATTACGACAAACAATTTGAACCCGATCTGTCAACTTGTTTTTAAGTAAATAGGCGCTCAAGTCAAAATTTTCAATAAAATTGTAGCAGCCGCCGTTTTGAAGCCAGAATGTTCAGGAGAAATCGGTGGATTTGTTCTAAAGTCTATAAGATTCCTATTTTAGAATTAGAAAATTCGTTTTTCAAGAAAACATGTTTAGCCTCCACGTTCTGATTTTTTGAAGCTTATTTCCCCGATGAATTATTGATATGATAAATTTTAATAAACATTGTTAAAAATTAGAATAAGAGTATAAATTTATGATTTTTAGAACTTCAGAACAAATTTAAGGACAATTTTTGAACAATTCGCGGATTATCATAAATTTTAGGATATTTAGAACAACTGGGATCACTGTATGAAGTTGAATTCGGTTTTAATTTAGCAACTGTGAATTAAAGTTTAAAAATATTGGTTAATTGATTAGAAACTGTCGTTTTTAAAATATCGAGCCAATTTAATCCTGTACAAATCACTCGCTTGTAGGAAGCTCGAGTAGGTATGGTGCTTTAATCTAGTCTTCCTTTAGATAGTTTATTTTTTAGGTCTAACGGAGAAAGAGTAATAAATACGGTTTCTAACTTGGTTGACTATAAAAATTTTAGATTAAATTTTAATGTTTATTTATCAACCAATTAGAAATAGATACATTTAATTTTTGGGAATTATAACATTGGATTTATTTTCAAATTCAAAATAACTAATGACTTTTTGATTATGTTATTTTAATATATTATTACTATTAATTTAATCGCCATGTAATTAGTTCTCTTGTAGATGTAGATTGTTAGCTGGGTTGTTCAGGTTTCAACCGCCTTTCTTTCACTGCGACCTCAAAAGATTTATTGTGAAAAGTAACCCCTATTGCAATTCTCCACAAGTTCTACGTTCTGTATAAAGCGTGGATTCTCTTTGGGATGAAGTCCGCCCAAGTTCAATAATAAAAGACGAGATTATGAAAAGTATTTCGAAACACTAGGAAACAGATTTTTCTCCGGTGGCGACTATAACGCCAAAAGCGCGCTGTGGGGAGCACGGCTTACGAACACAAAAGGCAGGGAGCTGCTGGCTGCAATGAAAACTTTTAATCTACAATGCCTTGCAACGGGCGAACCTACTTATTGGCCAACAGACCCTAGGAAGATACCCGATGCCATTGATTTTGCACTAACAAAAGGAATTAACATTAAACAATGCAAGACCCAATCATCATTAGACCTCTCCTCAGACCATTCAGCTATCCTAATAACTATATACTCAAAAATCCAACAGAAACAAAGACAAGCGACACTGTACTCGAGACATACTGATTGGGAAGCGTTTAAAACGAGTCTGGACGACCTAATGAACCTGAACATACAGCTCAAATCTCAAGAGGACATAGATACTGCAGTCCATGAAATAACAAATGCCATCCAAGAAGCAGCCTGGAACGCAACTCCCGACGCACATTACTTGCAAATTCAAGAAGCCTGTCCAATCATAGTGAAGGAAAAAATCGCAGAAAAACGAAAATTACGTAAACGTTGGCAATTAACACGATTGGCAGAAGATAAAAGAAAGCTTAATATGGCTACGCAAAAACTCAAACAACTACTTTTGGATATTAAAAATCAAAATATTCAGGAATATCTCCGCACCCTCTCAGCGACAGAAGCCACAGACTATTCTTTGTGGAAAGCCACCAGAAAAATGAAAAGAATACAGCAGGCATCACCACCTGTGAGAGATGAAAATGGAAGATGGACGCGAACTGACAAGGAAAAAGCTACTGCTTTCGCCAAACATCTAGAAACAGTATTTACACCTTTACCTTCACAACTCAGTCCAGATGAAGAACGCGAAATCCACAGTTTACTAGACGCACCTTTCCAAATGGATTTACCTATTAAATCATTCACAATCTTGGAAGTAGAAAGAACTATACTAAAAGAAATAAATCCAAAAAAGGCACCAGGCTGGGACCTAATTACTGGGAAAATACTGCAAAAAATAACACCAAAATGCCTAAAAGCATTGACATTTTTATTCAATGCCATCCTCCGACTGAAATACTTTCCCAAACAGTGGAAAATAGCCGAAATAATACTAATCCCAAAACCGGGGAAAGTCTTAAACAGCGTTGAATCGTATCGACCTATAAGCTTATTGCCAGTGATGTCGAAAGTTTTTGAAAAGTTGCTATTGAAAAGACTCAACCCGGTATTGGAGGAAAAAGAAATCATACCCACCCATCAATTTGGGTTTAGACGCCACCACGGCACAACGGAACAAGTACATCGAATAGTTCATACAATCAACAACGCCTTTGAATCTAAAGAATATTGCTCCGCTGTGTTCCTAGACACCAAGCAAGCCTTCGATAAGGTGTGGCATCAAGGCCTAAACTATAAAATGAAGATCACACTGCCACATCATTACTACGAAATCCTCAACTCCTATCTAGAAGGCAGATGGTTCACGATCAAACTAAACGATGAGCTAACGGAACTCTACCCAGTTGCTTCTGGAGTGCCTCAGGGCAGCGTACTTGGCCCAGTTCTATACACAATATACACAGCTGATCTACCAACAACAAACACAACAACCATAGCCACCTATGCTGATGACACAGCAATATTAACTTCAGATAGTAACCCGAATGTCGCAACTGAAAACCTCCAAAACACCCTACGCCTAATAGAGCATTGGATGAGAAAGTGGAAAATTCAAGTTAATACCACAAAATCATCGCACATCACGTTTACTACGAGAAGAGGTACATGTCCACCGGTTACGCTTAACAATACCCCGATTCCCCAGTCTGAGGAAGTTAAATACCTGGGCATGCATCTAGACCGAAGGCTTACATGGCGAAAACACATATTTACGAAGCGAAAACAACTTGGCATCAAATTCAGTCAGATGTACTGGCTACTAGGCAGACAATCACAACTGAAACTAGAAAATAAACTCTTACTGTATAAATCTATCCTCCGACCAATCTGGACGTACGGTGTACAGTTATGGGGTACTGCCAGTACCTCTAACATTGAAATTCTGCAACGTTTTCAGAACAAAGTGCTCAGGTGTATCGTTAATGCTCCCTGGTACGTGCCAAATCATATAATACAAAAAGATCTCAACATTGAGCCAGTGCGCGAGATAATTCAAAATTACAGTGTTAAATACAGAACTAGACTTACAGTTCATCCTAACATGCTAGCCACTCAGCTAACACACAACAATGACACTCGACGGTTGAAGCGGTTTAAGCCTTCAGACCTGCCCACCAGGTTTGTTTAAATATACAGTGACTACAGTTACATAGGACTGAAGTGCTGATTTACAAATTTACACAATTAGTTAGATAATTATACGATAAGAACAATCACTGGATTGTTCTAAGCATGTCTATATGTAGTTAGTTAATTAGGTTAAGCAAATATCACAACATTTACTTATTGTTCATGCAACAGATTGTAAATATGCTATGAGAAATAATTAAAAAAAATGTTTTGTTTGTTTAAATTATAAAGCATGCAAAAACAGAAATTTTATTTTCCATGGCCAACCCTTAAGTATTTTTTATTTGAACACACGGTACAAATATAAACGTATGAGCCAGTGCAGCGCTCACCGAAGTGATACGGCATTGTTGTGGCTCGTTACACACGTCACTGTCAACAAAATGCAGCATCATCCACTTTTGTCACAGATTACTAGTATTGTTTTAGTATTTTTGAACGCATATTTAACTCGTTAAAAACATTTAAATGCAAATTTTCCACATTTTCACTCCACCAAGGATGCACTTAATAGCGTTGTTTAGCGCGACCATAATTAGTATTATTAATGTTAATCAAGTGTAATAATGCCAAAGCATATCCATCATTAGATACAGACATTGTTGCTACTAATTAGTAACTGTGCTTCTAGTAATAAATGAGTGTGGTGGGCGTAAGTCATAACGTGAGCTATGTCGCTGTTATGTTTCCTTCATGTTATTACCAAATCACGTGTAACGTCATTTCAGTGGCTAGTATTGAAAGAACGCTGAGCCACGCACAGGTAGTCGTTTTGGCTACATTCGGGTCGCAACTCTCGGATATTATTCTTGCAGTGATTTTCTTCTACAGATTACTAGCATGTGTAGCGAATTAAACGTTGACGCGACAAATTCTTGTTTCGATAACGGTTTTTTTTTCTTCATTTTGGGGACTACTTTACATTTGTATTTTGTACACGGTGGCCTGCTACTGTTCACCCCTTCTGAAATGTTTTTAGCGATAGGGGTAGCGTCGTCAGGCGCTGCAAGTGTGGAAGGTCTCAACGAAGGGTTTCCGAAACACCCGGTAGCCGAACTGCGTGGCTCGGAGCTCTTTCAATACTCGCCACCTTTACCAAGGCTTATGATTATGGACGAAAGCGGCGTATGCGCGTTATAGCGTCACTCACAGAGTGGGTCCTCCGACCTTTCATTCTATTCGAGGCAGAGGCGGCAGGTGCTGGTACTCTGATTTTTGAGATGTTATCCCTAATCAGCAATACCCAGTTGAAAGTTTTGTAAATATTCTCAGCTCATTTGTGCTAAGACCCAATGCTCGGTAAGCTTTGCGTTGCAAATTGACTGTAATGAATCGCTTCGCATGTTTTAATTTGGGCAATTCTACCCAATATTTAGGTTTTTCTGTGTAGAACCCGCTGCCGTTCAAGCGTCTGAACAAACAGACAGGAACTCCTCTGGCTCTATAAATGGAGTTTTGACACCCTTTGCTGTAAGTTCCTGTGCAATTTCGTACCTTTTACTCCTACGTGTCCTGGAAGCCATTTCCAGGACACTTGGTTCCTCTCGTCAAGGTAATTAAGATTTTTGCCAGTATTTTCATACCAGTTTTGATTGTGTTTTTTCAGCGTTAGGTCCAGAAAAGCTTCTTGACTGTTCTATAAAATGAATACTCCGTTAGGTGCTTTCAATGTTTACTTCTATGTATTTTTTATGGCTTGGGCTTCGACCTGAAACACAATTGGGGTTTTACCCAAAGTCTTTAAGACTTTTAAACAAGGACCTATTCGTACCCCTTACTCTATTTTTGAGCCGTCGTTGCACCAAGCTATCGAACCTTGTTCGCTTTGAAGGCATCTAGATTGCAATTCACTTATTTTTGTAAGAGTTGCAGTAAATGGTATCTTGAAGTTACATTTCCAATTTATTCTGTTCTTGGTCTTATAGAAATCAGGTTCCTTTTTCATTTGTTTACATATCATTTTAACCAAGATAGCTTGGCATTTTGGCTTTTCATATTTGTAATGTGTAGGCGAGGCGCTATCCTTCTTTCTTACTAATAAGTGCTGCGGGGCCGAATTGAGTAGCAAATCTATGGCTGCGGTAGGATACGACTGCAGCATATATGTAGCTCTACATAAGCAGATAGTTTTTTAGAGCTAGTTTAGTTTTTATTGTTTAATTTTCATTTGACCATCATATGATATGTGATCCTATGTTAGGAGAACTTTTTTTTCGATTAACAATTTTCTTGGTCAACAACACAAGCACACATAACATTAGGCTAAACACAAGATTGTTAAGCAGAAACCAGGCTTCACACGTTTTTTTGGAATAGGGGGTGGAATGTTGGAATTGAGCCGAGCCTACGCCAATGACAGAAAAGGGCCGAAAATAAGCGCCGTCACATTTTGAAATTTGAAACACTACAAAAGACTTGCCAATATGTTGCTGCTTAATATACAGTAAAGTCCCACTCTTCTCGTCTCGGCGGGCACGAATAATTCACAGCGTTTAAGACTTCTTATTATCCCCTTGATTGACTACAACTGTGTTGATTTCACATTACATAGTCAATCGCTCTCGCTAGGACGCATCAGTTTAAACACTTGTAAATTAGTTAGCACTGATGTATCTAGAAGAAGACATTGTAAATTAGTTAGCACTGATGTATCTAGAAGAAGACATTAGGGCTGGAAAGCCAAGCACATATGTCATAGTGACATCGTGAGAATTAGGGCCCAATACTTTGCTAGCGCGTAGTTAACCACACATGCACAAGTGCCTCTTTTTTTCTTCTAGTGCTGTGACCGCTTAACAATGATAGCAAAAGATCTGGTAATACATCTGTTCCAGTTCTTCTAGAAGCTTTAAAACCTCAGTGGAAATTTCGTCCGGACTAAGAGCTTTTCCGTTTTTTGCATTTTCAGTGCTTTAACAACTTCGTACAAGTACACCTTGGCAAACCCCGGGTGTTCTCACCACTCAAACAACAAAAATCACTGTAGCTACATACCAAAATAGTATCCTGATCATCTACTAATTAACCACTAGTGCACTATCATTTCATCATTTCACAAGCACACAATTTCATGCAGAACAAAACAAAAGCATGCTAAACCAGGCTACATGTAAAACCAATCTGCTCTAGTTCAATCACATGCGTTTACTGCCCTTACTTAGGGCATGCTATCTATGTTTCGACCAACCTATGGCCGGGGTCGAGTTGTGACAAAAAATTACCAATTAATTACGCAGTGGAATATTACGTGTATTTTATTAAAACAAACTTTGCATTTAAAAGGTGTAGAGGCGGTAACGGTAGGCCTGCGACTTATGAGCTCGCAATCTTATCCGGTCCACCTGAGTTCGGGTCGGGTCTAGGTGTAGCCGGATTTATACAAATTCCGAGCAGCTAAGACAAGCTTGGTTGCTAAGCTCATGCCTCACTGTAAAAAAATTTTAAAAAACTTTTGTGAAACACTATTTGAACACAAACAATAAGTAAGTGTAGTGAAAAATATCTAAACAAATTGGAACATCACAATAATACCTTAGCCTTAAACCTCCTAGACAATAGTGAAAACAATCAACGACTAAATAGATATAAGCCCCTGGACTTACCACATAGATTTTAAAGTAGTAAATATGTATTATTTAAGTAATAGATTAAGCTGTGAATAGTTTTAAGTAAACTTAGGGTTTAAGGTCACTGGACCCAAACTCTCATGTAAATTCATGTCATTATTACTACACATCACTCTTGCTGATGTTACAGATTGCAAATAGAAAGCAAATATATAAAAAAAAACTGTTTGAACATTGTGACAACACACAGTTTTATAAAAATTACGTCACGATAAAATTTCTTACTCTATCTGTATTTTGTGGACGTAACGTAACAAGTTCTTATAAAATAGAACAGTTTCATAATTTTGAAGAAAATATGCATTTTATTGGCTGCCCGCCCAACTAACTGGGATTTTAAAAATCCGCGCAAAACTATCTGCCTACTGTAAGCACAGTTAATAGTACTTTCTGGTTCGTACTTAAAATTTTCATTGTAGAACAGCAAAAACCGTTATAGACGTCACTCTTGCAATTTTAATCTCACTTTTCAGTGTTCCGTCCAAAAGTGATCAAATTTTTATAAAAACTTTTGAGAGTGGGATATACCTTAAAAATACTTTTATGTTGCAGACGTCACGGCGTTTTTCTAAAAAATTGTATTAATTATTTTTAAAGTGGGACATCGGCTTTAGGTTGCGTTTTTTGGGGTGTGGGTTAGACCTGTGAATAGCACTTAGTGTGCTGAGCCGAGATAGGCGGGGAAAGCAACTCCAGGATTCTTAACAAAAATTATACGTTACAAAGTCATACTACTAAATATTTACAATATAAAAATCATTTATTAAAATAAACCCATTCACAAAGGTCTTTCTATTGATGCGTACATCCAGTAAGTTATTTGTGGGTTTATATCACATATTTTCCCAAAGAGACGTTGAAAAGCCCATAATGCCATTTCTCTTTCTAGGGTTTTATTTTAGTGTGTGTTCCAATTATGTTTTTGCTCCAGCGTAATTTCTAGATATTTAGCTTCTTTGGAGAAGTCAATTTCTACCTCATTTAAGGTGGGGCATCTTAATCGGTAGATATTTTTCTTTCTTGTGAAAAGTTTTATGTGGATTTACATCAACTGTTCCTTTTTACACTGTTTATTTATTATGTTGAACGCAATTTGTGAGGGCTTGGCTATTGTCTGTCCCCTTGAACATGCCCCTAATTTTAACTATCAGGTCGTCTGTGTAACCTTGTGCTTTGAAGCCGGCTACCTAGTAGAGTTATGAATTTAAGATGTTATCAACTAGCAATAGCTGCAAAAGAGGCGAAACTGCCCCACCTTGTATACGAGCCCTAACTGCTATTACTGCCAACTTTTCGATTCCCATTGTTGTAGAAATTATCCTTCTTTGCAGTATGGCTTTGATCCAATGTATTGTGGGTGCCTCAATGCCGTGTTTTATTTTTACTTTTTGTATAGATTCATAAGAAGCATTATCGAAGACTCTTTTGACGTCGTTAAATATACAAAGGGAAATTTATTACGTACTTGTTTGTTTTTTGGAGAAAATTGTAAACAGGCAACATTCTCACGAAAATACCACATTTCTTTGAAAATTTTGACAAGAATCAAATAAATTTACATCTAAAACTCATAGTGGGGGACGTAAGTACGTTCTGTGCTACAATTTTAGTAAAACCATTCAATTGTAGTTCTTTATTTTTAAATTTAAACGTTTACTTTTGTTTGTTTCTGTGCATTGTAGGTAAGTACAGTTGGCTTAAAAGAACGGGAAAAGTCTTATAGCTGTATTTAGCTATTTTTTCATTAATTAAAACCGATTGCATTATAGTCAGATAACCGTCGTAATTTATATTAACTACTGTTATGACGACATTTAAGTAATTTTGCGCAATCAAGAACGTCGTGCTATTATTAACCTAGCGAATATTTTTTAAGCAAAATACGATTGTCCCGTTTCTTTGCGCCGGCTATACTAAAATATGATAGAGTTACATGTGTTAAATTTAACGTAGCAGCACCTCCTTTTACCGCTTAATCCTCCACAATCATTACTGACTGTGGATTCGGATTTCACGAGACTGCAAGATCCAGTCCCCATTGATCTGGGGGACTACCTAAGTCTCTACCGATACCGTACAGTACACCAGCTGAAATTCAACACCAAGACGATTCTTGCTTACACGTACACAAGCCTACCAATGCCACCACAAGTCCGTCCCGTAACCTAAACGAGAACTGCAGTCCCACGCCTGGCCAACTTCATTCCCGTAGTACCAGTCTAAGTCAATAGTTAAGCTTTTCGAAACAGTCGAAGCTGCTCTTCTAGTATAGGCTAATCGCAGTCCCAGTACTGGTTGACTACGCGCCGCCCAAATAGATTGCGAGCCGGTCTGATCGTATTCACTGGTAATAACGACGTCGGGAAAGCGAGTTGCAGGGGTCAGCATAAGCGTGAGTAGGCAAAGCAACACCAGACTCCAAGGCTCAAGTAACTAATACTAGCAGATACGCCACTCCTTCCGGGAGCATACTTTTAGCTGCTTCTCAATGGCGTCCAACCACCCTCTTGCAAAGGCAAATTTATAACTTGTTAAGTCTTTCAAACGTAGTGAATGGGATGCGGGAAAATTTGCACCCCTTGCCAGGAAACGCGTATACCATTTCCGAGCGACGCACTTCCTCTCAGGTGTTTGGCACGCATGCCGGAAACATTTTTGCAGACACTGATGTATGTTAACACATGTACATGATGTTTGTACACAATTACTCTGAACACAACCTAATTTATTTTGACACCAACGTTGATAGATCATCACCGATGTTATATTTACACAACTCATTTTACCCCAACATCAATTTGCATACGCGCAGACTAAACAAGCACATGTACTTATACCATACCTGTAGTAACATGTTAGGACGTTGCACTGAATGTTGTAAAATTGGAGGGAAATCCAGAAGTAGTCATGTACAAGTGTGAATGATACTGAACACACTGTAGAACTACGGACACAACTATCCAGCGATAGTTATGATAAATCTTGTGAAGTCTAGATAAAAACGTAAGCTTTTAAAACGCATACAGATTGAATAGTGTCGCAAACGTACCCAAATCTAACTGAACTAGATTTTCGGAAAGATTGTATCTGTTACCTAACGCAAAAAGACATGGATCTAATCATTAATTATTGTAAACAGCATTTTATTGTCACTGCTAATGGATTATAACTATAAATAAGGTTTACTATTTATAGATCCGTTTTATTACTGTTAATTGTATAACCACTTGTTTTAAAATAAGAATTACTTAATTCCACAAATAGTTAAATTTTGAACATAAACAAAGTGGCTATATCAAAAATTAAAATAAATAAATACCCCGACCTCACAACAGAGGGAACTAGAGCGTGAATACAAAATTTCCGCTCAAATTGATCACTATACGTATAATTCATTAAAGGAAAGGTATACTTCAAAAAATCATAAATGCACTTATCTATGTTTATTAAAAAAATGCAAAAATCACCAACCACTTCGGAGAGCAGCGCAGCAATAATTGATAGTTAAAAATAATAAGTAAACAAAATATGTATATTTATAAATATAACATGAGAAAGTACCAATATTACCTAGCGACAAAATTTGACGAGGAAGTACTTGACTGCTTAAATATGAATACCAATTTAATATATGCATATATTTCACAGCAGGTAATTAAACGCTGACAATAATACAAACCAAAACACATTCAAGCCCTACAGCCCTGTTACAAGCAACTTTGTTTAAATTTAGTAAAATGCGAGCCTATCATAAAAGACTTTGGAAAATAGATTAAGTTTATTCTTTTGGACAATTCAAAAGAATACAAACTTGTAACAGGTGTACCCAAATAATAGTTATCTTCTGTAATCAAATATTTAATCTCTATCAGCTGCTTCCAAGTTAAATTACCGTGTGAACGTGATTTGCGTTGATTTACTTGATAATAATTAATAAACATTCTTTTGAAATTTTATTACTGAAACACTTGCCACAGAACTGCACTCCTCCGATCCTCAGTACAGCAGAAATGGACCATCCAAACGCAGCAAAACACGGGAATTGCCCAAATATCACGATGAAACGCTTTGACAACTCTCCCACGATGAAAAAGTAACCAAATCTCCCACCAATCTTTCCAGATGAGGCAAATACTAAGCGATAACAGTTCGATTCGACACCATTAAAACCGAGCCTCCATCTTGTCACACATCTAAACAAATCGACAACCAAATCGAACTACACAGCTCAAATATAATATGAAAGAAAAGAGCTAAAACAATACGACTTCATTAGAATAATGGATAAGTAAAAGAGGTGTCAAAACTTACGGTTTTTAATATTCAACCCTCATTCAAAAATTAATAAAATATCTTGAAAACTTTAAAGACCAAAGAAACCACGTTCATACCACAGGACCAAGCAAAAATCAAAACGAATGCCCAGAAAACGTTCGCGCAAGTTCTCCCAAAATTATGACATGCGTAACTCGCAGAAACACCCCGAAATCTAAGCGTATTCACACATACACAACTATAGATGGTGTAAACGGTATTAAAATAAAATAAATGACTTCTAGAACGGTGGTAATAATTAAACCGTTACAATTGCATTTTCAACCTGATCCGCACTGTATAATTAATCTCGTGGTTTTCAATGTAATTTTATTATTACTAGTGTTACCCCAGCACACAATGCACTGACAGACAGCGTTGACAGAACGGGCGAAATGTCAAGTCACGTGATGCATTAGTTCCAATAATGACACGCGACGTTATTGTAGATGGCGCCCCAAGTGACGCGCGTCTAGCCGACCTTCATATATATTATAAATTAAAATAATTATTATTAAAAAATCAACGTAGAATAAAAATATAAAAATGTTTCATGTTCCATCTGAGGATAGAGACCTTTCATTGAAAAAAAATGGTCCAAATTGGTGAAGCGGTAGACGCTGGAGGAACCGGAGAAAAAAACCTTGTGCTTTTATATATGTATGGATAAGTAATATCGTCGCGATGTAAGAGGTTTTGTAAATACGTTAACTGCATACAAAAGCTCTTCTATGTCGGCACTTCGTTGTTGGTGTCGAAATCGATGCGGTTTTGTTAAGTATCGTTGTGTACAAATGCTCAGCGATTTTGATACCCCAGCGTCAACATACATTAGTGTCTGTAAAAATGCATCCCGGAAGATAGTGAACGTTCCACATTGTAAAATAAAATCACTCACTCCGTCTTCCTTGGCCCCAATTAAGATCTTGTACCTCTCCGAAGAGGGTGGACGTACCAAATTGAAATGTGCCTTGTTCGTGATGTTGTCTAAAATTATGCGACTGTGAACTATACTTTAGATGATTTAGTCGAAGAGTGTGTACAGTCTGGCGTTGTCATGACGTGACGTTTCGGAGGTTTATTCTACCTTCGTCTTCGGGCGTTTCGTCCCGGGAAGGACAATTTTTATTCGAACTGTGGTCGCTTTCGTGCTTTCTACCTGAGACCTGGAACCTTTACCACTAGACTACCGGAGATTGAAAGTTATATTTACGTTACTCTTCCGCGGTAGTTCCTCTTTCTTGGATTTTTTGCGCATACACCAATTGCAACAATAAAAAATTGTCCTTTTCAGGACAACATGGCTGAAGGCGCAGTAAAATAAACCTCCGAAACGTCGCGACATCACAGCGACTACACCATCTAAAGTCACACCTCTCACCGCGGTTAGCCCCTTGGCCCTCAAGCTATATGACAGGCAGAATCATAATAAATCTAGTATTGTTTTGAAACTTTCATTATAAAATTTCAAAAATAAATTTAATTTACAGTGACGTATTTTTACTCCTTTAAATTACGCGCCAGAATAAACTCTTCCAAAATCACTAAAAACGCGACTTAAAAAATACCAGCAGTTTCTGTGGAAATCCACAAAGGAGATTTTTAAAATTGAGTGGGAAATACTTTTTTTAGGCAAAAATATAAGTATGCAAATGTTTCACAATTAGACATGTTTGGAAAACTGCAAAAGACTTCTAATACTCTCTGTTACAATTATTTGAAGGGAAATTTTTTTTTATATAGTACGTGTTACGTTTTTTTTTGTCCTCGTATTTTAATTTGCATGAAATAAATAGAAGGTACTCGTAGCATGTTATTTTAACAAAAATCTTATTTCCAATATCTCTTTCTATCGTCTACCGCTTTAGTAAGATACAAATGGAAAACTGCTAAAAAGAAACTGACAATTTTCGTTTCTACCACCAAAATAACACCTGAAACAATATTAATTCAAAAAGGATAGCCAATGACGACAGTACTGCGAAATCTTGATAGGCTGCGATGAAGATGGATCTTAGGATCGAAACAAATTGATGTATCTACCCAACGTCACCAGTAGAGGCTGTTAAAAAAGTCATTTTGTTGTTCGATTAGTATTGTATACGGTTTAATAAAATCTTTTCATTGAATCCATATCGACAGATATACGTAAATGTATAATAGCTACATTTAAATACTGATGAAATGAAAATAATCCTGATTGAATTAACCAATAGTAATACATTAAGTAAATACAATATCCCATCCGACGGCTGAAAATAACTTCATTTTTATATCTCTCACTTTGTTATGTCACATTTACGTACGTTTTATCGGAAACAAAGCGAACTCGATTAAAACTGGCATTCGTTGTGGCAACATATAAAAACGTAATCTATTATTTGGAAGCAAAACTCGAAAGGCGGAAACGGGAACAATTCCGTGCAATATTGAACGGATCCTTTGATTTGAAAATAACGGCAACCACGTGAAGCGGAATCGTTTAAAACCGGAACACATTGACATTGATTGATCAAAACGAAGCTTGTCTTATTTAGAATAAAGAACTCAGTACTTCCCTCATATCTGGCTTTATACTCTTGTTCTACCACATTTTAAACAATATTTTTTTAAGAACAAAAAAGGCGACGATTACCTAAATTATTATTTTTAAAACATGCAAACTTCGAGGTCTTTGAAGGTTTTTGGTTAAAATATTAATATCGTGAATTTAGTCAAATTACCAATTTACCGGCCTGCCTTTAAAGATCAGTTTGTTTTTTCTCATTCTCGCCGTTCAACTGAACGTATTTGAAAGTTTAAAAAGTTTTAATTACATTTTCAATAAAAACGCCGTCTAAATTACGATGCAATCTGTTCGTTTGCATTAGCAGGGTGCTGAAAAGTACTTTTAAGTGAAATTAAACACCACTAGACTTTAAAACCAAATAATAACAGACGACCGACGAGAAACTGGATCCAGTTTTGTTTTGAATTTTCATTACTACATAATTGTGTAGTTTTTTGCAGCTTGGAGGAATTCATGAATTTTATCGCTTTAATTCCCAAACGCTGAATAAACAAAAGTTAGTTGTTTCATACAGGCGGTAATATGAAAGTTGCAGAAACAATAAGCAACTACGTAGTAACGAGCAGTGCTCTTTGTTTCCAAGAAAATGCGATTATGACTAAAGTTTCTCATCCTGTATGTAAGGCTATATAAAGTTGGCAACGCACACGTAAGATGCGTGTATTGCGGCTATATAGCAAGAGTTTAACCTCAAACCTCAAACAATCATACAACTTCCAAGTTGTCTATTGTTGCCTTAAACTAACAGTTTGCTACACTAAACATTTCCTGGGTAAACAAAAGTTTAATCTCACGTGTATTCGTATATGAATAAGTTGTATGCTGTTGTCGTAACTAAATGCGACAGGAGGAACAAAAGAAAATATTAGAGCGCAAATAAATAAAATGAAGATTTAGAAAAGCTTCGTGAATGAACTGCCAACTACATCCTGCAATGACTTTATTTACGTATGGATGAAAGAGATTTCGTATCATTACGCAGCTATGGTGACGCTTTGGATAAAAAAGGGAGCAGTAATGAGAAAATCCATCACGCGGAAACACCGTAATGTGTTATACCGTCCTTGTGTTTATCTTCGTATTCTGCTTCCTTTATTTTCCTCAGAAATTGAAAAACATGAAATCAGTGGATTCGACAAAATTTTGATAAAAGCCAAATCCTAAATCCAATATTTTTTATAGCTATCTACATCTTGACTTTATCTTAATCAACGTAGAAAACCATCATTACATTTCCTTTATATCTGTTTATGCAATACAGCTACGGATATCTTGGGTCTTTATGTGTACCTAAAAACCCTCTTTTTCAATTTGTAAAATATGTAATAGTTATTTATGTATAAAGGGCGTAATTTTGAGCCGAGGGCTAAGAATACGTTGAAGGCCATAAAAGCAAGTTACGCCCGTGGTACATACACAACTTTATCCACGGATGAAGATTTTTAATTTAAAAATATTTCTAAAATAAATTGAAAATATTTATAAAATAAATTAAATTTTCCACCCACATCTAGCGTTGCTTTGATTAAATTTGAGATTAGACGCGTAACTATAGTAGCGGGTAAACAACGGTAGCCATATTGCCTAAAATCTCAGTTTTATTTTGTCGCCCTTTAAATATTAATATGGATAATTGTTCTAATATTATTGTTAACATAAATTACCCAAAATGAATTTTCATTGAAAAGTACAATTTTCGATTTCTAATACAAACTTTTCATTTTCCAGGTGTTTAAACTCTTTCTATTAGGTCTGATATCGTTGTTTGATGTTTCATTATAGCCCATGGGCAATAAAGAGGTCCATGGGCTATAAAAAGATGTTTATGACAAAGATATTCGTGTATAATTGTCAATTTATCATACATCCGTGCATAAAATAAATAACGTTTGATTGTTATGTGTATGTATGTGTGATTAAAATTTTATCATTGGCAAACAATATTATTACATATTTCAAACACCTACCTGGTTCTGTTCTTTCGCAACCAGTGTCACGGTATTGTACGGTTAGTCTTATTTTTGTATGGTGCGAATCTATATTTTGCTGTGAGAAGTCTTGGTAATTCTCTATAATGTATGCCATAGCTTAAGCAAAATAATAGTTTTAGATGGATTCTTTATTCCTTTGTGATAACTTCTTACCGCCTTCTTCGACAATATAAAAACACGTATTGTACGTATGTTATTGCTCCCCACAGAAGATTTTTATTATTCTTTCGCGTTTTAGTTTGACGAAAATGACTTTTTATCTGCACCATAAGTACTCTTATGGCCAGTTTTGTTTGCAACTGAACTATACCATGACCTAAGCGTTTGCACCTTCGCCTTGCTCATTAGGACCAAATATGTTATAGTCTCATTTTGTTTCTAAAATATGCGCCATCTGTGAGCAGTTTATGTATGCTGGAAGATGATTATAAGTTAGTTTTGTTGGGTCTGTCTTTTTGTTGCCTAGCTTTAAAATCCTGTTAGTTTCTAAGTCAGAACAGCTAATTGCATATGTTTTTTTTTCTTTCATCATACAACCTCATTTTTTACAATAAAAATTTGAGTTTGAGGTTAGTACGGCTTATCATAACGTGAACGGTAAAGCAGATAACATGTTATTTAAGTCGAGCTTCTTAGGATCGAGTAATCGGTGTTTACACCCGCTAAATTAGCCCTTAAATTACTCTGAATTTATGTCAGATCAGGAAAAAGAGACCCGACGTAAGTGGAGGACTCGTCATATTCTACTTGTTTACATCCAGTGACATAAATAAGTTGGTGCGTAGATAGCGTTTGGTGTAAACGTACTCATTAAAACGTGAGAAAGTGAAGGCTGTTCATTTTCAGAAACCTTACTCACATCATCTACCACGTTAATTATTGCTAAATTCTATTTGTTTCAAATCTTAATTTAAACCCGTGGTTTAAAACTAGACTAAATTTTTCTTGATACTTCATTGTGCTTTTTAAATTGTTTGGGAAAATATGGGTAAAATCGGGGATCGACGGTACCACAGTGATAAGTACGACTGACTGTTTTCAGGGCAGAGCACTTTCTGTCTGTGGTGCTTCTCAAGTGACGCTAGCGCTCAACATGGCAAACTGTTTCTTATTCAATGACATAATAGCAAGATAGACCTAGCATCTAGCATGTTTGTTTGAAGCCAACATTTCGCACCTGTACTCAATATCCTGTTGCTACTCGTTTAACGTTGCTATCTACATTTAGCGCTTTGTTCTTCACAACCAGCTATTGTGTTTTCAGATGATGGTTAGAAACAAATCTTCTGTACTGAACTGCGCATTGCTTATCTCTCTGCTGTCAGATCAATCTAGATCAATCTTCGTATTCGTGGTGGTGTGGAGAGTTGTTCCCAGTTTATACCAATTCTGTTTCGTATGTTGGTCATTGTAGATGTTTCTTTTATTTTAATTTTCCTTTATATTATAAGTTGTAGCACGCTTCATGCGTTATGTCTCATGTTCTGACCAAAGTATATCGGTTGTTTTTCGCCTTAATGTCGAGACTAGCTACGTTTCACGCTTCTCAATTTCTGTACATAGCACTACTTCAATTTTCTTAAGCATTTTGTTTCTTATACTCTAAGCTTCACAGTCATACACGAGTAAGGACCATGCGTAGAATTGCAAAAGTTTTGATCGTACTGTCATGAAAAAGAAATTTAAAAAATATTTAATAATCAACCTATATTTAATATTGTTTTTAACTCACCACAGTTTGTTTTTTCTTTAGTAAATTAAATTCCCTTAAAGATCAGGTAGTTTGCAGATCTTTTTGCTCCTCTTGACGTGATGTGCACTCTACTGTGGTCGGAATCCGTACCCTCCAGGTTGTCTGGCTTCTCCACCTGTAACTCATGTAGTTCCTTTTCTTCATCCTCAGCATCTTCACATACTAACTTTAATTTAATATTTAAGGTCCCGCATAAAACGACCCTCTTGTCCTGTTTTGCTGGCTTCGCTTGTAGCGTGTGAATGCACCTTTCTAACGGGGGGCACGGCAGTATCGGTGCGGAGGGCGGTACAAGTTCTAGTTCGTCCACTGGAAGGCATCGTAAGAAAATTAGGGGTCTGCAGGGCACTAACAAAATTGTAGTTCAACCCCAGCTCTATGAGCCTACAAAATTTAAAAAATATGTTATACCCAGTTTTTGAGCAATATTTTTTTGAGAATTTCAAAAATTTTGAAAAATATATTTTTTACTTCGCAATTTTGGGTTTTCCAAAAATTCTCGAGAGTAGTAACATCGTAAGACAAAGAAATTACAAAAACTTGTTCAAAAACAAACGTTAAATTGCGTCAGATCCGCTATTTAGATTTCCATAATTCAATTTCTCAAAAACATGATTCCAAAAAACATGTCTAACTTCCGCTTCTGGTTTCGAATTTTAAAAAAAGCTTACTTTGTCGATAAATTTTTGATATATACCCCTTTATTTTAAAAATTACCACTATAACGCCTATGATCTACTCTACAACGGTATTATTTAAAGAATATGCAAACTTTGATATTCGCCGGCTATAACTCAACCGTATGGTTCTTTATTCCCATAAACACACATATTTGTTGGATAGCTTAAAACACAATAAATTATAAAATAAGAACTAATAAAAATTGACATTACCCAAAATGCGACAGAAACAACCACCTGGTAACAGTGTGCGAAGATTTAAATCAACTTGATTTAAATCGTTGGGATTTTTTTGTTTCAATCAATGATTTAAATCAAAAACGTCAACTTTTCGAATGTTTATTGTGGAAAAACAAAAAAATGTGAAAAAGCAATTACAAGTTTAGTATCAAACGCAAATGTATGATTGTCATCTTCTTTGTCTTCCTCTAATAGGTTTTTTTTTCAAACTTTAAAGATGGTGCATTATCCGCTGGAATCAGATGTTTTTGGTTCCTGAAAATGACCCTTTCTGGTGTTACTGGCTTATAGGATCTCAGATAAATAACTCTTAGTGCAAAGGTTTTCGCACCTTTCCGCCTATCAAAATTTTCTTTATTGCTTGTTCTCTAAATTTTAATAATTTTTCTTTCTTGACTAATGTTTAACAAATGAGAATGTTGAACGTAGCCTTTTCACATACAGCAACTCTGCTGGAGATAGGCCAGATCTTAGCACTATATTTCAATTTCTATGCTCCAACAACTCGAGGTTGGGACTTTTATATTTAGTTAAAATTTTGTTTGCAATAACTGATTCTTCAGCGGCTCCGTTTGATTGGTAAAACCGCGAACTGGATGCGAGATAAGAAAATTCGTACACGTTGGCAAATTTACTGAAATGATCCGATGCGGATCGAGTTCTCCCATCGCTTCTTAAACTATGGGGAACTACATAGCGGACGAAAATTTATAAATCTTACCACAACTGCGTTTCACGTCAGTTTATCTAAATGAACTAACTTTAACATTTGAATAGCACGCCTACACGACTAAATTCAACTTCCATCGGAATTTCATTGAATCTTCTAGCAATAACGCAATGGCTTTTTTGGAAGGTCGGACAGAGCGAGAGGTTCTGACTTGTTTTGACAGTTTTTCAAGCTAAGTCGGCAGTTGCTCGCGATTGCTTCGATGTCGGTCGAATATCCAGGTTACAAAACTGATTTTTGGGGTGTTCTACGACATTTAACAAGTTCAGCCGTGAGCTTGTGATAAATAATCCTGTTCCTTAACAGCAAACCTGTGCTGACATTTATCTGACATCTGTACTTCTAAAATACTGAGCTGCAATACCAATTTTTCTCTCGTATGCAGGTTTTAGTTGTTTGCATTTACAATCCTTTTTCTGAGCCTCCTTTATCTGTACCAATTTTCCTTTCTCTGACGATGCCCGTCCTGTGCGAGTACGGTAACGAGGTATGCTACTTTGAGTAGGAAGTAAAATTAGAAAGTTGTAGAAACTCGTTTGAATTTACTGCAGTTTTTTGCATGTACTTAAGGCTTGTTTTGCTTTGCCTATTTTCAATTCTTTCTTGAGATATTTTCAGCTGGTTTTCGGTTTCTTACTGCAATTCCTAATTTAGTGTTTTTCAGTGTTTTTCTAAATACTTTACTTTACTTTACTTTACTTCATCCATAACTTCTTTATTTTTTACTTAAAATTACAAATGAATTACAAGCTTTTTATTCAAAACTATTTTTTTGGAATATGCAAAAAAAAGTTCTGTTGTTTTGTTTTGTAAACGGCATCTTAATCAGCATAAAAAATACACTTCTTTCTTAACGTAACCAAATCTGTAGCTCTAATAATAAGAAAGTGCCGAAATAATTTGATACACCCTGTACAAAAACAACGATTATCTTGCAAAGACCATTGCTTAATCTCAAATTCTTAATTTGTTCGCACCGAATACAAGCCTTACCTTTGGTGTATTAACGCTATTCCCACTCCGTTACTATTTAATTTGTTACCTTCCTCAACGTGTAGTAGGTATAAGGTACCAGGCAAGGTCTGGCAATAACAACCTAACATAGACTAACCTTGCCTACGAGAAAGATAATGTATACGCTGAAAAATTACAACTCGAGATTTTGACGAATAATTGTTATTTAAGATTTCACAGTATCGAAAAAGGCGCTTTTGACATGGCATTTTTCTTTCTGTCTGTACGATTGCATATAGCCTAGGCACCTTAGCACAGATGAATTAAACTATGATCAAACGATTGGTATTGGCACTCACTCACATTACTCTCCAACAAATATGGGAAGGAGAGGATGCTACTCTTTGTAAAAGTGAGCGAAACACTTTGCCTGGACTTTCTTATAGTTTAAAAACTTTTACATTTTATTTTTCCACAAATATTTATCCGCAACGTTGTAGCCCCAGTAGCAGTGGCTAGTATAGGCATGAACTGCTCTAAAAAGTAGAAAATTTTATTAATACATTTTTATCGTAAACAAGAAATTAATACAAAAAATAATATAATATAACACAGGATATTAGTTGCAGCAAATGCAATGCCAATTATGAAACAGTAATGTAAAATTAAACATCAAACTTTCTAGCATCTTAAGACAAACGTGCAACTACTCAACAGCTATTATACGCTAACAGTATTTACCTATTTTTATGATATCTAAAACTTTTACTTCACAGTTTTCGTATATTCAAATCTTTTCATACATAGCATCATTATGTACCTGTAGGCCTATTACAATACCTAACATTTATGCTATTCTGGCATTTTGGTTTTGAGTAATAAGGCGTAAAGTCAAAATTTTCAAAAAATTGTAGCTGCCACAATTTTAAAGCTAGAGAGTTTGAAAAACGTTTTTGGTTTACTTTAAGACTTTTATTAGATCCGGTATTTCTTAAATTCAGATTATGAAAACATAACACTAAAAACCATGTCTAATTTGTGCTGCTGGTTTCGGATTCTTATTAAAAACTTATTATTTTACCATTGAATTTTGCGGGAAAGAACGCTAACAGATACTATAGAAACAAAAAATTACTCTGGTGCGGTCATTTAAAACGAATGGGAGAACGAAGACTAACCCAAAAATTTTGGGAGTGGATTCCGACCCAACATAGAAAAAGAGGAAGGCCTAGAAGTAGATGGTTGAACGAAATAGGAAAAGTCAATTGAAATAAGTTAATTAGAAGAAGACGAATGGATGGATAGGAGAATTTGTCGATTTAGATGCGAGAAACAGCCAGAATAGTTGTAAAAAACTTTTCTTCTGCTGCTTTTGTGTAGGTAAAAACCTGTTTTTCCTCACGCTTCAGTGAATGACGATATACAACTTTTTGCTCATCTTTGCATGGGTCTGTCTGGATATCTTTTTCCTGTTGGCCTAAAACCTTTTGGTACTTTAACCAACCTATCATTGCTTTCGCAACGTTGTTCTTTTATCCCTTTGTTCTGCTTTCTACAAATTTTATGATATCCGTTACTTACCACTCGTCTTTTATTTCTTGATTTGAAAATCTGTCGTTTCTTGTTTTTCCTGTTATTGTCTTTAGTGTATTTATTTCTGCTGTGCAAAGTAATTGTTTTGTTCTACTGGTGTCGGCTAGTGTTTCCACCCCGTATATGTCAATACTGGTCTAACCATTGCCTTATATAAATTAACTTTACTTTCTATGTTAAAATACTTATTTCTCCCAGGCTACATCTCGAAGATACCCTGATATTCGTGCTCCTTTCATGGTGTGTCACTTTTCTATAGGTATTGGGGTCACTCGAGATCTCCACTCCTAGATACTGGAAGTTCATTACTGGCTCTTTCGTTTTCTTCTCTATTTTCAACTTGCACCCGATTGGTTTCTTTGCTACAACTAGAGACTTCGAGTTTTTCACCGACAGTTATATGTTATACGTATTTGCCATTATTACAAATTCATGCAGGGTTCTCCGCAAATTATCTTTTGAATCCGCGATCAATGCCGCATCGTCTGCCTTTCGTTCTTGTATGTACATTTGTGATCTTCCTTTCTGGAGTTTCTGTTGTTTTATGGCGTAAAAAGGCCTTCTTCTTCTTTTCGGCTAGCTCCTTCTGCGTTTTGTTCTTATGCGATGTCTATATTCTAGCTGTTCTTTTTCCTATAGATTCCTCCGCCGCGTTCAAGATGTTATTTCTCAATTTCTTCTATGCTTCTTCCACATTGTCTTCATCGTCAATTGGGCTTTCTTCAATTTTGTGTTTTAGGCTTGTGCAATACAAGTATTTCGTGCTTTCATCTTCCAGTGATTTTATGTTAAACTTTTCTATGTTTTCGCTTTTTGTTCTGCGCGGTATTCGGTATTTTAATCTTATTTTACATAAAAGTATCGCATGGTCGCTGCCTATATTGGCCGAATTCAATGTTTTTTTACGTCTAATATTTCTGTTCTATTTCTGTTTCTATCGTAGATTGCCGACCCTGTGCATTCATGAATGTGAATTTATATTTGAAATCGTAATGAAAAAATGTATTATTTATCATCAAATTGATTTGGGCGCAGAAATCAACAAGTAGATTTCTATTAGAGTTGATGATATATTCATGAAAACATTGTTTAACTCCATTTAGCGTGTCGTTACCTATTAGTTCATTGAAATCGCTTTTTATGACAATGTGGTAGTTAGGAGGTATTTTGTCTACTTCATTTTGCAACTCTTTGAAAACATCCTTTTCTCTTCTCTCAATTTAGCCATGTTAAGAGCGTAAACACTAATTATATGAATATATCTGTTGTCAATTTTCAATCTGATGCTGAGTAATCTTTCATTGATATAACCAATTTCGTCAATATATGGTTGGAATTTGATATGCAAGAGCGTTGCGACACCTGCTGTGGCTTGTTCATCTGTTCTTTTCCCACTATATATTAGTATGAATGTATCTATAATCTGTGTTCCTTTATTTTTCTTTTTTACTTCTAAGATCTTACATATATCAATTTTTTTCCGCCATTTTTATAATGATATTTTGGTTCTTGCTGTTCAATAATTATTGGAGGGAACGTTAAATTATAATTTAACGTTCCTTGTTCCGATTCTTAATATACCTTCTTTCTTTAATCGCTTGTTCCTGTTTCGTTGCCTGGTCGTCACCATATAGTCCATCTCAGTTCCGAGGTTCCGCGTGGTTCTGTGAGCATTAATTAGTTTTACGACGGGTGGGCAAAAGCGTCTACGTCCTGACCATGCTGCAGGCTTCGCGCGGCTTCGTGCACGGTCGGACTGTTTAGAAGTTTATATTACGTGTTTTAGCAACTGCCTGCAAGTTCATCGTGACTCATATGGAAATACGGCTGTACAACGTTTTGCTGCATAAACAGGTGTCGAATCCCAGTTGGTGCCAATTTCATTTTTATTTTATATACTGTTTTTTTTTAAACAATGTTGTTGATCTTTGCTGCTTACGCGAGGTTATGGTTAAGATTAGTTATATTTTAAAGAAAAAATACAAAAGCAAAGTTGCATTCACTCACTAATAAATTACTCCTAATCTGCGGCTGCGCAAAGCCTGCAGAACGGTCAGGCCGTAGACGCTTGTCGGGTAGGCTGCTAACCCGTTTCGTCAACCCTCCTCCTTTACCCGGGCTTGAGACCGGCAACGACATCCAACAAGTTATTCAATCAGCCCATTGAATGCCGCAGGCGGAGTTGTAAAACACTGATTTATGTATATAATTTGTGGGATACTCCCACATTCCAAATTTTGTCAAAATTTGACTGTCCGCTCGGGAGATATGAACGAACACTTGAGCTAACGAACACGGCAGTACAAAATCAACTATACGCGTTAAACAGATAACAGAGAGTGCTGAAGGGTAGCTGCCTAGCTGGTTGATTTATGGAGGCGCGACTCTATGCTTCGATTTCAAAAGGAATATCGCTCACATGCTTCAAAGAGAGAGATGTAAGTGAAACTGATAGTGAGCTGAAAACAAAAATTGGTTTTGTGATTTTTTGGCAAAAGGGATATTAAATAAAACCGAAATCAGAAGGACAAATTTGCTTGTCACAAATAGGGTGGGAGGGGGAAATTAAGCCCCATAAATAAATATTGCAGCACTTAAAAATTAAGTTGTGAACCTTATTCTACTATCACTTATAAGCGATTTAGCTTAAACAGCTAACTTTGATCGTTTTTCGTTTATTAAATAAAGATGCATGTGTTTTGATTTTGAAGAATTTATAGAAGGAGAAAAAAATCGTATGACCAGTTTTTGTGCTATAACTGTTAGAAGTTGTCAAAATTTTGAAATGGCTACCGCTTTACAATTTTAACAGTTTTACAGGTTCTCGTAGCTTGTAACACTGTGTACCTGTAGGAAATTTCAAATATCAAACTTTTGCTCGATCTGATAACTCCTATTTGAATAAACGGGTATTAAAATCAAAATTTTTGAAAATACATCGAAGATGTTACAGAGAAATTAGCAGGCCGAAACACAAAGTAAATTATAGCCCACTTTTAGCTTTATGAGCTTACAAAATCTAAAATGAAATGTATTGCCAGTTTGGAGCAATATTTTTTTGGAAAAAACCAAATCTTTGTAAAATTCAATACCAAATTTGATCGCTTGTTGTTGAGAAATAAGGCCTTCAAGCCAAATTTTCGAATAATTGTAGCGGCCGCCATTTTGAAGCTACAATTTACCCCAAGATATTGTATCAGATTTCATATTCAAATTAAAATTACAGTTTCTGAAAAAATATGCCACCTAAAGCACATGTCTATCTTCCGCTTCCGGTTTCGGACGTTTTTTTCTAAACCTATTTTGTCGGTAAATTTTTGATATAACCTGTATTCCGAGTTATGAGGCGTCACATACTCACACACTCACAGACAGTATAAAAGTACTGAAAGTACAGCAAAGTAAAAATTACCGAATCTAAGAAATAAGCTCAGAAACGAACTATATGGCAAACAATTAAAGCCTCTTATCGGTAGGAGAGTTAAAGCAGAGGCGGAGCAGATATAGCAAAAATTAGAGGTAGATACCAGTGGCTGTTTCTCCATTGGGTCGAATGGTCATTGACCTCCCAATGAAATAAGAAAAAATATTTTAATTACTTTTTGTTTGAGTACATATTATACACTTTAATATATAAAAAATACTTTATAGTTAACTTTTGTATGAAATTTCTATGCGAGAACGCCGCCGGCTTAAAGGTCTTCAAATGAATAATAGTGAAATAGAAAGCTCATTGCCGTAAAATTCATATTACACAAGCTAAAAGAGGATAGAAGTGTATGCGTATTTAAGACTTCAGGGTTATGAACCCACAACTTCCGAGAATTATGATGTCAGCTGTCCGTGATAAGCGCATGCCGATAGCCGCCTAATTTGCGGGATTCGCACGTACACGACGTAGTAGTGTGAAAACAGTTGTTGGTTGTGTAATCATAATTTAGTGGTTTTGTACGATGTCCGTGCAAAATAATTTCGGATTGTGAATGCTATGTAAGAAAATGCTTTCAGTTGTTTCCAGTCCACTGGCTGCTATTTTGTGATAATTCATTGTGTGATATTGACTGCAAACATTTAAAAACTAAATTTAAACACATTGTTTATTGGTAAACGTATGAAAAATTTTGTGCCTTTTGACACACTGGCAATGTGGGTATCAATTTACAATAATTTTATTAGAGAGTGCTTATCGAAAGTCTATTAAAGACTTCAATGAAAATGTTGGTAAAATAGATCATTTTGCCAACGTAAAGGATGGGTTTGAAATATAAGGCTACCTAAAACTTGGGTAAGATTGAATTTTTTCCAAAAAAATACTTTAAAATGCCTCCCAGCACACCACGAGCCGCCACTGGTAGATACAAAGATAAAAAGGAATGTCGGCTAGGTCTCGTCGGATTAGTTAATCAGTTAAATATATTGCATTTAACAAAATTTAAAAACACTTATATAAATTACAAATATCACTTTGTTCTGTTAAAAAATTCGGGCCGACCTGTAAGGCAACGGTTAAGGACCTTGGTTTGGAATTGCTTTTAAAAACGTGGTTTGGTTCGATTCTGAAGCAGAGTGATTTTAGTATATGTGTATGTTAATGTGCATGTTACATGAAAAAAAAAATGAAAAATAAAATTACCCTAACTGTAACAGATTTAAATATGTTTTTTCACAAGCGGTGAACCGTAATAGGTCTTATAAAGTATTCAATAAAACCAAAGGAACTGGTAGAACATAATAACTTCTGCAGCACTGCTTGCAAATTTCCGCTCTGATTGTTTCTTCCACAATTCCTTCACTAATTGGATAATTTAAGCCCGCTGCATTAACGAGACTTACGAAAGTCTAATATCTGCGATAGATAGGTTTTCAATTAAAATATCCAGGGCCAAAACTGGAATTCTAATATACATCTAACCTTAATTACTACATGCCTACGGTTATTTCCTGATTTACTATTATTGAAAAGTTGTTAGCCCTACGTAAGTACAAAAAGAAAAATGTTTATTGTGAAAAAAATCTCATTTGGTGAGACCTGAGAACGCAACGGTTTCTTTCAATGTATTCAGCTGTTGTTTCTCACAAAACAACCTAAACGCCAGCATTAACAATGTAAAGATGAAGAATAATTGCTGCTTTTGTTCCATTGATCTCTGTTCAAGGTTGTTTTGCGTCATTTAGTAAATATTTTAAAAGTTGCGTGCTAATTAAATATATCCTGTAGGCAATAAAAAAAAGTTCTGTTGTAGAAATCCTTTAGGAATCAAAAAGTGTGTCAATGTCGGTCTATGGTTAAGTTAATTATTAAAAGTTTCCCCTGGAGACCGTTCATTAATATTCGTTTGACGTCGGTTGTCGACTAAAGATATTTATCTAAATAATAGAGGAGTGATATTAAGTACGAAATTATGGCTTTAATAATAAATGAACAGTTGCCATTAGAAAATCATTTTCGCCGAACAACAATTAAAAGTTAAATCAAATCCGGACTGCGGCTTTATAGCGTAATCAAAATAACGACACCCAGAAAGCTTTAAGCACAAAAGTTGCTCCCAACTTATTAATAACAGCGGCATTCGCATTTTCCGTCCTTCGTTACCAGAACAAGGATCCTGTTTTAGAATACTAAGTATAATTTATAGGTAATTTTAACTTTTTCCGCTAAATGAAACTGCAGTTCTTTTTCGCCCTAAGCAAAAAATTATCTGAATACGCAAAATCCCGGCACACACCGAAATTTATGGAGATATTAGAATTTATTAATGTTATTCATCATACAGTTATCAGGAAAACATGGAAACAAACAGAGAGCGCGAAAGCGATTTAAAAAAATAATGAGGTATTTGTTTAAAAGTTTAGTAAAAGCAGTGAGAAATTATTTTGTGGTGAGGGGTAATCAAAATTGCATATTTTATCAACAACTAGGAAATTTATATTACTCTTTGCCACGATATCTCAAAAGTACAAATTTACCCATCTCATTAAAAGTTTTACTTAAAATTACTCGTGCGGTTTAGTCTTGGAACGAAATTAGCGAAATTCGGGTCAAACTGTACATCAATGTGAAAAGTTTTATTTAACCGTGCAGTCCTTGAAAGCGGAATTAAGTAAAGAACGTTCTATTGTGTTATTTAAATTGCGTTAGAAAGGACGCTGCCTCTGAAACACAAAATGCAGTTAAAAACATAAATCATTATTTCTGTTGTAAAGTTTTATTTCCTACAATTGGATGTAAGTAAATGCTTTAATTTCAAACATGTATTTTTTATGTTTTGGAAAATTTAACACAACTTAAGAAAAAGGAAAGTTGAGTGTCTATTCATTTCCTTTTGAAAGGGCGGAGCGGGCCGCTATAGGAGTCTTTCAGGCTCCGCACCGGAGTTCTAAGCCTCTTTTCGGCCGAGAAATGACAGTAGGGATGGGTTAAATCAAGCAATTTAGATAAAAGAGTATTTCCGTGGATAGTACTGTTCCAGTACTGACCTTGTGGTTCAGGAAAACCACGGAAAATCCTGAGCCAAGACAGTCGACCGGGTCGGGGAAGCGAACCACGCCTCTCGAATGAAAGATGGACACGCTTACCACGAAGCCACCTCTTTCCGTGCACAACTTAAAAATTTACCAATTACAAATAATGACAACTACTCCACCCATAATATATGATTAAACACTATGGCGCATTTATCATTTCAGCGACCAATGGAAGTTTTAACGCTATTATTTTTGAGGCATAAAATTTATTCTACAGTTATACCAAGAATGAAATTTAAAATAACTGCCTTAATAAATTACATAAACTTGTGGCATAGCAGCGAGTGTTTGGTTTTGCTTAAAAATTTCACGAGACAACATGTGAGCTTCGGGTTTTGAATTTTTATACTTTATTTTCTGGATCATTTGGAGCACTCGTTTCAGAAAACACATCCAAACTTTTTTTGGTATTTAATACGGAAATGCATTTTTGTGTGTAAATCTCAAAATCTAAAGTTCGCAGGATTATTTATGGAATATGAGTAGCGTAGTTAGCCCATGACAATTCCCGAACAGGTGGTCCGGTTACAAGGAATCCTTTTTTTGATAGCTTTTTTTCAGAAATTGATTTTTGTGAACTGTTGGGTGAAATCTGATAGAAGATCATAGATCAAATCCAACGTATTTTCACGAACTTGCTAGCTTCTTAAATTGGCCACTGCGATTTTTTGAAAATATTGGTTTTAACGCTTTATTACTCAAAAATCAGTTCGTCCGTGCGTGCGTCGGTGCGTTCGTTTCCATATATCTCCGGAACTCCTTGACCAATCTTTATCAAATTTATTATGTAAAAGTTTTTTAGTTGCAGGTAGTTTTGTAGAAGGTTTTTAATTGGAATCGGAAACAAAAATTAGATATGTTTTTTTGGCATAATTTTTTTCTAAACACTTATTTTAAATTTTAAATGCGAATCGAATGTTATTTTCCGAATGCTGTATCTTTAAAATGAAAGTCGCTACGAATTTTGACTTTAATGCCCGATTTCTTAAAAATAAAATATCCAATTAATACTAATTGTCATTTTATTCAGTGGCCTTTGAAGAGGATAATCAAGTGGTGTAAGAATATTTTTGGAAATATGAAAATTATAACATTTCAGAATTTTGGACATTTTAACTTACTAAACCGATAGAGCTTGTAGTGAACTACAAATTTATTTTTAACAATCTCCCGAATTTTACTGGGAATTATTAAAAACTTAAAATTGATGAATTATTTATTCAAAAACGCAAACGCCAATCGTTATAAACTTTAAACAGTACAATAGACTATTTGAAGTAGTTTATAAGATTAACAAGAATTTTTAACCATATTAAAAAATTAAGAAAAAAGCAACTTTTTAATACCAACAACCCGTTTTTCGGAAGTTTTGATGTTTCAACTATGCCTATCAATTAGCTCTAGTAAAAAAAACTTTTAATTTTTTGTATATTTTTGATACCTGTGTAAATAAAGTATTTATAAGCATATCTAGTCCGAATTCGGGAGTTCTAGCGGCCTACATAGGTACGTAATCCCTAGTGCCGCTCCGGCCGGCCGTCCAAACGCTTTGGGTTTGTAGCAGCTTGTACCTGGTGTAGACGACTAGATGTAAATTTAAATCACTTATTGGAGCGAGACTATTTGAAACGTAAACATTATGTGAAAGTACGAGCTACCTGTTTTGCTTATTTTTTAGAGGTTAGTGGTACTAGTTTTGGCAACGAAATATCATCAAGATCGTGAAAAGAAAAATCTTCAACACTAGGATCGAATTAAAAAATATCGTCATCGGGGAGTTCAGAATCTGAACTTCCATCACCAATATCTCTTATATGCTGAACTTTACCATAAAAAGATTTAGCAGCTGTGGGGTTTATAATATTATGCAAACAAGTTTTAAACAAAAGATAAAACTTTTTGACAAGTTGTAAATGCCATGCACACTATTCTGAGATTGGAACAAACATAACTAATTAACAACTAATTTCAATAATTCAACATGTTCGCACAATTGTACCGTAGCAACTAATAAATCATTTGTGTTTGAGGAAACTTTCGTTATATTTATAAAAACACACTATAAACAATTACTGCCTAGATCCCTAGAACATAACCTATCATTAAGCTACACTAGAAAAAAAGTTTTTTCTTAGACACATGACGCCATCTACTGCCGAGTAGTTGTTCGCCAAGGTTGCTACACGGTTCCTGCTAAGAAGCAATATGCGTCGGGATTGGAAACGACCGCGACGCATAGAATAGTAGCATGGAATTTTATTGTATAATGTTCCCAAATGGGAACACTATGCACTTGAGGGTTGATTTTAAGGTGCAGTTGTATTTATATGGATACTATTTCGTTTTCTGTTTGAGATCTAGCTTTCTTTTAACACAAAGTATCTTTTTCCTAAAGATAAAAAAATCAACGTTTATGCTGTAAAAAGTTACCCAGGGTAAAACCATTTTAAAAATCATCTCGATTTATGTTGTTGTATTAGTTTCCCAGTGCAGACCGACTTGCGGACTGTCTACACGAAAGCTCCCTTCTCCAAAGATTCGCGCTTTAGCCTAAACTCCCACCCAGTTTCGCGGGTATAAAACCAGGATGCTTGCCCAGAAAACTTGACTTCTACTTCCACTCTTACTTTTCAAGTCGAATACTTCTTGAGAAAACCTGCCCTGTTTAAATAGAGCCGTTCAAAGATTGATTATAAATTGGAAGTGGATACAAATTATTTTCACCAGTATAACGCCACAACTTCGTGTCTCCAAACAAATAAACAAAAACTTACAACTTGCTGCTAGCACGTATCTTCATATAAACGGCTTTTTACCTAACCAATCAGTCAATTAAAGGACACAATTTATTAATTTACCTATTATAAATCACCGAAAATTTCTACAGAACTTCAGAATAACCTTCAACACCAAGCCGGAAACAATACGTATTCTGCAGAAATAATATTTAACCACCGTATAATTTTTTTTATCTATTGACATTACAACAGTTTCCGGAATGGACAAACTTATTTAGTGTGTTAACCTGTAATCAGGTATGGTCCACTGGCGTACTGTTTTGGAAGGATATCGCTTTTGCTGTGTCATTCTAAATCAATATTATAAATAACTTAACCAACTTTATTGCATCAAATATGCTCAGATATTTTTGAGATGGTACCAATAGGGTAACTAATATTGTATATAATTCTTAGTTCACAGTCTTTTGTTTATTTTAATCGAATCCTGGCTTCTAGGCTAACCAAAGTAGTTCAACTTCTCCGGAATCATCTGTTCAAGGGAAAGTTGGCCGGTTACATGGTTACTGCGCAACGGTTCACGATATTTGGCGTTAGCTTTACGATTTTATTTCGTAAGCCACTATTCCCACCCGCGCCGCGTGGTAATTTCTGAAATGAGTGCGGCAATACACAAAGTCCAAAGTCTTCTACATGTAAACTTATAGTGTACGCTACAAAGGTATTTATTTCCAGAATTGCATTGACGAAAGATTGCAGTTGGTTCCACTCGGTTTCAGCAGCGTGGAGTGCCATGTCATGAATCACAAACAGTAATAAAGTTGTTGCAATCTAAATTAACAGATCGCGTAATTATGCTTAACTCAAATTTTGTTGGTCCACGAGTTCTCTGGAATTACCAGCATTTACATTTACATTAACACGAAAGTAAGCCACTATATCGGTAACTACTTAAGTGAATGTGATAGAAGTACACCCTGCACAGTTTTTTTTGGCAACTATAAATAATGCATCGAGAGTGTGTAAACAATGAAGGTTCGCGCTCGGAACAAATGATTTTTTTGAATTTTATTGTCTCATTTTTTAAACTTTAAATTAAATTAGCAAGGGCTTATTTCAATTTATGAATTATTGTCACTTTATAATGTTTTATTATTTGTGGTGCACCCAATATGTGCACATTTTCTTTTAATTTTATTTGCCAAAATTAAATCAGGAAATATTTTTACCGTGACATTAATTGTGACGTTTAAATAGTGCATTTCCGTGGTTTCCTCTGAATACTGCGAAACTGACTGTTTACGTGCAGTCAGCGCCCCATATCCGGAAATCGACCAGAATGAAACCTTGCAGGAGATATTTTTATAGCAAGATTCAAATTAATTAGACAATTCATACTTCGTCCCGTGCATATGACGCCTATCGGTGAGTTGTTAATTTTTGATGTAAAACTAAAAGAGAAAGCTGACATCGTTTCTATTATTATTGTTTATAAGTTTAGCTTTAAATAATAAATATTATTTCTAGTTACGCTTTTTTAGAATATATTACTTATTTATTGGTACGTGCATTGTTATTTTCTACTCGTATGTTAAGCACAAATTTCAATTAATTACTATACCAAAAGTTCATGTGGTAAGAGTTGCATAAAGCGGATTACAAATTTACAGTAAAAATTCCAAAATTAAAACAAAAATAATAATTGGCGGGAAAAGCAAATATGTACTGTCAAAATAAAATATTGTCAAAAAGAAGTAACAGTACAGGGTAGTCCAATTTCGTTAGTTTTAAATAGGTATATCTGTATATCCTGCATTATTTAGTCAACTTTTTAAGTTTATTTGACTGCCACAAACAAATGTTTATGTTATATTCAGTAAATACAAAGTTATCAGCGAATTTTGTTTGTTTGTTTTATCAGTTGGCTGCTTCCAATATTAAAACTAAAGAACATCAACAAAACAACCAAAAAACACATCAATTAGATTGTTATTGTTATTGAACAAATAGACTACTGTAAAACTATAAATAATTTGTTTAACGAACGCCATTATGGTAAATCGACAGTTGATATATCGTTTGTAGTGAGTAGATTGCATTCATAATTTGAAATCGTCTAATTTTACGAAAGGCCACTTACGCATTGTGCTATTATTTCTTTTATATATTTAGTTCTCTAAAAATCCCTAAAGTAAACAATGAAGTGGTGCCGATTCAGTTGACCTTGGTGGCCATCGAATTGCTCCCGAAGTCCCTACCAATTTATCAGGAAACGTTCAATTTAAGTAGTTACTTACTATCATGGCATTATGAGCAGGTGTTCCCATCTTGTTGGTAGATAGTAGTACGTCTTTGATCCGACGGTATGTTATCAAAAAAATTTTTAAATTTCCCACCACAATCTCTAAATACCTCTCAGAGGCAGGACTGCCTTTGAATGTGATAGTAAAATTTCTTCTTTCAAAGAACACCAAATATTAAATCCAAATTAACCTCCACATTCAAGTAAATTATTCTACAACTTAGTTATATCTAATCATGTTGAAGAAATGTTTCACAAATACGGTTGAAATCACTTGGTATATATTTCCAAGTATAAATGTCACTCTGCTGTAGCATTTTCTACACATTAAATAAATAGGTTCAACTTAATCATTTTAACTTTTCAGAGTTTGGATAATTGGCCATTTTAAATTTATATGTAGGAAAGTAATTTGTATTTATTTTAAAACATTATGCAAGACCATCTTCCAACCATTTCTCTCCGATCACCGTCATATCAGGTTTGCCCTAGACCTAGCACCCGTCAAAGAAAACAGCTACTACATGGACCCTAAACCTACCGACTGAGTGGCCTATAGACAAGCCTTTCAAGGTAGATTAATAAATGTCATTAGGTGGAATCTTAAACGAAACTCTTGCAAAGGGTGATGACTTTTTTTTAGAGCAGTTGTCCCCTAAGGAAGAGGACGGGGAGCAAGAAAGTTCTGTATAACATTACAAAAAAAACGCGCAGGCTCTTTAACAGCGCAATGTGCATTTAACTTCAAATAGACTGGGACAACTATAAATGGTTTCAGCGTCTTTACAATAGCTGCATTCATCGCCTGGAAGGGCTTTTGAGAAAGCATTGAAACCTTTCCGAAAACCGCAAGACTGCGCAAAGCCCTTCAAAAAGACAGTAACGCCAGGTTGAAGACCCTAAGGCCTCCATCTGATAGACTAACAACCGTCACTGAGGAATTCCTAAATCATGGAAGTTCACTTGCCTGGATTTATTGTAGTTACAAAAGTAGCACAAGCTCACAGGCTCTTTCGGTACGCAGTTATGTCTGCGGAATGGAGGACAGTCTCTCAAGAGTTGTGACGATTAAATGTTTGAAATTTATACGTTAGCCCCTTTTAAAAGTCCAGTTGCCGATGGGGTGTTTTCGGCACTCTAACAGTAAGGGTAAGAAATCCTCATTCGTTCTCTGTATCATCTTCTCCGCACCTTTCTGGCCTTTGGGTACATCACTGTATCCTGGAGAGCCGTTTTTATTCCGAAGGCAGGACGTGCAGTATACGATACTACCAAATTCTTCAGACCTATCAACTTGATCTCATTACTGTTATAGGCACAAAAAATGTTAGTTGATGGTTTTTTAGATAAAATCAAGAACGCGCTGCACCACAAGGAGCTTGCCGCAAGCGCGTTTCTTGATTTCGAAGGAGCGTTTGACGACACCTCTTTTGATTCCATCTGTTCAGCCTCTACCAGGCATGGTATTAAGAACACCATTGTTAGGTGAGTTAAGACTACGCTGGCAGTCTATATACGCAAGGCTATGCAGATCTTGCAATTTTAATGTCAGGTAAGTATCCAGGTACTCTCAGCGGACTCTTACAAAGAGCTATTTGAACCGGAGCTCTTTGGAACTAGCTTGCGTCCCACTGAAAGTCAAATATCTAGGTGTCCCCCTGGATGCTCGGCTATCCTGGAGGAAACATGTCAACAGGCAAATACAAAGAGCCACTGCAAGCCTTTGGGCCTGTAGACGGATCTTTGGAAAACCCGCCATTGTCACACCAATGGTAACGTATGCGTCTGTGGCGTAGTGTTTCGCAGTCCAACAATCATTCATCAAACTACACTTTACTCAGATTTAAAGACTAGTTTCTTTAGGAGCCACAGGAACAATGAATACGCACCTACTGCGACTTTGGAGAAAATTCTGGTGTTATGCCTCTTTATATTCTAAATGAGGCGGAGGCTCGAAAGGCAGTTTACAGACTGAAGTATAAAGGCCAGTGGCAAAATGCGGGAGCGTTCTTAGGGCATGCACGTATCTTATCTCTTACGATATGTACGCACGCGCTCTTCGGGGCGAGGAGCGGCTGCATGCTACCTGCAATTTCCTTTTATCAAACCATTTAATATCGTCATTCGTAATAGGGACGACTGAACCTGAACCGAGAACTTTCTTAAGTCAGAGGACCTTGTCTGGTTCACAGACGGATCGAATACGGCAAAACGTTCCTATGTAGAACCTTGTGGCAAAGGGCGAGGTTTTTGTTTGAGCTTGGCAAGTCTGCCATAGGATTCCCAGGCAGAGCTTCTTGCTATCTTAACTTGTGCTCTAAAAGAACCTGCATAGAGGTTACTCTAATAAACATATCTATATACGTGGCAACAGCCAACTGACCCTCAAGGCTCTTGCTTCTGTTATAACCAAATCAATGCTGGTCAAAGATTGTGTTGAAACCCCAAGCAGACTTGATTCACGCAATTGGGTCAAGCTACTCTTCCGGGGACTTCTTAGAACTATTGCAGGAGATTTAGAACTAGGCTTGCTCCCAGTTTAAAATAAACAGGACCTTGCATTCGGGGCTGCACCAGTCAAAGCTTCTTACTAGAGAACTTTCCAAACAACTCCTACGATTAAGTAGAAAACACGTCAAGATTGTAGTAGGTTTCCTGAATGGTCATGGCCCTTTTAACAAACACCTAAACACCATGGGCGTAGTCAACGACCCCATGTGCAGGTTTTATGAAAAAGAGGAGAAATCTTCCCTGCATCTTCTTGCTACTGCTGCAGACTAACGGTACTGAGTGAGGCTTTGACACCTTGGCATTCCGCTTCAAGAGCCAGAAAAATTACAGGATATCTCTTATCATCAGGGTACTATACTATAGCCTAAGTACTGGTTGATATGGGCTAATTTGGCCTACTGCGGCTTTCCGCATCGCCGTAAGAAGAAGAAGAAGAAGAAGAAAGTCGTTTGTTTAATTTGTTTCACCGTCTTTAGTTTCTTTATTGAACACCGCTAATTGTTAATAAAATAAACAAACTAAATTCGCTGATAGCTTTGTTATTATTTAATATAGTATAGACAAACTATATATTGTTGAAAAGCGTAAAAAAATAATTGTTCAATAATGTCATGGTCAACTACGGTTTACATATAAAAAACTACAACTTTGTCACGGTACTCAAAATAAAATCCGGAGAATAATTTTTACCTAAATTTTGAACTCCACTTGAAAAACTGCCCAAAGAATATGTTTTCGAATTTCCGATGTCTACAAAAATAAACGAATGGTTGTAATTTGTATGCCAAAGTTTTTCATTTTCACTCTGTAACTTGGAAACGAAATTAATTATTGAATTTTAATAACGGTTATAACTATTTAAAACAATCGGGAGTGGACCACCCTCTTGTACAATAGGAAAATATCTAAATGAAGAAACTTACCTAAGAAAAAACATATGATTTAAAAAAGGGTTACTGTTATTTCCTAAACTATTGAGAATATCAAAATATTTTTTTAATAAAAGTGGTTCATAGTTAATAGCCGCATAACCTGTTTATTTATTATACTGAGTATTTAGTAATCTCTGCACGCCATTTTACTTTGTTATTTTAAATGGAACACCCTATATATTATTACATTTTTAGATTTTTCATTTAATTCTAGATATAAACATATTAAGTTACTACGATCCTAATACTAATCCAAATTTCTTCAAAAATCTTGACGTTTGTGTACTAATATTACAAAATTAATAATTTAGATTCCAAAAGCGTTCACTCATCGCCATTTTCCAACATTACTAAGTATTTAGTAGACTAATACATAGGTTTATAATTTAATATTCATTTTGCAAATCTTCAACTGTCAATAATTTTTGTTTTTTACCGTTACCGTCAAATATACAGATATGGATTTAAATTCTCTTTCAATTTGATGCAGAGTTTTCTATACCAAATATTACAATTTCTGTGAATTTCTCTGTTTCTTAATTGTGTTTTTTTCTTAAATTTTAAATTAAAATAGATGTGCTACGACAACAAAACAAAAACACTATTTTTATAACCTTTAAAATGACAGCTTTTAAATCACTTAAATTACTCACTCTGTATAGAAGCGCATATTAAGTAACAGATTGTACTACGTAGATAAATAACATGGAAACTATAGTTTGTTTAGGAAACAAACACCATATTAGTCCTTTTATAGGTCATAAAACACAAACACAATATTTACAAAAATGAGCTTTCTAAACACAATCAAGGAAATACGACATTTGACAATAAACTACAACCAAGTAAATATATACGAGATCGACAAGTTCTGTTTTTATAACTGATTTGTTCTTTACAACTTTGTCGATGAATTTGTTTATAAAGTTTTTTTAGAAGTTGCGAAAACTCGAAAACTGTTTTTTTCTGATTTACAATTATTCGTTACAAATAGAGTTTTATAAATTTATTGCAAACAGCAAAAAAAACCATTAAAGCATTTGTCCCATTCCCATAAATTTGTTGCTTTTTTATGTTCTGACAAATATCCGTAAATACTGCTAAAACCACAAGCGCTCTTGGCGTTTAGAAGTTTTACCGGAACGAATAACGAGATAGCTGAAAAAATGCAATATGTTCTGCAAGCTAGACGTGATTTATTTGTTCAATCAAACTTGCCTGCGTTCCTTTTTAAAAAGAATTCGAGTCCACGTATCTCAACAATAATATTTTCCAATATTTTCGATTTAAGGATTTATTCACTCGGAAATAAGAAATTGGAGGTCTGGGTGTACGTATATGAAAATATTTACTATTGTGTATAAAAACGTTGCGTGTATTATAACAATCTGCAACCAATACATCCGACGGAATGTAAAGAAAATCGTAAATAACGCATGGTTTCGTCAGTGAAAAATTCATCGACATAAATCAAGAACTTTCTGGATAGCTTTATTCAGATCCTTTCCCTATGCTCTAAATAATATCTAAAACATTGCAAAGGAATTTGTCAGATTTATTGTGGAAGCTTTTTAGCAACGTACGGAATTGTTAGAAAAGCTTTTCTTCCGGTTTCTCTGAAAAAAATTCATAATAGGTTTTTAGATACAACTCATTGTTCATAATTCGACATAAATCTTACATGACAGCCAGTTATCCGCAATGCCTGAGCTTTAATAAACTCCAATTCTGACTGGACTGTGGTAGCCCACTTAGATTTAATCCGAAAGGGCGAAATGTCTCTTGTCGTGCTCGTACTATATTCCATCGGGTTGCTACGCTATTCCTGCTTTAGTTCCGGGAATGGACACTTTTATTTATGTCCCCCCTTAATCCTTTCTTGATTTATTATAGAATTCAGGGAAGTTTAGCTAGAGAGTCTTTCTTCAAGATCTATAGACGTGTTACGTCGCAATATTTCATTCTTAACCTTTCTTTATTATTTTAATGGGGATGTGAAAATTAGCTCACAGATGCATAGAAAATTTTATCGTTGGTAGCAGCGGAAAAGGAAAAACAAAACCTGTACAAAGCGAGCTTTTTAAAGCTTTTCTGGAATGTTTACGAGGATAATCCCTTTATTTATTTTTTCTTTCATTTTTGGTGTCTTAGATGTTTTGTAATAAACGGGAATTTAATGCTTTATAATATGTAAACAAAGGATTATTTGTTGAGCGTTCACGTATTAAGGGAGATTACTTATTTAAATTGTATTAACTAGAAAAGCTGTAAATTTATGCTATAACCAGAGGAGTTTTACTGCAGGATTTAAAACAAACAAGAAATTAATACCACAATAAAAAATTACGACGAAACGGGCTTGATTTTTCCCTGCCTCAATAAATTAAAATATTAATTTTTCTTTTATTTATAACTATTTTTTTTTAAATTCAATTTTTGGGTTGTTCAAATAAAGAGAAAGTGCGGTAACTGTACCAAATAGTCGCTAAAGCTTTATTAGCAGAAATAGGCCAACTATAACTTATAGGCTGTTTTTTATTTTGAGGAAAACTTACGAATTTTATGCCTAACAATAATCTGTAAAGAAATTTCAACTAGCTAAACTGGTTTTTCAGATTTCTGAAAATAACTAAACATATTGGTTTCGTTTTTATCCGTAGCCTACTGATTTATGAGAATTTTGGAAATCTACAGAAAGATTGTAAAGGTTGATTTTTCAATTCGAATTGAATTTACCTTTACATAATAATCGAAGTTCATAACTAAGTGATTGTTTTTCAAGTAAAGTTTAGTACTTAACCTTGGTAAAAGTAAAGCAATGTAAAAAATCTATGATAACAAAACAAGGGTTGTTTTTACTGAAGTATTTAAAGATGATGAAATTGTTCAGAACTTTCTTGATTGCAAAAATAGTCCCAGAAAACCGATGTTTTGGGACTATAAATACAACCATCCTGATGTGTGGAACGAGAAAACGAAGATAACATTTAGGTCAGATTTCGCCTGTCGACAGACAACTGTGTGATTTTAAAAATTGTTCATCATCATTTGAACATTCCAGAACACCTTTCTACTTTTAAGTGCTAAAATACCAATGATTGCTTTTTTTTAAACGAACTTTTTCGTTTTTTTTGTTTTCGTTATAGGATTAATTGCGAAAAACCACAAATAGTTTATGTCAACTTTTTTTTAAACAATCAGGAGGCCGCGCGTGAGCACGACTCCATGATTCCCATCCCACCCCCTTACTCGGGCTCAGCGGACTTGCGCTATACACCGGTCTAACACGCCCCACTCCTGAAAAACATGCAACCCAACATACAAAACACACACCATCCATGGACACGCCGGATTTAATTTATTCAGAAAAATTTCCGACTGGCAGAGGACCTACTGCCGTGGGGAGTCTAGTTTCAAAGCCTGGAACTTTAACCACTAGACCACCCACTGACCCTTATGTCAACTAAAACGTTCATATTAAAGAATTACCCAAAGTTAGTTTCTAGACCTACTAGTAAAACTAAGCAAAGCTCTTCTCCTTGACTTTCCCATACTTTATGCTTATCATATAATCAAAAATTTTATTATTAACGTTTTTCGCTCCAACAATAACATCATAGAGCTTTCGATTTTGTTTAACCCCATGGAATTAAAGAAAACTAAAAACAGAATTACAAATTCGTACATCAAATATTGAGCTGTGCGAAAAATTATCCCCATCCCCAAATATTGCTTTACCTAAAAATTAAGTTGAGAACTTTATTCATTCTATATCGTGCAGTAACTAGCTATGCAGTACCACGTTTTGAACTTTACGAAACCAGCATTGGGTTCATTTTTGTTATATACGTCTTTGTTGCTCAATATAATATTTCCCGGTAGTTAGTTTAATTAACAATAACAAAAACAATGAAAATCAAGTGCAATCTGAATGTATTATTATTATGCAGCATCATACCCGCATTGTTATAGTATAAAGTTGTTATTTCTAATGTTTTCTTTGAGGCTTTTGCGGTTTCTCGAACTGTCAATATTACATTTTTTTTTCGGCTTAGACCGCGTCTTCATTTAAGAACTACACCCAGCATAATCAGGTAAGGATCGACCTGTAGCATGTCTGCCTTTACAAGCATTTGCTCCAGTGTTCTATTCACTCTGAAGATGCAAGCTGCAATGTCTTGCGAAACGTTAGTTTGTATGGGTTCACAAACAGCTAACAGGCATACGCCGATTAAGTATTATTGTCCTGGCAAACAAAATACATTGAGCTCAAAACCTTGTCCGCCCCAAGGTTTAAATATTCTAAGCACACGGCCCTGTTTAGACAGGCAGGGCCTACGAACAAATATTGCTTAAATTTCTAGAGCAAACGCGTGTAAAGGCAGACAAACTACAGGTTGGTCCTTACCTGATTATGCTGGATGTAGTTCCCAAAAGACGACGCAGTCTAAGCCGAAAGTAAATTGTAATATTGACATTTCTGTTGCTTTCAAGAATTTTTTTGAAAAATATCTTTTTCTAACGAAGAGAAACAGTAATATGGTACGTTTTTATTGCATGTGCAACAATGTTTCGCATTCAATATATTTGCAAATTCACCCCGAAAGGCATAATTTTGGGGTACAATTCGGTTCTTTCACCAAAACCAAAAACTGTGGCCGTAGAATACCTGAAGGAGAAACGAAAATAGGCAGCATGTCCTAGAACGGTGCTTCAAATATTGTGAAAAAGCGCTTCTGGCAGCCTTTATTTTTGGATTTTTCTAATTCACAATTATTATTTATTTGAAATATTACTATTAATTCCGAACATTCCTCCTTGTTTGCTTAGTAAGATTGCGCAATGTTGAATCAGCTCTAGTGGTCACGTTTTTAGGCCCCTTAAATTCTTATGAAGCGGAACGATTAATAGCTTATTTATTTATAAAACATTATATTTGAATACTTAGAAGAATTTCTATTCTGATAATTGTTTTAAATAATTTTTACCGTTCTAGTATTGTGATTGTTTGTGCTCCTCTTATGCTTCTGTTATAAAGTAATTAGTCATCGCAATTATAGCAATTTTTGCAGTTATAGTAAGTTGGCTTTTGACACTTTTTATGCCAATTTAGTCACATTGTCCGAGAGCTAGTATTAATTTATTGTGTGTTTTATCTAGCAGATCGTTTGCTTTTTGAATGTAAATCGCTGCTGTGTGGCGTTATCCAAATTGTAAATTTTGAAGATTTAAAGGTTAGGGCCGTCTTTCTTTTGTTCTGTACACATGTTCTGAAGAAATTATGTCATCTTACCTGACATGTTTTCTAGAGTTTGCCTATAGGCACAAATATATGAAAAAAAACACATTTTTTACATTGTTCTTGAACCGTCAGTTGCTTCATCTTGTAATGTAACAATCACCTGTTCATTGACTACTCAACATTACCGATCGACCCTCCATCTGCAAAAAGATGTCTAGGTCCTGCGAAGTTCTCTAGGTTCCCTTTCATTGTCCATTTCTGGCGCCCGGCTACTTCTCTGGGCTCCTTCGCTTGATTTTCTGTTTTCGGGTAGTGCGGCTCGTTCTCCAGGCTATATTTTGCGTTCGTATCTGGGACTTGGCTTGACCGGCGGCTCATCGGGCTATCCTTCAGCTGTAAACGCACCCTTTCACCGCTCACCACGTCCTGCTGATCATTAAACAATTCAAACTCACCCTGTAGTAATGTTTTGATATGCACTACCTTAAGTTTTTTACAGTTTCTTTAGTCTGTACAGATGAATACCAGAGGTAGCTAACTGTAAAATGGCTGCAGCCGTAATTATTTTGAAGCATAATTACGGCAGCGATTCAAAAAGTGTATTAAACTGCTGCTGTGTTTTAGTCGTCGAGTTCAGCTACTTTAGATTACGAAACTGTTATTACAAAAGCATCACAACAAGATCTAAAGTAACCCCGATTGTGTTTTAAGCTGCAAATATTGTTGTCAGTTATTTTCCCTTTACCATTACTTCCCAAATTCCAAAAAATGCTAGCGGTGGATACCGTAGATGTTTTTATAGCGCTTCTGGAATAAATCGAAAAATGTACAATTTTTAATTTTGTAAAAGGCACGATATTTTTTTGATATTCTATTCATACAAAAGATATCAACAATTCGCTCCGATATCTGTACAAATTAAAAAGTTGTTTTTCGTGAGCAATGATTATGAAACACCTTGCATACTTATTTACACACGCATACGTACGCATAACTTCACACAAACACAGGAAAAAGAACAAGAGACGTACCATTCTAAAAACAGATTTTGTCAACAACCTGGAATTTGTGAAGGGCGAATAAAACACTTTTCTGTTACCAGCGTAGAATATAAAGACTATAAGATCGGTAGATGTAATATTGCACGATAGCGTAATTAGCATGTAAAAATAAAAAGGCAAGTATTTTCCTGCTGAAAAAGACCTGTAGAAAAAGTCTTCTTTTATATTTCTAGCAAGTACTGTAGATGTAGTGTAATATTCCCAATGTTAAATGAATCTTTTCACTTCATGAGATTCTCAGTAATAAAAGTTTCCTTTTCGCTTTTTTATTATTTTCTTAGTTTAGTCACGTCATTATCACGTTTTCGCAATGATAGCGTAGTATAAACTAAAACTTTTTCCTCTTTTGCTTTATTTTTAGCTTCAGCAACAACCGCTAACTAAAAATGCTAGGCTTCAGCGAACAAGAGTCATATTCACTTGGGCACGTATTTGGGAGAAATACTTTTCAAAAACTGAAGAATCTTTTTAACATCACAATTGGTAAATTGGGGAAAACGTAATACCGAAACATCTATCCGTTTTGAGCTTGTCTTAAAAAACTAAGTTCCTGTAATAAACTTTGTCATGACACTGAAACGAAAAAGAAATATTTAGGGATGTGCCTCTACATTCTTGACGTTTCTTATCACATTTTGTGCTTTACCCTGACAAATAAACGTGTTTAACAGATTTCAATGTTTTGTTTTTTCAAGATAAAAAGCTTGACTTGCTGAAACAAATCGACGAATTTCTTTTGTAAAGTTTTTTTGTTAGCATAAATTTGGGCAAAATGAATCTCCATGATTTAAAATATAATACATCTATGTAATGTCAATTAACCGTGCAGTAGTATCACGCTACAGGACATGTTGTAGACACATATGTATGTCCACAGTTATTGCATAAAAGACATCCACTGGATGTCGAATGGGCGTATATTGTGTTGATTTTGAACTCCCCTGGACATTCACAGTGTCCAGGTAGAATATTCAGTGGACGTGCTATGGATATTCTTGTTTATATGTAATAGTTTTTTTTAAATTTTTTAATTTAAATTTACTCCTTAATTAACTAACAATAAACAACACTATTTTTTGTAATGTATGAGTATGACACAAAATAACAAATGTTTCATCAGTATACGCTACTGCCCATTTCTGAGGAACAATTCGGACGTATTCGTCAGATGAGATGTTCGTCAGAACATGCATGCAAAAATAATCTCCTCAATCTTTTATAACCTCGGCGCATGACAAATGTTGGTCAAAATTTCGAGTTTTAAGAGAATTATTTAAAAAATTACCCCCATTCCCACGACCATTATACCTTGAGTTAAGCTAAGAAACGGGTACATCTTATCTTTTTTGCTTATTTATGGATAGCAGTACAATTTTTCAAAATATGATGGTTTTTTTTGGTAATTATTGAAATAAACTTTATAGGTAAACGACGAAAAGTAACGACATAATAAGTTTTTTTCTTAATGGGAGGTTATTCGTATGGTCATTTACCACGTCCATACTGATTTTGAAGTTAAAACTCCTAAATTTTTGAAAGAACAAGAAATTGAAAAAAGATTTCAGATTGATACTCTACGCATGGCAAATAGGCGATACGCGCAAGCGCGATTGTTCCACTACCTCTCGATCACCCCTACCATTGATTGCATGTACAACACCCCTCCTCAACCACACCTTTTTTTTGGGGCGGACCTATCTCGCTATTTTGCGGTATTATTGCAGTGTGATTACCAATCTTTTAAACCTTAATTGAGTTTTCTGGTTTTAGGCGTCTGGGCTGTAAAGTGTATGTGTAGAAACAAACACAGGCACACACCGATACCAAGGCAAAGCTTGTTTTTTCGGTATTGTCGTACCCTAAAACGCGCATATCTGTCAAAATCTTACCTTCCGAAATTTTGGAGATAACAACACTTCCTATAGCTATACTCCGTGTAGCGAAGAAGGTGAAAAATTGTGTAGCCAGTTTGTGAGCAAAATTTTTTTGAAATATTTTGAAACTTTGAAAATATGTTTCATTTCATAGCCTTTAGCTTTTCGAAAACTTTTTGTAGGCAGACACATTATATGTCTATAGGGCTATTACACCATTTGATTTGAAAGACTAGGACAGCACCCAGCAATGAAGCATATCCGTCCCCCCTCCAGGCGGTGAAACCCTTCGGGACGCCATGATCGAGGTACGCTCGATCAACGCGCCTGCCCTCAATACAAGAAAGAGAACAGGCTACCAGTCCTGGCATCAGGCTGTGAGCCCTAAGCCCCTACTGGTGGAGGGAGACTACCTAAATCTCTACTGACTCTTCAGATCAGTGTCCGAGCTGAGACGCAGCTCACCCGTCGAAACGCACTAAGACGACCCTAACCTGCACTTAAGCTATACCACTGCCACCACGAGTCCTACTCCGTGACCAAAAACGAGGGGTGCAGATCCCCCGCGGGCTCGGATTTGGTCCCCGTGGTACCAGTCAAAGAAAGTCAATGGTTGGACTTGTTGGAGCAAGCGCATGCCAAGCAGCACTGCCCCTCCCAGTTAGGACCTCGCAGGTCCCAGCACTGGTGAGTTACGCACCGCCCAGGCTGGTCGGTAACCGGCCTGATCATAGTGGCCGGCACCTTAACAGCGTCGGGTGTACGAACCCTTTGGGTCGACACTTAGATAGTAGGCGTGAGCAGGCAAAATGCGCCTCACCCTTACGGTCCTAGTCCCAAGTGCCAGCTGCACTCCAGTCCATCGTTGGTAAGCACCATCACTTGCCGGAACCCCTACCATCCAGCTCAGGTCCATCATCCAACAAGGCTGGTACGTAAGAGTTCCTGGTTAAGAAGCGGGGTTTCCACTTCAGCGATCGTGCCTCAGGCGTTAGGACCCATACTGAGGACTGGCTGCAAGCGACACCCCTAGGGCCCAGGTCCCTTTGCAGCAGCAGCCACTCCTTCCTGGAAAGCACCATCACCTGCCGGACCGGTCAGGGAGCGGGGTTTGCATTTCTGAGAGCGCTACCGCTCAGGTATTAAGACCCACCGGACCCCCATCACCTAGTCAATGCGAGGCTACCCGGTCAGGGAGCGGGGACGCCCTTTCACTCACCCACCCAGTCTCCGTGGCTCCAATTAAGGAAACCTTGAACCTCTCCGAAGAGAGGTGGGCGTACCAAGTTGAAATCACCGAAGTGACCGTTACAACGCCGACCCCGCACAAGGTGTCTTTGTTCACGCCTCTCACCTAGGTGAGGGTCCTTGGCCGCCCCGTCAGGGCTATTACAATAGAAAATCTAAACCTGATCTGTCAACTTGTTTTTGAATAATAAGACGTTAAAGTCAAAATTTACAAAAAATTGTAGCGGCCGCCATTTTGAAGCTGAAAAATGGAAAAAAAAGTTTTTGATTTGCCCTAAAGTCTTATTTCAGAGTGCAATGATGCGTTTTCCGAAAAAATGCTACTTAAAATCAGGTCTAATCTCCGCTTCCGGCTTCGGATTATTTTATTAGTTTCATCCCTGATTAATTTTTAATACACCCCACATTTCAAAGTTCATTGAAATCCGACCATCCGTTTCATAGTTATGATGCACCACACGCATACCTACCCACAGAGAGAATTTTTTTAAAAACTTTCTTTTGGTTGCTGAATGATTTAAAACGCGTATTTCTCTCAAAATCTCGAATTCTGAAATTTGCATGAAATCAATACTTCTCTATACTTGAGGAAAGTAAAAAGAGAATTAACCTATCATAAGGAAAGAAAAGAGCCACCTGGTCATTCAAAATTTTTGGGTGGGTGACATTCGCGAAGCCTCGCCCCGTCGATGGTTTTGTTTGTTACACACAAATATTGTACTTTTGGTGTAAATTAAGTGTGTGGGATCTCATACTTCTAAATTGAGTCTCTAAAAATTTGAGATAATGTAATAAAAATAAGTTAATACTGTTGGCTATTTATAAATAATAAAAGAACCGCATTACAGCTACCTCATATTGGCCAGTTATCAATATTTGCTCAAGTGTTGGGTACACCCTTAAATTTCTTTCTCAGGAAAACCTATAAATAACATAAATAAATTTGCGGGCGTGGAGAGTCGTCCGAATCCTTGAAAAAGCTTTCTCGTTTTGTGGCTGCACTATATTTAGGCCCTACAGAACCGCCAAAAACAATAGGCAGGAAGGAGAAAAGTATTTCACTTTTATTGGCTTTGAAAGTAAATGAAATTTAATCTTATTCGCTCCTTCTAAGATAACAGGAAAATAGCTAAATATATCTTAGGCCGAGAATGAGAGAAAAAGAGAAAAAAAAGGTTTAAATATGATTTATGATTCCTTTGCGAACAACATCAAAAAGGGTCCGCAATGTAGCCATGCATAAACCAAGAGGTTAAGAAAGGCGTACATGCAGTAAACAGTTTCCTTGGAGAACGTAATGGGACACGTGAGAGTCGTCCTAGAAAGGAGTAAAGGAAAAACTGAACATACCCTCATCTTACCCGGAAGCACATAGGATTTGTCCTTTTACTAGAAAGACAAAACATCCCTCAAGATACAAACTGCGATAATATTTTCTTGTTGGCCACTTAATGTACGCTTTGTTTAGCTTCAAATTCAACAAACATGATTTTTACAGCGTCTTTAAAACTGCAACTTGTTCATTAGAACAAGAAACGCTTCTTTTGTTGAGACTTAAAAGTAGATTTGCTAAGATAATATTGTTTCTTTGTACTGAACTGAACGACATTAAAAATATAATGGAATTGTGAGACGTCGCTTAATTTTCATAATAATGTTGTTTTTAAGATAGATTAAGACCGAAAAGAACACATCACTCTTGCCAAAATGTCAAATGGTAACTTCAAAAAGTTGAACAGTATATTTCTGAGCACGTACTTCGAAGTCGATATAATGGGACAAGCAAAAGTCGCAAAAAGTCTCCCAAATTCTCTCTAAATGATTTAAGCGTGTTCGGTGTACGAGATTAGATAACCTGCGTGACTTTAGAAGTGCGAGTTTTTTGACAAAATAGAAAATAAATTTGATTTATTGCAATCCCAAGCTGAATTTCATACTTTTGTTGTTACATGACATTGGAAGCCTCTGAATAATAGAAAATTTAAATAAAATCCCCTTTCACGGTCTAAAAGTCAAATCATAAAAAGAATCGCGCTGGTTCCAATAACTAGCACTGGAACAAATATCAAAAGAAAGCGAAAGAGAATATTGATATGACGATAATGTTCAAATAGCAGTCGAAATACAAGACTAATGGTTGCAAATTTAGTGAGCTGGAAAAACATTCCGCGATTTATTGATTTTAATATCGTCTTCAAATCGTTTCAGTGTTAATGACTTCAAAGTTAATTAAATTTTGTTTTTAGTCGATAAAGGAAATTAAATTTTTTATATACAGATATCATCACGGCGCGGATTTATTTGCGCAAAAATAATCAAAATATGCACATTATATATGCACAAAAAATGCAAATGAAATCACTAAATTCGAGATATTTTTTTAAATTTTTTATAACAAAATGTGCATGTGGAAAACCTTACAACATAATATATTACACTTAAAATATTTATTTAAAAAAGGCAATTTTTAATCTAAGATTATTATCATTACTATTATTAGTATTGCAGTTTAAACTTATACCTAATCCTTTTATGTTGATTCACTTGGAATTTTTTATCGCATGAAATCAAGAAGGATGCAAATTATGTGTTATTTTACTTCGGAGCCTACATGCATATTAAATCACATTTGAAAATTATAAAAAATTCAAACATTGCTTACAGTTTTGCTGCAAAGTTTGTAAAATATTTTATTTCATACTGTACGCTATATACCACTTTACGTCATTGATTTGAGTCCGGGAAATGGCACATTACAGGCCAAGGTCGGGAAGTGTTGCTTAGCAGCCCTTCCCGGACTGCTTGGAGAAAAATTCATCAAACACATCTATTTGTAGCTAAGCAACGAGAAATACCAACAGCGAATGTTTAATTTGACAGAATATAAATTTTTAAAATGACGTTTTTATAAAAAGAAAATATTCAAATAAAAAATGGTTTTGGCAGTAATGAAATAAAATTTTGTACGATACACGTCCGTGAAGTGTTTATTAAAGCATTCGCTTAGAAATTTCGAACTCGGCTCCTTTCGTCGCCTCGTCCGCAAATATCTAAACTCATACTTTAATATGTCACTTCCCGGACTAGTGACGTAAATAACTATTGTTTTAGTGTAGCACCACCACCATACGACCGACTATTTTATTATTTTCCCCCAAAGTGGTAGGTAGGCACAACAAACAGAATGAAACTATTATCAGCTACTTGCAACATGTACCGCAACTGCATAGTCCTATTTACAAAGCCTTCATTAATTACTGATACCCACGTTACCACAAAATATAGGCAACCCAACTTACACTGTTTGTAAGCCTTTTATCCAAAAATTCCCAAACCGTTTGTTAACTTATCAAGGCTTGCTTGCTTACATACATAACCTCACTTTGAGTGTTGACAGTGACACTTACAGGGAAATTTTAGTTACCACGAGTACCAATCCTGAACTGACTTCAACATCTAAATCTAAAACTCCTTAAGTCACTGCGGACCAAAGGTCACGTGGGTATCAGTAATTAACGAAGGCTCTGTATATAAAAATATTTAATGCAATAGAACACATATTTTTTAATTATAATTAACTTTAAAAAAAAAGAAAACCGACTTCAAATAAAAACACAAAAGTGACATAAGTTAACTAAAAACCAAAAAATAAATGTTTTTTATACAACAGTTTAATACTTATTTGTTGTTCCGTTTAATGTAATTAAGAAATTGTTGTTTATTATATAATTATTAATTGTTTTATAATTTTTAAGTCGGTGCCAAGTAAAACATAAAAATTCGAATCTAATTTGTAATTGCAGCAAGGTATATAATTTTTATGTTTTACTTGGCACCGACTTAAAAATTATAAAACAATTAATAATTATATAATAAAATTCTTCCGAATTAATCAAAAAGTTGTCTAACTTACATTTACCACCACAAAGCAAGCTAGTTAGTTTTGATGTTACTAATATGTTTTCCCAAACACCTCCTCAAGAGTGTATTTCTTTGTTAAATGATATTCTTATTAACAAAAATGTTGAGTTAATAAAACGGACTGAGTTGATTCAATTATTTGAACTTTGCACCAATCAAAATTATTTTACTTTTAATAATAAAATTTATTTCCAAAAAGATGGTTTACCCATGGGAAGACCAATTTCACCTCTTTTAGCTAACATATTTATGGAAAATCTAGAAGATCAAATATTTGAATCAAATCAATCTGAGAAAGTTATATTTTGGTTTCGTTATGTTGATGACATTTTAGCATGTTTTAATAGTTCATTTGATTTAATTAATGCATTTTTAATTTTTATAACAGCTTGCACCCAAACATAAAATTTACACTAGAAACTGAACAAAATAAGTCCATTAACTTTTTAGATTTAAACATAAAAATTAATTCAACTAATAAATTTGAGTACTCAGTTTATAGAAAACCTACACAAACAGACATTACAATACCACACGATTCTTGTCACCATAAAACACATAAATTAGCAGCATACAGGTCCCTGATACGTAGGGCTTTGACGGTCCCTTTAGATGAAATTAATTATAATAGAGAAATTTCAATTATTAAACAAATTGCATACAGTAATGGTTATAATACTAAACTTATTGATACATTAATTAAAGAAAAAGATTATAAATTAGCCATTCAAAAAATTTATCCGAATATCCTAACTTCGTTCGATACAATTAAATATGCTTCGATCCCATATTTTGGTGAGAAATCAGAAACAATTGCTAAAATTATAAACAAAACAAATAAATATAAAGTAAGCTTTAAAACAACTAGGAACATCTTAAATACTTTGTTTAATGCAAAATCAAAAACAGACGATTTGTTAAAATCAGGCATTTACAAATTAAATTGTTCGCATTGTAATTCGGCTTATATAGGCCAGACAATTAGAAATTTTGATATTAGGTATAAATAACACGTACGTTGTTACAAATACAAACACCCACATACATCCAATTACGCTAAACACTTACTAGAACAAAATCATTCAATGACATCTAATGACACTATAAAATGTTTACACTTTTGTGATGATAAACGTAAATTAGATATACTAGAAGCTTTTGAAATTTACAAACATTTAAAAACTGTACCGTTAATGAATGAGCAAATTGATCTGTTAAATTCTCCTCTACTGGACATTTTGGAATAAGAAATCAAGTCATCTGCAGACGATTACCAAGATAAGTAAAAAGTTCTATTGCTATAACAACACTAACTGTTTACTTTCATATAACCTTTGACAATGGCATGCCGATATACGTATAAGGTTTAAATAAATAGATATTGTTCAAGTGATTAAGTATTTTATATACAGATACTCATTTATTTTTTGATTTTTAGTTAACTTATGTCACTTTTGTGTTTTTATTTGAAGTCGGTTTTCTTTTTTTTTTAAAGTTAATTATTTTACAATTTAGAGTGATGGGTAGACCTAGTAAGGATGCTTCTCGAATGAGGAAATGACGGCTAGTTGAAACGGAAGATGAAATACGGAAACACTAAAAAGTCGGTTAAAAAAATAGATATTGAAGAGTATCTTCGAAGTTCAAGCTCCAATACCAATGAAATTATAATGGGACCACCTTGGAACTATACTGAACCCATCACAAAATCATTAATATTGGTTCATAAACAAAAAAGTTATGCCCGAACATACATAAAAAAAATTTAAAAAAATAAACAGATATACAGACGAATTGAGAACCTCCTCCTTTTTTTGAAGTCGGTTAAAAATACAGGGAAACTTTAAAAGGGGAATTCAAAGAAGCAAGTATTGTCAGAAAATAACAACGAAACAAAATAACTGTTATGATAAAGCCATAAATCTGCTGCGTAATATTTCCATTCTGAAAATGGAAAATTGTGGAATAAGTGCCGATAAGAAAAAAAGTTTTCAGGAAATGTTACCACATATGCTAGTTGAGCACCGAGAGTTTTTATACTGTTTTGGTAAACATGAAAACAAAAAGTATAAAATCGAAAACAAAGAAGAAAAACAAAAGCTCGGAAATAAGCAATAATGAAAATATACTTTTACATAACATAATTATAGGTGAAACTCAAACATAAATCATAATTAAAAACACTCGATATAAATGAAAATACAAATTTATTGTTGAATAAATATTTATTGGTAAATAAACCAACGGCAGTTGAAAGTAGGAAAACCAAAAAAAGTTTAAAAAAATCGTAGGTAACGGCTCTAAAGGCGAAAGTACTGGACCGATTTTGATTAAATTTAAATCAAGAGGTATATCGAAAATTGTAGTTGAGCTAAAAAAAATCCAAAACCAGAAACAGAAGTTAGACATGTTTTTGTGTAGTGTTTTTTTTTCATTAAAGTTTGGAAATTTAAGCACGGAATTTAGGAGAAGAACTTAAAGCAAATCGAAAATTTTTTTTCCGAACTTTTTAGCTTTAAAATGGCGGGCGCTACAACTTTTTGAAAATCTCGACTTAAACGCCCATTTATCCAAAAAGTAGTTGTCTGATCGCGATCAGCTACGACTTGTTTGAGAGTCCTTTGTAGGCGGTAGACGATGAAGTAAAATTAGTTTCGAAAATCTTACAACGATCGCAATGTCGATGCACCAGTTTTAAAACTTTTCAAAGAAATATTTTATAAAAGCTGTCTACACGATTTATTTAAAACTTTCTAAGCTGATAGAGCTTGCAGTGAACTACAAGTTTATTTTTACTATTGTCCTAAATACTAGTCTGGCGCCTTCCAGGAATTTTTGAAAAATTTAAAATTGATTAATTATTTATACAAAAACGCAAACGCCGATCGTTATAAACTTTTATCAGTTCGATAGACTCTTTAATGTACTTTATTAAGATCATAAATATTTTCAACTAATTTAAAAATTAAGAAAAGAAACCATACATTTTAATATCAACAACGCATTTTCCGGCAGTTACGTGATTTTGACTACACCCATCAATTGGCTCCAGTTAAAAGATATATTTTTCATTTTTTGCATAATTTTGTCAATTCTTTAAACAAACCTTTATATCAATTTTTAGACCAATTTCCGCTGTAGAACGAGCGGATCCGTTCTTACTTATTCTTATGCTGTATGCGACCTAGTAGGGTTGCCTATATAAATTCTTTTCTTAGAAATCTAACATACGGTGAAATGAGCGAAGAGCTTAAGGCAAATCGAAAACTTTTTCACCCAACTCTCTAACTGCAAAATGGAGACCGCTACAACATTTTGAAAATTTCGAATTTAACGCCTATTTACTCGAAAAGCAGTTATCTGACCAGTATTAACTACAACTTGTTTCAGAGCCCTTAGTGTGTAGTATACAATGAAACAAAATTAATTTCGAAAATCTGAAAACGATTGCAATTCCTTCAAATTTTGACAATTTTCAAAGAAATATTATTCAAAAACTGCACGTCGCGATTTTTTTCAAGCTTTGTAGGCTGTTAAAACAGAAGATTGACTACAATTTGATTTTTTTCTGAAAGCTATAATTTCACTGTGGCGCTTTCTATGAATTTAGATGGAAGAAATGTTTGAAACGTTTGAAAATACTGTAAATATTAATATCTAGTATGGGAAAGTCCACTCAAAGTCTACACTTCAGCTTTTTGCATATAGGAATTAAAAAATATTTAATTAGATGAACGGTATTTTTGTGACGTCTATTCTTTACTATTCTTTAACCGTAATTAATTATTTTCACTCATGGCCAAATAATTTATTAAGGGCGAACATGTCCATTTTTGATCAGAGAAACTGAATTCTTGACGTCAAAGAAATAGTGTGTTTGCGTGGGAAAGTGCTGATGTTCTAACGGCGCGATACCATACTCTTACTCTTCTTAGATCTAGTTACCACAAGAGTGCTTTTTAGGTTAGTTTTATGTCTACATATCTCTAACGCCCTCTTGTAACAAGTAGCTCCCCTATCGATCCATGCTGAAATATGGTGGTAGTCCAAACTACTGCCATAATTATTTCATTATGTGACAAAATTAACGACGTCAACAATTCATTTATTGAAGTCAAAAATTTATCTGCTAACGTCATACATTTGTTTTTTGACGTCACAAAGTTATTTATTAACGACTGGAAATAATTTATTTTCAGTTTATGATATTCTTATGTTCTGTTATTATTTAAATTTGATGAACTAGACGTCAAGAATTGATTTTTTGCGTCATAAAATGGATTTTTGTGTAAATAAAAATTGATTTCTGTTGTCAAAAATTAGATAACAGGATTTAATACATAAATATTTATATTAAAATTTGATGATTTTTTAGACCCCGAAATTGCGACATCTGAAATTCAATTTGTGACGCATAAAATTGATTTTAAGCAACTTGAGGAAAATGTAATTCTGTAAAACCTATCGTACGACAGGGCCTATCAAGCAACTCGTTATTGGTGATATATGCTGCGTATAAGTTATTTAAAAGACAATGCTGATATATTATCATAGGAAAAGAAATCAAAATGAGAAATTATTCGTCACCGTAACAGCTAAGTCATTGTCAATATAATAACTTTGGCGGTGCTTTCAGACAACTTCGACATTATGGCATGATCAAGTGTTCCGTCCTTAGTTTCTACTTGAATTTTTTATAATAATTAATTCTACCTATTACATGTACTGAACACTTTGACGTTGTTGTGTAGTTTGTACGTGTCATCACAGCAAACGTTCTAACTTGAGAAAATTTTCGAATATTTTGAACTATTTAAACAATTTTAATTAAATTTTTTACAAAATCTTGAATCCCCCTGCTAAGGTAAATTTATAACCACCCCATCGCTGCAAGCTACAAAAATTTTTTTATTAAATATAGCGTTTTCACTTTCCACCTTATATTCGTTCTAAAAAATTTATGCGAAAAATACCTATACCGCTGGTTAACGCATTAACGGTGCGGGATGTTTTCGTTTGATACTTCATCGCTCTCTTCTTCGTGCCGTTTCGTAGCGAAGAATTGAGGGGGACTTAAATTTTTTAACACATCGTTGGTCTTCGTTTTAATGCGGGACTGACACATACAATTTTATTAATATATTAAGATTTTATTTACAAATTATACCTTTTACGTAGAGCATTTTGCCATAATTTTTATTGCCATTATCTCTCTAGTCGTCTATCTAGCCCTAAAACATTTCCAAGGAAATTATTAATTAAATTAATTATTAATGAGACAAACCCGCGGACGATTGAACAGTGTGCTAATTAATTAAAAAAAAACACCGAATGAAACTTAATCAGATTTTTCTTGTTAATTTCCAAGTTTTATTTTATCAAAATTAAATTACCTGTTGATGTACAGAGCGATTCGCAACTGATGAGCGAACATGTAACAGCGTTTTCACGGTGTAAAAATAAGTTAAAAATTTAAGTCTTATTTGTGTCGTTTTGTAGCCAAAAAATGAGAAGGAATTAAATATTTTAATATATTTTTTGTGTGCTCAAGTCGCTGCTGAACTGACACATTACATCTTAAAAATATTGAAAGTAAGGTTTTATTTATTACTTATTAATGCCTTGAATATTTTGTCATGATTTGTATTACCACCATTTGTCTTGTCATCTATAGCCCTATAAAATGCTCTAGGGAATTGTCACTTAAATTAATTACCAATTAGGCAAAACCGTAGACGACATAACAGTGTATTAATTACTTTAAAAACCACAAAAAGAAATTTAATTATACCGATAACGTCGCCTGCGGTTTTTCTTCTTGATATTTAAGTTTTAAATTTTCTAGTAAAGGTGTTATTGTGATTACAAAAATTTCGAGTCTGAAATTTTGAGGAAAATACATGTTTTGGGCTTTCAGGAACCCAAAACAGTGTATTTATGGGCGATATCTCAGGAACTACTAAACCACTCTTAATTTGCTAGGTATAACAAAACTTTATCGGGCCAAAAAGCATTACAAATTTTCAAAAACATATTGGTCAAAAACTGGCAACACGTTTTTTTTTTAATTTTGCACGCTTGAGCTGCAAATGAGCTACAATTTGGTTCGTGTACTAGCTCTCTAATTTCTCTGTGGCGCCTTTTATGAATTTTTGAAAATTTTTGCATTGCTTTGTTAACTCGGGATGAAAATGCATATTGTATATGCCCTAGGTACACAGTAGTACATAGTGTAACAAGGTACGAGAATTTTTGGAACAACTAATACTGAAATAAAAACATTTTGCTTAAATTTTGGTCACTCACTTTTTTATTTATTTTGTAGGCTTATAGAGAGCAGGCGTTAACTACTATTTGGTTAGTTTTCCAGTCCGCTAATGTCCCTGTAACGCCTTCTGTGAATTTTTCAAAATCGAACATTTATATCCTTTTATTTAATACACTGGAGCGATACATTTCTCATTAAGCTAAATTGCACAATATATCCAGCAGACCCAAGCGCTTAGGGCGATTGTTTGGATATGTTAACATGTGATAAAAAATATGTTTACCTATTTTGTAATTTTACATCTTTATTGGTGGGTTTTACACATTAAAAACAAATAAACTTTAAATTGTTAGATAGTGTTCGCAAAAATTGAAATATGTGTTTTTTCTGCTAATTCAAAAACATGGTTGTAATGAAAAAAGTGTAAAAAATTAAGTTTATTAGAAAATTAAAAATACATTCTGTGACACATTGAGGGCACAAAACTTTCGCATGAGATAAACACTCAAATTTTCCACAAATTTTGCAAAAATATCTTGTTTTTTAATCTTGACAAGTAAACATTCAATGACGATTTGAAGTACATTTTGATAAATTAGAATATTTTTTTTAATAAATGAGAATATTTTGTACTAAATTGAGTCTCTGATGAGGAGTGTAGTTATAAAACTAGAAACTAGAAAGACGAATATATAAATATATATTAGGAGAAAAAAGACGAAGGTTCTTCATTTCAATATAAGTTACTCCTACATGGTATAAAATTGACTATTTTAATTAAACATCCTTATTAAAAAATGAAGAGTTAACTCACCAATATGAATTTAAAACAAAAACAGCATTTCACAAAAGCAAAATTTTGTTACATGACTGGTGGCGCCAAGTCCCACAGACTTTTTGTTAAATAGCTCGCAAACAATAACAGCACGCACAACAACACTTGCTGGAGTGATACTGAAGCCTAAAATAGAAAGCTACAAGATAGTGCAGTTATGTAACTTACCCCACCCCCCAGTAATTAACAACAATGTGCGCGATGGGTCTGTGGGACTTGGCGCCATCAGTGGAAGGTTAAGCAGGTTTTATGGCTTTGGAAGACCGATAAAGCTGGCGCTGCAGTGGTGCCTGTGTGAACGTGTGCGTGCGTGCCCGCGCGCGCCGTTGTGTGTGTTTATATTTGACAGACCAGACGTCTTAACTGAGATGATGATCCACCTAAATAAAAGGCGGTACTTTACTTCATTATAGGCGCACTAACAAAGATACGTATTCTACGCAGGTCAAATAGCCGATCTGCGCAAGCGCGATCTTCTTAACCCTTTCCCCTCGTACCCCCCGCTAACGATTTTTTGTTATTGCAAAAAACTTCGTATGTTAAATGACAATAAGAATAACTTTTCCTAAAAAACACCTCTGGGAGGTTTTCTTTTGGTCGTTTACCTAAACAATATAATTAAGTAATCGCCAAAAAGGCGACTAAGACCCAAAGGTATATCAGGAAATGAAAAATCGATTTTGAAATTTCAACGGTTAAACATTATAAAACCAGGCAACTATTTAGAAAAACGGGGGAAGCGGAGGGGTGCTCTAGTTCAGTTAAGACGCGCTCAAAAAAACTTTTAGATTCTTATTCTACACATGTTGAATAGCCGATCTGCAAGCGCCATTTGTTTCTAATTTTCTTAATTTTGTTAAATGCTCCCGGTAGTTAAACGAACTGGTTTTCATACTGGAGCGCGCTAAATTATTAGACCACAAAATTAGGGTTTTAGACCAGACTGTATGTAAACAATTTATACAAATATGTCTAAAAGAGTAACTTTTACATACTAGTTTAAAAAACGTTTCTCTGACTGACAACACTCCAATCCATAGTATTGTATTGCTGAACGTAGTTGTGAAGTTTGCAAATTCAATTTTTACCTTCCCCGCTAGAAGAAGGTATTGTTATTGTCAAAATTTAGGACCTTTAAATTTTCACGAATATGCACGTTTTAGGGACCGAGAATACTGAAAAACCAGGTTTTGCCATGGTGTCTGTGTGCCTGTATGCACTTTACAGCCCACACACCTTAACCCAGAAAATTCAACTTAGGTTTGATATTGGTAATCACACTTGGATAAATCGGCAACCTAGCAAGATTGGTCCGTTCAAAAAAAAAGGACTGGGAAGGGGTTGTTATACTTCAGCTCAGATTTGTAGCTACGCATGTCTAATAGCCGATCTACTCTAGCGCAATTTTCCGACCACTCTCGGCCACTACCACCATCCATTTTATGGTTTTCCATAAATTGTTTCCATTCGACTAGATCATCGGATTGGACATGTTGAATGATCATAGAAACAACCTCCCGTTGAGAAAATCCTTGTAGGGTATTTTTTTTCCTTTGATTGTTTATCTGACCAGTTTAAATGGAAACGACTATCAGCTAAAGATGTATATATAACAAGTTGAAAATCAATTTTTGGGTTTCAGCACACGAACATTGTTTGAAATAACAAACGACCAGATTTTATAAAATTAAATCACTACAGCAAAAAAGAAGGAGCGGAGAAAAGTGTTCTAGTACAATATAGACACGCTCGGAAAAGAAGTTCAGATTTGTATTTTACGCATGTCAAAAAACCGATCTGAGCAAGCGCAGTTTTTTCACCACCCTCTATCGATTTTTTGTTTGTAAAGAAATTTAACTTTTCTGACTTGAAAATCGCCGTGAGCATAATAAATGACCTTAGAAACAACCCCCTACTGAAAACAACCTTATAGGACATTTTCTTTTGGACGTTTTCCTGAATAGTATAAAGAAAACGGTTATTAGCCAAAGACGTGTAAGAAATTGAAAATCGATTTTCGGCTTTCACCAGATAAACATTGTTCGCAATTACAAAATACCAGCTTTATAAGACCAGATGACTCCAGCAAAAAATAAGAGGGGGGGTCGTGGTGTTCTAGTGCAATATAGACGCGGTCGAAAAAACATGGATTGGACATGTTAAATGATTAAAGATACAACCACACATTGAGAAAAACCTATAATGTATTTTCTTTCGGTCGTTTACCTGAATAGTTTAATTGAATAATTGCCAAAAAACTGCCATCAGCCGAAGTTGTATAAAAAGTTGAAAGTTTTTGGCTTTGGGCGGATAAACATAGTTTGCAATTACAAAATACCAGATATCATTACTCCTGTAAAAAATAAGGGGAGTGGTGTTTTACGCACTATCGACGCGCTCTCAAAAGAAATTTAGATTTGTGTCCTACGCATGTCGAATAGCCGATCTGCGCAAGCGCGATCATCCTACCTGCCCCCGGTCACTCCCACCATCAATTTTTTGTTTTTTTTTTAATTTACTCGTTGTGACTTCTAAATTTGGATGAATATGTTCAATGGCCATAAGAACAACCTACCATTGAGAAAACACTTATTAAGGGGTTTTATTTTAATCGTTTACCCGAACAGTTTTTGATTTTAATGTAATAGTTTTAAACAGAGAAGAGCAAAGAACCCAGCAGGCAGAAAGGACGCGAGGAAGGTCTCGTGGCGGCTGCTCCATAACTATCTTTTTCAGTTTCATACAAAACATAAAAGTATCTTTATTTTACATTGCACAACACAAATAAATATACGAAGTTGCTTTACTTATCATTACATTAATTTAGTTTTATTTTTACAGAGCTTATACGTAATCTGCTTTTTATTGTTAGCAAGGCAAATTTTATCAGTTCCATTATCTCATATTTGCTTAATTACTTAAGGCCGGTTTTATACTTGCCGTTTAAACTTGAGCTTAGCCAAGCGGGATAAATGCTCAAGCGTAGCTTAAACTGATGAGCCGTTTTACAGTGTACGGCTTTGTTGAAGTCGGCTTAGCCTTAGAGCCGTTTCACACGAGCCACTTTTCGTGGCGCTACTGTAGCGCTACTGTGGCGCTACTTTTGGAGAGTAATGCATTTAAATGATAGTTTCCACACTATAGACGCGCCACCAATATGCAGCGCGTTTGTAGCAATTGAGTAGCCGATCTCCCTTAAAATCGCGCCACAAATTGCGTCGCCACAATCGGCAGTACCCGTAATCATATTAACAGCTTCACACGAGCTTCACACATGGGCTTCAGTCGCGCTTGAGTTATCAAAGTTAACAGAGGTTTTGGTGCAACGACGTTGAAAACTTTGAAAATATTTCGCATTTTTATAGAATGTACTAAGTATGGAGGAGTTTGATACAGAACGTTAAAAAACTTGATTTCGTTTTGTTTTAAATATCGAAAGGATATATAAAATTGTCCTTTCAATAATCTATCACCTACATATGGATGCACCCAGTACTTTCTTTTTTCCGATGTTTCTTTCTACGGCGTAATAATAAAAGTGCTAAAAGCACTTCTTCCGCCACTCTAGACGGCTCTTAGAGCCGTTTCACACGAGCCACTTTTCGTGGCGCTACTGTAGCGCTACTGTGGCGTTTGCGCGTGTGAACGATTTTGAATTTAGTAGCCGTGAGCGCGCCACAGAAGGAAGATGTCTAGAGTGGCGGAAGAAGTGCTTTTAGCACTTTTATTATTACGCCGTAGAAAGAAACATCAGAAAAAAGAAAGTACTGGGTGCATCCATATGTAGGTGATAGATTATTGAAAGGACAATTTTATATATCCTTTCGATATTTAAAACAAAACGAAATCAAGTTTTTTAACGTTCTGTATCAAACTCCTCCATACTTAGTACATTCTATAAAAATGCGAAATATTTTCAAAGTTTTCAACGTCGTTGCACCAAAACCTCTGTTAACTTTGATAACTCAAGCGCGACTGAAGCCCATGTGTGAAGCTCGTGTGAAGCTGTTAATATGATTACGGGTACTGCCGATTGTGGCGACGCAATTTGTGGCGCGATTTTAAGGGAGACCGGCTACTCAATTGCCACAAACGCGCTGCATATTGGTGGCGCGTCTATAGTGTGGAAACTATCATTTAAATGCATTACTCTCCAAAAGTAGCGCCACAGTAGCGCTACAGTAGCGCCACGAAAAGTGGCTCGTGTGAAACGGCTCATAGTGTAAGGTTGGAACTGTTTTCTTCCAATGCGCATGTGCGGTATTTTTTCAGTTTATTTAATTTGCACCATGTGCACGTGTCAATTTTTGTACAGAAAAAGTGTTCTATTTACTAGAGTTGGTAAAAAATAAACAAAATGTTATCGAATGTAAACAAACTGCATAAATTCTGTTGCAGCAAAAAATGGAGTTTGGGAACAAACACCCAGAACTTTAATTTACGATGCAAACATGATAAAAATTTTGGAAATTTTGGAAAAACGCTAACAAAAAACATGTTATGGTAATATGTTTATTGTTTATATTAGCCCCAATTAAATTTTGATTAATTTTCAGTTATTTTTTTCGCACATACCTATTTAATTCCATTTTAAGTTTTATTTCGGGTTATGAACAGTTAATACTATCTTTTTCATCTCGTAAATATTTTGTCGCTAAGTTGTTATTTTTTTAATCAATAAGGACTTATTGTTACTTCTTTATTGTATTGTTACCCTGACGACGCTCTTTTAATTTTCGTTATTTTAAATATTACACTGGGTAGACTGCCTTTTATTGTGTGCCAATTTTTCTGCAGAAGAGGTGTGTTTTTTATCGGAGATGGTAAAAAGTTAAAAAAAAATGTTATCGAATGTAAAGAAACTGCAAAAATTCTGTTGAAGCAAAAATGGAGCTTGGGAACAAATACCCATCTCCCATTTTTTTGACGTCTAAAACGCTCCAAGGTATAAAGTCTATCTGATCATCTCTAAATCTCATCCCCATAAAGCATTCCAACTCAACCTCAAATCTTTAGACTAAAACTCCGACTTCAACTTAACTCCAAAGGCGCGCCTAGCAGTGCGTCCACCGCATGCTTTCGCCATCGCAAAGGGGGCGCTAAATCTTAAAAAAAAAGAAGCAACTAAATAAAAAACCCGAACTGCAACAATGCCAACATCAGCAAACTACCGAATGAAATCCCCGTAAAAAGGGGAACTCCCCGATCCTCATGGCATTTTGTTGTATCGTTCTGAAGCTAAGTTTTCACTCAGAAAATCACTGTTCTTTTCCTGTAGTGATTTCCCCTACAGGCATATGTATCGCACTGTCCTGTCATGTCCCACCAACGCATTTTATAAGAGAAAGCGCGCCGAAACTTAGTAATTTCGCCTTAGTAATTGTGCTTTCTTGATTTAATTTTAAAAATGATAAGTACATTTTTTAAACGTAATGTTTTTTAAGAGTGTGCATCTAAAGGAAATTTTCAGTTTCTGTAATATTGACTTAATAATAATTTTGTATAGCGTTTTTGGTTCAAAAAAGAAATATTAAAATCGACATCGCACCCATCCAAAAATAATTATGTGATTGTGCACTACCAACAGTACACCTGATTCTTTAAAATAACAAGCAGCAAGCTACAATTTGGAAGTTATACGATAAAACTTCTTTTTTTAGGGAGGCACATATTCAACTTTTAATATATATATACCTAAATAGAAGAGATGTTATTACAAGAAATATTGGTTTAATGCAAGCGTAAATTACATCTTAAGATCAGTGGCGTAGATAAGCAGGCGAAAGGTTTCAGGCAGTGCGGACCCCTCCCTCAGCCCAGTTTTTTTTTTTGTTGAATACAAACGAGTTCTGACTATTTTGGTGCACTCGCAAACCTAAGTGAATATTAAAATAAGTTTCATTTTTTTATTCATTTTGTTCTCTGGGTGAAGGTGGTCATAATGAATAAATCAGAAAAATAGTCAATTTGGTGCGTAAAATTGGTTTGTTTCTCAAATTTTTTAAAATTTTCTGGAGAAGAAATCCCGGAACCTCTTTTCGTCACTACTTACGATGGGGGCGCCAAAGCAAAAGACTTGTACACGGGCGCCCAAACCTCTAGGCGCGGGTCTGCTTTTCTTGGACCTTTCTCGTCGTCGTAAATAACAACAAATAGTTGACACTTGCATTTATTATTATTTGCAATTTTCTAAAAGAGTTCAAAAGCACGAATATTTTGGAAAGTACCAGCTTAGAAAATGAGCTTAAAACAAAATTTAAATTTGACATCGTGAAACCCCTAAAGCAGTGCTTGATCTGCAAGAATAGTTTCGGGAATTTTGTAAACGGTACCGAAAAATCACAGGCGAATTTGGCAATATGTATGAAAATTAGGGAGGAAATAAAAAAACTGTGGTTCAAAATAATTGTGAGGTTGTTGTATTAACTGTTAAGTAAGCAACAAGATTAAAACAAACTTTTTATTCGGCATAAGAGCTGTTATCCAAGTTATATTAGTGCAAAGAAGTACTGCGTAAAAAACGGATGCGTCAGATTCAATAGTCGTGTAATTTTTAAAGGCAGATGAAGGAGTTGCATTCCAAAAAAATATTTTTGATATTAATTGGTGCGTCTCCTGTGAAAAGAAGCCTTCACAGATATTGACAAAAAATGCTGTTATTGGAGGGCATAATTTTAATTGATTTCTCCAAAGCCCAGTAATCTTACGTTTTTTCGATTTGAAACCGTCTAAATCTGTGTAACGATTATACACAGATGTGACAGAGAAATATTCTCCTTTCTCTGCCTAATCCCAACTAATGCCCTTCTAAGATATTGAGCGCGGCAAAAGGAAAGCAGCGAGAACTCGTGACTCATATATGCGGTAGCAGCTATGCTGTACAATGTACATTCGAGTTAATTTGCTCTCTTTATTTATATTATTTGTGTGATTACTACATTTGCAAAGTTATGTAATTTACATCATCAGAATCAGCACGAATCAAGCTACAATTTATCACCAATACTATTTTCTGTACCCGCAATACTTCAGAAGATACGACAGTGTTAACGGCAAAAAGCTAAAAAATAATTAGAATTTTGTGCACGTTCGGAGCGAGAAAATCGCATTTCCAAAATGTTGGATCCGTAAGGGGCCGTATATTTTCAAAAACGTAATATGTTTTAAAAAATAGAAAAGCCACAAAAAGTTTTTTGAAATTTTTGCCACAGGTATTTGTAATATTGAAATTTCTCGCTCGAAAAATTTGTGTAGCGCCCTTTTGCACAGAACGATTTTTTGACAACTATTAGATTTTGAATTTTTAAAGCACAATGAACATGTTTTGCAAGATTATAGCTATTTTACCTCAAAATGGCCGCAAGCTCACTTTTTAAGCGATTTTTCTAGCCGCGAGCACTGTACAATAAGTACATACTGAAAAACAATTTAAACTCGCACTTTGAGCTTAAACCTTAATTTTCAGCTTAGGGTACAACTGTAAAACCGAACCTCAATCGCAGATCTACCTTCAGTGTTTCGAGTTCCTTACAATAAAAATTGCTGCTTTCTTTTATTATGCATTTTTTTTCTAACAAAACTACATTTTTAGAATAGCTTGCTTCTGGCAATTAATTTTTACTTTTATCACAAATTCATTGAAGGTAAACAATATGGATCGTAATTTTAAATTTCTACCTAATTTTCCTAAAAGTAAAATCTCTGATATTCGAATATTTAAATTTTAGCAGTAAAGTTCAATATTGTTTTCTATTACAGATAAGGTGTGAAGAATGGGTTGGGCCAGCGGAGGAAGAAAGAAACACCACAATCCTTCTTGGAATAATCGGAACAAACAGCGTGCTAACATGAGCTTCTTTATTGTGGTTATGTTCTTCGCGGTGTTCGGGATCATCGTCTTCACAGAAATCTTTTTCATTGATGAGAGGAGTCAAGGTGGAGTGCTTGTGAGACACGGTTCATTATCATACCATAGATCGGATAGGACTGACTATGAAGATGCCCTGCAGGTAAGCATTCACAACTATTTTAACATTTAGGTTGTGGAAAAAAATTAATGCAACGAATACATGTGTTAGTAAAGTTAGACAGTTCAAAATTAGTTGCTGTTTTTAATAGCTCATATCGTTTTTAACTTTGTTTGTTCTTAATGTTTTTATATTTAAAACTTCGTTTTGACCTAATGTTTTAATTTTATATTTAACGTATGCACTAGTGGAAAGATATCTAAACGCTTTTCATAATATTTTAATCTAGGTTTAGATTGCTATAGGCTTAAGCACATGGTCGACAATGAAATTTGTAAATTTTAAACAGTTCGCAACAATCCGTACGTTTTCAATATTTGTTAAATTCAAATTTGTTAGTACTTTTATTTTCAGTTTTCAATTTCTGACAAATGTTGGAGTGAAAAACACTGTTTAAGTTTTATATGCGTATTTTTGTAAAAAAAACAATTAAAGCATAAGATATGTAAAACTCGCTCAAAGCAGCAATATTTACGGAATACGGTATTGCTTTTTAATGCTAACATTAATACGTAAATATGCTCCGAATACGCTGCTTTATTTGATTGTAGATAATAGAAAACAAATTGCAAAAAATTATATTTTAAAAATAAAATAATGAAAATGTTATGTTCAAAGACCGGACTTTTAGTCGCAGAAGAGCAAAAAATTTCGTTAAAATTCAAAGTAAACAAAAACCATGGGCGTACTCAAATCCATTAAGTTGTACGTGAAACAAATTGGACAAGAGAACTACCTTTTCGGATGAGAATTTAGAAAAAGTTGTGTATTGCAATTTTTAAGTTTTCTATTTAACGGTGGTTTTCCGTCCCTTATAGTTCAAAGTTGTCTTGCATAAAACTTTGTCGTTGTATTAATGAATTTACACGTTCTATTTTCATTAATTCGTGGTTGCTATTTTACAATTTAATTAAAAAAAACATTTTTGCAGTTACATAAATCTGTTTTGTGAAGTAGTTTTAAAACACATCACCATTCATGTTATTTGCCTAGGAACCCTGTTTTATTTTATTTTACTATTACATAAGCATCAATTCCAGCTGACCAAATAAATAATAACTTATCTACACAAGCTAGAATAAGGTCAAACATATGGATGTGTTACCGTCAGAGTTGGGCATGTAGAACATTACATGTAAAATATACTTATTATACATGGTTATTCTGCATGTAGAATAGAAGCTCTTTTTCTGTATATTCTACATGTAGAACAATACCGATGCAAAAACAGACAGTTTAAACGTAAAAAAAGGAATCTCATTCTCGGTGCATTCTTCGTGAAGGGCCGGGCCGCTATAGGGGTCTTTCGGACTCCGCACCCGAGTCCTAAGCCCCTGTTCAGCCGAGAAAGCATGGTAAGAATAGGTTAGAGCAAGTAGAACAAGGAATTTGGATAAGGCATGGTTTTCGTTTCCGTGCGTAGTACTGTCCCAGTATTAATCTTGTGGTGCAGAAAACCCACGGAAAAACCTGAGCCAGGACAGCCGGCCGGGCCAGGGAATCGAATCCAAGCCTCTTCAATGGAAGGTGGACGCGCTTACCGCGGAGCCACATTTCTTGGTTTTAAACGTAAATGAATACCTATACAACTTAACAAGTGCCTCCCCCTACACCAAAGTAAACTAATTAATATTGATTAATTGACTATTAAAATATCTCAAAATAGTAGAAAACTGAAAACGTAAAATAAAAGATAAAATCTCCCCCACCGTAATAAATTATGGGAGGGGGGCAAGCCCTACTTCCGCCCCAGACGTAACGATTTAAAAGGCGCAATTTTATTTTATATATTTTTATAGAAACAACTGATTTGTCGTTTAATAACTGCTGACAATTAGAAGAATTTTGCAGTGCGGTACGTTTAAATAGAGATAAAGCGGCGCGTTCGTACCGTTGGATAGTCACATGTCTCATGTCCTCTGCTCCTATACTATGCACACACCCGTTCATCTACATAGTAAAGTATACACAATAATTTCATGCATGTGTTTTTCTAGAATCTATCGGTACCTATCGTACATACTATACATATTTTACATGCATAATATGTAGAAAGAGGTTGATATATCAGTTTTATTTAACATATTTTTCTACATATTATTCTACATATTCGACGTGTTCTACACACTTTTCTACGTGTAATGTAGAAAATAATATTCTACGTGTAAAGTTACAACCCTGGTTACCACTCTATGCTCGTAGATAGTTCGTTTACAATTTAATATATATGCTCCAACTATGTATTTAAAGAAATTATGCCAGAAATTATTATTAATTGATTGCCTCATAATTTAATACTGACTAGACTAGAAATCCGGACTATAGTTCATGTTTATACAAACACAAGCTAAGTTTCTATACTCACTGTCATAATACCGGATGGGCTAAGTGAAATGCATTAGTTTTTAAAATTTTATAAATAACTAACGTTTATTAACAAAAAGTTATTGATAACGTTTATGCAAAGTAAAATTTATTTGTTGTATAAAGACAATATACGTATACATAGGCTCCGACTACGTGGGTGCTCCGGGGCTCAAGCACCCCTGAGAATATTTGATTACTCAGGGCGAAAAACATATGCGCGCGTCGCCGCAGCGCCATTCGTACAGCGAACGCGAAGAGCGACGAGTGTCCTTTAATTATTGCTAACACATACATCTTTGGATTAGTTAAAGTGGACAAATTTGTAATTCGTGTTGCAGAAAAGAAAGTTGATTCATTAGATTCATCTTCATCGAATGCAAACATTAACATATCATGGTCATCAGCTGGGGGATGCCCCCAGTCCACAGGGGGCACTACGAGCAGCACTAAGAATAAAAGTGAAACGAAGAATAAAATGACATAAACAGGGAAGATGGTTTTAGACCCAGTAAAGCTTGGACTCCAGTAGTTTATCCTCTAGGGACTCCTAAGCATCATCGATCTCACGATCACGCTCCACCGGATCCATCTTTGCCCAACGGTGACAGCCAACCAGAACTCCGCCGTTCTGCCCAACTGGCTCATGAGGTTTAAATACCTTCGCTTCGCGGATTTGAATTCAATGTTTTATTTACTGTGAACATGCAAGCTGCAATGCCTTGCGAAACGTTAGTTTGTATGGTTTCACAAACAGCTAACAGGCATAAGCCGATTAAGTATTATTGGCGTGACAAACAAAATACATTAAGATTAAATCCTTGTCCGCCCCAAGGTTTAAATAATCTAAGCACACGGCAGGTAGGCAGGCATGGCCTACCAACAAATATTGCTCAAACTTCTAGAGCAAATGCTTGTAAGAGCAGACAAGCTACAGGTCGGTAATCAGCAAGCATGCTCGACAGTTTACAACACACGCTCAGACTTGTCCGGCGAGCGGTGGGGGCTCGTAGGGTTTCGCGAGCCGAACCCCGAGCCGAGCATTCCAACCGCCAACTAGGCTCGTTCAACACACACTGTCGAGCATGTCCGTCGAGCCACTTACCAACTACTTTCACCAACATGCTCGGCGAGCATGTTCGAGCGTGTATGCCCCGCTTTACCTGATTATGCTGAGCGTAGTTCCTAAATGACGACGCGGTCTAAGCCGAAAGTAAACTGTAATATTGGTTAAAATCGTTTTGACATTCTTGTTTCAACATGTACAGCAGAGCGTTCCTTTTCTGCTTTGAGGCGCTTAAAAACGTACCTCAGAAATAATATGACCCAAAGAAGATTGAACGACCATGCAATTGTAAACGTAAATAGGGAACTGGCCGACGAGATAAATCTTGACACTGTGGCTGACATATTGATAAATAGAACTACAGCTCGCAGGAATACTTTTTTTTATAATTAAATAATTAAAAATAAATAATTTGATTTTATTAATTGTTAACCTTTACATAAACAAAAATTTCGATTTTTGGAGTCTGCATCAGCTCAACTTGTCAAATGTTAGCGTTTGTGATTTTAATGAGCACCCCTGAGCATTTTGAAAACCCGGCGCCTATGTACTATGTACTATATAAACAACTATAAACATAACTTTCCAACGCTCTGGGTAGATTTTTCAACAAGAAGTAATGTGAACAATGTGACTACAACTTTGCTAAATTCCACCATTTTCTGTCTACTTCCATTTCAAAGGATTCTTTCGCATGTTATTTTGTGAAATAGTTTCTCATCATTCCTGTGTTTTTAGCTGCAGTTCTCTGAAGTTGATGTGTTCGTAAACTTTTTTCTGTAATGGGGTTATTAAACATTCAAAAAACCGTAGGAATTTCGAAATATATTGCATTAACTAAAGTTAATTTAAGTGATTGGTTTACACAATATATTTTAGTTTAAAATACTATTTTGAATATATTTTTTTAACATCATGAGGCCGTAATGTGGCAGTACTAATATTAATAGGTGGTTTTGAGTTGATATTTATATTTAGATGAATTATATATCATAATAATATGAATATCTTCTGTCTGTGGTGAGATTTGCTGTAACTTTTGTTTTGTGGTATTAGTTTCGCCAGCTGTATACTTACTTTGGGCTGTGGACAAGTATTTTTAATTGCCAACTTTAAAAAAAAACAAAGGAAAAAAATATCTAATTGTTCTTCTTTATTTTACGCCACACATGACTGGTTTCGATTAACACAGTGCACGCACTGTCATTGCAAAATAACAGCTGCTACACACATACTTAACATTACACAACCCAACACTATTAAAAGTTAATTTATGATAATAAATTAACAATGCAATATACAGAGTTTTTCAGGAAAGTTAAACTATATGCAAAATGCATGGGAAATTAAATTTTCCCAGCATACTTTGGCTATTAATTTTAACAGTATTATTGTTATTAGACGTTATTGGTGCAGTTTAGTGAAAAAATAATAATTTTTACAATTAAAGACAAACAAAACTCTAAATATACAGGGTGTTAATGAATTGTAGGGACAAACTTCTGGGACTTACAAAACACAACAAAGCAAACAACTTTTGTTAATAAATGTGTTGTTGTCAAAAGTGTTTTCTTTAGAAAACAGAGCCTCTTAAAGATTCTTTAAGAAGTACCTGAAAATAGGCAACCCAAATTGCATTTTCAATTATTTTGCACAGGTCACACGGAATTTTGAAAAAAAACGATCTAGACATACATGCATTCAAATACGTCAATTTTGACACAATTCGATATGGAAACGAATAGTAGGTAGTAAATTGACTTGCCTACATTTAAGCGCTTCTTAAAGAATCTTTGAGAAGCTCTATCCCTGAAAGGAAACACTTTTGACCACACATTTATTAACAAAAGTTGTTTGCTTTGTTGTGTTTTGCAAGCCCTAGAAGTTTGTCCCTACAATTCATTAACACGCTGTATATTAATAATTTTAAAATGTGTCCTATTAATCCACAATGCTTTCTAATGTCTCGGTAGCGACGCAGCTAAGGCCGATGGCTTCTAAGTTGAAGTTCCGGGTTCTAATCCTGCGTAAGACAAACCTTTTTTTTTGATATTTGTTTATATATTTGAACAGTTTTCATCTTCTCGTAACTGAAGTTTTAGTGTTTAATTATGTTGTTATAATGAAATAGGTATCAATTTAATTATTTCATTACCTGAAGTATCAAAATTACAGTTTTTGTACAAATCGTGGTTTTTTGACTAAGTATTTAACTGTGGAAGTGATGTCGAAATTATAAATTATAAATAACAATAATTTTAAAGTGTTTGTTCTATCCAGGATTAGAACCAGGGACTTCAACATTAAAGGCAGTAGCCTTAGCAGCGTCGCTACCGAAACCTTAGAAAGCATTGTTGTTACTCCTGGCTTAAAAAGACACGTCTTGAATTTATTTATCTTTGTTTAGATTTCTTCCTAATTTTTAAATGTAACAATTATTATTTTTTTGGCCGCACTGCACTAATAAGAGCTAATAACAATAATACAGTTAAATTCTTAGTCAGAGTATCCTGGGGACATAAAATCTAGTAAAATATAATTTCTCATGCATTTTGCATATAGTTCAACTTTCACGGGAAACTCCGTATGTTATATTAGTCCAAATTTTGACGGCAATCATACCGAGATACCATACCAACAGTAGCAACACAAATCTCTAATAAAACAACCCGTACATAGCATACGCGGTTCAATCGCTTAGTGCCGTCATCTTCTGCCGTTCTTCATAAACCCCTGCTAAAATACAAATTTTAATAATCAGGTTGCTACAGCGTTTATTTAAAGAATTTAAAAAAACGTCGTGCTGATATTTTTCATTCATTGAATTTAAAAAAGAAATAAACGACCCTATTCAGTTCAGACGAAGTATCTCAAAATAATGAAATTCCGGGAGTTAGGTAGCCCATCTGTGAGGAAATAACATTTCTTAACTACAGATCACTAGACGAAACCGTAACAACTATATGCAGTCATTTATTGACCAAAAACATGATTTTGCAAAAGTTTTGTTCGGCACGTAACGCACTTTTTTAATAATAATCCCAACTTATTAGAAAATACATGACTTTCGCATAATTTAAAAATTGTGGCTTTTTATGTTTTTCGAGATATTTCACGTACCATAAAAAATAAGTATAGTTGTAAGCGTAGGCGCCGCCGTCATTTTATAAATGCTCGGGTGCGCTCAGGTATTTTCTTGAAAAATCCCGAAGTGCATAATTTTTTTTATATTGATCATCAATAAATCAATTAATGAAATACTAAACTAATAAATCAAATTTGGTTTTTATTTATAGATCAATTGCCAAATGCAGAAACTCAATTTTCTCACAAGTAATACAACCAGTGATTCAATGTTTTCCATAAACTTGGGTTGATTGTTAATTAGTGCTACTTAAGACGATGTCCAAAATTAACTAGCACGAGTTAACAATCAACTCAAGCTTATCACAAAAAAACTCGGCCGCGTGTTGTATTAAGAATAACTATATCACACACAATTAATTACGACGAATTTTAAATCATGGGTTTATAACGATTGATTTATACCGTTGATCGTAATTTGTCGTCCTTGTCGCTAACAAACGCATCCCCAGCAAAGAGTGGTGTTACTCTGATGGCTTAACTCTGTTTATGCTGAACGTATTTCAATGAACAGCTGCGAGACTTATTAAAATGTATGCCACTTGATCGAAACTGTTATTTATTATTAGCGATCTACGGAATACTGATTTTGGACACAGGCCGAATACCGAATAGTCGCCCAACAATTTAGCTACTATTTGGCCGAATGTTCGGCAAAGTACCGAATAATAAATCAATTATTTAATCAAATACTTACATACTTACTCTTGGGGTAAGTAGCAAATATTAGCCAATTCTAGTCAATTATTCGACCAAGTGCCGAATACTTACTGGTAATTAATTTGAAATTTTGTAATGTTTTTATTTAGTGCACAAAATGCCGAATATTTGTAAATATTTGACTGACTCGAAAAAATTGACAAATATTCGGCCCGCGGAATGTGTGGTACATCCCTATTAATTATGTAATAAATAAATCTAACCTAGTTTTTTATTTTGCATAAACAATTAGGGGAGTTCCGAATAATTCTATACATTTTAACAATGTTTAAGTATAACTTAATTGCGGTTAGCCGTCAGAGGTGGACGAGCACCCTCGCAATCAGCGCCTATGGTTGTAAGCCCTAGCTTAAGGGTTGCTACATAAGATCAGAAGCTTCCTCGCAAGCGGTTGAACGCGAACTCGCATAACTCGCATTAAGGCACTTGTTCTGCAGGTCGTTATACCTAGGAAGTAGAAACCGGAAATTGTTTCATGACATTCACTTTTCAGTTTTTTCGTATAATATTGCTGGATACTAAAAAACACAGCAGAGGCAAGCAAAAGTAAATATAACTGCATTTAAAAAATAGGTTTAGGCTTATTCTACTATCAACTCCTACGAACAATTAAGATTAAACAGCACTGAATTTTTGTTCATCGTTTATCAAATAATAACTCATAGAAAGTGTCAGGGAGAAATTTGTGAGGACATTTATCTAAAATTTGAAACGTTTTCTAGTTCTTATGGTTCCAAACCATTCCCGAGTACAGGGTGTGCTTTTAGTACGAGATTCTTCTATAGCAGCTTTAATATCGGTTTTACTGCATCGGTACTTTAAAATTATTTTCATCATTCAGCTTGCTCTATATTTACTGGGCATAACATGTGTTTTTTTAATGAAACAACTGTGTATTTTTATATATTCCTATACTCCGTCTATTCGCTTATCCAGTTATGATTTGTTTGGTGAAAACATTCGGAGCGGCGAGCTTCGAGTATACGTTACCAAAAAAGGGGGGCGTAATTAACGGGTTCGGTTAGTACATAGTATAACTTTACCAAGCATTCCAAACAGCAAATGCTACCATTTATGCTCATGAAAAGCTTTATAAACATGTCGAAAAGATAATATGAAAAAGCCCATTAAGTTTTGTTCTAAGCTAACCGAATGTTAGTTGTTACATGCAGGAAAACAAATTATTATTGCTGTATTAACGTTTAATAACTAACTAGTGAGACCCCAGCCCACAATGCACTGACAGACTCGCGTTGGCCGACCCGTCTAAATGCGTCACGTGATGCATTAGTTCCAATAATGAGACGCGGCGGTTTTGTAGATGGCGCCCCAAGTGACGCGCGTCTAGCCGACCTTCATATATACTATAAATTTAAATAATTATTATAGAACAATCGACGTAGAATAAAAATATAAAAATGTTTCATGTTCCATCTGAGGATACTTTCATTGAAAAAAAATGGTCCAAATTGGTGAAGCGGTAGCCGCTGGAGGAACCGAAGAAGAAAACCCTTAGTGCTTTTATATATGTATGGATAAAAATGTCTTCGAGACAAAAGAACTTTAAAAACGTATATTTACCACAAATGTTTTCTAGCACACTTATTACAAATCTCGCAATAAGAAGGCGCATCCGTGGACTGTACATTTTTAAATCGAAAAACTTTTATTTGTTTTTAAATTGTTTCACAAACTAGAATTTTCTTCTTAGAAATCTCCAAATAAAACCTAAAAAGATAAATATGTACAGGTTGCTGTACTTCAGATGTACTTTCTGGGTTACTTGATTACAGTTTCCTTGCTTTTAAAAATAAATTTTCAAAAATAACTTTTCCTTCTGAACATTTTTTAAAACAAATTCTTGATAAAGTTTTTATTTTCGTAAATTACATAAACATAACATTCTATCCATATTATTAGAATGAAATATTTATACAAGAAGGTGTGCTTATCTTTTTAAATATCAATACACAAATGCTGCAAAAGAAATTTGTGGTTTATTTAATGCTCAAATATGTATTTTGAACCCAACTGTTCAATATTAATTTTAAAAGTTAAAAACATTATTAAATTTAATTTCCTAAAAGTCAACGATAAAAATCCCGCAATTCTGTAAAAATTGGGAAAACGAAGCCTCTACTCGAGTTCTTTTAATTTCCTGCTTTACCTAAAAAAGCTTTACAGAGCTTTGTTTCCTACAGCGTTTTCGTTTTTAATTACGGTTAATTTAATGACACTTTTGTGGTTTTGTAATGAAAGAGGCTATAAAACGTTTGCAAAAATTTATAATATCAGTAAGTCTATTCTATCTTTGAAATATAAAAAAAATCGTTTAATAATTGCCTCTGATATTCAACACAAATGAAAAATTAATTGAATAAAAGATAGCAAAAACTGTAAATTAGTTTCGCCCGAAAAATGAAATTAAAAAATGTAACATAAATGTTTCAAGGTAATTTTAAGTGGAATTTAGAGGTTGTTATTTAGAATTCGAACAAACAATTTTACATGTGAGTTGTGACAAACACACACATACATAGGTATGGTGTTAATATAATGTGTCATGTACAAAGTACAACCACAGTTAAATAAACATAATTTAAGTTTACAGCAGTTTGCTTAATACAACCGTTATAATTCATTAAAGAAATCATTAGCAACTTGGCAACAGACTGTTGATAGTAGATTGTAACTACGAAGAGCAAATTAAATTGAGTTATGTGCACTATGGGACAAATTAAATTATTGTGCGAGATTGAACTTATTTTCGGCGTCTATGCAACCAGTATGACATCATAAAATAGTGCATCCTTGATAAATTACTCATACTTTGTGGTGGTTTTGGCCAGTACGAAAAAATCTAATATTCAGCAATACATTCACTTCCTAGAATTTAAAACGTTATTTTTTGATGATTATTACGAAATTTGGACTTCATCGATTATTCACCCTCAAGTTCAGAGTGATTTACATTTAAAATATAATTACAAATGCAAGTTGATACATTTTATATTATGCATACACAATTATAAATTACAATTTATAAGTTCGAGCTTTACTCGTTGAAGTTCATTTTAATTTATTGTAAATGAAACAATTCCTAACTTTAAGGGGTTTTGTATTTGAGCCTTATACGTATTTCAACGTGATTACACGTCATTATCAAAGGCAAGATTAAAAGGAAACAGTTGGTGTTGCTATAGGAACAATAAATCTTCATAAATTGATCTTGGTTTTCTATATCTGCGTCCAGATGACTTGATTTCTTATTCCAAATCGTCCAATAACGGTGAATTTAAGAAATCAATTTGTTCATTTACAAGGTACAAATTTTAAATGTTTGTGAATAATTTCAAATTCTTCTAGTATATCCGACTTACGTTTATCATCACAAGAGTGTGAACATTTTATAGTGTTATTAGATGTCATTGAATGATGGGGTTCTAATAAGTGTTTAGCGTGATTGGGTTTATGGGGGTGTTTATACTTGCAACAACGTTCGTGTTCTTTGTACCGACTATCAAAATTTGTAATTGTTTGCCCTATGTAAACCGAATTACAGTGCGAGCAATTTAATTTGTAAATTCCTGATTTTAGTAAATTGTCTGTTTTTTTCTTTGGCGTTAAACAAAGTGTTTAAAATGTTTGTTATTGTTTTAAACGTTATTTTACGTTTATTTGTTTTGTTTATAATTTTGGCAATTTTTCTGGTTGTGATAGAATGCTCATACGTAAGTGTCAGTGCCGTAAGTGAATGTTTGTGAGACAAAATGAACTGCAAATTTCTTTAAGTAATTCTTACCGCCGTTTTAACACAAAGAAAGAATCTGTTACAGAAAAGGCTATTCGGAATTTAAAGCTTGCATACACTTAATTGAAAGTTTTCGCCACGAAATAATATAAAACATAAGAAGGATGCATGAACCGCTTGTTGCTATGATACCCAGGTCTCAATTTTGCAGTACATCTGACAGAGAGATCCGAGACAAGGAACCTATAACATGTACTCGATCGTCAATTGTCAATATTTATTTTAAATGTCGATAGAGAAAATAACTAAGGCTACTGGCCTCTGATCGAAGAATATTAAGAATAATAAGAAATGGAGCGACGACATTTAGGCAAATGAAGATAGAAAGAAAAAATAAAAAGAATTTTCTTTCTTTTAGTTCTTAAACTATGTCATGTATTTTTGACCACTCTCTATTAATTGCACTATCATCTATAGATACAATTCTTATACAATATTCGTATTTTTAGATCTCCTTTATAAGATTATGTGCAGATTGTTTCAAAAAACTCTGGCATAATTCATACAGTGTATTTCTGACCTAAAAATGAGGCGAAAAGTTTTAATAAACGTGGGTCCTAAAATGATTCGTTTTCAAGATATGAACCTTTAAAGTAGGGATGATATTTCTAATGAAAATAATCAAACTTATCGATTATTAAAATATCTCAAGATATCTCGAGTGATTATGCGAAATCATTCGAATGACTTAGCGATTTTAAGCGATAGCCAGCTGGAAATACAGACAAGTGACGAGTTATGATATACTGGCGAATGCGCGCTCATTTTGAATACGAATGACCATTTCGAATGAATATATCTAATATTAAAATCATTCTAGAACAAATCGTTCGACTATTGAAATCATTTAATTATGCCCACCACTACTTTAATGCACACCCCGTATAAAATAAACAAATTTGCATACGATCATACTTATTAAAAGGTCCATCTTTAACGCTAGTTTGTTTGCATTTTTTTTTTCAATGCCCATAAATGGAGGGAGGCATACTATTCTCAAAATAACTTTTTTTTGTACTGTTTTTTAAACTTTTGTCCGTAAAGAAACATACCCATGTTTATAGGAACTCTTTGTTGATTAGATGTTAAAAACATTTTCTCAAAGTTTGTACCAACTATTCTTGCTCATCTTATGGAAACACTCGGTCCTTCGTGCTACCTCGATTTTCACAACAATTTAATTACCGTGGAAACCGTGCGTTTGGCGACTTTTAACAAGTACTGTTCTTGTGTCTTTTCATCATCATCATCATCATCTGACATGGAGCTGACTCGAGGGTCGATCCTGGATTACGCCAGGCCCACCCCATGCCAGTAAGGTGGGTAGGAATTTATGTGATAGGCGGGATCGGGTGGGGTGTTGAGCCGCGTTAGCATGTCTGCAATGCATACCGCAAGACACCGCTGCTGCAACACCGGGTAGTTAGTAGGCTACGCATCAATGGGGTTTTTGAGTACGCAACCAAGACCGTTATGCGATTATGCATTTTAACTTAATAAACTTTGGTATCAAAGTTTTACATTGTTCTTATTTCACACATATCTATTGTTCTAAGATTACAAATTGAAAATATCTTAATTTCCTAATAACTAATAAAATACTTAATATTACGTATCATCCGGGTGGTATTGCTACACTTTGTTCCTCTATTCTTTGATCTAGCATGATCATATTTAGCGTTCCATTCCTGCTTCTCGTGGATTTCCTTTCTTCTTTGGCTGCGATGCTGTCGTATTGATTTCTGGAACCGTCTCCTGATGTCCTAGGCGCTATTCTCATTGCCCTTGTTTGTTCTGTTGTTTGTTGTTGTTGTCTACCGGAGTGTGTGTGTGTGTGTGTGGAGGTTGGACCTGCTTCGTAGTGTATTTCTATTGACGCCTTTAGTATTTCTGCTGCTGCTGCTATTGATTCGGCTCCTCCCCAAAATCCTTCTTTCCCTAGGTCTTCTAAGTAGGCTTCTGTTTGTAGTGCTGGGCCGTAGGTATGTGCTAGATGGTCGTAGCGCGGAGCCAAGTTTCTTACATTTTCCTCCAGTTGCAATTGGAAATTTTGTGGGTTTTCTCTGATGTATGACACCTTTTTTTTTTCCTTAAGATGAAAGCTTCTTGTTTGAGCTGTTCTCGCGTTGCCGTAACATTCGTGTTTTGGTCTGCTATTGAGGTGAATAAACAATTTCCATCTCCTGGGATTTTCCGCACTATCAATTTGTGTCTGTCCGTATATACTGTTTCCTGTTCCATGGTAGGTACTGTGCTGCTTCTGATGATTTCTGTTGATTTCTGTTGGTTTGCTGGTGTGTGCACTTCCATATATATTTACGCCGTTAGATTATATTTACATATAACGTATACCTATATACATACATACATACATTTACATATAACATATACCTATATACATACACATTACACTATGCTAGTATCAATAATTAATTAACTCAAGAATCAAATAAAAATTTACATTGAAAAACTACGTTATTTTACTGTTTGTTCCTACCCTCGGTTTGAAATTCAATAGGTCCGGCTTATACAAAAGAATTTTAGTCTTTTAGTTAAAATAGCTTGTCTAAATTGTAAGCGATCCTTTTCCCCGGCCCTTTCTTAGAATTTTACTACCTGCTCCACGTTTGGCACCCCTATTCCCGGAATTTGTTTGTGTTCGTGGCTGCCGGGTTAGGCAAGAATCAGCTCTATTGCAAAACTTATGAAATGAGATAAAATAAAAGCACCTACTTTTTACAATTATTTTTGTTGTTTGATATCTATGCCCCCCTGATCTACCACTATCTTGGAGGAATTCTATATGTTTTCTACCAGGTATCTATTTTTACTTGCCTAGTCTATCTTATTGGGTATGTACTTATCTTTTGATTGCTGGTTAACCGGTTTCCTTTCACCTGTTGTTAGATGAGCAGGTAATCTAGGTGTTCCACCTCTCCTTTCCAGTAACTCTTGCCTCTTTGTTGGATTGTTTTTGAGCACTGGCGCACTAAACACTCAAATGCACCCGCCTTGCTCTGGCCAAACAAAGGACCTCCGTGACGCGTTGTGTTGTGTTTTTACCTGTTTTACCTGTTACGTTGAGCCACAGGTATCAAATCACGAACCCTGCTTTTGATGATCACTCTAGGATCGAATTGCACCAAATAATTTCCGTTTTAAACGGCGAAAATTCTCGTTTTTACTTTTAAAAGCTAGAGCTGCGTTGTTATACGTCTGCTCTCGGCCAATGTTCAAACTGAAGTACTGTTCTTGTGTCTTTTGTTCAGAAAATAAAATTCGCCAAAAAAACCTTTTAAAAAATGTTAAAAAAAATGTTGTTCAGAAAAGAGTATCAGGTCTCGACATTTGTGCTACCTCTGAAGAAAATTTTTAAACAAAAACTAGTGTGAAACATAGACCTTTGATAAGTATATCTATTCTCTGTATATATAATATACTTAATTACTTTAACAACATTTATTTATTTTAACCTTATACGTATTTCGCCATGTTTACATGCCATTGTCAAAGGTTATATTAGAAAGCAAACAGTTAGTGCTGGTATAGCAATAGAACTTGGTGACTTGATCTCGGTAATCGTCTGCAGATGACTTGATTTCTTATTCCAAAATGTCCAATAGAGGAGAATTTAAGAGATCAATTTGCTCATTCATTAACGGTGCAGTTTTAAATGTTTGTGAATTTCAAAAGCTTCTAGTTTATCTAATTTACGTTTATCGTCACAAAAGTGTAAACATTTTATAGTGTTATTAGATGTCATTGAATGACTGTGTTCTATAAGTGTTTAGTGTAATTGGATTTATGTGGGTGTTTGTATTTGTAACAACCTACGTGTTCTTTCTACCTAATATCCCATCTTCTAATTATCTGGCCTATACAAACCGAATTACAATACGGACAATTTAATTTGTAAATGCCTGATTTTAGCAAATCGTCTGTTTTTGATTTTGCATTAAACAAAGTGTTTAAGATGTTTCTAGTTGTTTTAAAACTTACTCTATATTTATTTGTTTTGTTTATAATTTTAGCAATTTTTTCTGATTTGTCAACCAAAATATGCGATTGAGGCATATTTATTGAATCGAATGAAGTTAATTTTTTAAATGGCTAATTTATAAACTTTTTCTTCAATTAATGTATCAATAAATTTAGTATTATAACCATTACTATATGCAATTTGTTTAATACTCGAAATTTCTCTTTTATAATTAATTTCATCTAAAGGGACCGTCAAAGCGCTATGTATCAGAGACCTGTATGCTGCCAATTTATGTGTTTTATTATAACAAGAATCGTGTGGTATTGTAATGTCTGTTTGTGTAGGTTTTCTATAAACTGAGTATTCAAATTTATTGAATTATTTTTTATGTTTAAATCTAAAAAGTTAAAGGGACTTATTTTGATAAGTATGACTGCATGCAAAATTGGTTTATTTTACAAGGGTGTTTTTGTTTAAATTAAAAAAGAAAGCAAATTTGCGCCTTCTTTTAATGATCCCTATCTCAAAACGAAGCTATTGAGATTTATGTTAATAAACATTTTTCGTCTTATTTGTAGGACTTTTAGAAGTATGCCCGACTTTTTATGAAACACCCTATATTTTGTTGTGTGGCGGTATCCTTTCCATGTTTCGTAATTGCTGCTTTGATATTGTCTTCCCCAGGCGCTTTGTTGTTTTAGAGCAGAAAAAGGCATAGTGCACAAATTAATATAGCACAAGCTAAATATACTTCAGTTATAATTATGATCCTGTAGTTGTGTAACGTCTACCCACGAAGGTTGAATTTCCAAGAACAACGAAACTTAGAACGTCATTGGTTCATTGCAACTGAAATTAATCAATATGAATTAGCACATGGTAAGCCTAGGCACACATTAATTTAACATACCCTATGCAATCGCTCGTGTTATTTAGTACCCTTGTAATGGACGCAACTTTGCATTAATTTAATTACTTCAGGGAAAAGTTTTGATTGTCAGTGTCCACTTCGTGGAAACACAAAGTTCTTAATTTTACTGCTCTAAATCGTGTTTCGCAGTTCTACCATACCATACCATACAACTATTATTTTGCTACCCTGAAAAAGTAAATTTTGAACTTACCCAAGCAGTATAGTGGAATCCATTTTTCAATGTTTTTAATTTCTTTTAATAGCTGCTTTTTATAAATCTCCTTAAGTTTTAACCGCTCCATAAAACATGTTCTGATGGCGAACCATTTAAAAGTACTTCAAAACACAGTGCAACTTTAAGTTAGACGTAATAAAACGGAGCAATTGCCCACACACTTCAGCCATTATCAGAGATATTACCAAAATTTATTCTCTATGGCAACATCCGGACACACAGTTTAAGCCGCCGTTTCAATTTTACTGAAATAGCGAGTTTTTTAAAGTTACGTATCCATTAAAACGTGGAGCGGAAATTTAGTTTTACGGTAGAGACAAGCCAATATCTTCTGAAACAAGCAACAAAAAAATCTAATATTGTCAGTGTCCTTCGGTCAGTCGTGAAGTTGGACAAATACTAAATAATTCAAAGGAGTTGCACATAAAATCGATGCTTCGGTGAATTTAAAGTTTTCGAATATGCTGCAATGCTATGAATACGTTAGATGTTTAAAAAATGTTTCATACAACATTTTTAAAAACATACTTTTAAAAAATTTTTCTTACAGGATTTGTTAATTATATCAAATTACCCAATAAAAATGTACGAAGTATTTTTCACTATTAGAAAAACAGATATAGCCAGTACATTGACAGAGGGTTTCCGTTAAATGTACGATTTTAAGCATATCAATCATAATAAACCGTCTCAGTTAACGACTTGACAGGAATATATCCAGACTTCCACATGAATATTGAATAAGGCCTTAAAGCACCTGCCACAATAAATTAACATCCTCCATCAATACAAAAATTAATGAACAAAAACAAGAATGTTTTAAAGGTGCCACTTATTTAACGCAGCACTGTATAATTACTATAACAATTAACTTAAAATAATCAATGTTGTTGTATTTGTAATTTTAAATCGAATCTTTCTCTGTATTTTTTCTGTCCTGCTTAACGATGTTGTTATGCGTTTTATTATTAAACAATTGGTAATTTAATAAATGAAAACTGTTCTGATCAAAAGATGAATCCCCTAAAGTACTATTCTACCGTAGTTTCATTACGGAGCACGAAATTTGAAAACAAAGCTCATTTAATCCCGCCAGAATTTGCACATCCAATTAATAGTTCATTACTATGCAGTGTTTGTGACATTAATGAAGTGCCTAATAGATTTGCAGAGAAGCTAATTAACAGGTGCTAGTTATAATTTACAATAATAGTAACTGACATAGTCAGTACCAGAGATTAAGGACAGTATTGTAACTCGTATATCTGAAATCATTACAGAGATTTCGTAACAGGGTGAATTTCTCGATTTAGACTAGCACGGAAGTAATAAGGGCAAAAATCATAAAAATATTTGTTTCTGGTTTTACCTACCGTCCTTGCTTTACGCGTACTTTTATATATGAAACAACTAAATTGTAGTAGCCATTGGGACCAGGATGACCGTTGTGACCAGCAGAAGTGGATATCGGTCGTGACCAAATTAAAAAACTAGCCGTTGTGACTACGGTGTCCGTTGTGTTCAGCGTTTTCATGCTTTGAAACCTTCACGCACAGATAGCTGTTGTGACTGTTAACTTGGCTGGTCTTTAACACGAAGGTGGCCGTTGTGACCAAAATTTATGGGTGGCCGTTGTGATAGGAGCGGGTGTTATGACCATATACGTAATAACGAAAATACTAAGTGGCCGTTGTAGTCGGGGCCCCGACAACTATACTGTAATCTTAAACAATATCAATTCTATGCTACCATCTTTTTCTAAAACATATACCGTGTCTAAATTAAATAAATTTGTGAAATTTTAATTACATTAGAACCATTCTATCGAACATGAAAAAGTTATCATTGCATACTTTATCGAAAATAGTTAAACATTAAAGTAAATTAATCTATAGTTGTGTCTTGACATAAAATTAATGTTAATTAATCTGTGTCGCCATTAATAATAGGGTGAAAGGAAACGCGTAAAGTTTAGCTACTTTGATATACAGTGTGTGGGTAAAGTATGGAACAAATTCAATATCTCCTGAAATATTTTTTTTAAGCACGCTTGGACACGTTAACTTCAGTTTTATCCCAGCCACCTTTTAAGCATATTGCTGTTGCTAAAGGGTCACGTGACACGACACAGTGACTTGATCTTTATTTTTTTTATATGGAACGGAATGCCGTGTGACGGCTCATTTGGAAGCTCTTTTCAGGGGAATTCAAAGCACTGTTTTTTGCCAAACATTGACCGATAATGTATGGATAAAAAGTGTTTTTTGTGAGATATTCAATTTAAACAAAGGTTATCTATACATTACCGGTCAATGTTCGTCAAAAAACAGTGCTCTGAATTACTTTTGAATAAAGTTTTCAAATGAGCCATCACACCACATACTGTTCCATAAAAAAAATAAGAATCAAGTCACTGCGCCGTGTCACAACAATATGCTTAAAAGGTGGCTGAGTTACACCTAAATTTTACATGTTCGAGCGTTTTTACAGAAAAATAAAAATTCGGGGGATATTAAAAGTGTTTTATACTTTATCCACACGCTGTAGATGGCAAGAATGAAAGCACGCTCTTTTGGTTCTAACCGTTGCTTAGAAACAATCTCGCCAAATTTTGTAGAGTTCTCCGAAATGTAAGCAAAACTATAATATTTATACTATTATAAATGCATGGGGGGGCAGCAGTGTTGTATATTCAACGTGTGTTTATGTTAACAAACGTTTAATCACATCAAATGAACAATTATGTTTTCGACTCTTTTTAAATTAAATAAGTGCAATATTTATATCAATATAAGGAATTTTTGAAACAATTTTAAATGGTTCTGTTTTAGAAACGGTACAACTTAATTTTAAATAAACATCTAAATTGCACCTAATAACAGTTATTTTAGCATAGATACATTAATTTATTTGTTGTATACCACGATAATGTGTTTGAGTTAAAAGAATATGTTTAAATAAATTATTATTTTGTTAGTGCCAAAGAGATACCTATTTGCCACTATTAAAAGAATTGGTTATTTAAGTAAAAAGTACTTTATAAAACACAAAGAAACCTGTTTCTCTGTGTACAAATACAATTATGTATTATAATGTAACACGTCCATCGTTAAAAAAATTTGTCTACATAATTGCTCAATTGGAAACTCAATTTCAAATAGGAATACATCGAAGTGTAGTTTTTCTATATCTTCACAACTACTCCGATCCTACTATTAAAGATTTAACAAGTCACAGGACAAACAATTAAGTGAAAATAAAGTGGTGCACAAATAAATAAGGAAAAGTTAATATTACAAGAATTACTACGAAAGGGTATTATCTTTTTTGTTCATTGTGTTTCACATATTTAAAACGTTTCTTTGGCAATTTTTTCTACAATAAAATATTATATTTAAATAGGCTTGGTAGATATGCAGATAAACAGCCTGAGAAAAACTGTGGAAAGTTTTAGTGGACTGGGCAGAGTGTGCCTAATAAAGGTATATAATCAAAGCTAAAAGTCACATATTGAAAATTATGACTTATATGTGGTTTACTCGAAATAAACCCGCATAAAATTTGGCATCGTACAAATCCTAGAGGGAGACAATGTTATTATGTGAAGGTCTTTTAAATTGGGGCAAAAATTAAATAATGACCTATCCCTGGCTCTGTTAGCGATCGATAATTAAAAAAAGATATTTGCCCGATTTTTCATAATAACATTGCGCCCGCGCTATGTTTGCTACTGTTGGGTTTGCAAATATTTTTAATTTTAATGCACGTAACAAGTGATGATGTGAATCGAACAATTGTCACAGTAAACAAATAATAATAAACAACTAAGAAAAATAATGGAATGATCCATACATAGTTACACATTAAACAAATTTTTAAAGCGATCTGGTAACTCGCTCAGTAAACAAGATTTAATGACACAATTTGCAGAAAATCGTGTTGACCGCTATTTGGAGCTTTAAGTGTTTGGATAGAAGGCTTCTTCTTATAGTGCCATACCTTATTCAGGGCGTTGGCTACCTCTCTCCCATGTCTGTGTTTGGTGCGCGGCGATAGATATTTAGCACAGACAGACGTAGGAGATCTACAGTTTAACGTGGGCTCCGAACCACAGGAAGTGCATGCGCTTCTTCTCCAGAAAGGTTTTTCCTGGGGAAAAATCCACCTCGCTGGTTTCCCGTTGCCTTGCCAGGGAGAACGACCGGGCCGGGGATCGAAACCGGATCCGCTGCATTGGTAGCCCGCGCGCTTACCACTGAGCTACGGCCAATTTTCAGAAAATCGTGTTGACCGCTATTTGGAGCTTTAAGTGTTTGGATAGAAGGCATTGTACGTAAAAATCCGTACTCTGTAGAAGACAGGGGTTTTGCAGAATTTCCAAGTGTACTGGGCTTATTTCTACTAGCGTCTGGTGAGTTCGGAAAACAGCCGATTCTACCTTATTCTAACTTTCATGACTTGCGCGCCTCCTGCTGGAAGCTGGAGGCTGCAGCTAGAATGTCTTTAAAGCTATCGCCGTCAGCAGAGATGGTAACCTTCCTTAATCACACGCACGTGTGTTTTTTAAATTCAAAACGTCAATTGTATATATTGCTTGAAAAGTTAAATAATAAAAAAGACGTACAATATAAAATAAAAATTATTATTTAATAATTATTTTTTAAAGAGCTAAAAAAATATTTTTAACATTTCTTCTTGTAAAAAATAAAAATCAGAAGTTACTTTTGCTTTGTATTTTCTACGCTGTACCGTGCATGTTATAAATTGAAAAAAAAGGATTTGTTGTTTTGTATTGAATGCAATTTATTAACAATGAAAAAATCGGCTTTAACAATGCAATTTCACTTTACACTTACACTTTCATTAACTTGCTTTACTTTCGATGCAAATATCACACTTCCACAAACAACCACATTGACAAGTTAACACTGCACAATGCGAGCCAATATTAGACGAGGTTGTGCAAGTCAGGATCGGCTGTTATCCGAACTCACCAGACGCTAGTCTTACTTCTTAACGTCGTCGGTGTTATGCTTTACCACAAAAAAGTTGATGTTCATTTGATAGTATATAAAATATTTTATAAATATACACTTTTGTGATGATAAACGTAACTTAGATATACTGGAAATATTTGAAATTCACAAACATTTAAAAAGTGTGCGTTAATGAATGAGCAAATTGATTTCCTAAATTCACATTTATTGGACGTTTTAGAATGCGAAATCAAATCATCTGATAACCAAGAGCAAGTCACCAAGCTTTATTGTTCCCATACCAACACCAAATGGTTTTTATTAATATTACCTTTGACAATGGCATGTAAACATGTCGAAATGCGTATAAAGCTTATATTTTATTTAAAAACAAATACAAAAAAACGTAGAAATCTAAGATATTGTATTTATTTAACCAATAACATAACTTATTAAGCCATCCCAATTAAAAGAGGAGACAATAAAATAAATTAATTTAGCTGGTGTTCAAAGTGAACACCGGGAATAAGTTTGCAAGTTCTTAATCTTAAATTTGAATTGGTGCACAAGCTAGCATTTTCATTTAAATTGATCTACATACATTTGTAATTCTATTTTTAGATGGTCTACTTCAATGAAGGGCGTTTGGTAGACCCCTTCTTTGACTGCACATCACAAGAAAAAATCCATACTTGTCATATCAAGACTGCGAGGTGACCACGTTTATACTGCACCTCTTCGAATCAAGTTTTCTCCAAAGATATGGTTTCTTACATTTATTGAGTGATGTGACAAAACCCCGTCATGCCGAAACTGCAATTTCATTGTCCATTCAGCATATCTTCAACTAACGTTAGTAAAACCTATAATATCGTACCAAACATTGGCTCGCAGCAATCTTTTGGTAAATTTTCCTGAGCCTAATAGAGTCTTTTCACACTGTCGTTAGTAACGGGACAAAATTCGAATGGTTGTCTTCTTCGTCGAAGATTAGCTAATATTCATATATATGTCTAGCATCATTGGCTAAGGTTGGGATTTTCTGGTATTGCTTTTAATAACAGCTATTGCGTTATTTCTTATTTATGGCTGTTCTTATCTATGCCTCAGGAGAATCAGACCAGTTTTATATTGTCCAAAGTTTTAGTTTTTGGAAAGTCTTCAATGCTATAGCTGTTGGATTGCAATCACTTAACCAGCTAAACACATAAAATCGCATTTTGTTAACAATTTAGATTGTATCACCAATAAATGGGGTTTTATCGTTACCGGTAAGCATTTTCTGCGATTAGAACCTCCTCGTCCTGGATTGTCACGAACAGTCATACGGTCATTTTAAATACGGTTAGCTCATTCAAATACTTGTGACTTCTTGAGTCTTGTTTCTTGGAACTATGAGCTGTGTCTCTGGCTTGACGCGTTTATTGCCGAGAAATTGAATTGTATATAATACGCTGTTACAGGGCATAGTTACATCATCTGCCAAGTTAAGTAAAAATTAGGAAGTTAACGGTTTACATGACAACTGTTATGTATTGTGTCCTGTTTAGAGTTGAGTACAGGTGTAGTGTGCATAACAAATAATTGCATGAATCAGTAAATTCACTAATTACGGCATTGTGTAAATTCCAGTTTTGGCGTAAACTAGTTTGGTGTTTCGCATTAGAAGCATATTACTTTTGTCATTTTAATTGCAAAATGCACACTACATTCGTATTTCGGAAAATCAAATAAATGAAAACCAGTAGATAGGACTGACGTCTATCAGAAAAATTTGTTTTAAGTACTACTAGAAACATATTGTTATATAAAACATTATTTTAAGTGGCTATGCAAAGTCCCGGTTTTTGCAATAAAAAGTTTGTTGATCCTAAAATCATTTTCCTATGTTTACGTAACAGCAGCAAACATAATTATTCTGTGTAACAAAGAACTAAAAATGTCATCGAAAGGTATAACAAATGAATATCAAACAAATAATAACTTAACAAGGCGTAAACAAAGAATGCACGACGAATGTAACTGAAGATTAACGGAACCCGTTGGCTACGCCTCACGCTATCTTTGTTAACTTATTTTTAAGAAATAATAAGCTGTCTCGAGATATAAGACATGTAGTTCACGCATCTAGCAGTATTTATATACTCAAATATACAAGGACTCAGCGATTATAAAATAAATACTGAACTTAACATGCGTAACTACTAACTAATCACGTTAATGTTTCGCAATTAGCTTTGACATCGTACTAGTGGTCTTCGGGACTCTTTTCTACCACGCTATGGTGGAGTACGGGGGACCTACAGTTTAACGTCGAATCCAAACGACTGACAGAGAAGGTTTTACGCTTACAGCAGATTGGGGAACTTGAGTGGCGGGTTGCAGCATAGATTTTTATTGCTGCAGCCGAACCTCAGACCTTTAGCGTTAGAAGCGAGCGCTCAACCTCTAAGCTACCGCCACTCTGTCATTATTTATTTTTTTAGAATAACATCTGGGTACAGCTAGAATGACATTAAATAATCATTAAGATAAATGTTTTGCTTTAAATTGGCCTCGTTCATTTATGTTTTCAATTTCAATTTTTACATTTAAAACGCTTTTAACTATAGAATATGCTACGTATAACTGTCCATGTTAGAATACCCTTCACCCCTGGTAAATAAGTTTCTAGTTTATTAAAAGTTTGTCCCTAATCCCTATTAATAGTGATTGTGTTTACTAGTTTCGATTAAGTTAACTTTTGTCTTATTTTTATTCTTTTAATTGTAAATGCTAATGTAGAACCTGAGGAAGGTAAAATAATTGTAGGCAGTAAAACAACATTTCCAAATATCTTTCCTGTTAATATCTCACCTCTCAAAAAATAGCGTAAAGTGAGCTTTGAATGCCACTATTTTGCCGATCTCACCCAGTATGGCATATGCTATACTGAGCACGATTGGCAAAACAACGCAGGCGAAGCCCACTTGACTCTTTTCTCAATTTGGAGAAGGTAATATTTTGGTTAACTTTGCTTGACTTCGGACTTTCGACGTGCGAGGGGATACCTGACCGACACAGCTGACTGAGAGTATGTAGCGGTCTTCTGTGTTACAAAATATTGTGTAATACAGTAAATGTTTGTTAATACGGTTTATGTTCTTTTATTATGTCTTAATTGTTGCTTTTATTAGTTAAAACTTGACGCGCGACTTCGAAAACTGTTAACATCAAGTGCTGCCGCAGCGTTTGCATAAATAGCAGGAAGTTCGATCTGCATTCCAAATGGCAGCAGCAAACTATATTTTGATACAACAAACAAAGCGTATTCATCGAATTTTGCATATCTCCATTGAAACCTGCGGACCGATGTACACAGAAATATGTGCCATATATAATGGACGGGCAAAGATGTGGCTTTCTGTAGCGGAAATCCTCACTACTTAAAGTTGAGGCAAGTGGAAAGGGTTTGGATGACATGAAACATGCATAGGCGTGCCTTTGAATGCTGCTATCTTCGTAGCGGTTGATAATCGGATACATGTTGATATATTATGTTCCTTATATTATAAATAAAGTGATGAATAACAGATTTTTATTTACTTTAGTCTTATACGCATTTAAACGTGTTTACACATCACTGTCAAAGGCAAATTAAAAAGTAAACGGTTGGTGTTGGTATAGGAACAATAGAACTTGATGAATTGGTCTTGGGTATGTATATCTGCAGATAACTTGATGACTATTCTAAAACTTCTAATGATGGCGAATTTAAGAGGTCAATGTGTAAACACGTTGAAATGCATAAAGGGCTAAAAATGAATACCTGTTGAAGTTATTAACAATTTTATTTACAGTATAATAATATGAACTATAACAAAGTTTAGCTAAAACTTAATAATATCATTTTTTAACTCAACACACTTTAAAAATGTTTGGTCCTTGTAACTAAAAAACAGTTTGTGCAACTAACATTTTTAGTGTCTATATGGACAACCAAATCATTTGGTATTGATAGTTAAGAATTCTTAGTTGAGCTATTTCAGTTGGATTTACTAAAATAAAGTTCGTTGCAGCAACCAGTTGTTAATTAGTAAATGTAACAAATTTACGTTGGTTGTTGTAACAAATGGTAATATTTCTTGAAACAAAGCATTTTGTTTGCTGCCACAACAAATTATGTTTATTCACAAAACAAATAGTGTTATATCCTGCATTTGTTAATTGTTGCTTGTATAGATAAATTTTAAGTAGAACGAAATGCATTAAAACCGCTAAAAGCATTTGAACCCTATCAAAATGTAGGAATTTGTCTTCTTATATACATGTTGTCGCAAACATACAACCACTTAATTTATAGTCAATATTTTTAGACTGAAACCTCATTAGTGCAATGCTTGCCGTTCTCACTTTTTTTTATTGATAAATAATGTATAAAATGGTGGTTTTTAGGTTTTAGAGTATTCTGAAATAAAGTATTATAGATTTCATGATGCCTGTGATGCCGTTTGGCATAAGGCAGTTCTCATTCTTTTTCGCTTCTTTCCTATCTGTCCCGGAAATTAGCAACGGGGCACATCTTTTTTCTCCCTTTTTCATACTAGTCTATAGCGGCCTTATGACACGAGGCAGATTTCATTTTTCTTGGTTTCTGATTGCCGCAGACGTGAGCCACGGGGCAGATATTCCTTCTCTCTTTTTTGCTAATTTGTTGCGGCCGTTTAACACGAGGCGATTTCTTCTCCTTTAGTTTCTGAGTGTCGCGGACGTGAGCCACGAGGCAGTACTTTTGTCTTTCTTACATATCCGCAACGATCCGCTGTACCTGTCTTACCCGTTTGCTTTTAACTTCATTGACGTTTACACCAGAACGTCTCATTATTACTTGGCTAGGTATCTGTTACCATTAGTTACCGTGGACTACTGTATATTAATTGGTACCGTGGGCTACCGTTTGCCGCCGTAGACTACTGTATCTTAGTTACTACCATAGGCTACCGTTTGATGGCGTAGAGTGAGTAGACTACAGTATCTAAGTTGCTACCGTAGGCTACCGTATCTTATCCGCTACCGTTTTCTACCGTAACTTGCTTGCTAACGTATTTTATCTGCTACCGTTTGCCACTGTATTGCTACCGTACCTTTTCCGTATTTTGCTTGCCCTGTATTGCTTTCGCATTCTGCTTTTTTATGTATTTTGTTTTGCTTGTCTTGTAATACCTTGCGCTTCTAGTGTAATTAATAGGTTTTTTAAATAGTTGCCTGTGAATGCTTGATTTTAAACAATATATTGTGTAATACTGTAGTTGTTTTGCTTATTAATATTTTCTAAGCACGAATAGTTTTGCTAAGTAAAGCTATTTAGACGGTCATCTTCACTGCAGTTACCCAGGTCTTCAACTGAGTACGAGAGAACCGTCACGACTGATTGGGGAAAAGCCTTCTTCAAAAATGCAATTTTACTAGAAAAGCGGCGTCGTCCAGTGAAGTTCGTTTAGAGAGTAAACTCCATTATAAAATCTGGCGCTTGGGCATTTCACCCAGGTTGTTGCACACCAGCAACACCGACCCCGTAACAAAACAGCGTCACATGCCCATTAATCACACATTGGAATTTTTTTAAAGATATTTTGTTCACAACAGTAAATTTATTTCGATTTTATTATTCAAACAAAATAATTTGCTTTGAAAACTAATTTTCATCAAGTAGTATTTCTTAAACATTGTAACAGTTTTCTGTTAGTTACAATTGCGATTCAAGTTAAGTACCAAAAACAAAGTAACAAATATGTATTTGCTCCCAACACCAAATCATTTTTTAGAGTGCACAACCCAATGAGTATGCTCCTGAAGATTGGCAGACATACCTAATGCAGAACACCCTGTATAACAATTTAAAATTAAAAATTAATTTCAATGATTACAACAAATGGGAGGTATTAACTAAAGGTACCATGAAGTTTAATAATATTCTTCGGTTCATCAATTATATTTAGGACGCTTTATTGTACTTACTTCTTTCTACCTTATTTTATAACTTGGTGGATAAACAGCGTGTTCTTGCTAAATGCATTTAATCTGAGCACGAATACAAAATAACTAACCTAATCTGTCTTCATTATTTTTTAACTAATTACATCGAGCTTAACGAAGTAATTATCAGGCTGTTGCTCATTTTAAGATTTTGTAATTAGAATTAGTTTCTGTCTTATGACTGAATAAGAATGTTTCAAAGGGAATTTAGAATTTTAGAAGCTTTCGCTTTTGACGTTTATTTATTGTTGTAAGTTTAGGTTATAACATAAGCCTCAACTAAAATAGTAATCCTTGCGAATAAAGAAGGATCATTTTTCAAATTCCATTTTACTCGGAATGCAAAAATGTAGGTCAATCCCAGGGTTACTTGATCAAAACAAAGACTTCTCTACTCTGCTACGTACACAGAATTCGTAATATATATTCATACGGATCATGTAGGATACGTGTTCCAGTATTCTATGGAAGTACTCCACTTTTATTTTGAGAAATAAAAAAACAACTGCAGGTTTAAAATCAAAAATAGAAACTGCTTCAAGGCGTTTAATTTTGATGTTTTAAATTGTATTCTCGAATTGGGAAACATCACTGATTAAACCACACTTAGATAATCATAAATAATACAACGATTGATTGCGATTTTTCGATAAAACTGTGGTGCAAGTTCACGAGTTAAGATGGTAATTTCACCTAAATCTTAACTTGCACGAGTTGACTATATTACTCGCATTAATTTTGGCGCATTTTTAGTAACACTGAACTAGTCGGAAATGCTCGGGTGTTTTCGGGAATCGCCGTTTCTAACATGGTAAAGTTTGCTTGTTTTCAAATGTTTTGTAGTAGCGTCCATTTATAAATTTATTTTTTATTTGACGTTTTTATTTACTGTTGCTGTAAAGTGATGTAAAAATGGATCGTTTTGGAGAACAATTGTTAAGTGGTATTTCATAAAATATTTGAGGATATGTACATTGTTTAGGTCTAAAATTTTAGTTCATATAACCTATCAAACAAGATACAATTTTAATGTAAATAAATATTTATGTTTTTTAATGCATATTAGCATGTTATTATTATATTTGTTATAGGTGTACGCTAAAATTTGGGTCGGTCATAATTTGAACTATGATTTCAACACTCGCGATTCAAGTTGGTTGACATTGACATTTTGATCGTCGGCCACCGTCGAAGTTTCTCGTATTTTCTTTTTGTGCTTGTGGACGACAGAGACAATTATTGTATTTAATTCATAAATTATATTTTAATTAAATATGATACTTACTTCTGGCCGAAGAAATGAAAAACCGTATTAAAATAATAATAAATATACCCAAAAGTCAGTGCACATAAGTTTTAAGCGCGTTAATTTAGACATAAGAGCGATAATCCGAAGCTACTGTGGGTTTAATCTTTTATTTAAACAGGACTATATGCAGTTTAATCAGTATAAAACAAACGCGATTCGTTCGTTTTATGAAAGGGGAAATTTGTGAATGATTCAATGAAATACGAGTGGTTTAGTCAAATCTATAAATGTTCTCCAAGAGGAGAAACGATGTCCTCATTTAATTTTAATGGCGTTAATGTTTAAACAAATATTTGTTTTTGAGGTGTACTTAGAAAATTATCACTTACTTTTTAATAAAAAGTTTAATTAATCAGCCTACATTGCTTAAATAAAACCTCTACACCCGTCTTCCTTCTATTATCCCACATACATACCCACGTATATTAAAGTTCCCGTTCTGACATTTGCACAATTACCTACGGTGACATCTTTTTGCAGCGGCATCACGCCGTATGTAATTGATTACCCTATGCTACTGACTTCCTGTAGCAACCAGAAGCAATTAATTATTTCTTGAGAATTAATTTCTGCGCCTTCATAAGAGCACTTAAATAGTTCGGATGGTTATATAAAATTTCATTAATTTAAAATTGTGTTTTAATATTTTAAAATATACTTTACGCTTTCGAAATGATTTGTTAAGTGTGTCTGTTTTGAAAGCCATCCACTGGAACTTGTGACATTTATTTGCGCTCAAGGAAAATATATAATAAATGTTGAGTTATTCCCACATGCCGGTCGCATTATAGAGAAACATGTCACTTTTGGTTATTTTTAACATCATTTCATCAGTGTCACTAGCATCCAAGGACATTTCTTGCCTTGTCTTGTTATCAAGAACTTGCTGCATGTATATTCTTTGCATTACTTAGTCTAAAACGCCTGTCTTACGTTCTCTATTTTACAATACAAATTGCTTCAAATCTTATGCTTGTGTACTTACTCCTTATTCCCAGTTATGCAAACTTTTGTGAAGGTTTACTTAGGCTTACTAGCAAAAGCATACACAAGCAAATGTTCCAATAAATCGTTAGTTAAAGATAGGTTATGTTGTTTACCAGTGCTTAAAAACATGTAAAATGTATTTAAAATCAAATAATAACTTCAATACATGATTTACTAAAATTAGGAATTTACAAATTAAATTGCTCCCATTGTAATTCGGTTTATATAGAACAGACAGTTTGAAATTTTGATATTAGGTACAAAGAACACGTACGCTGCTACAAATATTAACGCCCACATAAATCCCATTACGCTGAACATTCATAAGAACACGATCATTTAATGATCTACATCTAATAGGATGTTTGCACTTTTGTGCAAATTGAGCTCTTAAATTCACCCTCATTAGAAATTTGGAATATAAATCAAGTCAACTGCAGACATAGACAACCAGCATCAAGTCGTTAGATTCTATTGTTCCTATAGAAACACTTATTTACTTCTAATTTGCCGTTGATTACGAATGAAAAATACCCGTTGCAATTATAATTGTAATTTATGTTACTAGTGGGCTAAAGGCGTCATGATAACGAGTTTGAAAGTTGAACGACGAGGTCGTAGACCGAATTGTGTAATCAAACGAGTGCCATAATAATGCATTATTCTACGTGTGACACAAAATCTTATCTATGACTGCTCAAAATTTGTTAATAATTGAATTTTTTGCTTGAAATAATATATGACATGTCGCATTAATTTATTTGCAAATGTCAAGTCACTTTTAAAACACTTTTGTTTTAAAACAAAGGAACGAGATAGATTCGATTTGGTCAATATTATCGCAACCAGCCAGTTTTCTTATAAAGTTTTGTTTGTGTAACTAAAAGGAGTTGGGTTATGAATCCATTATCTCACTATTGAGATAATGAACTTCATTACCTAACGCAAATGAATGTCATAATAAGTCCTTATCCAAGCAGCATAAACAAAGCTTTAGGTTAGGACAAGAAAACAGAAAATGGGTATTACTGAAATTACTTAATCTGCATTATTATTAGGTAATGCCTTAAAAAATCGGTCGAGCAACCGCCACGGAACCTTCCTCGCATTTCTTCAAATTTTTGAAAATTTTTCAAATACTTCTAATATTTGAACACTTTTAGAAATGTTTCACATTTTTGACATTATTATGAAACTTTTGAAAATTGTTTTAAATTTTTGGGAAATTTTCAAATTTCATAATTTTAACCGGATTATTTAAAAAATGTCCTAACGATTTTTTTTAAGTTTTAGAAAATTCAAAATTTTCGAAAATTGTTTTAAATTTCTCTATAATTTCGACAATTTTCAATAATTTTTAAAAATAAAAAAAAATCAACCTCAGCAAGAGTTACAGGTTCTACGAAGAAAGACGAAGTACAAATACGTTAAAATCGTTCTGAGAAATCAGTGAACCAGTTTTTGCTAAGCGTTGACAGTTTGTGGGTAATTAACGTCCACCTATCTTTGGCTTTGTTATCAGAATCACTGATATATGTGTGTCTCTTTTTCTTTGCAATGAGTCAGTAAACCATCTTGCAAGATTAATATCGTGTTTTCTACTTTTGCACACAACAAAATATTTGTGAACTGAAGGCATAAAAATATTGAAAATTAGCATCGCAAAGAGCAGACCTCATACATTTATACCATTGTTGGAAAATCATTTTTTCCATCCATGTTTTGAAGAGCTGCACTCACATTTTACAAAAATGTATTGACCCAGATGATCAGAAGACGTCGATCAACCGTATCAGCCTAGTAATCGGACTCTAAAAAAGCTGAAGTGTTTACTTCGAGTGGACTTTCCCGTACTAGATATTAATACTTACCGTATTTACAAAAGTGTAAATTGTACAATTATAACGTTGTACATTTCACCGACTGTTAGATTTCTAAGAAAAAAACCTACAGGCTGTTTCAAATTCGAGCCCCTCCATGGGGATCTCGCTTATTTGAAGAGATGGAGTAGGTTAAATTGAGGCAAAGTTGTCAACTTGTATGCCTAACAATAATCAGTAAGAAAATTCAAAGTAGCCACTCTGGTTTTTCCGATGTCTGAAAAAAACTGAAATTTTGAATTTTTTATTTTCGGCTATAACGCATTTATCATTTATGCTACATATTTCTAGATAACGCATTGTTAAGACACTTTTTTATACTGAATCTAAATTTTGTATCAGATTTGGTGTAACAGTTACCATTGTTCATTTTCGACCGTCAACTTGTTTTTTCTTACGGTCGGTATTTTAAATTTTTTCATATTTGGATAGAGTTTTTAATTCTCATGTCAACGATGTGTCACACTTTGCAGTTTGTTTAAGTTTTGAGCATTTTATTACAGAAAATAAAAATTTCACAAGAGTGCTATGGAAAGACCACGTCATTTAATTTATTTTGAAAAATTCTAGTAGGTCATGAACTGATGGAAGTGAAACAAAACACTTCTCTTATTTACTTTTACTTTTAGATACATTAAGTATGCGAAAATTTCAGGAAACTTTGTTTTGAGCGTAGGCAGCAGGTTAAGTTATTTTTTCAAATGATTGACACAGTTACTAACACGCATATTAGAGAGTTCATTTTAGATGAGCTTCTGAGAATGTTGTACAAATATGTCAAATGTTTTGAACATTTATTTAATAACTGTTTGTATTAGTGTCGTTCTAGTGTTATCTGTTGTATTTATTTAAGCTGTTATTCAAATTTGTTATGTCAGTTGTAAACATAAAAACTGCAAGTGAAATTTTTAGTAAATTGTGTATGTTAAAAACTGTGTCATTCATTTGTTTTTGTAAAAAATAACAACCTGCTGCACATGCTGAAAACAAAGTTTCCTGAAATTTTCGCATACTTAATGTATCTAAAAGTTAAAGTAAATAAGAGAAGTGTTTTATTTTACTTCCATTCGTTCATGGCCTAATCGAATTTTTTCAAAATAAATTAAATGACGTGGTCCTTTTTATTTTCTGTAATAAAATGCTCAAAACTTAAACAAAATGCAAAGTGTGACACATCGTTGACATCAGAATTAAAAGCTCTATCCAAATATGAAAAGAATTGAAATTCCGACCGTAAGAAAAAACAAGTTGACGGTCGAAAATGAACAATGGTAACTGTTACAACAAATCCGATAAAAAATTTAGATTCAGCATTAAAAAAAATGTCCTAATAATGCGTAAACTAGAAATATGTAGCATAAATGATAAATGCGTTATAGCCGAAAGTAAAAAATCTAAAATTTCAGTTTTTTTCAGACATCTGAAAAACCAGAGTGGCTACTGTAAATTTCTTTACAGATTATTGTTAAGCATAAAATTTAGCAACTTTGCCTCAATTGAACCAACTCTCTATCTCTTCAAATAAGCGAGATCCCCATCGTGGGGCTCGAATTTGAAACAGCCTGTATATGGGCAATCCGTCATTGCATGTATACTACAACCTTTATTACAGCTCAGTAAGTTCGCGACGTCGGTAAAAATCATGCTGGCTTAGTAACCATACTTGCTCGAATCCTAACTTGTCCAAGTCCAAAATTTTGTTTAAATTACAAGTCTTTGGAATTTACATTTTCTACAGTATCCAACCAAATTCCAACCCGTCAGCCAAAATATAGGGAAGAGGGGACGTGTAGCCGCCTCCCCCCTGATATAGAACTTTCTAAAAACAGTTGCAGTAGTTCCAAAATTTCTCGTTGCCTACAACATATTGTACCTCTAGGGAATTCTCACTATCAAATTTCATCTCCTTCTTATCACTCGATTTTGAATAAAGCGGCGTTAAAACACAAATTTTCAAAAATTTATAGAGGGCGTCACATACAAATTTACGGAATGAAACACAAATCAAATTGTTGCTTGTCGGAGCTCTATGAGCCTACAAAATTTTAAAAAACCGTGTTGCCTGTTTTTGAGCAATAGCTTTTTGAATAAATTCAAATTTTTGAAAATATATTTCACTGTAGCTTTTAGGTTTTTGAAAATTTCTGTGCATAGTGATTTTGTGTCCCTTAAGAGCTATTGCCAAAAAATTTCAACTTGATGTGACAACTTGCTTTTGTGTAAAATGGTGCTAAAGCCAACATTTTCAAGAAATTGTAACGGCCGCCATTATGAAGCTAGAAAGTTTGAAAAGAAGCGTTGTATTTATCCTAAGATCTTCTTTTCTTCATTTCCTATTACAAAAAAAATGCTACCAGAAAATCATGTCTGACTTAAGTTTCCGGTCGCCGATCCTTGTTGCACCTCGTAATCCATACTTAAAGATAAAGACGTTGGCTTATGAAAATAACATACACGTTTTTAACTTGAACAAAAAAAGATAAAATATTTGACGCTGTTTTGGTCAAAAACGTATTTTTCAAGTTTATTGGTTAGTATAAGATGACAAACGCAGTGAATTGCGCGACTCAAGTCGCAGAAAGGTAACTTCTATTGTCTTCCAGGCCATCGGAGATAATATTTACGAGCGAAGCCATCGCTTGACTTGCAGCACCTTTAAAGCATGGTATATCATGTGTCACTGTCACTTTGACAACCACCGGAAAATACTATTTTGTAGAGCAATACTACACATGCTTTGCAAGTGCACTCTTAACAAACATTTTCTCCTAATCTGATTTTGTTATACTATAAAAAATACAGGGTTGAGCAAAAGTACGGAACAATGCAAATATCTTTAATACGGCAACCGCGATTTTTACAAAAATTTTTACATAAATGTTACGATATACAGCGGATACCGCGGTGGCGGTTAAAAAAGACTTTTTTATTTTACATGAAACATCCTGTATATTTTTTTAAATATCGATAGAACTCTTTTTTGCGAGTTCAGTGATATAAGGTTTCATGCCTTTATTTTCAATAATTCTAAAGATATTGAACAATAATGTTTCGTAATTGTTATGTAGCAGCTCATGAAAACAATAAAATGTGAGAAGCCTAAACAGTTTTTTAAAGTTGTCAAATATGCTTGGATCGTGTTGTGTTGTTTTGATGGTTGATAGATTGAGCAGTGTGGTTGCAGTAATCTTTTAATTAACCAAAATGAATTAAAACTGCTGAATTTGACATCAGAAATGGTTCAATTTACAGAAAGAGAACGAATTCAAATTTTAATTATGGTTGGTTTTGGTGAGCGTCGTAGAACTCAGCAAGAAGATTGTACTTTATTTAACAATTTGCAATCTTTCTGTTAATTGAACCATTTCTGATGTTAAATTCAGCAGTTTCAATTAATTTGGTTAATTAATTGATTACTGCAACCGTACTGCTCAATCTATTAAACATCAAAACACAACACGAACCAAGCATACGTTACAACATTACATAACTGTTTAAGCTTCTCACATTCTTTTGTTTTCATGAGCTGCTAGATAACAATTACGAAACATTATTGTTCAATATCTCTAGAAATATTGAAAATAAGGCATGCAACCTTATATCACTGAACTCGCAAAAAGGAGTTCTATCGATATTTCGAAAAATATACAGGTTGTTTTATTTAAAATAACAAAGTTGATATCATTTCCGGCTAAACCGAAAGTCCTTTTAAACCGCCGATATTTTCATTGTATCCGCCGTATATCGGAATCTTCATGTAGAAAATTTTGTCGAAATTGCGGTTGCCGTATTAAAGATATTTGCATTGTTCCGTACTTTTGCCCAACCCTGTATAGTATTACAACCAAAAAATGGAAATAAATAAGTTATCTAGTGCGCAGTTAAAATTGAGTGTTACGTCTGAGCTTATTTCATGCAAAAATATACCATACTTGTTTGTTAAAAGTTGTGATTCGTGATAGAAATTGGTCACAATATTAAAAGCCGAAATTTCTATTTTTTTAATATAAATTAATGCACAGGTAACAGAATACAGCATCGGCTTTGATAATCACCAAACAACTTGCAAAAAATGTCACTTATGGCTATTTGACACAATCTCAGACGCGACATTTAATGTTCAGTATCAACTAAACTATAGTAAGTTATTTATTTCAATTTTTTTATTGTAGAACTCCACTACGATTAAAAATTTCAAGACTATTGACAGTGTTGGGTAAGATACTTTTTATTTGTATCTAGATACAGATACAGGTACTTTTAAAAAAGTGTATCTAGTTACAGATACAAGATACATTTTACTAAGTGTATCTAGATACAGATACAAGATACTTTTAAATGTATCTAGATCCTTCTCAGATACAAATTAGATACCTACTTTAAAAAATTACACTTCCAGAAATGGAAGCGCGCATAAACCAAGATAATATTATTTTAAAGAAAATCTGACCGAATTTGGGGTTGTTAACAAATCGATAATAATAATAAGACAGAAAATAATTACTAGAGAACATTTTATTGGTATTATCTTGTTACATTTGTATAATGAATTAACTTTAAATTAATATAAAACTAATACTAATATATCATATATTTAAGAATAGTTATGCAACGTATATTTATTACATCTTATTGCCTTTTAAAATTAACATTGTTTTTCAAGCTTTACAAAAATAAACTTGTTTTCTAATAATTAATAGTTTAAATGAAAAAATTCATTACACGCCTTAAGATGTTTGATAAAGTTTCCACTTGAAGTTACATCACCCTGAATCTTTGAGGGGCAGTTTCGATACTGTGTGACAACCTTACTATCACAACGCGACACTATCTTAAAAAAACTCGCCATCCAGTATCGCTGGCACTTCCAAAAAAGCACTTTCGTTATCATTCATTCTTCTAATTGTAATCACAAGGTATAACTAGCAGACTAGGGCAAGAATTGATTCTGGACTTGTCCACTACTTCTATTAATTATACTGAGGAAACTTCCAAGTTTTGTCAAGACAAGCCTACCGCTCTGGTTATGAGATTTACTTGGAAATTCCCAATATCCAAAACAGCAAGGGCGGCTATTGTATTGCCACAATGGGTAAATGTATACATAAAACCTTAAGCTTCTTACAGTTCTTATCCCCTGAAAATGGGGATGTTTGAATATTTATTACCATTACCTGTCTTAAGACGTATTTGGGTTTTTCTGCAAAAGTAATTAATGCTAAAATTTAAATGTCCAAAAATGTCCTAAATTTTAAGTTGAAGAAATGTTTTAATAAACTTCGAAAACTACATAAAATAAATTATAATTCTTGAATGTATCTAGGATCTTTTATTGTTTAATAAAAAAAGATACCGCTTAATAGGATCTAGATACAGATACAAGATACAATTTTATAAACGTATCTAGATACAGATACTAGATACTTGAACAGTATCTAGATCCAGTATCTAGATACATGTATCTAGATACTACCCAACACTGACTATTGAGATGCTTTTTCGGGACAATTAATCTTTTGAAGGTTTTTCCTCGCGGATGTTTCTGCATCAAGCCAGGCAATAAATTTTCATTTTTTCTCTACGAGTATAGTTTTAACTTATTGGTCCTCTGCCAGTTTTATAACAAATACGAATGTTAAGAAAATTCAACAGAATCATTTCTGCGTACCTAAAGCTGGTAGTTATTAAACAAAGTTTTATCTTTAAATTCGCGAGCTAAGCACGTTCAAATGGGACTACAAATCTCTGTTGATTTAAAAGTTTTTACAATATTTCCCAGGGATTTAGCTTTCCTTGAGTATCTTACTAAGTTTCTGTTTTCCATACGCAGCGAACATTGTAAAGATTTGCTTGCTTAAAAACTTGGCAAAAATTCTTTTTAACATTTAAAGTTTTAATTTATTAATCTTGTTTTCTTTTTAACTAATCATATTGTTTTCTCATTGCTTGTTTTATGAATTTCATAATTATTCTAAATATTTATCACTCTAGCAACATTTGGTTTGGTTACTGAAACATTTTTTGTATTTCATCGAGTGCAGTAGTTTAAAGTTGCTGCCACTAAGCTCGGAATAAAAACTGGATTTATGTAATACTGTTTAGATTCAAAACGAAGTAATTTTATCAGAATGTCTACAGTCGATAACAACTTATAAGCATTGTCATAAGCAAAGAAAACACTTGGTTACTATAAAATAAATAAAAATATACTAATTTATCGAATACGTCCAAACCCTTTCAACCGATGTACTTACTCTAACCTTTGATATCTCCATTTTCTCTTCCCCCACTATTAAAAGGCTTAACCTAACGAAAACCACAAATTCTGCTGGCATGTCCTTAGCGGTTTATCTTTCTCGTCTACATGGGGGGCTTGAAAAAGTAATTTAGTAAAGTAACGCTGTAAATTTTCACATCGCGGATTTTTCTTCAATAAACGCTTGTATTTGAAGATTTCCTATAACTTGTTCGTTATTTTGATAGGCAGTATTGGGTGTCGCAATTTAGAATTCTGTTGAAATAATAAGCAACACAAATGTTATAATACTCTTTTTTCGTTTTAAAAATTCTGAACTTGGCCTTCTTAATAAAGATAATTTTAAAAAGTTGCAAGGGTTAAAACTGTTTTAATAATAACTGTATCGCCCTTCCTTTCTCTTAGAAAGACAAGCATCAAGTTGCTCCAAATCCAAACGTAGAAGTTTAGTTTACAGTTTTAGATTTCTGGGGTGCAAGGTATAATAGGTTAAATACCTGTAAACCTCTGCAACCCCCGAACGCGCTTAATCTACGCCTGCCAAGTTTAGAGTTTATAAAGTTTAGCTGAATTTCGTGCTAGGGTACTTAATACAGATTAATTACAGTAACACCACAATATATTGAAATACCAATTAGGAATATCACAGTTTACTACAACTCCCATACACAGCATATTTTACAAACACAATGTGTTGGTGGCCAATCAAATATTAACAGATATTAGTAATACCAAAGAAAATTTGTAGGGCTGAATGGGGGCGCACCACTGTCGGGTCCGAGGGTCCATCCTAGCCACAGCACCATTGGCATAAATCCCACGTGGAAAGTCCCCTTTATCAACTCGAACACTATTTCTAATCTCTCCAGGGAATCTTTCGACGGCATGCTTGTTAAAGTTCGAAGTAGTAGATTCGTAGGATGATGTTTGCTGAATAAGGATTTTACAAGTTTAAGTTGACTGAAAACGTTGACTTTTGAAGATTATGATATTTCCGCTTTTGTTCGCAACCATATTTCATAGGTTACCTTGATCTTATTGACAGATCTACAGTTTTCAACTGTGCTTACAAAATTTCTCCCCACCATTTTTATAAGCTTTAATTGCAATTTTCTGTAGTTCTAAAAATGTTTTATATTCTTTGAGGCTTTCGCGGTTTCTCGAACTGTCAATATTACAATTTACTTTCGGCTTAGACCGCGTCGTCATTTGGGAACTACACCCAGCATAATCAGGTAAGGACCGACCTGTAGCTTGTCTGCCTTTACAAGCATTTGCTCTAGAAGTCTGAGCCATATTTGTTCGTAGGCCCTGTCTGCCTAAACAGGGCCGTGTGCTTAGCTTATTTAAACCTTGGGGCGGACAAGGATTTGATTTTAATGTATTTTGTTTGCCAGGACAATAATACTTAATCGGCTTATGCCTGTTAGCTGTTTGTGAACCCATACAAACTAACGTTTCGCAAGACATTGCAGCTTGCATCTTCAGAGTGAATAAAACACTGAATTCAAATCCGCGAAGCGGAGGTATTTAAACCTCGTTGAGCCAGTCGGGCAGAATGGCGGAGTTCTGGTTGGCTGTCACCGTTGGGCAAAGACAGATCCGGTGGAGCGTGATCGTGAGATCGATGATGCTTAGGAGTCCTCAGAGGATAAACTACCGGAGTCCAAGCTTTACTGAGTCTAAAACCATCATCCCTGTTTATGTTGTTAGGTTGTTTCTCAATTTCAATTGCTTCACGTATGATACGAGGGAAGTAATGAATACTCTGGCGAGTACCCGAGCATTGTCAAAGTCCATCTTATGCACAGTTAAACCAGTATGTTCATCCACCGCAGATTTTGTGATACGTTTGTGTTTGTAATCACCTTTGTGCTCTCGCAATCTCAACTCAATAGAACGACCAGTTTGTCCGATGTAGTTTGAGCCACAAGAGCAAGGCATGTTGTAGATCCCGGCTGATTTTAAATTTGATATTTGATCCTTTGCGGATCTGAAACCGTTTCCCAAACTTTCATTAGTCCTAAAGACTGTCCTTATGCTGTTCCTTCTAAGAACATGCCCAATTTTATTGACAGATCTACAGGTTTCAACGGTGCTTACAAAATATCTCCCCACCATTTTTATAAGCTTTAATCGCAATTTTCTGTAGTTCTAAAAATGTTACCAATAATGCTAAATTTGTCATTGTACAATAAACTTGAAAACCAGGACTTTAAAATTACTTTCAGAATTCTATCTAGGGTTATCAGACGTTAGCATTTGACCCAGAATGTCTGGTCGAGTGCTTGCGCTGCATAAAGCCTCTTTATTAAGTAAAGGGAAACTTCAGAGTAAACATTATTAACTTTAGCTAAAATTGTTGGTTTCGCCGTATGGATTGAAAATTTACAAGTCGTCCAAAAATCGTTCTGTGCAGTGTGCATAAAGGCGTAAAATACAAAATTCAAAAGAACTAAATTTTCAGTAACTTTCGGTCGCAATGTGAGTGATCATTTAAATTTTAGTTCTAGTTATCTATGGAAATTTAAGTCATGACTTTGATTAATTCACACAAACAATTAGAGAGGTCTGTTTGCTGTGGTAACCTACGGATTGCTGTCATTGCTGCGTTTGTAATTATTTCTTGAATATTGTTAATATTTTCAGCGGTTCTCAGTCTAGGTCGACCATTACCCACCTTCTTTTCTAGTTACACAACCAGTTTCTCTGAATAAATTCACAGAATGGTTCAAAATATTTACAAACTGTTTGTACTCGACTACCACTTCTGGAAATCCCTCGTGAAATGCTGCCATACACTCCGGAATTGAAAATTGCTTTTCGCCATTAACTATTTGACATGTGCAAAAGTATGCCTCAACAATAAAAGCTTCTTGTGTTGTAGTATAAACCATATTTTAGTAAAAATATTAGGATAATTAATGTTTACTACTGACAGTTCATAAATTTGACATTTGAATTAATTTTGTTTTTGTGAATTAATCAAAGCCATGACTTAAATTTCCATAGATAACTAGAGCTGAAATTTAAATGATCACTCGGTATATTACTGCCAAATATCAAAAGTGAACGTTGTTATCATACAAACAAAAACACAAAACCAACATTTCCTCGGTTTGCAATCGTCAAATAAATATTTATTTTCTATTTTGGTTCTTTACTGACTACTTTATGAAACTCATTTGGATTTCATAAAGCAACTCTTTAAAGAATTCGAAATTTTATTTTGTTAGGTTGGTGAAAACCATGTGACAACAAAACCTTCACGCGTTATAAACATAACCTTCAAATTGTAAGTTCTAAAAGTTAAGATTATTTAGCGTATTTTCCGCTACTTTGCGTAGCTCGGGTGGGGTGCAAGATAATTCTTCTTCCATCGTATCTTCAAATCTTAGGTATTTTAAAAATTAAATCACTTTCAAACACAGTTTGTCTAAATTTTAATTTGACAGTAGTTTGAATTGTATGAAATTACTAAATGTCACCAACAGCCACATATCAAAAACAAAATGTTCCTAATCGATTATATTTTTAAATTAAAATATAAAATAAGGTAATTTTTAACTTTTTTGGACCAAAATAGAAAAAATAGTATAAAATACACGTTTCATAAGACATTTAAGCGCACTTGTCCATTAGAAACTCGCCACAAGCGGCTCGTTTTCTAACTTGGACGCGTGCTCTAAAATCATGTCTTATGAAACTTGTTTTTTAATATACTATTTTGATACAGACACTTCAATGTTTTTTGTTTTTTTTTTTAAATTAGTGAACACATTAATAAATATTATTAGAAATGTTATAGGAAACTAAAGTCATGAAAATTTCGTATTTCTAATAATGATACTTGAAATAGTACTTCTGTGCACAAGTATTTCTGCAACATTAAACAATACCAAATGAAAGATTACATAAATAAAAAACATATATTTGTTTTATCTACTAATTACTTTTAGGATTATTGCCAATGGGACTAGTTATACATAATTTTTATACCATGCAATAACAGGAACCATTACAGGTCCATTTGTTTGCAGGATCTTACTTGAAAAATTGAACTAATTATTATTAAAATAGAAGGTGTTTCTCAAGTAAAAAAGAACAATCTAACCAATTTTTTGTTGATAACTATCATAGTAGTTGCACTAAAATTTTGAAATTTTATATGCGAGCACTGCTGATTTAACTTAGTATTTCTACTAATTTTTGTTTGACTAAGTGCACCAGAAGTGTCTCATATGGGGTGGGGGTAGATAATATTTCTTCCAAATATTTTAGATCTTTACAATTTTTGTATTTAAAATCTTAGTTTTCATTCAAAAATACACAAAAAGGTAGACTTGTTAAAAAGCGCCAAGTTGGCATGAAGGTCGGAGTGTTTCTCTAAGATGCGAAAATAATTGGTACAAACTTTGAAGATAACTTCTACACATCGAAACAATAAAATAAGTTACGATAAACACGGTTCCTTACAGAGTTACAGCTTCCTGAAGAGGCAATAGTTGAAATTGAAATTTCCCGCTTCCGGAGGCAGTACCTCTATAACGAAACGTTTCCGGACAAATGTTTATAGGAACTTTTTCATTGTTTTTATGTGTAGAAGTGTATGGAAACTATTTGACATCTTGAAAAAACACTTAGACCTACATGGTAACTCGATTTTACAAAAACTTTGAATTATCTTGGAAACTGTTAGATATAGCGACTTTCAACAAGACTACCTATTGTGTATTTTTGTATGGAGAATTTTCTAGACAAAACTTTAAAAAATTGTAAAGATCTAAAATATTTAGAAGAAAATATTACTTGACCCTCCCATATGACACCTCTGGTGCACTTATTTAAATAAAAATCAGTAGTGCTCACATGTAAAATTTTATAATTTTAGTGCAAATGCTGCGAATCGTACAGAGTGTCCCAACAATGCGAAATTCTTTGATAATTCCTTTGTTTATCAAGTGATTAAAAAATATTGTATACCTGAACTACGCTATCTAACTAACTATGTAAAAATGCAGAGGGTGTTCAAATTAAAAAAAAAACGAGTTATGACATTAAAGATTTAAGCTCTTGCACCGTTGCAACAAACACCCTTTATAACCGAATTCAACTTTAAACTATCTGGGAAATATTATACGGTATTGACTAACACCTACCTAAAAAACTTTTTTGAATCTGTGAAAATACGGCTTGTACAGATTTTATCAGTGACGTCTGCAAATGGCAATTTTTTTAAACTGGAGTAACTTTACAATGCCGCAACGGAATTTCAAAAACAAAAAATATTTATATAGACAAATAAACGGCCAATAAGAATATGCAAATTTATACAAAGTGTTCAATTTAAAACACCAAAAGTTTGGTTGGCCCTCCCATGTGGAATACCCTGTATAATCGAAAATAATTTTATAATGTGTACAAATTGTCAAGTAGCCGACGTGTACAACAAATTTTTGATAACTTAATTATCAGAGGTGTTATCAAAATATTTCGTATCGTTGGGACACCCTTTATATTAAAAATCAATCCGTTCTTACCTTTTTGCAACAAGTAGCTAAAATGCTGAGATTTTCAAGAAGGGTCGGTTGTGTCTGTCAAATTTTTGTTTAATAATGTGCGCTCAAACCATGTTGCTTCACTCTATTTTCTGTTGGGGGCAAGTGGACCATCGTTTTGGTAATTGGCAATTTTTACTTTCCTATACTTTCAGTATAGGGAAGTATTGATTTCATGCAAAATTTCAAAGTTGAGATTTTAACGGAAATAATCGGGGGGGGGGGTCCATGGACCCCAAAAAAGTAATTTAAAAAAAATGTCTGTCTGTGGGTGGGTGGGCGTGTGGGTTACGCTCCATATCTCCCGAACGACTGGACCGATTTTGATGTGCTTTGGAATGAGGGGGTATATCAAAAATTCACCGACAAAATAAACTTAAAAAAAAACCGAAACCGGAAGCGGAAGTTAGACATGTTTTTTTGGTAGCATTTTTTTCAGAAACTTTATTTTTGAAATTTTAATAGTGGATATTAAAGAAGGCCTTAGGACAAATCAAACGATTTTTTACCGAACTCTCTAGCTTTAAAATGGCGGCCGCTACGAATTTTTGAACATTTCGACTTTAACACCCATTTACTCAAAACCCAGTTATCTGATTGGAATCAACTACATCTTGTTTGGTAGCCCTTCAAGGGTACTATACCATGAAATATAATTAATTTTGAAAATATAAAAACGATCGCAATGACATCACTCCAAAATTTTGGAATTTTTCAAAAAAATATTTCTCAAAAACTGCCCACACGTTTTTGTTTAAACTTTTTAAGCTGATAGAGCTGGGAATCTTCTACAATTTTGTTTTTTTTGCTCAATGCTATAATTTTACTGTGACGCCCTCTGTGAATTTTTGAAAATTGAAAATTGGTACCCTTTCATTTATTTAACGGGGGGCATTAAAATATTTCTGTCAATGTGAAATAGCTCACCATTGATAGCAAAATCCGAATATAATAATATTTTTTCGATAATTTCATATTTAGGGGGCTACTGTTCCCCCTCCCCCCAAATTTTTTCGATACAAAATTAAAAATTTGGTTTTTTGTTTTGTTTGCTCTAGGAGAATATTTTTACAAAAAATAAAAAAATCGAATTTTTTGCCCCTTAATAATCTTTTTGTGCTTAGAAGAATTTTACATACTTTCTACAGTAGTTGTATTCTTGTACTAGTCGTTTAATGTTCAGTGTAGGCTAACTTTTTTATTTTAATAGATAGACTCGCAAACCCAAGAGCAAAGTTGTAGGGCAAATTCTTCTCGATTGTATTTAAGAAAAAAACTTTAGTTTACAATATTAATATGACGGCCACGGTAAAAAATAACTTTTTTTTAAATGGAAACGTGGCATTTTGGCTTTAAAATCAGAAAGGTTTTGAAATTCTAAATACAAATTAATAAGAGTAATTGCTTGCTAAAAATAATACTTCTCGAGTTATTAATATATTTTCAAATATCAATTTCCGCGCTTCCGTTGATTCAGTCCGAATATTTTACCCAACCTTATGCTTGCAGCTCAGCGGTCGGTCTTTCTTCAACCGCTTCAAGATGTTACACCTTATAAGAACTATGTACTTTAACTAGTCGTGTCTAGACAGGTGTTGGAAAATATAAAACAATGTATTTAAATGTATAGGAAAGTCCAGGCGAAGTGTTTCGCTCATTTTTTTAAATGTTATTTGCGGCTATTTCAACTAAGATTATTATAACTACAAAATTTTCATGCCTGCAACGCTTCTAATAATTATTATTAATGTGTACTCTATTTTAAAAAAAAAACATTCAAGTGTGTTTGTATCAATATCTTACATTATTGTTATAAATGTTTTCATGAAACTAACGTACATGCTGTAGTGCGGGTGTGAGGGTCTGCACGATGTCAAATAGCGAGGCAGCCAAGCGATGAAGCGAGGGTGCTTGACGCAACCACTAACCGTGTACACGTGATATTTTTACATTGGTGTCCATTTAGCGAAATATCTTCATACAGAACGATGCACATTTTATACCGATTACCTTTTTGATAAACGTACTGGTTTTACAGATAATAGCTTGTTAAACGAAAAATTCGAAAAAAAATTAATTTTTCGACGATCGCAAACCGAGAAATTGACGGTTTTGTGTTTGAGCTGTACTGTACACTGTACACTGTACACTGTACACACAACAATGATTCCTGATATTTCGTTAATTTAATTTAATAACTATGCTATTTGACAGTAAGTGTTGTGTTGCGGAGTTACAGCTGTCTGAAGAAAGAAAAGTCTCATCACTTTTTTTTCGATAACTCTCGCAGTATTTGCACTAAAATTTTGAAATTTTATGTGTTAGCACAACTAATTTAGCTTAGTATTTTTACTAAATTTTGTTTGAATAAGTGCACCAGAGGTGTCTCATATGGGTGTCGCATAATATTTCTTTCTATGTTTCATACCAAAACACAAAAAAAGGTACTTTTGTTGAAAGTCGCTATAGCTAACAGTTTTCAAGATAATAATATCAATTTCGGTCTAAGTGTTTACCCAAGGTGTCCAAATAATTTCCAAAAACCTTGACGTTCTAAACATGAAAGCGATGAAAATGTCCCTATAAACATTTGTTCGGAAACGCTTCGTTACAGAGGTTGTAACTCCGTAAGGAAGCTTTTCCGGACCAATGTTTATAGGAACTTATTTTATTGTGTTAATTTGTAGAACTTCTTCTCAAAGTATGTACCAATTATTTTTGCATCTTAGGAAAACACTCGGACCTTCATGGCAACTTGATTTGTCATAAAACTTGAATAATCTCAAAAACTGTTAGATATACTTTTCTTACTTTTTTATTACTTAACATTATTTTCTACCGAACCTGTTTTGGAGGATTCGATGTAGTACTTTTAACGCTACTTTTCAGCGTAAATCTTAGGTAAATAGTCATGCAAACTTTCCAACCGTGCTTACGCAGTGGTTTTGTTGAGCATAAAGCTCTCTCGGCTTGCGGTACCGTGTGGTCCCATTGGTTTACCGCTTCTATACAACTTGCAATCGCAGTAATAAGCAAGCATATACGGTTCATCATTTTACTTGACCATTCGCAGCCGGTGAATGTGTCTCTGAACACGTTTTACTTTCATTAATTTATTTTATTGACTTTTTATTTCACAACTATTAAAACTTGAATGTTTACAACAAATGTTTGAACTTATTTCGTTCAGCAGTGGCGGTTTGCCCATTGGGCCAAATGGCCATTGACCTCTCAATGAAACAACAAAAAATAAATAATTACTTTTTGTTGGAGTACATAACATATTATACACTATAATATTTAAAAAATACTTTATAGTTAACTTTTGTATGAGATTTCTATGCGAGAACATTTATTAAAGAGCTGCCGCAGGATCCGAAAACATTTGAATGTTTGAGTATTTCGCGCGCATTAAACGAATCTACGCGATGGTCATTTGGCCGTCAGTCCCCAAATCAGCTATACGCCACCGAATAAAGCCGCCGCGCCGGCCTAAAAGAGTGAAATAGAAAACTCATTGCGGTGAAATTCATATTACACAAGCTAAAAGAGGATAGAAGTATCTGCGTATTAAAAACTTCAGGGTCACAAACCCACAACTTCCGAGAATTATGCTGTCAGCTGTCCGTGATAAGCGCATGCCAATAGCCGCCTAATTTGCGGGATTCGCACGTACACGACGTAGTAGTGTGAAAACAGTTGTTGGTTGTGTAATCATGATTTAGTGGTGTTGTACGATGTCCGTGCAAAACAATTTTGGATTGTGAATGCCATGTAAGAAAATGCCTTCACTTATTTCTACTGTCTGTTATTTTGTGATAATTTATTGTGTAATATTGACTGCAAACATTTAAAAACTAAAATTCAAACACATTTTTTAATCGTAAACCACATTTAAAATTTTGTGCATTTTGACATGCGGGTATCAATTTACAATAATTTTATGAGAGAGTGCTTATCGAAAGTCTATTAAAGACATCAATGAAAATATTGGTAAAAATAGATTATTTTGCCAACGTAAAGGATGGGTTTGAAGTATAAAGCTACATGAAACTTGCGTAACAACAAATTTTTTACAAAAAAATACTTTAGAATGCCTCTCAGTACACTACACCACGAGCCGTCGCTGCGTTCCAGTATCACAATGTTGGTGTGTCGCCTATTTCTTTCGTTTATTACAAATAAATGTATTCGCTTTTGTTATCGTTTCCGCAAGTAAAAACTGAACTTGTCCACCTCCTATTAGTCTTATAAAACGCCTTACAGGCGTCTAGTCTAAAGGTGATTATATCACGCCCGTCTTAGCTATGTGGCTATTTGTTATAACCAGAGCGCGGATTCATAAACATTATAAGTATTATAGACATTAAGGAACGTGTAGGTAGTGAATCTGGATAAAAAATGTTCAGTGTGGATAGGATAATGTGGGACAAGTGCCCCAGATAGTCGCCTCTTACGACTGGGTCTATTCTTGCCCGGAACCCAGACGGGTTCTAAAATTTATTGTTATTATTATTATTATTATTATTATTTGCATTATTATTACCATTATTATTATATTTTACGCAAAGGGATGTATGGAACGCCGTTGAGTTGTGAAATAAAAAATTTCATTTTTTTCAAATCGCTATGTAATTTCTAACGTCAAAAATTAAATATAAGTCATCAGAAATTAAATTTTAGAATTATGAATTAGGACGGCCGACAAACGTCAATTTTAAGCCGTCAAAACTAGTAGGTTATTTTGGACAGTTCTGGATCCACCCCCCACTCCTGGCCTTGAGTTCAAGGTCAAGGACACCCCCACTCCTACCCCCACCCCTGGCCTTGAGTTCAAGGTCAATGTCAAAAAATTTTTTCGGCCTGCGGCCGGCTTGTCCTGCGGACGGCTGAGATTTGCGCCCCGTCTGGACTGGAGCATCCCCCCACTCCTGACCTTGAGTTCATGTTCAAGGTCACGGTCCAAAAAAATTTTTTCGCCTGTGGCGGGCTTGTCCTGCGGACGGCTTGTCCTGCGGACAACAACGCTTACAGTTGCAGTCCTATCTGAAGAAGTGCTCGCAGCATAACCTCACTAGCCCCTTCTAATCTCAAGACCATTCTCCTCCTTTACCCGACGGCCACGCCGTCCACCAGCTTAGTCGCTCCAAAAGAAAACACCAAATAGATTTCAAATATATTTATTAATTAAATATACATATTGTAATTAATTCACCAATATATAAAGAAAAGCTGTACTCTTGTACACAAAATTAAAAGAATAAATTTTATAGTTTTTACATTACATAATATTTGCACATATACAATATATAATTTTAATTTAAATCAAGCGGATCTTCTTGCAGTTGTTGACACCATGAAAGTCTGTAGTTTTAAAATCTCCAGTAACCTCCAGATATAAACTAGTCAAGTGATCCGTCGGAACACAAATGTTATATATGTTGTGTTCGTACCACTCACGCAAATTTGTATGATAATTTACTTCGGTAACGGGAATAATAACCTTTTCTACACTATTCCGAATAAATGTTGCATTACCACTAATTTTTATATAATGCTGATGTGAGAAATATTGCATCTCATCGATATTACTAATAACTAGCGGCTTGAGTTTCTCACTGACATACTTGAAACATTTGCCTTGGCTTGCTGTTTCATCTAATACGTACTCAAGAGTCAACGTTTCACGCACCATGTTGATACGAGTATGTCAAACTTGCGAATGGGGAAATAAATATGTGCGATGTGTATTTTAACTGCACGCGAGCTCTACAAAGAATGGAAAAATTGTAGTAGTAGCTTCTTTGCCGATAGACGATCATAAATGTCTTCGGATTCTACACCATTTCCAGCAACATCGACACCATCAAACTTAACTAGCCTTTCCAAACCATCGAAAGCCTTCTTCGTCTCTTCAAGTAGCCCCTTTGTAGTTTTCAAGGATTTTATAAGATTCGCAAATGAGCAATGCTTTGACCATCGAAGGTGTTCAGACAGGGGGTCGTCAGCGGGTTCCCATAAATATATTTTAATTCCACAACAGAAGCATTGCGTATCGTCAACACCAGTGGGGATGTGGTAGAAACCGGCAGCAGCAAGCGATTCTGGGGTTAGCTCACCAGGCCAATTGTCGAATGTTTTTAGTCGTTTAACATAAGACTGGTAATTCGGGTTAGACCACATCTTCACAGACTTGACACTGTGCAACTGAAGTTTGGATTTGCAAACAAGGTTATATAATCCCAGGTACAAGAGTGGGGGATGGGTGGAGTCAACTCAAGGCTAAATAGGTTCAAGGTTGTGAGGATTTAAACATTTAAAATAAAGAATTAAAATTAAAAAGTATAAATATTTATTGCCAATAATAATTAATATACAACAGTTCCCCGTTCCTATATCGTGAGGTAAAGCTCAGCACCTGCCGAACCACGTTGTTTCTGTACCACTCCTCCAAGGGTTTCGTCAAGGGTGCCTCCAACGTTTTTAGTCTTGCAAACTCGGCAAGCAGTTCCCCTTGCAGATCTAGATCGTACTCGATCGTGGCAACCGCATACACTTTCTTACCCTCGAAGGAGCTTCCCCCCTCTTCCACAAACTGCTGGAACCGTTGGTAGTGACTGGTCCTTGGGGGTTGGAAGAAGACATCTTCGTCGGAAAAGTTGTAAAGTGACATGATTTTCAGACTTAGACTCAGACGATAACTGATGCTGTAAAGCTTCTACACGAAATATAAAGTAAAATACGCAACCTTCGTGAAATATGGTCGTGAAAGTCAAGGTTATGGGTGCCCCTTTCCACCACCACCACTACAAAGTGCGACCTTGACTGATTGCAATATAAAGAGCATGCTTGTTTCGATATTTAGTTGAGTTTGTTTAGTTCGCGAAAGAAGATCGAGTTCGTAAAAGTGATGGATAATTTATTACAAAGTATCGAAAAGGTGAAAAACCAAGTGCGAATGAAATCGGGGGAGATTGTTAGTTGTGTAAATGCTAAACAAACTGCACCGTATCCAATATTGATACATTGCAGAAGTTATCCTCTAAATAAATCGCGAAGCAAGTTTGTAGCGGTTGGTCTGTCAAGTTATACACCGCATTGGCCTGTAGTGCAACTGTATGGTTGTAAAAATGACTGGATAAGTTTCAATGAAGAAGAATGGAAAGTGTTCCTGGCGAATCAAGGGGTGATAACAAACTATTTCTTTTCAAGAGATTTTGAAGTTCAACCAGTGAGCATAAGTCCTTCAAAAACCATTTCCTTCCAAACTGTTGCAAAAACAAAAGTGATAATCATACAGGACCAGGGTGCATCTGAAATTTATTTGGGATTGGAGTCTCTTGTGGAATTATGGGAACTCCTAGCATTAATTGATTGTCGATTGGGTCTGTTAAAAAGTTTGGAGTTTGAAAAGTTTTACACAAGCGTTATCAAAGGGGTTGCCTGTATGTCTGGCGACATAAAAAGCAACATTCATAGCGTATTGATGAATTTAAATATAAAGTCTGAAAATGTTGTGTGTATGTTGGAGATGTTAAAATTTGGTGAACAAATAATTACATGTGACGTTGAATTTGAAAACTTTGCAAATAAGATTAATTAACAAAAGGTGTCAGAATGTGGATGGTATACTCTGCAGCATCGCGTCCTGTGGCTACAGATTTACACACAGCAGTTATACTTCTTCAGAGTTTGCTTCAAGACTTGGCATTCGATGCTGGACACGAAAGCGTGTATGGGTTTGAACGATTCGGAACTATCAGCGAGCTTGAGGAGTTAGAAAAAAAATATCAGAAGGGGGTCAAGTTATGTCGGAAATTTTTGGAGAACCGAATATGTGGAAAGCTCCTTCTGGAAAGTCTAATCGATATTGATTTAGAGGAGTTTACTGCTGAAGTTGAAATATTTGTGGGTAAAGATTAAAACCTGATATATAACGATCAGTTGAAGAGCAGGCAATCATTACGTGAAAGTTCTATAAGGTGTTGAGATGCCGATCGATAAATTTGGAAGACACTTGCATAGTCATCATGACCCTCAAATTTTTCTTGCAGAAATGGGTGAGGCGGAATTAAGAAGCGAATCTAATTTATTATTACTGGCTCTTAGGACCGATGAGAACGCCAATTTTGTTTTTCTTGGAGATGAAGCTAAAGGCGACAGACGCGTGTATAAGTGTCCAATAAGGGGAACCATTACAAATGTAAGAATCTCGGTGAAGGAAGTTAAACTTTATATTAACGACAAAGAAATTAAGTTCACTGATTTGGTTGGAGTAGACCTGAAGGTAGACGATGAGATTACAGCTATATATAATATAAAGAATAGCTACCAAGCGTTGATGTTGACGTTAACTTTGCAAAGCCCCCTTATAGTGCATGCATAAATGCCATAAAATGGTTCGCCAAGTGAAGTTTGATATGTCAAAAAATAAAATCCACAATATGATAGTATGGAGTTTCGCATATCGGCAAAGTAGAATTAAGTTTTGGGAATTTGTAGCTGTAGATCGATGTAGATTTCAAAGAAGAATTGAAGATACACATAAAACGCTTGTGAAAGTTTTAAGTTTGAACCATAGAAATAAGATATACTTAGAACGCTTTGCATAATTTTATAAAGAAATTAAAATGTATTACTATTAATAATGTTGATAGCTTGTAGTATGTTAGAAATGTTTTTGCATTACAATGTATTATTAACGAATATATCTATCGTTTTAACGAAACCTGTATTTTATTAAATAAAACTAGTAAGTACATAAAAAATTTATTTGAAAATTATTGCATTACATAGTGTTCGTATAAAATATAAACATTAGACAATGCACAATAACATAGTGGTTTCATATGATGCATGCAAGATGGTTTTGATACACTCAGTGCTGGTTGTTCTTCAATTTCAATTATATGTTTATCGATGAAACTTCTTAAAAATGTAGCTTTTTCATGTCCCTTTACGTAGACTACGTCAGCATCTTGAACAAGTCGCATCAAAATTTTTGGAAATAAGAAAACAGGCGTGAATCCTTCATCCCAATTAATACAGTGATGATTTTTCATCAACCAGTTAGCTTTTTGTTGTAAATTTTGGGGTAACGCAGAAAAATGAAACGGAGCTCTAAAAATGTAATGTGAAATGGTGTTTCCATCGTATGCAGCTAATTCTTTTGGTGAAAAATTTTTTTCGGAAATCATGAAACCTTGGAGATCTATTATAACAAACATGTTGTTGCTCCTAAGGCACTGATTAAACTAACCATTTGGTTTTAATCTTACAGCTGTTTAACTGCTTTTGTTAGCGCGTTGTATGTAAACACGCGATCGTGCAAAACCAGGCAATACGCTATTGTATCGGCCGCCATGTTGACTGCCGTTTCAAATTCGAGTCTAAACACAACAGCATTAGCTTGTAAGTAATCCTTTTGATTCGAACAATCCACAACAATCAGAGGAGCAATTTTTTTAAATTCTTCTAGGGATAATAGAGGTTCGTTATGTTTGTTATAGTATGTTGATTGAAAGTGTGAATACATTTCGTATAGAGTTGCATAATGATTATTTGCGAAATCGATATTCAAATTATCGTATGGATATCTATCGGTGTTTAAGTAAACTCGAAGATTTGTAATACTACAATTATCAAATTCGTTCATTTTTTTGTCGATTTTTCCAGAACGATCTGTCTGGAAACCCAGTATAACTTGTCGCGGAGTTTGTAATTTTGTACTGGTGGCAATCGCATGAGAATGTTGCGTAACTTGATTTAGTCCTGAGATTATATGAAGTTGCCAACTTCTAAACGGTACTTGAGTGTCGATATTTTTATCTATGTATTTTGTTAGAGCTAATTCTTGAGCAAGGCCTGCTGTAATATGGGGAACTTTCCAATAAAGTTTTTCAATTGTAACTTTGACATCTTCATCTATATTTGGACTATATATCGCATCGTTATCTGTATTACTTCGAATTAACACCAATTCTTGCCTGATATTTAGTACCACTTTTCCGTAATCCTCCGCAAAGCCCAACAGCATGCTGAGGGGTATGCAAACGTTAAAATTACCAGATGCATCAACTATTTTGCTTGTTGCGTTGGGAAGCCATCCAGCGTTTTGAAGCTTTTTAATATCGTTAGAACTGTAGGAAACATAACCTTTCATAGTAGATGTTATACCAGGTTTCGTTACCGAATCAACTACAACGCCATTCATTTCATAGCGAATTTCGCTAAATAGGTGGGCAACTCCATTGTTAACAAATGTTGCGTTTGTAGCTCCTCCAGCTGTTTTTAACAATTTTCCTTGTATATACAAGTAACTTAAACCGGGTAGTGTTGACATATCTTCTTGAATCGGAATCCGGATTTCGTCATTATTTTCAAAGCGATTCGTATAGGGTTGATGGGTATGTATTTGATTGCTAACAATTGAATTGTCAACAAGAACTTTTTCACTAATGTTTAAAATACTCATTGTAACACTTGAAAACCTAACGATTTAAGAAATGCTTTATTCTTCTTTGTCAACTGATCGGCTGACGACCTCTTACTGACTGCGGAACGTTTGGTATGTCTCATGTTATATCCTTTTGGAGCTGTAGATGATGTGTCTGAGCTAAAATTGCTGTAAGTGGTGTTGAATCTGAAACCCATTATAGCTTCTTCAAATGCAAACTGACCGTCACGGTTTCTGAACTGAAACTGACAGGAACATCTTCTTGGTCGAGTATTTTAATTGTTATGTTGGTAATTATTTTAGTGCTGATTGGAAGATAAATGACTGGATTTGGAGACGCAACTATTTTGTATCCAGACGGTACAGTAGGAAAAAATTGATGAATTATATGACCTGCTTCCCCATTCTTATAAGATCCTAACGATATATTGCAATGTATTAATATGGAATTTATTTTCATTATCTTAGTTATATTTTCAGACGAATGCCACACATTGGGTTTATATTTTTGAGGTAGAAATCCTAGTAAATCTCCTATCGAGTTATCCGCAGTGAAGTCTATTTCGTGCGACGACTTAATTATCGTTTTCAGCGTGCTGTTACTACCTTTTATTAAAACGTATTCTCGGTTAGCTGGATTCAGGCTAGTTTGTATGTAGTCGTTGATGTCGTTAATTTCATAAGCTCCTTGGGGTATCACAATATCTTCTCGCCCAGTAAGTTTGAAGACGTTCTTCGGTGGTGATATATTGGGAATAGAATTGTACGACTCAAAACTAAGTAAACCCATTACATATTCGCTGTCTTCTTCCAAAAAAAGTGGTGGATTAAAATCTGCACTTAATACTGATGAGTTACCGGTAAGAGTAAAAATGGTGGACATTCTGAAGTACTTTATTCAAGAACTCAAAGCGCACTGCAGGTACATGTCAGTTTACGTAGCTATATAAAAACTGCAAACACAGATGACCACAATTGTAGGAATTTAGGTTCTGATATCTATCAAAGTTGTACGCGATGTTATTCTTGCTACCGTCGCTGCGAAAGTATTTTATTAATTCAAGAGGAGGTTTCAAATGCCCTATGCTGTCGAAGTATGTTACGTTTTCACTACGCTTCACGTAGGCAGTCCAATGGGTGCCAGGACCTATATTATCGTCGAGATTTACGATACCGCATTCGTTTTCATGAATTCTAGATGGCAAAGCATTGCGCATGAATACTCCTCTAAAATACGGAATTTTTAATATTTTAGCATACTTCGCTAAATCAACGTTTGTTAACGCTCGTCGCGGTAGCTTCACAGTTAGTTTTTTGGTTGGTAGGGTCTTAAATATAATCCAAATCCTCTTTTGTAGGGTCCCAAATGTAGACCTTTTCCAAGAGCAACCGACTCCATCGCTTTATTATGTCGCTCCTTTTCTTTAAGGTCCTTTGCAGCAGATTTAGCATCTCCCACTGCTTTGGCGATTGCTGCAGCTCCACCTCCTAAGGATCCTAGGGCGCTTAAAGCGGCAAATATTGGTATGAGTGGTAAAATACCACCAGTTTTAGGGATTTTGATTATTCTAGTTTTTGGCTGAGCAATTTTACTTTTTTTAATGGTTGCTAAAGCTAGCTTTGCAGCTTTCATTACATCGTATCCTTTATTACCTTTAATACGGTTTCGCGCACGCGTGACCGCACCGGTAAAGCTAATAACTCCACCAGAACGTATTTGCCTCACTTTTTTTGAACTTCTCTTTTTACGTAGAGCACCCATTCCTAGTTTGGTTTTTCCTTTCATAATACCTGTTATGGTTAGTGCTGCGGCTTTTTCTCCAAATTTAGCGTCTTTTGAACGAAAACGTTGCCACGCCTTTTCGGAAAGTATCTTGTCAGCTTCGTGTCGTTTCTGAAGATCTTGATGTTGAGAATATGCGATATCGTGCTCTTTGCACGCTTCGTCTAGCGGATTAATTCCCTGATCTCCCCTAGCAAGTCTTTTCTTTAAGCGAGTACCTGGACCACAATACTTATATCCAGGCACATGTAGTTCCACTGGCAAATTATTTATAAGCGTATTTAAAACACCACAACCTTTCCTTCTCACGGTTCGTCGACGAATACCTGGTTTGTGCGCGTAAACTCTCATATTAAACTATTGCGATCGATTGCAAAGTTTGAACTGCAAACATTTCTTTAAAACTTGTTCTTATATATAACTTGATCACTGGTTAGGTTTAGCTTAGTGTTTAGCGAGTGTACTGGAGAGAACGGTGTCGAAATGAAAAGGATTACAATTGAAAAACAAAATGTAACCCTACCGATCGTAAATCACGATGCTAAGTCATTGGTAAAACCATTTCAAAGGCATAGTGTTTTACTAGGGAAGAATTGTAAAAGAGGGCTTTTCGTGGGCAGCTCAGCCAGCGGTAAAACAAGCGTGATGGTTACTTTGATAGAACACCCTAACGGCCTACGATTTGAAAATGTTTATTTATATTGTAAGACGCTAGATCAGCCTAAGTATGCATATCTTAAGAACTTATTAACTCCGATAAAAGAAATTGGTTACGAGGAATACGAAGATGGGGCTGCAGTCCCACAACCTATGAACGCAAAACCCAATTCTGTAATTGTTTTTGACGATGTGGTCGGAGAAAATCAAAATATAATTGAAAATTACTATTGTTTCGGACGTCATAGAAATATCGACTGCTTTTACCTATGTCAAACGTATTCATCGATTCCCAAACAACTCATTAGAGACAATGCTAATCTGATAATAGTATTTCAACAAGATAAAACAAATCTCAAACACATTTACGACGACCACGTCATTGTGGACATGTCGTTCGATCAGTTAAAGGAATTGTGCTCTATTTGTTGGCAGGAGGACTACGGGTTTTTAGTTATAGATAAAGATAGTGCAATAAATTCCGGAAGATACCGGAAAGGCTTTGATTGCTATTTCCACATAAATAATTAAAACTTACTTCAAACTGTTAGTGGTTGGCGAACAACTGTAAACGCAAGATGGATAAACGTTTAGTTGCCGAACTGCTTAAAACGAGAAAAGCCGTAAAAAGGAAATATCAAAGTTTAAGGTCAGACATTGCTCAATCGCAGTTACAGTTGGCGGAACAATTAAAACCAATTTCCCAACCCCTTCAGGATCTAATATCAACTCTAAAAACTGAAAGAGTAGATACTCCTGATATAAAAAGTAAAGTTGAGCATGCGACCTCTCCACCCAAGCCTATTATTCCCCAACCAAATTTTCTAAAGTTAGAGGACATTGGAGAAATTTCACCAGAAACAGAATTACAGGATCATGTAGAATCAGAACAAACCGCAGAAGATGAAGTGCATGAAGAAAGCATCCGGGAAGCTAATAAAACCGTACAGCAAATGATGCAGTCTCAAGTTTTGGACCAGTTCTTAGAGCAGTATGACGGATTAGCTAGGCAATATATCGAAAACATGATACATGACACACAGGACGAATTTGATATGCACTACGGAGTACGATGGGATCTTGAGAGCAATAAATTTTCTATAGGCAATAAAGAATTAGACTTTGATGGGGAAGACATGGTCATAATGGATGGTGCAAATAGGGTGGTTTACAAAGGAACGCCTGGAATGTATGAGTTAATGTTTAAAAAGAAACCCATAGGTTACAGTAAAGCTGACGAAGACAATTATAAAGATATCGTTAATCGGTCTGCAGCCAACCGGCAAAATTACAATCCCAACGATCGAATAAGTGGTAATGCAGGACAAAAGTACAAAAACGTTGTTCGCCGTTTAGTTGAACCCAAGCGACGAGGTAAAGGACTCCTAAATTTAAATAACAAGCAGATTGAATTTGTTCCCTGGAAAAATCCGAACACGTTAGTAAACAGATTACAGATTTTAATAGCCTCGCAGTTGGCAGGTCATACCGGACATAATAACGAAATTCTTAGTATCATTGACGCTTTAAAAACAGAAAAAATTATTAAATAAACAAACCGATGGTTAAATAGAGACCCAAGCTTGACTTCTCATCACATAGTTACGAAATGCCGATCGATAAGTTTGGAAGACACTTACACGATTCTCGTTATAGAGCCTATCCCACTCATGTTTTGTTTAAAGTCAAAAATATATCGGAATTGTATTACGAAGTCCCTCTACACATCGTTGGATCGAAAACTGACAAAGCGGGATTCTTCAAACTCGGAAAGGGGCAAACAGAATACATATTTCCGTTAACGTCGGCTGTTGTTTTACAAACAAATAAATCTATAGAAAACGTGGAAGTGTATCTCAACAATGTTCATGTAACTAATCTGATCGGTCAAACATTGAAACGTGGAGATGCTTTCCGACTTAAGCTTCCCGATGGTGGAAAGGATGTTCTCATGTCGATGCAGTTAGTTCTTAAATGTTCACTGCAGCAGGAAAAGGTTCCAGTCTAACATGAACGTTAAACATGAAGTTGTCGAAGAATTGCACAAACCAGCTAGAAAAAATTTTAAGCGGCGACGCGTGATTGTCAAGGGAATAAACGATTTATTCCAAGCTGACTTGGTAGAAATGATACCCTACGCAAAACTTAACCAGGGATACCGATACATTTTAGTTGTGATCAACGCATTTTCCAAATACGTTTGGGCATACCCCGTCAAGCGAAAGACGGGTCAAGCAGTTACCGAAGCTATGAAGAAAGCGCTTAATGCTGCAACACAAAAGCCTAAAAATTTGCAAACAGATATGGGAAAAGAGTTTTATAATGCAGAATTTCAAAATTTGATGAAGAAATTCGGCATAAACCATTACAGTAGTTATTCAAATCTAAAAAGTAGCATAGTTGAGCGATGTAATAGAGCTCTAAAAAATATGATGTGGAAGCAGTTCAGCTTTCAGGGAACCTACAAATGGTTAGATCTTTTACCAAAAATCGTAAAAGCGTATAATTCAAAGAAACACAGCACAACTGGGTTTAAGCCAAAAGATGTTAGTAACAAAAACGCACCTCAAATTTTACAATCTGTATACAGTCATACCAAAACGGTAGATCCTAAGAAACAAAAATTTCACTTGGGTGATCATGTTCGGGTGAGCAAATATAGAGCTGCATTTGCCAAAGGATATACCCCCAGCTGGAGCAACGAAATATTTAAAATTGCAAAAGTTCGTCTTACTAACCCAACAACCTACATATTGGAAGATGAAACTAAGCAACAAATAAAAGGAGGATTTTACGAGTACGAATTGCAGAAAACTAAACACCCAGATATATTCCTAGTGGAAAAAGTGGTTCGGAGAAAAGGAAATCAACTGTTCGTTAAATGGTTAGGTTTAGATAAGAGGCATAATTCATGGATATCTAAAACAGATCTTGTATAATTTTCTGAACTGTAATTATGATGAAATAAAATAATTTTTAATATGTATTTAGTTTAATTATGTTGCTATACAAACGTGTTTGTTCTTTAGATTGTCATTTACAAATAATTGATATTAAATAGACTTCAACGAAGTCACGTAAAATATAAACATTTTTCTCACATTTTTTAGTTGTTTTACTTTATTATAATATATATACACATATAAATAATGCTAATACAATCTACTTAAAAACTACAAAGCGCAAAGCAAATATGAGTAATAACGTACAAGAAAGTTTCTGTAAACGATTATGGTAGGACTCCTGCAGTAAACTAACAACCAGTACTGCTCACTCGCGACAACTGTAAATTAATTTAAATTGGTTCTGAAACGGCTGCCTCTAATAAATCCACCAAATCGTTAAGTCTGCCAACGCTAGGAATATCCTTGTGTCCCCATGCTAAAGTATTGGTAGAACCGGGAATAATGAAACGTTTGTCATCGTAAGAAGACAGCGCAACTTTATTAACCAGTTTGGTGTACATAGTGTGCAAACTAGAGCGAAAAACGGTCATCATACAAAACACTCTAGACTGCATGTTTGTAGCTACTGCGCTATACGTTTCCGTCGTAAGAGATTTTTCGATAGCGCATTTCTTCACACCCTTAGCCTTTCTATCTGTTTTATCGCGCGCATTTACACAGTATGATTTTGCACCCGTTCCGTAATAATTTAAAACAGGGGTACCAGCATATTCGTCTTTCATCTTGCCAACAACAGACATGGTTCGCGGCATTCCGTGTTCCCGAGTTTTATAATTAGAAGTATCGAATTTATCTAAATGCTCTTTCATGTCATCATAAAAATTTTCAGTGTAAATTAGCAATATAAAGGAGTCAGTATCGGAATATAGAAGAACAACGTTATTACCATACTTTTGTTTCAAAAAATTATAGAAAAAATCATACATGACAGTTTTCGATATATCCAGAACAGAGAAACCAACGTAACTCGGTTTGTTGTAGAAAACAGAAGTTCTGTTCATCTCAACGGCTATTAAATTTTCACAAAATATAGATAAATTTTTGAAATTTGGTTTTGCAATTAAATTTTCGGCCCCAACTCTTTTACCAATTTTTTCCCAATGGCTAAGCAATTTAATGTTCACCCTTTTGTCCACGTTTTCCATTGTTTTTCCAAAAACGCTGTTATTAATACCCTTGAAAAAGTTTTTTTCAAAGTCGTTTTTACTATCGTTTCGAAATTTGGTGTTCAAATCAATATAAGATCTTAACCACGGAGACTGGGTAAATTTCAGTATTCTATGAATTCGCGTCAAGATTAAACCGGCATCTAAACATTGTTTTAAATTTCTGTAATGAATAACATACTTGCTTTTATCAAATAAATTTGGAATTAATTTTGCATCTTTAAATTTTCCTTCAGGCGGAACTAGCAACTCGGGACAATATGGGAATTCATTGTGGTATTCGTGCAAATTTTGTGGGTAGTGCAAGTCAACTTCCAAAACGTAGCCCGTATCCGATTCGTCCGAAATGTTGGAAACGTCAAAGTTTTCAATTTCCTCCGCGGTTAGCCAAATAAAATCGCGCTGCGGCAAATACTGTCGCATGGCATAGCCATACAGATTAGTTGCATCTAAATACATGATAAAAGAAGTGGGTTTTTTCGAATCATAATTTTCAACAAATTTGTTGTTAGCAATAGCTTTCCTCCCCACACAAGTACTGACTCCTCCGCGTATTCCCTTTCGAAAAAAATGTAGCATATCCAAATCGGTTAGCAACTCTAATTCCACAGCAGTGTATTTCAACATAGCATCCCAACTTAGACCCGGAGCCGTGTAATAATGGGCCGGATCTAGTAGGTAATGCTGTAGGCAAAGAGTTCTAAAATTTTCAAATACGTCAGCCAAAAGTAGTACGTCCGATTTTAGATAGATGTCAGAGTAGTCGCCCAAAGTTTTGCATTTAAACGTTTTCCACACATCAACAGCGCGATTATAATTTTCGACCGAGATTTCCTGCTCGTTCAAAGTATCATAAAATTGTTCTATTGTCGGCAGATCGCGCTGTTGTAGTTTGGAAAACGAATCGACGTAGGAGTATGGAAACACACCTTTTTGCCTCATAAGATTAAATTTAACGCCGTTGCCAAATTCTTTCTGTATTTGAAAACACAGATCGGAATTTAAATTTTCAGCCAAACTTGACAAAGAACTGTTCATGAACCGAAAACTGTCTAAAAATCGCAAATGGATGTATATTTTCTCGTTCTTGCCAGCATTATTTTGAATTTCATCAACTAAAAAGTGCTTGCTAAAAGATATATATTTTTCCTTGTTTTGTGGAATAACATCAATTTGTTCGTTTTTTAAGGCAATTTGTTTGACAAAAAGGTGGGAATCATAATTTAAATTATGAAAAAATATGGGAATAAAATTTGGAAGAATAAAATTTAGATTGCAATTGGAATGGGCGGCTCCTCGGTAATTTCCTGTGAGATAACAGTGATCTCTTACTTTATCTTGCCCATCGTCATCAAACGGTAAACTACAGATGTGGCATGAAAGAGCATCATTAAAATTTTGAATTTCGTTTGCGGTCAAAACTTTCATGGGCACAACATGTTTTAAATGGTTGGAGTATAAATTTTGAACGTCCCTTTCTAAACGCTCCATGAACACATCAACGGTATTTTCACCACGATAAATTTCGAATTTGGATAAAGTGTCATCATAAGAACATTTAATAAAGTACGCGAAAGAGTAAGGTTGGTGTTCACACACGGTTACCGTGAATGGTTTTGTAGGATTGGGATGCGACGTAGCAAGTGGTTTTAAAATGGTTTCAAAATCAGCATAAATTACGAAGGGAACTTTTAATTGTTTTTGATAATTTTCAAATTTAAGAATATTTTGAGGCGCAACTTTTCCCAGTTTGTTCGTTATCAAGTCAGTAGTTGGCAATTTTGTGTAAACGTGATTACAGTCAAAACGAAGGTGCATGTGTAACTGTTGTTCAGTACGAAAGTAATGGAGACAGCCGTCACAGAAGTGTTTTGCGCCATCTCTAGCCGTTATTTGTTGCGAAACTAATCTAGACAAATCTTTTATCCAACAGTAATGACTATTACCCACCGTATCAGTAATAAGCAGTAAATTGATATGAATAAATTTTTTATTGTGGGTGTAATGCAGGGGTCCTACAATTTCGTATTTCGTAACATTATTTCGAAAAACTTCTTCAACACCGTACACGTTAATAGAAAGTTGTGGATTACATTTTTCAAATTTAGAAACATCGCTTAATCTCACCGGAAATTCGATGCCGTCGAAGCGCAATAACTGCCGGCAATCTGGATAGGAGCTGGTTCGGTTGGAAGGTCCTGTCGGTTGACAAATGGCGGAAGTCACCGCCCAGCCGAAACAGCATTCATCCTCATTTTGCACATTTACAACGGCTTTCTTGTTCTGAATCTGTTTTGGGAGCGGGATGTAGGACGAGGCTCGAAGCGGATTGTACTTGTTAATATTTACATCCAAATACATTAGGTGCTTCAAACGCCACCCTGTAAAAAGATATGGTCAATAAATATCGATACAAAAGACAAGAAAAGCAAATATATGTACCCGAATCTCGCTCCTGAAATTCTGACACCTTCGCGTCCAGCATCCCCGTAAAACGATCACATAAGTCATTCAAGTCGGTCGCAACTGTTGCAATTTCATTAACCGTCTGAAACGTTTTTACATCTTCTATTTCTTGACTTTCCAAAACAAACAATCCAAATAGCTCCAAATTGATCTTAACGCTTTTAAATGTCGCCATTTTATTTTCTATTAAAGTTACAATTTTATGTTTAATCTCGTCCATAAATTCCGCAACTTTTATATAATTGTTAACGGGAGTTACTCTGTAGGTAACAATGCGCTGCTTGAAGGCGGTCTGACGGATCACCACTCCTTCTCCAAAGGCTGCTACACCAGATCGGCTGTTGTGGCGATTGCTCCTGAGATGTCCTACATACCCGGAGCGGGCAACGTTTTCGTCACACACATCACAGTAGCGCATAGGAGAAGGTCGAGAATCTGAAACAAAGAAAAACACATTACTCTAAACATCTGAAACGCGGCAGTTCGACTTACCATTAGGAGGATTTGTTTTAACTCTTTTGCTTGTGGAGGGTCCTTCACCATCGGTTGCCGCCGAAGCCTCCAAACCGTTGCCTGAAAACCGCAAAATCGAATATTCTTTTTACGTTATTAATCAGAAGCAAATCAACTTACCGCTCGTAGATGGGTGACCCAACTCCTGACGGCAACTCTCTCGTCGGTGGCGGTACAATGCATCCGATCTGGTGAAGAACTTGCTGCATTTGTCGCACCTGAACATGCTAGTTGGCTAGTAGTTAAAGACTAAACACACCTACCAACACCAGAAGGATATAAACAAATGTTAGCAGCAGAACTTTGTTATTTGTTCTTGGCAACCTAGACCGAGAGCATTTAAATAAAAAAATTACTAGACTCGGTGTAGACCTCCAACTGGAACGAACGCGGACGTTGAACTCTCCAGTCTGGAAAGGATTTTCGGGAAGGTTTCAACAATGTTACTATGGAATTGGATTGTTAAAAATACATATTAAGCAATTAGCGTCTGCTGCACCCGAAGCACCTTCGATAACCTCAACTTTCTGGCCAGCTCATTCAAGCACAACCGTCGTGTCTTATTAAGTTGGCGGATAGTATGATTGTAGTTATACCTCCTAAGGTTATCTTGGTGCTTTGAAATAATTCTCTGGAAACGGTTCAGCTTGCGCCCGCTAGCGTCAAGCATCTCGATGGTTTTGAGAATCTCCGTTTTCAGAAATTCGCTGGCGCGTAATTGGACTCCATCTGCACACCAATCTTCAAAACCATCGTTTTGACTTTCTCGCGTGGAACGTTGTGATGGTGCAGCTGAATCATCACTCGTTGGCGGAGAAACTGAAGTACCTGCGGGGGTTGGGTCAGCTGCACTATCAGAAAGATCCATGGATGTTTTCTCATGGGTTGCGGCGGTAATTTGTGGAGTGTCAGCAGCCAAACTGATGTCTGCAGCCAAACTCAACCCATGTTCTAAAACACTACCCTGAGAATCGCAGTAATCAAATGTTTCTTCAAAAGAGTTATCAATGTTCAAACTTTTTTTCAGATTTCGAGAACGATTTCGGGACAAAATGCTGTTTTGTGTAAATTGTTGGTAAAAGGTTTGTGTCGACATTGCTTTAATAACATGGGAATTGAAAGTTGAATAAGGACTTACATTTTGTGACAAAGGAGACATTTCAATAGTGCTCCAATCGAGCTTTTGAGCCAAAGGAGACATTTCTGTGGTATTTGAATGCACTTCGGAATCAGAACTAAAATTTAAATTTTTTTTATTATTTGAATTTAATTTTGAATCGACACCATTTAACATTTGGTCCAAAGGGGTCATGATAATATCCGAGTCGACTTGTGAATTAGCGGTATTTTGAGACAAGGGGGGCTTTTCATAAATAACATTTGAATCTAATTTTGAATCCTTGCTAATTAAATTTTGGATGCTAGCTATAGATATATCCCCCTGATCAAAACTTCCATCCAAAAAGTTATTAACTGCTTGCGAACAATCACGAGAAGAAATTTCAATAATTGTTGCAGGTTTCGCAATATTGCAGCTAATGACAGAATTATTCTTCTGGTGATTGTTCTCAAATAGTAAGAATTCGGCAATACTCTTTTTTAGTGCATCCACATTTTTACTTTCTCTACTAATTTTAGAATTTGAGGTGCTAGCTGCAGAAATGTTCTCATATAAACTATTTGAATTATCCGTCCCGACGCCGTTCAGCATCTGGTCAACGCATTCTGCCAAATTAAATTTCGGTTGCAAAATACATTCATTTATTTCAACATTATTTGCAGAAATCTGCTCGAAATGGTCAGAGATTTCAGCATGATTTTCATTCGCAACATTTTGCACTGAAGCATTAAAATTCAATTTAGGTCGCGGAACACTTTTGATTTTGTTTAACAAGTAATTCCTCAAAATGCTTTCACACACTACGTCCTGAGTCAATCGTTGTTCTCCTTGGCGGTTATTTTCAGGTCTTAGCTGCTTTGCATTTTGAACAATTACATTTTGCAAAATTTTGATTTTATTGGTCGATTCTATAGGTAATGCTTTACTAACCTCAGAGCTGGTGGAAGCGCTCGGTTGCGAACAGGCACAGAGTTTAGCTTTGGACTGCTGGAACTTCCTCAAAGAGAGTCGCGACCACATGGACCGCACACCTCGAGGAAAATCACTACACCCCAACACAACACCGCCACAAACACCACAAGAACCGCAGTTAGCACTAGCACCCATTTCGCTCGAGAGTTCGACGTAAAATGGCTTCCCAGACATTGTGGAATGTTTATTACCCAGACAGGTTAACCTTAGCCTTGATCCCAAGGCGAAATGGTGGGGATGCAACATAAAAATTAGGGAAATTTTATAAAATCAGTTCAAGGTCAAAGTAGTAGTCCATGCTAACTCCGCTTGGATAAAGTTAAAATTCACCTCAAGGTGAAACTTGAAATAAAACAATATATTTCAATTAAGTTATTTATGTATAAATTTATATATCATACATTCACGCTGGTGGTTGAGGAGTGTAGAAAGAAAACATAAAAAAAAATAAAATTAGTAGAGCATTAAGGAAGCTTAGAAATACTTACAGATAAATAGGAAGAGCTTTTGCTGGGCCGCATCCAAGTAAACTTCGCCAACTAACGAACCCTCTTGCAAATCGAATAACTTTTCAAATGAATTATTTGGGAGGTTGCGACACGTCGACAATTGATATAACATATATTCGGGCCTGATGATTATTACAGCCATTGCTGCGCGCCACATTAATTTTTGTTCGTCTTCTAAAACACTTCAAATTGTAAAATAAGTTCACAGACGCAAAAATATCAAAATTACCAGAATAAATCAAAGTATGGTCATTGGTGGGGAAAGGAGTCATGATCGTTGGTGTCGGATGGAGATTCACTGTTCGATAGTGGGCTGAAAATGGTATAAGTACCATCTTCAAAGACTCAAGGATAGTATAACTTAAAAAATAAAAAATAACCTAACCTTGGAAAACTTAATCAATTCGAGGACCAAGGCTATCTTGTCTATACAGATTCCAAGGCCAAGGTTAACCTGTCTGGGTTCTACAATTTCTTAAGCTCTAAAAACAAATTATCCGTTGAGCAAGACTGCGCAGAAGCGGTTCAGTCTCATATGCTTAAGGCCAACTATCCGCCACCATGTGTTAGAAGAATCTCAGTTTTCTTCGAGCTCTCGCACGAGCAACATGTTATTCCTGTACGTTCCTGACGACGGAGTGTATCACGTAGATGAAACTGCCGAAAGTCGTTATTATAATTTTGATGAAGAGCCAACTATAAATCCTGAACTGGTATTTAAATTCCCTAAGATATCTCATCCATTAAACACTACACTAGCAAACTTTTTCCGAAATGACTCGGGATTCTTTCATTACGATGCCTCCACTCTGTACACCAAGAATCCGTATCAGATGATCTGCTTGGATAGATATCCTGCACTACATAATTTGGAACTTCGCGTTAATGTCTTCGAGAGGTCAAACGAGTTAAAAGCCGCAGCTAAAGAGGTGGGGGAAGTGGATAAGTGTAATTAAAAAGTGTAGTGCCATTTATGTAATATACTCATTCAGTCTTTGTTTGTGTGCGGGTCAACATGATACCTATAAAATTATTAGCAGCCTTAGCAGCTGTCTACGATGGTCATCTGTATGTGCTGCAACCATCGAATTGCGCTTCGGCATCTATTGCATACGATCGTGATGGTAATAACAGCGTGATTTGGAACAAAATGGATATTGATACCTGGGCTGACATTCCAGTCTTCAAATCGTCTGTCAAGAACTTAACGGAAAATGGTTTCGTAACATTCAAGATTAAATTTAATTTTCCTAAATACACGATAAGTACAAATTGGCAAACTATCGTGACGAACAATAAAAAGCCTAGCATACAAAAACTTGCTATTAATGGCAATCACTATTGTTGTATTTCTACAATAATTGTCGGAACTATTTTATTACTTAGTTTATCTATGTGTATTATATATTTCTTTATATATTGGTCAATTAATTACAATAACCTACCCTAGTGATCATTATGTATATTTAATTAATAAATATATTTGAAATCTATTTGGTGTTTTCTTTTGGAGCGACTAAGCTGGTGGACGGCGTGGCCGTCGGGTAAAGGAGGAGAATGGTCTTGAGATTAGAAGGGGCTAGTGAGGTTATGCTGCGAGCACTTCTTCAGATAGGACTGCAACTGTAAGCGTTGTTGTCCGCAGGACAAGCCGTCCGCAGGACAAGCCCGCCGCAGGCTAAAAAATTTTTTTGGACCGTGACCTTGAACATGAACTCAAGGTCAGGAGTGGGGGGATGGTCCAGTCCAGACGGGGCGCAAATCTCAGCCGTCCGCAGGACAAGCCGGCCGCAGGCCGAAAAATTTTTTTGACATTGACCTTGAACTCAAGGCCAGGGGTGGGGGTAGGAGTGGGGGTGTCCTTGACCTTGAACTCAAGGCCAGGAGTGGGGGGTGGATCCAGAACTGTCCAAAATAACCTACTAAAACTGTTCAAGTAACTTACAATAAGATAAGAATGAAAAACTAAACTACAAATAAATTATTATTTTTGTAATGAAAATCTTGGAGCTGCGAGTGCAGCTCTAGAATTCCTTCCTACCCACTTAACCCGGCTTAACACACTAAGTGCTATACACGGGTCTAACATGCCCCACCACTAAAACACCATCTTAATTGCCCAATCCATTCCCGCTGCAATTAAATTATTTTCAAACGTCGATAAGCGAATTTTTGAGTTTAAAAAATTATTTTGACAACAGTAAATGATTTTTTGTCGTAAATAATGGATTCTTTGATGTCGATAAATAAATTTTTGACATCGGAAAATGCTGCGCACGTACGAGTGAGTTTTTGACGCAAATAAACACATCAATAATTATTTATTAACATCAAAGAATCTGTTTTATGTTATTAATAACTAAATAGTTTTTTAAATTCCTAATTTAAACAAATTACAAAAAATGCAATTAGATACGTTTAGAAAATACATTTTAGAATGCAAGAAACAGTTTATTTGGTATAAAAAAACAATTACTAACGTAAGAAAATGAATTTTTGACGTCAAAAATATCTTATGACGTCAACAAATATGTTTTTCTACTCCCATGTTTTAATTTACTTATTAAGTGTGCGCTGCCTGTACTATAATGATACCCGTTTCGATACAGATTTTCATTATTAAATGACCCAAACTGACCAATAGCAGCAAAGCATTGTTTGTGGTAACCATGGTTACAAGATATGTTGACATGTTAACATCGCAAAACAGTTCGAGTTTTTTAATGTATCATGTTTAGATAATTTTTTTTAAATTAACAAATCTATGAAAAAATAGGGTATGCAACTCTTATATAATGGCTATTAATACACTCGTTTGAGTCTCACTCGTATATTAATAGCTATCACTATAGATTCGTTGCAAATATACTATTTTGATGCCAAACAAATATTTTGTGACCTCGAGAGAATATCAAATTGCTTTCCCTAACATTAAAGAATATTTTTGACGTCAATAAATTTTTAATAAACGCGGTTTTTCAAGGTTGCCTTTTGTAACAATTAGAAGCTTCTAACTTAAAATAGCCTCAAAGTAAAGTTGTGTTCAAAACATTCGAAATGTCAACAACTTGTAAGAAAAATCCCATTCGTTGCTGTAATTTAGCACCGTAATTAAGCATAAATCAATAAATATTATTGAAAACTGATAAAATTTATAATTTAGCGTAATGTCTATTAACTAACAAGGGAATGTTTAAACCACCTGACACTTCTATCAGAGAGGAACACAGTTCAACACATCTGGGTGCCAGGGCACACAGGTGTAGAGGGAAACGAAAAGGCGGACGCCCTCGCAAAAACTGGTGCATCTACCCCGTTTATAGGACCGAAGCCTGTATTCGGTATACCCAAAAAAAGCATCCGAACGGCAATAGAAAAGTGGACCGTCACACAACACATTTCTCGCTGGGAGGATACACAGGGACAAACACTGGGAAAGCCAATAATTAGGACACCTTCCTCCAGACTAACAACTGATGTACTCCACTTAGGACGAACTCAGATCAGAAGGTTGGTGGGACTTGTTACAGGACACTGCCACCTGAAAAAACACCTCCAAGAAATAGGTGTACACAGAGGAGACACACTGCAGACTATGTGAAGAAGAGGAGGAAACAGCGTCACACATAATCTTTGACTGTCCAGCGCTCTACCGCAAGAGACAGCAGCTTTTCGGGGGAGCTCCGGATGAACCAACCTTCACACACGAGCACCTTGTAAGAAACATCCTGCAACTCGTTGAGGGCACAGGACTACTTTAAACAAAGGATCAGGGGGGCACAAAAGACCACAGAGTCGAAGTGCAAATCGGGCTCATTAACCTAACTATAACCCTGCTTAAAAGCAATCAATCAAATCAAATCAATGTCTATTAAAGACATTAAATGAACAATTTCGTGCATTTCCCGCTTCACGATAAATGTCTGTAAATAATAATACAAAAATTGTAATTTGAATTATTAACTGAATCTTGTTGTAAATTTAAAAACATTTGTTGGAAATTAGGTGAAAACAGGTTTTATTACTATTCTTTTAGTAAATAACTACCAATTTGTAAAAATATTAAAGGCTGTCACTATTTCACTGGAAATATGGGCGGCAACTAATGAGTGCTGCAGTAAAGAGATAGGCAAATAATGAGTACGACACCGAACAAGGTTAATGAGTGGATCTAATGGGGATTTACGTAACCATGGATATTTTTAAAATTAAAATACAGACGTGAATTATTGAAATTAAATTTAAAAGTATCCATGGATATGTAAATCGTCATTTCGCATTTCCTCCCTTGTCGCACCCATTACTTGGCTATGTTTTCAGCAAAATAGTATAGGATTTCATAAGCCCACATAAAATACAGAATTTAAGCTCATACACATAAAAGGTTTCCTGTTCAGCCTGCGGTCGACATTTTACAAAAGCAATTTCAATCTGAGTAGCAGAATTAACACAAACGTTACCTAATTACCCTTAAAAACGACGCAATTGTATAGAGCTTATGAATATGTACAGTGAGCATAATCCTGCACTGTTGTCAACTATTCATAAGTTTTATTTTAAATTTTAGCCTCTGTTTTATTTAATCTGATTTAGGGCTTATATGCTACGAGGATCGTTCGAAATGTACGTGGCCTAACACAGAGATGGCGCTTATTCGGTGGAATTTGCATTGCCATTTTTCAGAACCATACTTTCTTAGGTTAAATATGACAGTATAGAGCGATCTGTCAATTAGTTTGTGTTTGACAGTGCGCCAAAGTGACCGTCTCGAGTAATTTCGTAAATAATGAAAAACAACTGAGTTGCGAGCATTGATAAAGTACTTTCATTTGAAAGGCTTAACACCAACCAAAATTAAAGCAGAGTTGGATTCGACATTTTTGAAGTCCGCTCCTTCGTTTTCAATGGTTAAAAACTGGGTTGCCGAGTTTAAGCGTGGTCGTGTGAGCACATAGGATGAACCCCCCAGTGGACGTCTAAAAACGGCTACTACCCCGGATATGATTAAAAAAGTCTTCCGTATCGTATTGGATGACCGTCGAGTAAAAGTGCGCGAGATAGCAGACATAGTGGGCATCTCAAATGACAGTGTGCACAGAATTTTAACTGAAGAATTCGAAATGAAAAAATACTCCGCGCGTTGGGTGCCGCGTTTGCTCACACCGGAGCAAATACTGAATCGTTTGTTTGTTTCTCGCGACTTTTTGGCACGTTTTTGCCGCAATCTGAAGGACGTTTTGCGGTGTTTCATAACCGTCGATGAAACCTGGGTGCACCATTACACTTCCGAAACCAAGAAACAGTCCAAACAATGGACACACAAAGGTTCTGCGCTACCGAAGAAAGCAAAAACGGTTTTGTCAGCAGAAAAGGTTATGGCAACTGTATTTTGGGATTCTCATGAAATTATCTTCGCCGGCTGCTTGGAAAAGCAAAAACAATAAATGGCGAGTATTATGCCAATTTGTCGCAGCAATTGAGCGACAAAATCAAAGAGAAATTGCCTCATTTGGGGAAAAAGAAAGTGCTTTTCTATCAAGGTAACGCACCTGTACACACGTCTGCAATCGCAATGGCCAAAATTCATCAAAACATCGAATTTGTGCCTCATTCGCCCTACTCGCCAGATTTGGCCCACGGCGATTTTTATCTATTTCCAAACCTGAAAAGATTTTCATCCAATTCCGAGGTAATCGCTGCTGTAAATAGCTATTTTGAGGGCTTTTGTTCATCAACATACAAAGACGGCATTGCTGCTTTGAAGCATCGTTGGAATAAATGCGTTTAGCGAGCAGAAGACTATACTGAAAAAAAAATTATTTTTTGCCCAAAAACCTTGCGTTTTCTTTGTTAGGCCACGTACATTTCTAACGATCCTCGTACATTTAAACATTCTCGATGATCTAAAGTCGACCGTACTTAAAATGATTTCGCACAGTTAAAATGTGAATATTCGTGCTATGATTGTTAATTTGTCCCAAGTTTAATGTTAAAATGTGGTGCATATGAAAATATTAATATGCGGTATATTCGTATGTGCAGACTTTCGTGTTCTTAGGAGGTTTTTATTAAATACGAAGTTATCGAAGTAATTTTTAAATGTAATAAATGGTTGTATAAATTTTTTATTACGTTTTATTATTATTTATTTATTAACACCGGTAATACCTAAAAAAGACAATTTTTTATGTCACTTGCAAATAGTTTAAAATATATTCGATCACTTTGTATTTAATAATAATGTTGTAATAAGTAGGAAATTCATGGGAATTGAACCCGGGACCTTTGTATCAGTAAGTCAATGCTCTGCCTTAAGACCACTTTTACAAAAAACTTGATTTGCTCTTATTTTATGGAGACTAAGATAAGAATGAAATGTTATAAATTTCTGTGAACAACCTACTTTGATTCTGATAAAATTACAACATAGCAAAACATCGTATGGTCGTACTGAGTGAAACACTATGTATAATCTGCACGCTCAACAATTTTTCTGCCAATTTGTATGTTTTTTAACGTTTTGATACTAATATTATTTGTATAGATTTTTCTTACTTCCCTGAAGATGTTTTCCGCGAAGCTCTTATACTTTTTTCGGTTGTCAACTTTATAAAGACATTTTTTAGCAACTGTTCTTTGAGATGTTACGAGTTACCTGTTTTTGTCAGATTTCTTTTATGTACTTATTTTCTGAGAACAGTTTTCTTATCGAAAACTTTTCTCACTAAAGGATTTTATTTTAAGCTTTTATCAGAGACTATTTTTGTCTACCTACTGTTAGTTCAAGCAATTCGCGTTAATCTGATTTTCTTTTAACATTTGTTTAGAGAGATAGGAATGAGTTCGGGTTTAAATGCATAAAAATATCTCGACGGTTAACAACAACAATTATTCTAAGATATGAAAGGTTGATACGTTCTAATAAAAAACGCCAAATTGCGGAAAACACATATTGGAAAACGGATGACATCAAGAGCATGATATATTGGCTTCTATAATAATTTACTATCATCAATCACTGTTGAGATCGATTTTGATTCTGACATTATTTTTCGTTGTTATAGAGTGATGATTACATATCAATTCGGGTCGGAGGCGTAGCAGCATTAGACGAAGCAGTGGGCTCTCTTCTTGTTGGCGAACGTGCTCCCGTAGCTCTACCAGTTTTAGTGGAAGAAAAAATGGAACCTCCGAAACCTCAGGTGGTTACCGAGAACCAGCTGCCGCCTTATCCTTCAAACAAAACTCGTTTGGATGGCAGTTGGCAAACCGTTAATGGCACTAAGTAAGTTTCAGTTAGGAATTAAGTTTTAATTGAGTCACTTAGGACAGCTTACAGAATTTGCACATTCGATCTGTGACTGATGGCGTGCTATTAGTTTAAATGAATTACCACATTGGGATAACGAAATTTATGCCTCTTCTTCTCATTGCGGCAGTTTCCCCTAGTTACATTTTATGGGATCTTAACTGGCAATCTTGGGCGAACAAAAAGCTTTAATCAGGTGTGTAACGCAATACTCAGTCATTGAGCTGGTCTTGAAAACCTAATTAGAAGGAATAAAAGCGAATGTCTTAGGAAGCCAATTAGAACGTCGTAAAAGACGGATTCTCAAGAGATTTGATGTCATTTGTTAGAATAACTAATTCCCCGCTTTAGAACAGGGCAATATCGAATGGGAAATTGCTCTACATTATGAAGTACATCCAATTGTAAGACCTCGTAGTTACACAAAGGTTGGCTCTGTAATGAATAGTTTATTTAACTGCAATTCGAACTAGACTACCGTTTGAGGAACAAGTGCACTGGCAAATATTGACTACGTTCATACAAACTCAGTAAAACGGAAACAAGCACGTATAATCTGCCGAGTTAATTTTGCATTGCACCTAATACAAATTTACACAAGTGATCCCGTGTTGGCAAATGTAAATCTTATGCAAATTTTTCCCCTTATAAATGCTTTGTATAATTTACAATATTATTGATTGCATTTTTCTCATATTATTATCTCTATATATAATTTAGAAAAACTTTATACAAAATTTTTGTATTTTCCAATTACTTTATGTAGTTTATCTAACTATTTCTGCAATTTTATATTCCAGGTTCAAATTCTACGTATTTTCTGCCTTTTTTGATCGTCGAAAGGGTCAGAGGTCAGTGCGAATAATAGCAGCGACTAAAACAAGGGCCCCCGAGAGGGTATGGTGTCGCCTGTGGTACCGCCCCACTGAAACCAATTCAACCGCGTACATATCGAGGACTGTGGCTGCCAAAATTAAAGTATGATATTTTATACATTACATCTGTGCTGCGTTACATGTGTAGATAGCTCTAGAGCACACTTAGTATTAATGACAATTTACATGAGTAATGCACTTCAGGTAATTCGGGAAAATTGGAACCTAAAATACAGCGCTTGCTTCGTTTTGTGTCCTCTGCAAGTAAATCAGACCGCACCAGCAGCAGTTTCTGTAGTGGCCAAAGTTCTCTACCCTCCAGCTAATTTACTCACTGTTAATGACAACTACAATGATACGAAACCGACCAACAAGTTTGGAGTCTGCATTAAACCCCTACACTATGAGTATAACAGGGTAAGGATATTTTTGTCATATCATACATTATTGATTTATGAAAATTTCATTCACTTAAGTTAATTTCATACTTTATGATTATTTTCAATATTTATATAAAAAACGGTGGTCCCTCACTTAAGCCTTGCGGGACTCTACTGCATAGCATAGTAATGTAATCACTTAAAGTGTCACTTGCTCCGTATTTTATGTTACGTATTAGTTTTTAGGTAATGTAAAAGAACACAACATTTGCACAAATTATACTCATTTAAGCAAAGAATTTTAGAAAGAAAAATGAAAGTTAACCAAACGCGCTTAACGTAAGATGTGCTATATGTAACGAGGCATTATCGAACATTCTTGAAGACATTTTTGAAGATCCAGTATAAATTTAAAACTACCGATATGCCTTTAAACATACAGTATAGTATGAAAATGCAAATAACAGCTATGAAAATACCATCAAAATGTTGTAACCAAAACTTTCAAAAATAAAAAAAAATCATTAAAAGTGAACGAAGCATTTCGCTTGAAGTTTCCCATATGATTTGCATTTTCTATACATTTTACATAGTAAATAAAGTTCTAGTCTTAACAGGTACTACATAAGATTAGAATACTACTGACATTCTCGGCTGCGTTACGTTCTAACTCGTTCAAACTCGGAACAGTCATAACAATTAGTGACGGGATATTTCGAATGATAAAAATGAAACATTCTATTATCGAAATACCTCGAAAGATTACAGAAAATTATTCGAATGGTTTTACGATTTACAACTTTTGGTTTTACCTACTTCGGAAGCGGGCGTTGAAGCGATACTCCATACGGTAGCCAACTGCAAATGCCCAATGCAAATAGACGGGACGATGACACCATTAGTCGTGGTATTACGATGCGAATATACTAATGGAGACAAAATTTCCGGAAGGCGGTTGCATAAAGACGGTCGACGGCTTACGCGTGTTTCGCCGCGCAAGCACAACGAGATAAGAATGTTTTGACTCCAACATTCGGATGTTACTGATATTAAGAATAGCAAACACAGCGGTTTCCGCCGCACTATTTCGGTTCTCGTGGTCATTTCGGCGCAGGGTTGTATTTGAAAATTTTAATATTGCTCTAAAAAGTATAAATTAAAAAAAAACAAGATCATATAAAACAAATTGTTTGTATTTAGCATAATACTGTATTACTGTTGATAAAAACAAGTGGTACTGACACAAAAAAAAATAAAAATTGATTATTTATGTAATAATTAATAATCGGATATAGTTTTGTCTCTGATTTCATTTTTAACAAAATACTTCATTTATAAAACAGAAAACTGTATTCACTTTTGCGGTTTATAGAAATATATTACTAAAAACACCAGGCATGAATTAGCGATGAAATTAGTTATTCTATTCAAAGCTGGAGGTTTCGAGGAATGACCATGAGAACGAGAATTCCTTTATAGGAGCATTCGAAAAGCAAAAGGAGGGCATTTTTACTACTTTTTACTGCACTGATATATGCGAACGATTTAATCCTAATGAATCATTCATTTCAAAAGTACATCAACATTTTGTGCACTAACACTGACTATAAGGTCGCACAACTTGTACGACTGCAGAAGTGTTTATAAGATGCGGGCAGCATGGTTTACTATACCTAGAAATCGAGTTTTTCATGAAAAAAGTTATTTCTACATTTTTGGGGTAAAAGTTTATTGACGTGAACACCAGAGACCGAAAATAAATGGGAGGGGTAAGATTAGCCCCCTAAAATTATTATCTTAAACTTAAGTTTAGTATTTGATTCTAGTAACACTTAGGAACAATTTAAGTAAAACAGCAATGTTTCATTGTCTTTCTTTATTACTTCAACAATATTTATTTATTTTAACCTTATAGGTATTTTGACATGAGTACGTGCCATTATCAAAGGTAATATTAGAAAGTAGACAGTTGGTGCTGCTATAGGAACAATACAACCTGGTGGCTTGATCTTGGTTATGTGTTTGATTTTTTAAATTTACCTTTATTGGACGTTTTAGAATGAATCAAATCATCTGCAAACACTGATAACCAAGATCAAGTCACCAAGTTTTATTGTTCTTATAGCATTTTAATATTAGCTTTGATAATGGCATGTTAACATGTCGAAAAACGTATAAGGTTTAAACAAATAAATATTGTTGACGTACTAAAGTATTTTATACATACATTTAAAGTTTATGTTTTTTATATTTAGGTTCTGATATGAGTGTCATTACAAGTTTCATTAAAATCGGAGACGTGTAAGCGTGACTTACTCACCCATACACATATTCAAAAAAAAATTTGTTTTTTCCGCCTCGAAATTCTTCGTCAAAATCTATAAATATAACATGTTCATAAAAACAATGCTTTTCCTATATTGTGAGTAAAAACCATAAGAAAAAATAAAAAAATATTTGAAGTTTTTTCCTTGGAACATTTTTCCATGCTTGGTAACATTTTGCTAGTATTTTCTTCTACGTTTTTTTATTACCTCCGTTTTTCTATTTGTTCTTGTACAGGTTTACCCAATCTTTTGATATATTTGAAAACTATATTTTTAGAATTGAAGACTTGTTAAAAACCTAAGCGCAAAACGTTCTAAAACCCCAAATTTCAACTTACTACCTTTTTAAGCCGATTTTATATCCCATCTACATTTCATTATTATGAGTTTTCGCACAGCTACAAGGATTTTCTCCTTTTAGGCTCTACAGATCCTGGAGTTCATAGAATTAAACCGCATAATGGGAGTGTCGCATTTTACGTTCTATAACCATACGATCGGATCGCAGGTTAACTGTATCCTAAAGGATTACATCGCTCGTGGCCTAGTCACGCTCCTCCCTTGGCAATTGAACATACCCTCTCAGAAGGAAATTCGCACCGAGGGATTGTTCGCCGCTCTTAATGACTGCCTTTATAGGTCTATGTATCGATTTTCGCATATCTTGCTCATCGATCTCGATGAATATATCATGCCGCGTCACAATAACACGCTACCACAGTTACTAGAGTAAGTCAAGTTTTTCTAAGCATACCTGCATATCAGGACGAGTACGATTAAATTGTGATTTCTGTTTCTAGTTATCTAAAGACGAGAATGAGCACACGAACGACAGGTTCATATTCCTTCCAGAACGCTTTCTTTTATCTGCAGTGGGGTGATGACGAATGGGTGTATGGAAGCAACGACGCTACCGCAACAAATCTCGTTACATTGAAGAAGACGAGGCGTAAGAGTAAATTACATCCACATAAACAACGTTCTAAGTACATCTGCAGACCGGAACTCGTTGTGGAAGCCGGAAATCACTTCGTTTGGGAATTTGTACCCGGGCATGGTACCTACAACGTTCCTGCTGATGCCGCTATTTTACATCATTACAGGATATGCGAATTCGGCGGCGATGATTGCGTGAAATCGGTTTCTACTGTCGACACCACGGCTTTCCGATATCGCGAACGCCTCGTAAAGGCTGTTAAAGACAATTATGGACATTTTAAGGATAAGTGCAGTTTGAAAGACTTGCCCCCTCCTCCTACTAAAAGTAAGTTACTAACAATGTTCAATAGAAATTTAAGCAATTTTAAAGGTAAGAAATCAAGATAATAATGGAATGTGATCTATTTAAGTAAGTATACTCGTGGTGATAAAAGTATAAAAAATACGGTACATAATAAATGTATAAATACTATCCAGTTTTCATGAGAAGTAATTTTTTGGAAGGGAGAACTAAAATTCGAACGATTAGTAACAATGAACGTTATATTTAAATGTTTATATAAATTTAAAATATTCCAAAATACTTTCTCGTGAGAAATGGATAGTATGTGCGTTATAGAAAAAATAAGTACATATTTTCTTAAATATTATTTTTGACACCACCGAAATCATGGTAACTCATCCTGCTTTTGATCAGCAGCTGTTGTACTAAACCATAATATTTTAAATATTTAAGGATTTTTAAACACTATATTTCAGCAAAAATAATTGTATGTTTTACCATAAATAAATACAAATATTGCTGTTTTCAGTCTATCAAAACCTTTAATGTGTTTAACCACTGCCGAAAACCTTTATGAAAACTTCTGTGTCTTTGATCTTGAAATTCCTTCACAACATTTTGTTCAACAATTTCGCGTTAAAACTGCTACAAGAATAGTGGGTATTTAGAATTATAGCCTTGCTCAGTGGAGTAAAATAGGAATTTTTGTCCTAACACGCCTCAGTATGATTGGCTGAGACACCGATAGTTTTATTGTCACGCAAGGCACATCTCCTGTCTGAAACTAGACTGTTCAATGAGATACTAAAAAAAAGAGCCACTACATCAGGTATGTTGCGATTTCTAGACTATTCGTGGTGCTGGATCACCACCAACAAGCTGACTTAAATATGAATCATTATCAGCAGATGCAAGGTTTAGAACTCTAAAACTAGATACTGTAATTGCCCAATCAACTATCTACACAATTCTACACAAATGTGCCCGAACATTGCTTTTACCTTTAAAATGAACAGACATCTGCTTTTTATTACAACACGGCTCGGTCTGATTAGCTGGGGAATCAATAGTTTTGTTGCCACGCAAAGCACCTGCCCTGTCTATTTTTAAACTATTTGTGGTGCTGAATGAAAGAAGTGCAAGGGCACATAAATTAAACGAAATGTGATTTATAGTTTTCAAGAGATAGACTTTATCATTTCCGAGATGCATCTGTCCTAAATACAATCAACGTTAGCGATCACGGGTTAGTAAGAGCTCGAGTGGAGATAAATAAAAAATTAAAGAGAAGAAAGAGGGGCGAAAAGATAGATCTAATGCTGTAGAAGCGGTTTTTGCAAACAGCCCGATTAATGAGACGACAAGTGTTGAAGATCTTCACAATTACATCATTCAAAATAACACAAAAGTTGCAAACAATATATTTAAAAAATTAACCAAGCAAAAAGGACAAACTAAACTAGCAGAAGGTACCAGGAAACTCATAGCCAGAAAGATTAAATGTGTCAGCAGAAAAGTTAAAAGAGGACTGAAAATCACCTCAATTTCCTCATAAAACCACATACATAATGAACTCGGTTGTTTCAAAAACCGCATAACACCACATAAGTACATCCTAATGGAAACATTATAAGGTTATATAATGTTTCTATATATTTTTTCAGTAGGGTAACAAGGACATTAGAAGAAAAGTAAGATCAGATATTTCAGAATACTGGTAAAAGATCATCAGAAGAACCATTGAAAAAAACAAAGAACCAAAATCGTCGAAGTTTTTCACAAATTTATTAGAAAACGTCTTCAAAACTTTAAATTAAAATTAACTGGGCACTAATATCCAGGGAAAATATCTGTGTAATTTACGTTTCGCGGACAAGATTGCCCTATCAGCAGACAAAATGAAGAACCTTAGAAAGATGATAATGGATCTCGAATTGAGAAATCAGTGCAAACGGTTAGACTAAATATGAATATATCAAAAACAAAAATTATAGCAAGCGAAGAAGATGTACCACCGAACCTGCACGACCACGATTTGATAGAAGTGGTCGACGAAGATGTGTACATAGGGCAGAAACTAACTACTGAGAAGGAAACCTAGAAAGTATAAGTTGGAAAGAGAATTAAATTAGGATGGGCTGCATATAGAAAACTGAGAAATGTGTTCAAATCCACAACATACCCCCAACACCTCAAAACTAGGGTGTTTAACGAATGTATCCTCCCAACGCTTACATATGCCTCAGAAACCTGGTCCCTCACGAAAACTATGATGAAAAAGATGAAAGTTGCGCAGAGGGCAATGGAACGGTCGATGTTAGGAGTGAGACTACAAGACGAAAGTAACCGAGTCAAGGCCACAAAACAACGCTAAAGTTATTGTGATTTCCGAAACAAGTTTCTACACAATTTTACACAAATATACCCCTCTCACTATTAAACGAAGAAAATAAAAATGGTCAAATCCACATAACAAAACATGTATTTCACATAAAGGTGGTAAAAAGATCAAAAAAGCTACTTACACGCATATGATTCGGCCGCAACAAATTCGACGAAAGAATTAAATAAAAGACTGTCTTTAAGCAAAAATAATAACTAAGAACAACATTACCCCAAAACCATTAGAATATGACAATAATCACAAGATATAATAAATTTGCACTTGACACTTGATGTCTGGGCTAATCATACTAAAATATAATTAATCAATGAATAAGCACATATGATAAACTTATAACTACAAATAACTATGAAATCATCGAAAACTGTTTCAGCGACATTGTAAAGAAACCGGAAATCCGGTTATAATTTAGCATTGTTATATTCTAATGGTTTTGGGGTGGTCTAGGACGTTTTGCCCCCGCCGTTTCGGCGTCACCGTTTCACCGTCACCGTTACCGTTTCGCCGTTGGTCGTTTCGCCGTCGGCCGTTCCGCCGTCACCATTTCGCCGTCAACCGTTTCGCTGTCGCCTTTTCGCCGTCGGTCGGCTATTTCGCTGTCAACCCAATATACAATGTTTCTCAAAAAGTATGCAAGAAATGGGAAAGTATTTTATTTCTAGCTTCTCAAAAATTTTACTTTGTATAATAGTTATGAATACATATTTATTAATTTTATTATTAACCTAACCGACCTAACCTAACCTAAGATAAATAAAAACGAAACTCAACACTAAGCGCCCTAATACATTTATTAACTAAACAATTAATTACAATATCACAAAAATGCCGAAATATTTAAACTAAAGACAATTGTTTAATGGCTTCGCATAGAACACTTAATGGTATAAGTGGTTTTTGATATTTGAAGAAATCTATAAAATTATTAACTGGAAGAGGTCGGAACAAGAAATGTTTGACGGCGAAATGGCGATAGCGAAACGGCGGCGGCGAAACGTCCCATTCCGGTTTTGGGGTTAGGTTGTTCTTAGATATTTTTCCAGGAAGATGGCTTTTTAATTGATTTTTTCGTGGATTTTGTTGAAACATATAGGTAAGTTTTTTTAACACTTGTATGTGAAGTATACGTTTTATTATGTGGATTTGACCATTTTTATTTGCTTCCACTTCAACCATGGATCATTTTTAAGCATACCCTACATTACTTTTGCATTTAAAATGAACAGACATGTGTTTTTCAAATAGCTAGGTACTATAGTAATATTAATGTGCCAGGTTGCAGGGTCTTATTTTGTACAGTTTTTATACAAGAGGCAGTTTTGACCAGTTGTTATCTGAATTTCTGTATCTCCAATGTCTCATTGTTTACAGCTCAATAACTTCTTACTCATATTGGATTGAAAACGGCAAATGACAAACGTTATTTATAAGTTCGAGCTTTACTTCGTTGAAGTTTATTGCCATAAAACAATTATTAACTTCAACAGGTTTTTCATTTTAGCTTTATAATTGTTTTATGTACAATAAATTAAAATGACAAACGGTTCAACAATTATGTATTAGTAGATTTGGGTTATGATAGACTGAAAATGTTATTTTAGTCAAAGAAAGGTAGTACTACCTACCTACATTGTGTCATTTACACCAAAGAGTTTAATGTACAATCTACACCATATTATTTGCTTACTTAATATACTGACCTTGGTTCAAATAGACATTCATGAACAGACTAGTGTGTACTACATGACGTATACTAAACACAAGTTAATAGTTGGCTACCTACTTCACTCTTTCACAACAGACTTAACTTCTATGACGAGCACCGTGAAAAATAATCATTATTGAGTGATGGTTATGAAAAGGAAGTAACTGAGGCAATCATCAACTTATATTTAGTAGAATATAGTTTTGTTTAAAGTTTTAATAATATAGAAATAGAAAATAACTGGTTTTAAATAGTGAATCATGTAAACTATAGATACTTACCACATGTGTTGCTATAACTACAGCACCACGACTGTTCATTCATTGGTCAAAACAAGCAAACTAAATCGTCATTTCAAACCATCTAATCAATAATCTCTTTCCTATTTCTTTTTATTACCTACAGCTATCTTTTTAACATTTCTAACTCAGATTAGAAATTTTAATACTATTTTCGTGACCATACTAGGCTGGGCACTGTTGGTGATTTACTAAGTACAGTTGCAGTGTTCTAAGTACACATGGACACCAGCTTATTTTAAATAAATATAGATTTAAGTATTAATTTATAGTCTTATTCAGACGTCTTTTCTAGATTCTCTTTTAGTTATAAAAGTTTTGCGTCTTTTTTTATCTTAAATTTGGTAAGCATGTCATCTTGTTACATGATTTCATCGTCACTAAATAGAGAGTTTAAAAGAGGCATCTGACTATGATTAATATTAATATTAAAACAAAATGTTTCTATTACGTTGTGAGCAGTTTTTTGCTTTTGTATTAATTTTGTGTGTATTTTTATTGTTTGTAGATTTATTTAATTCTCATAAGAAGATGCCTACCAAGTTACTGCTACATAAAACTATCATACCTATTTGTATGTTTGTACATATGTTTAGCTAATAATACGTATGCATGAAGTTTTTGTACATAAACATAATATATCAGTCAGAAACAATACATTGAAGAACCAATAAATAATTTTAAATCAGCTGTTGTTTTTCATTTGATTTTAATCTTGATTAGCTGCCTTATCGAACTGGATTAATATTACCAAATAAATTGTGACAGAACTGATGATCTGGAAATACATTTTACGGTAATATTAAAAATGGATTAGGTGATATATTATTTACCATTTGTAGAACATTAGAGTTTACATCAAAAAATCCTGATGCGGTAAAAATAATTTTTTCATGTATAAGCTGCATGGAATATTCGGTTACCTAAAAGAATTTAGTTAACTTTGATAAGTATTTTATGATATAAATTAATATGTATATTCAACTTATATGCACCAACCAATGATGTGCTCATGTCCAACTGATAAATAATCAAAAGCACAGCTAAACTATACAAATCACTAAAATAACTTTAAATGTCTTACATTTTGTTTGAAAGACTGTTTCTTCCCATCTGTTTGAATGCTATGTAAAACCCAACCAATATTTTTGCGTATAGTGTAAGTGTTCTCGCAAAGTACAGTTATACAAAGAAATTTGACAACATGTCTTAAAAGAAGCACTACCGTAGGAAGGGAATCCATAACATTAGTTGGTTTGAATATCTGAGCACCATAAATAAATCCAAACGAACTAAAATACATTCCACTAAACAGTGAAATGAATGAATTTGCGATGGAAAAGAAAAGTGGAACTGAAAACATGTTGTTGATTTTCAGTGAAATTTCGTATAAATTTCTGGAACATGTTTTTACACACAACATAGTTTTTACTTCATCAATCTTTCTAAATTTTGTTTCTTGGATGTCTTTTATTTTTCTTGTAGTATATCTCTGATTTATGTTTTCATTTTGTAACGTCGATAATTCATGTTCTAATTTTCTTAAATGCTGTCTGAGTATGAAAACTAAAGTTATGAACTGTATAACGTGGATATCAGCTATGTCTATGAAAATATAGTACAGTATCCACCCTTTTACAACATAAAGCCTGTTAGAGAATGGTAGTGCAAATAATACAGCTACTGACAAAATTGCTATAATTATTATTACAGCAAGTCCATAATTGACTACAGAACATGTAGATTTATGTGACATCTGCACACATAGGTTTCTGGCCATATCTTCTTCAATCCTAATAAATTCAAGCAATATCATTTTTAAAGTATGCCTATGTATAAAACTATATGCAATAGCTATATAAACGTAGAAGTATTAAAAACAGTGATAAGTTGATCCGTAATTTGAACAATTTTGCTGACATTCAGCGAAGAACCTGTACATTCAAATACATACTCAAAATAAAAACAGTTATTAATAATAACGCTGTGTAAATGTTCCATAAAATTGGTGCAAATTGTATTGACCCTTTATCTTTTTTTATCTGTAGTGTTGCATCCTTTGGAATTGCACTTGCATGCAAGCCACAAATTCGACTTATAATCCATAAGGGTTTTGTTGACGAATAAATATCCATTATGTTTTTCCAGTTATGTCCAGCAGCACTAATATAGGTACTTATTTAAGCACTTCCATAACGAAAATGGTGCTAACAGTTTTGTAATATGAATAGAAATCATAAATAATTCACAAAATGCTAATATTAGACAAACACAAACGTGTTGTCATCAATATAAATATGGTCTTGTTCTGTGTAATACATTACTGATAAGATATAATAAATATAAGGCATCATCAATCATTCGTTGTTACCTTTCTCGCTATACGAAGTATAGCTATAAAGAAAGGTATTGTGATCGTCATGTAGGATATGGAGCAAATGCGATCATTAGGCAAAGTTTTTTTCGCTTTGGGCTTACTAGCCGATATACAAGTCATGTCTAAAAGAAAAGTACTTTTATGGCAACGCAAGCATTTTAAACCTAAACATTTTGACTAATTAGCAGGTTTTAGAACCTTGAGCTCCGATAAAGCCGAACCGCAACAAAATAAAGTTGGCCTACCAAAAACAAAAGGAAGAGAAGGGAAGGGGTGCTCTACTTTAATATAGACGCGCTCGAAAAAAACCTTAGATTCGTAGTCTACGTATGTCGAGTTTTCGCAAATGTGACCTTACTATTCCCCCCATGGATTATTTGTTTTTTCAAAAATTTATACATTTCAGTTTAAAATTGTGTGAGCGTGTTAAATGACAATAGGAACGTGTTATGTGATTTTCCCGCTACTGGTGTTTCTCAGCGCAGATACCTCGCGCCTCCAGACGCATTCTCGATTCGTTTTCACCACGCGCTCAGAGAGTTGGTCTCGAGCTTCTGTACTGAACAGATGTGTCTCCACACTCCCGTTTACGAGCTACCGAAGAGGTAAAATTTAACACCTTCTTCTGGGGAAAGCCTAGTTGGAGGCTTTGGCAGTGATATATCCCGACACTTTTGATACCTCCACATACCGTTCGTTTATCGCCAAATATTTCGCTAGACTTTGTCGGATCAAAGCAAATAGTGGTGTGTAATTCTTCTGTGACAAGGGGTTTATTTGGTTCCGTTTGCCGTGTTGCACGGTATACCATTTCGCCAAGGGCGGATTTCGACGTCACTGCTGGGTCATCCCAGAAGCCATACCTGGATCTCTCGATCTACTTCTTACCGTCATCGATTACGCTGCTCTTTGGTCTCGAAAATCTCGAAGCATTAGCACCCCGTTACCAGTTCCCCATCTACACCTTTAACCTGCTGGTGAGGTGTCCATTAAGTTACCCATAGGCTGAAGCTAGGTGGAGTATTCAACGAACTTGTAAGTACATTTGTACCGTTACTTTTAACTCAGTGAAAGTGCTATAAAAAAGACCTTCAAACATTTTGTTGCGTTCCGGTCCTGAAGATCACGTCGATTAAAATTATATTCTTGTTATTTTTGCATGTGTTCATGATAATTATATTTTAGGTATATATTTGCATGTGTTTATTATTACTGTATTTCTTGTCAGAAATCCGTGTCGGGGTGGTTATACCTTGCAATTAAAGGGAACCCTCTCCGAGGCAGGAATTTCGCATATCGCAAACGTTGCTTAGAATTGCTTGTATCCATTTAAATATATATTCTTTATTCATACTACCCGTTTATAGCCGCAATCTGCGGCCAATTATATTTTATTCAATATACTTTGTGTTCCAAATTAAACATTGTGACTTATTTGACATCGGTACTTAGCCTTAACAAAATTGTAAGCAATCATTGTAAACTCCATCTAGGTGGAAGCCCGAAGGTAAGTCATCTCCAATAAAGCTGTCTACAAGGGAGGTTCCTGTTTCTCCCCCCTGAACGTCGGCTTATCCTTCCTGTTTCATCAACCCTTATTAAGACAATCAAAAACAGGTGGCGCCCTCTTTAATCACCCCCAATTTTACTACTCCCAAGTTTATCTGCGAAGAACCCTTCCGTTTTAAAGATCGACCCACTCCCTTCTTCGACTTTGAGCTGGATGAGTGCACTCTTTTTGTTACGATGTCTCTAAGAAATCTGTCGCCCAAATTTTGGGCCTCTTTTCGCCGTTTTGCACGTAACAAACAACTTTCCATAGAAAAACTACCACTGAGAGGTTTCTTTTTGGTCGTTTACCTGAACAGTTTAATCACCGAACGGTGTACAGATCATGAAAAGTCGATTTTTTATTTTATTTATTTCTTTTAATTATTTCCTTTTTACGAAATACCTGTGAGGAGTTGTCTTTTGTTCAGAGGTGGCGGAAGAATATTGTCTTTGGCCAGACGGATTGCATGTGAACCGGCCCCTATTGTCAAGCGCCAGCAGACGTTAAAAGAATGCGAGTGAGACAAAGGCGATACTTATTTTAGTGGGCGTGGCTTAGTAGGAAGTGACGTAAGCTCTCGTTTTAATTTAAAAAATGTCTTTTGTATTATATTTTTTCAATTTATCGAATAAATTTAAAATTGCCAGATAATCTTGGTTTAAAAACTAAACCCGGTGTACGCAAACACCTTTTTTACATAAAAAATTATTGCATTTTATATTATCGAAAATAATTTTCTAATGAAGTTCCAGTTACAACATTAATAGCGGGAGGTACGCATGTTGAAACGCGTTAACTGTCCCATGAAAGATGGATTGTCGGCAAAAATTTTTCTCATTAAGAATGGGGAAGAAATGTATTTTTATTTTTCCAGAAACAGATTGCTCAGAATTAAACAACACCGAAGACTGGAAAATAGTCCCCGTTAATATTGGAAATCAAGTGTGAAATCTTGTTTTACTGCCCCTATTAAGCAGTTTATTAACGTCGATTTCCGTCTCCCGTTTAACTAATGTAGGAAAGAGCATTCATTTCCAATTTTCAGAAATTCAAAGAAGGCGTCACAAAAAAATTGGAGACAAAGCCAAATGATATCTTATTGTTTTAGTGTGAGTGCGCGCAGATGTGTATGTGTGTGCGTGTCTATCTCTCTGTCTGTGTACACTTTACAGCTCAGGCACCTCAGAAAACCCAGTTCAGTTCAGTTAAAATATTGACAATCACACTGGGATGTTACCGCAAAATAGAGAGATTGATCAACCAAAACGGGGTGGGGGCAGTGGCGGATTTAGACATATGGGGCCCTCTACTGAAAAAACCTAAATTTTCCCTACGTTTTTTTTATTGAAAAATCTACACCCCTAACTAAATAATAATAAAAAAAATAATTCTTATTTCTTATAATAACAAAAAAAAACGCAGCATAAAAATTGTACAAAATTAATTTTAACTTACATACGTTAAATTATTTTTTTTCTGGATTTACAATGCACAACAGAAAACTAAAACGGTAGGCAAGTGTACACGGATACACTTAGGCACCTCTACCTCTCCCATCAACCAGTGGCGGTTTCTCCAATGGGTCAAATGGTGATTGACCTCCCAATGCAATAAGAAAAAAAATAATTACTTTTTGTTTGAGTACATAACATATTACACACTATAAAATTTAAAAAATACTTTATAGTTAACTTTTGTATGAGATTTCTATGCGAGAACATTTATTAAAGAGCTGCCGCAGGATCCGAAAACATTTGAATGTTTCAGTATTTCGCGCGCATTAAACGAATCTACGCGATGGTCATTTGGCCGTCAGTCCCCAAATCAGCTATACGCCACCGAATAAAGCCGCCGGCTTAAAAGGCCTTTACATGAATAAGAGTGAAATAGAAAGCTCATTGCGGTAAAATTCAGAATACACAAGCTAAAAAAGGAAAGAAGCTGGTGCGCATTAGAGACGTCACGGTCGATGACCCCAGTTTCTGATTAAATGAGTAGAGTAACAGCGCATGCTAATCGTGTAGTTGGTGTATTTCTTCACACGTACGTTTTATGTTGGTATGACACAAGGTTGATAACAAACGTTCTTTGTGTAGAAATAATCCGGGATTTTTTCGTAGGTCGGTTTTGTCTGTGACATATTCTTGGGTAGTAAATCATAATTGTGTAGTAAATCCTAATTTAGTGCTATAAAATGTATGTGCAAAAAATGATGGAACTTAAAGCTCAACGTGGTTTGAAGTTAAAAGAAAACGGTCGCCCACAACCAACTTACTCTAATTATTAAACAAATAACATTGTATAGAAATAAGGAGGTTAACAGGTATTTTAATAAGTCAATGTATGCTTTATCGAATTGGATTTGTGGATGTGATATAAGAAACGCTTTCTTCTGTTTCCCGTGTCTGTTATTCTGCGATGACGCAATGTGGTGTAAAAACGACAGGATTGATTTAAAACATTAAAAAATTAAAGTACAAAAACATTTTTTATCAGCAAATCATATGAAAAATTCTATGAATTTTGCCACACTAAGTAATGTGGATATCAGATTGCAACTAGACAGTGCTTCTCAAAAATCAATTAAATATTTTAATGAAAATGTTGATAAAATTAGGTATATTTTAAATAAAATTATAGATTGCATAAAGTGTTGCGGAGTAATATAGAAAAAGTTAGGCATTACATTCTTAAAAATTTCGTGCAGCTGCTCCATCGACATGCAGAAAAAGAAATAAAATAAATGAAGGCTCAAAACTTCCAATTGCCGTAGAAATTTTGCGACATAATTGTATCGGAGGTTGAACATAGATTTATATTTTCTAATCATTTAATTGTTTCGCAGTTATTTCAAGCAACTAAATTCAAGGAGTACAAAAAATGTTTTCCACAAAATGTTTTTAAATTAGTCAAGACTAGTTACCCCGTTATAAAAGATTTAAAATTAAAAACCGAACTAGAAGTGCTATACGACCGTGAGGATTTTTATGAAAGTGCTGGTGCTGTTGCAATACTACAATTATTTATAAACAATACTCTTTGTCAGACTTTTACCGAGAGTGTAAAACTTATTAAAATTTTGTGTACTTTGCCGATGACAACGGTGAAAAGCGAGCGTTGCTTCTCTACTTTAAAAAGAATAAAACCATTTTTGCGTAACACGATAGGGCAAGAAAGGTTAAGTGCGTTAGCTATGTTAAGCACCGAAAAATCGTTAATTAACAACATTGACAGTTTTAATGAACTAGTGATAGATCATTTTTTCAACGCGGAGCAAAGGATAGACTTAAAATATAAATTTTCCTAAAATTTTGCTAGGTAAGTACATTTTTATCAAAAAATATTTCAAATTGACCCCCCAGTACGCCACACTACGAGCCGCCACTGCCATCAACCTTCATTGCTGTTACAGAAGGTAAGCAAAGTACAGTATATTCCAAAAAACAAAACACGGAAAAATATAGACTCTGTGCAGAAAGTTTAAAATTACATGTTGACTCTAATCTTTAAAATTTAATAATAAACTGCAAAATAATTTATTAAATCTGATTTTTTTCAAACAGTACATGCCTTGAATTGTATGGTACCAGCGCCACTGTGTAGAGGTGGGGAAGGGTATTACACTTCAACATAGACGCGCTCGAAAAATAAGCTTAAAGTCGTATTCTGCAGATGTCGAATAGTCGATTTGCGACAAGGTCCATAGAAATCAACTTTGCTGTCAAAGTTGATTTCTACGGACGTTGGATCTGCCCAACCGCGATCATCCTACTACCCCCGAAATTTAGAAATTTTGACTATAAAATCGGTATGAACATGTTAAATGACAATAGAAACAACCTTCCACTGAAAAAAGACCTGTAGGGAGTTTGCTTTTGGGCGTTTACCTGAACAGTTTATAATAGACTAATTGCCAAAATCGATTTACAGTTTTCAGCAGATAAACATTGTTGGTAGGTAATAACAAAATTACAAATATTATAATACGAGAAGACTCTTCGAAAAATAAGAGGGTGAGGCAGAGTGTTCTGCTTAAATATAGACGCACTAGAAAATGACGATCAGATATGTATTCTACGCATACCCAATAAACCATCTGTACAAGCACGATACCGTTCCATGCCCATCTCATTTATAAATATGACAAGAACAGGTTCATATGACTACAAATGGGTAGTAGTGTAATAGTTCAAATTAGATATTACGAAAACAAGCAACGGGTGCATAAGAAGAAGGTCCTATGGTGGTTGTTCCACAGTTTTTTTTAATCAAACGAGCCGTTTACATAGAATTAAAAAACAAAACGCGTAGTCGCTTCATAGGTTCACGCATGCATGCTTGCACTGTCTGATCCACTATTACCGCGCTATCCCACACTTTACGAACCGGAACCGGAAGTTGCAATGTTTTTGGTAGTCTTTTTCGCACAAACGGAATTTCGAAATGTAAGCACAGAATATTCATGATCGAGGGCGTTAACATAAATCGAAAGCTTTTTTCCTACCTTTAAAATAGCGGCCGTTACAATTTGCTTTTAATATTACGCTTTACCACCCTTTTACGAAAAAGCGAGTTGACAGATCAGGAATTATACAAGAGAAGTTTTGTACAAATGAAAACTGTGAAGTAAAAATATTAAAAATATCTCTGCGACGCCTTCTATGAGTTTTTAAAAATCTAAAAATTACGCTGCTTCTTTAAAAATGGAAGACAACAAAAATTTTTTGTTTAAGCTAAATTGCTCATGAATCATAGCAGAATAAGATTCTAAATTTAGTTTTTAGGTGCTGCAATATTTAGGGGGTTATTTTTTCCCATCCCTCCCTAATATTGGCGAACAAATTTGACCTTGCGTTTTTTTTTTAATCTGACCGAAACGCGTAGTGTGGCGTAGAAGATGAACAGATTATAGTCACATGGGCAGAAGCTGGCTGGTTCGTACGACACGCAGTGAAAACTCTTCTCAGACAGTTTATGATTGTTGTTAGTAGTTTTTTTTTGCAATGAGGAATTAGAAGGGGTATATTTAAAGGACCCTCCAACTCAAAACAGTTCTTAGTTAGACGCGCTGCACAGAGCATAATATGAGGTACTGTAGTTGTTGATTAGATAGGTATATAATAGTAATTATTTTGTATAAGTACGGGAAAATACAGGCGAAGTATGTCCCCTATTTATTTTTAAAGCTTATAAAAAACCAATACTAATACAGTTTATTTAAAGACTTTATTCTAAATAAAGATTATAAAATCTGGTCATGAAAACAAAGTTTAAACATTACAAATTATACGACCGACAAGAAAAACATGGTTTTATATACTATCGCACTAGCCGAAAATTTGGTCTCTTCAGTAGTGTTCATTTTATTTGTATTAAGCTAAAATGCCTAAGCCAATGTGTTTTGGAGTATGCCTAAGTTTACGTCCATTGGAATTACAACACATTATTGCTTGACGTGTACCTACAATTTGAGGATTTTCTTTAATTTGATAGTTATTTGTAAGCAGGGCTGGGCAAAATACACTTTTAAATGTATTTAAAATACAAGATGCAGTTCAAAATGTATTTTAAATGCTTTTGAAAATGCAAAACACACGAAAGACGCCGCACCGCGTCAAACAGGGCATGGTCTAGTAAAGAGAAATTCATCATTCCGTTGACCTCGTACACACAGTAATCGCAGTCAGTTTCAAATGGCAGTAAAAAAAACTTACAAAGGTGTTACCGCTGTAAGAAACAATTAATTGATGATTTACATGAATCACTTGAAATTTTCATATTTCCAGTTTTAAACCTTTATTATGGATAATCAAAATTTCATGTAGGTATTTAAAGAAATGATTTATTATAAATCAATAACTCGCATAGTACATATACAAAATATGAAGTCACACTTTATCACAAACAAATTAATAATTCATACAATATAAAACAACGCAGTTCGGAATAGGTAGTAGACGCAGAATATAATCATTTTCTGGTATAACTAAATACACCCGTATTGCAATATCTTTGCTTTAATTAGCATAACGTTTACAAACTAAAACCACAAGGAACAAGACTAGGAACATACTTGTACTGTCAGAAGTTTATCTTCAAGATATATAAATTAGGAGATCTTACATAAAAATAAAGCAAATAGTTTAGTACATATAGATATTAGTCTTATAACATAAAACAAAGTACATGTATCTGTAAAAAAATACTTAACTAATATATTTATTAATTCTTTAAATTAATGAAATGTAGTTAGATGTTTAATTACTATCACATTCATCTAAATACAAAACTTTAGGGATATTCATTGCAACCTTGAGATATTTATTGGTTTTGTATTTGCCTTGAATTGCTTGCTGTTCTTTAGTAGGAGAATCTTGAAATGTATTATATTGCCGTGCTATAACAGGGCTCAATTGCTTGTAGGTATAACCACTAGATGTTTCTAATTTTTTGAACCAGGGATTTTTCTTACACAAAATAGAACGTGCCAAAACAACAGCAGCAACTGCCAGTTTAGATGGCATATACTGAAGGTAGGAGCCTCCTTCCAACAGAATTAGCTCGCTTATGTACTGCAATTAAAAATGTGGGTGTTACTTATGCTGAATTATACAGGGTGTTTCCTAGGTATGTACAAAAACTTAAGGAGGTATGATTCCTTGCGTTATTTAATGAAGACGAGTTCATAATATAAAGATATGTTCAGAAATGCTACACAAAGGGAGCTGCAGTTCTTTGAAGTGATTGTACGAAAACGAATTTTTTTAGTAGAACTGAGAACCATAAAAGAAAAAATTGTATTTTGGCTAAGTCATTGTTTGGCAGAGTGTTTTTGGTTTTGTTTAGATTTTTTTCTTTTACCAGTGGCGTAAGTAAATATTCCTAGTGAATTTTTGTTCATAACTTTCTTAACGCTTCTTATTTTAGAAAATAAATTAGATAATTGAATTCCTGAGAAAAAGGGGTACTTCTGCGAATAGTCGATACAAGCAAACCTTTTGTATTTTTCGAGAAAATCGAATAAAATGAATAAGTAATTTAAAGAAACCAGTGTTTATAATATATTTCCAGTTTTCTGGTTTCTATTGATTGAACTGACAACGAAAAATGACAACTGGAATAGACATAGGTTGTAACTTTGGTTAAGATTTTTAAAATTTTTTCGATGGTGTCTAATATTTTCAAAACATCGAAAAATCGTTAGAGGGACCTTCCTCGCATTTATTGAAATTTTCTTTTTTATTTCGAAAATTTTGACAATTTTATGGAATTTAGAAAATGTTTTAAAAATCTGAAATAAATTTCAAATATATCTCATACTGGGAGTTTTTGAAAATTAAAAAATTTAACTGTTTGGGTATACAAATATTCAAAACTAGAATTTTTAAAATATTAAAAATTTTGAAAATTTAAAACTCCAAAATTTTAATATTTAGTTTTTTCCAAATACTCAAATAAATTCAAAACTGTTCAGGTAAACGACCAAAAGCGACCGCCCTATAGATTTTTTCTCAATTGCAGCTATTACCACTGAACACATTCATACCGATTTTGAAGTTGAAATTCTCGTTAATGAAGGCGTCAAACAAACTGAAACTTTACATACTCAGCTTACAGTTGGAAGAAAGTACACTCAAGTAGTTCCAAGTATTTGAACGTGGTAATTTTAAAAATGGCTGTGAGACAGTTTGTGACAATCCAGGAAAAGGAGGTAGAACTGCAACAAGAGTCATTTCTGCTGCCATTGAACGTGTTGAATCTTTACCAGTGCAAATCACCAAATAACTGCCTTTGAAATAGTATAGAAAACCAACATGTTAATGACAGCAAGAAGACTCTTGTTGCAGTTGCCCCTCCTCTTCGTGGATTGTCACGAACAATCGCATTTAATTTAATGGTTATCCCATTTAAATATTTGGAGTATCTATGACCTGAGTCTGCGTAAACTTTCAGCTGATTAGCCGCTTTCATTAATGAGAAGTCCAAAGTGAGAAATTTAATTACAATACGCTGCTTCAGGGCAAGGTGTATTAACAAAAACTTTGGTTTCAAGCTAGAGTTAACTTTTAGATCAACCACTTTGAATACCAAGTGAACAGTTTCCATGACAACAGTTAGGTATGTATTGTTTTCTGTTTAGAGTAAAGTATGTTGACTAATGTGCATATCAAACAATTAATATAAGTTCCAGCTTTACTTCGTTGAAGTTCATATTAATATACATATAAATAATATTAATAACTTCAACAATAGTATTATGCATATTCTTGATGTTATTATTTATTTATTTATACATTAGATATATATTATTCTATTTATATTAGTAATGCATTTCAACGAACTAAAGCTTGTACTTATTAATAACAAATAATTGCACAAATCACCCAATTCACTGTGTCCCACAGCTTTTTGTCAGTCTTTGAACTTCTATTCCAATATTCTACTTATGATTTTCCCTGCCAGCCATTTAGTAGTGCAATGTTAACTTCGTGACTTGTTATTTATTTATTTATATTAATTCAAATAGAATTATTGTAGAAAATTGTAAAAATATAAAATTTTTCTAATACAACGGACAACTTTCAAGCATTATGAAAATCACTAGGTACTTTTCCAAAATTAGCGACTTTAGAAACCAATTTACAAAAATAAGAACTTGTAGGGGACTTTTTAATAATTAGAGACTTTTAGCAAAAATAGGAACCTGTTGCGAGGCCTGCCAATAATTTCAACCTATACGTTCAATGAAAATTGATATTGAAAATGAGATTTTACTATGTCATGTGGGTTTTCTTCGGCCCATAGATGATTATGAAAATTATAATGGCATTCCTGGAGAAGTTAGCCACACACTAATCAGTTGCACATATGATAATGTTTATTATCCGAATACCTGACAAGTTTGAGAGGATCGATAGTTGTTCACTTGTTCAACAAAAAAAACAAAGCCTCCTATTGAAAAACTAGTTGACTGTAGAGACTGGAAAACCGGAACTACACGATAAAAATTGATTTTTAAATTGCTTATTTGTTTTATCGATTTTCTCGAAAAGGGTTATTTGTATCACAGATAAGGTTAACACTACAGATATAGGACCCCTTATACAATATGTCCGCTCATATTTGGAAGCGAAATTAGAGTTAGTTTGGCGGCAACGCACCGACCAATTTTAGGGCGCTGCTATCGCCATTCGTTTATTACTGTTGGAATGTGTTGGAAACTGGTTTATCGGGGATTTGAGTGCATATGTCACAGATGACGTTAAAAACCTAACCTTATTTGGGATCTGGTTAAAGCGTGTATTTTATATTTTCCTTTTGTTTACTGTTTACTGAAATTCGATATTTCAGAAAAAGTAAATTATTGTTGAACTTTTGTTTGTTTCTTCTAAGGTTCTCGCAGACTAATGTTTTTATCTTTAACACTGCATTCTGCAAGGTTAGCGTTTTTGAGGTTACAATTTTACTGATTTTATTATTAATATACTACATTCCAGAACTGTATCATACGTCTTTGTAGTTTTATTTACTTGGAGTCTGTCACATCATGAATATAATTTAAGTAGAATTGGCTTCAATATTAATTATTTACGAAAAATTGCAATTTGACAATTAAACATCTCAAATGAAATCGTTAAACATGGCAGATGGCTGTCTAACTTTTGGTTTGAATATGTGCTAAATAATCTGCTCAATCACAGTCATCTGTGACTTAATTATTTGTGAGAGTACAAATTGTCATTGTAGCGCCATCTTTTTGTAGATTATTAATCATATAAAACGAGCTGCCGATAGCCCACATCTTTACCGTATATATCTGTAGTGTTAACCTTATCTGTGCTTGTATCGACTTTTAGCAAAAGTAGCTTTTTTGGCTATTTTTTTCTCGGAAATTCAATTACGCAACTTATTATCTAAAATAAAAAATTAAAAGGAATTTATAAACAAAAATTAACTAGGAATGAACTATATCTACGCCACTGGTAAAAGAAAAAATTCACAAAAGGGGGACTCTCTCAATAGCTATGACGTAGCCAAAATTTCAAATATTTATCTTTTACGGTTCTCGAGTTCTACTAAAGAAATTAGTTTTCGTACAATAACTTCGAAGGGATCTATAGTACGCGCAGCCAAACGTGAAAACCACGCAACTCCATTCCATCGCTCACGCTTCATGTCGCTCCTTAAATCAGCTGTAATTCGTAGTCCTGCAATCGAGTATAATCTAGTTAAAAAAGTTGAACTATCTCAGTGTAACGTTTGCTCCATCCCTCCCTAAACTACTGTGCAAGGTTTGACTTTTTCTTAGGTTTGGCCGCACGCACTGTAGCTCCCTTAAGAAGTATTTCCAGACGTATGTTCAATTCAACTTTTCTTCATGAAATGACCAGAAATCACCTCGTACATACTTAGAAAATACCCTGTATAAATGACTATAATAACAGAAAAAATAAAAACAAAGTCGTAGAGCTACCAATGTTCAGTCTGTTCCATGGAACACGAGACCGGGTACCCTGACGGCTGCCCATTATTAACAAAAAAGTAGTACTAAAAATTGGTTTATCAAAAATGTTGAAAAAAATATTCTCAGAATTCAGATGACAGTACAGACTCAATGACTCATAGGTATTTGTGTTATGTGTTCATATGCAACTATGCAAGTTTATATAATTATGTTTCTTTTTCCTAACATTAGCTTTGGTTAAAAAATAATGGGGATCGATAAGGGGCCCGGTCGTTCAATTCTGCATGCGGGCCTGCAAAGGTGTTGCTACGGCCCTGAATAAAAAGGTCTGCTTACCATAGCTGTATAAAGAGTTTTTTTATCGAGACCATGTGTGATACATAAGTGTTGAATAAAAGTCACCATAGTAGGAGGGTTCATATCAAACTTTAAAACTTTTAAAAGCAACTGCTCCATTCTTGTAATTTGATGGGTAGTGTATGCCTTTCCGGTAAGATACACCCATTCATCAGTGTCCAATAGATTGACTTCTTCAACTTTTACAGCTAACATCATTGCTGCTGCTCCTAGCAACTGAAACTTCTCACGAATCTAAAGAATAATAATCAAAGTGAGTAGATATTTCATAAATTAAAAGTATGTTTATATTGGTGTGCTATTATTAAATAACAATAATACTACTAATGATGGCGATTTGAAGTAAAAACTGCAGATCTTACCACAGACATATAACTAAGAAATCGGTCTATGTAATTTACAGATAAATGAATAGTTTGTTCACTCATCTTGTATTCATCTGCAACTGAGACCAGCCAATCTACAAGAACGCAGCGCATTTCTTCATTCAAGAATTTTTGTTTACTCATGTAGTTAGCCTTAGGCCACTGCAACTTGCCTTCCATTTGGTACAAGTACTTCCAGATGTCCTGCAGTTTCAAAATTACATTTTAAAACATATCTCCTGCACTAGGAGCATAAATTACTATTATAAACTTACTGGTGCATACTCCATAGAACTGACATTATCATGCGGTATGTATCTATCTTCCTCAAAATCATCTTCAAGGTATTTAACATTTTCTTTACCAACTAGCTTAAGGCACTTTAAAGTAGAATCTAAAGATGAATCTGTTTCACCATTTTGGAGCAAACGCTGTACCTATGTAAGCATAAAAATAAAAGCTTTTCCTTATAACTTATGGCTTCATATAAAATCACACTAATTAAATAAAACAAAATATGTTTACAGGGTGTTTCAAAAAACATGCTATAAATTTAACAGTAAACTTGAGATAATAAGTTAGGTTGTTGGTAACAACACCAGCTCCAAGGACGAGCAACCTTCTAAAGACACAGGCAGATGAAAATTTGTTCGGAGATGTGAAAATAATACTAAAAAGTCAAAGAAAAAAACATTAAAAAATAACACAATTGTACATAAAAATGAAAGAACATATATGTTAACATTTCAGGAGAATATATACAAAAAGAACCACTGAATGAAGAGACTTAAAAAACAAAAGAAGAACTACAATTAAACGTTAAACCACATACGTTTGCAAATCTAGGCAAACAGGAAAATGGACATTGTAGGTCAAAACTAACAAACAAACCTTGGGTAAAGTAGCAAACAGAAAAGTTAGTATTCGGTGGAAACCATGCAAAATTTATGAACATGTCAACACAATTACCTGCTATAAATGTTGCTGTTATGGACATAAAACCGTAAACTGTCCAAGAGAACAGAAATGTTATTTATGTACTGGAAACCACTCTACAAGGGAGTGCAAAACAAAATTAGCAAAACACATTGCCTGGACTTTCCTATACTTTGGAAATTATTGTTACTTACCATGTTTTAAAGAACATTTAAGTATTAAACATTTATTAAACAAAGATGCATAAATTTACAATTTTCAAAAATTCATAACAGGCATCACAGAGAAATTAGCAGAGTGCGGCAGGAACTAAATTATAGTTCATCTGTAGCTCCATTAGCCTGTAAAATTTGTATGGCCAGTTTTCAGGCAATATTTTTTTAAAAAGCCAAAGCTTTTATAAATTTTTTTTCAGTTTACAGCTTTAGTAGCCCCAGAATGCTCGTAGCTTGTAACATTGTGTACCCCTAGGGCCTTTCCATTATCAAATTTCATCCCGATCTGATAACTTGTTTTTGAGTAAATAGGCGTTAAATCCCAAATTTACAGAAAGCATCACAGAGAAATTAGCATGTTGGGATGTAAGCCAAATTGTAGCTCATCTCCAGCTCTAAGCTAACAAAATTTAAATAAATCGTGTGTTCGGTTTTTGAGAAACATTATTTTGAAAATTGCAGACATTTTATTTTATTCTATTCATGAAATCAAGTTTTAATGAACACCTACAGTACCAATCGTTTTTAACATTATTAAAAATAAGAATAGAATTTAATTGGGGTATTGCGGCAGCTACTACATAATTTTTTTTGGTAGGTATTAGTTCTTTACTTTCCTATACTTTCAGTATAGGGAAGTATTGATTTCATGCAAAATTTCAAAGTTGAGATTTTAACGGAAATAGTCGGGGGGGGGGGGGTCCATGGACCCCAAAAAAGTAATTTTTAAAAAATGTCTGTCTGTGGGTGCGTGGGTGTGTTATGCTCCTTATCTCCGGAACGGCTGGACCGATTTCGATGTGCTTTGGAATGAGGGGGTATATCAAAAATTCACCGACAAAATAAGCTTTTAAAAAAAACCGAAACCGGAAGCAGAAGTTAGACATGGACGGTGTCGGTGATGGACAGTGTCGGTAATTTACGGTTTCCGTGATGGACGGTGTCGGAGATGGACGGTGTCGGTGATACACGGTGTCGGTGATGGACGGTGTCGGTGATCTACGGTGTCGGTGATGGACGGTGTCGGTGACGGATGGTGTCGGCAATGGACGGTTTCGGTGATGGACGGTGTCGGTGATAGACGGTATCGGTAATGGACGGTGTTGGTGATGGACGGTGTCGGTGATGGACGGTGTCGGTGATGGACGGTGTCGGTGATGGACCGTATCGGTGATAGACGGTGTCGGTGATGGACAGTGTCGGTGATGGACGGTGTCGATGACGGATGGTGTCGGTGATAGACGGTGTCGGTGATGAACGGTGTCGGTGATGGACAGTGTCGGTAATGGACGGTGTCGGTGATGGACGGTGTCGGTGATGAACGGTGTCGGTGATGGAATGTTTTTTCGGTAGCATTTTTTTCAGAAACTGAATTTTGGAAATTTTAATAGTGGAGATTAAAGAAGGCCTTAGGACAAATCAAACAATTTTTTACCGAACTCTCTAGCTTTAAAATGGCGGCCGCTACGAATTTTTGAACATTTCGACTTTAACGTCCATTTACTCAAAAACCAGTTATCTGATTGGAATCAACTACATCTTGTTTGGTAGCCGTTCAAGGGTACTATACCATGAAATATAATTAATTTTGAAAATATAAAAACGATCGCAATGACATCACTCAAAAATTTTGGAATTTTTCAAAAAAATATTTCTCAAAAACTGCCCACACGTTTTTGTTTAAACTTTTTAAGCATTTAAGAAGGCCTTAGGACAAATCAAACGATTTTTTACCGAACTCTCTAGCTTTAAAATGGCGGCCGCTACGAATTTTTGAACATTTCGACTTTAACGCCCATTTACTCAAAAACCAGTTATCTGATTGGAATCAACTACATCTTGTTTGGTAGCCCTTCAAGGGTACTATACCATGAAATATAATTAATTTTGCAAATATAAAAACGATCGCAATGACATCACTCAAAAATTTTGGAATTTTTCAAAAAAATATTTCTCAAAAACTGCCCACACGTTTTTGTTTAAACTTTTTAAGCTGATAGAGCTGGGAATCTTCTACAATTTGTTTTTTTTTCGCATTGCTATAATTTCACTGTGACGCCCTCTATAAATTTTTGAAAATTGGTACCCTTTTATATATTTAACGGGGGGCAGTAAAATATTTCTGTTAATGTGAAATAGCTCATCATTGATAGCAAAATCCAAATATCATAATATTTTTTTGATACTTTAATATTTAGGGGGGCTACTGTTCCCCCTCCCCCCCCCCCCCCCCAAAATTTTCGCTACAAAATTAAAAATTTGATTTTTTGTTTTGTTTGCTCTAGGAGAATCTTTTTACAAAAAATCAAAATTTTTTTGCCCCTTAATAATTTCGCATACTTTCTACAGCAGTTGTGTTCTTGTATTAGTCGTTTAATGTTCAGTGTAGGCTAACTTTTTTATTTTAATAGATAGACTCGCAAACCCAAGAGCAAAGTTGTAGGGCAAATTCTTCTCGATTGTATTTAAGAAAAAAACTTGAGTTTCCAATTTTAATATGGCGGCCACGGTAAAAAATAAATTTTTTTTAAATGGAAACGTGGCATTAAAATCAGAAAGGTTTTGAAATTCTAAATACAAATTAATAAAAGTAATTTCTTGCTAAAAATAATACTTCTCGAGTTATTAATATATTTCCAAATATCAATTTCCGTGCTTCCGTTGATTCAGTCCGAATATTTTACCCAACCTTATGCTTGCAGCGCAGCGGGCGGTCTTTCTTCAACCGCTTCAAGATGTTACAACTTATAAGAACTATTTACTTTAACTAGTCGTGTCTAGACAGGTGTATATCGAAAGTGTTGGAAAATATAAAACAATGTATTTAAATGTATAGGAAAGTCCAGGCGAAGTGTTTCGCTCATTTTTAATTTTCCTTGCAAAAAAAAATCATTTTGCTAATTGTTTAACGATAGTAGTGGAACCACGAGTATTATCAGTTCTTATGAATTCAGTAAATTGGAGGGTGCACTTTTTGTTAAAGCAAATGTAACAAACGATAACCCTGTCGGAAAGTGTATTTTATGCCACAAATCAGGATTTTTCTCAAGGGATAAAAAAAACTACTATACTTATAGTTAGTAGTTAAAGTAACCAGTAATAACGCAGTTTATGATCCCATTTCTCAATTTTGTACAAAAACAGCTAAAAACCTATCTATTTAAGAACAAGCTAGATAGAATTTACTCACATACGAGCTTTGTTCCAATGAATCTAGCTAGTAATCAGCCTCACATTTATTTTAAACAACACACAATAAGACTGATCTGTAAGCAACGAGATGTATTTAAATACATGCAAATTTATGTATACTTATTATTATAAAAAGATTAAGAAAGAAACTAGATTACTATAAATTATAATTTACTCTTTTTGAAACACCCTGTATATTACTTGTTAGTAATATTTAAATTACCTCAACAGGCAAGACTGTGGTGGCTTTTATACACACCATCAATACAAAACCACCTACTAATATTAGCAAATATACAATACAGTGCAACAAGCTGTAGTCTTGTTAATAAAAGTTTCATTACATATGTTAACATTTGTAATGTCTCATATTCTTTTGTATTCTCGTTCTATGACACATTTTCAATGTACAACTTACCTACCTATTAAGGTAGATATTAGCTTCATTTATCGAGTTAGAATCTTAGAATACATTAAACTGTACGTACCACATTCATCACTAACTTTAACATGCAACTTAAAAATATACCTACAGTGTTAGCATCTTCATCCGAACCGAATCTAAGACGTTTCGTTCCACGAACCCCATTAGTAATGTGTGCCAGAGGAACTCGCCGGCTATGTTGTTGGTTTAGAAGTTTGGACGACCTCCCAACAAGATTTTTTCCTTGATGCTGAACAGCATTTTCAATGTCTTCATGAAGTTGGAACGTTGCCATCTTACCTAATAATCTAAAATTTTTTGTCTAGCCTTCAAAATGTCTGCAATTTGATTCTGGTTTTAATAAAAACTCACCTTTGGATTAAAACTGCTGCAATAGCAACAAAGGGGGATAAATTATAATTTAAAATCTACTTATTTTAACACTTGATACAGCCTTAATTAACTGTTAAAGTGAAAATGTGGTTAAAAGATGGTATTTTCATAAGGAACAACGGCTAGGTAAAAGGTATCACCGGTATTTTTTTACTTTTGACGGATTACTTTTTCCCGCTATTTAGATATCCGGTTTACACGCTGTGGCTAGCGTCACGACAAACTGTCGGGAACTAGTTTTCAACAATTTATTAGTTGGCGTAACAAGCATTCGTTACTGACGAACAAAATTGTTGTGATGGAAAACGTTATGTAGGCTAAAGTGGTTCTTGATGAAGTACTTAAAGTATTGCATGCTATTCTCTGAAAGAGTAGCGTAGTGTAATTGGATAATAGAACATATACTTGCGAAAAGGATAAAAAGGAACTTCTTTTTGAAATAAATTTGAATGTTGTATAGTTGTATCAATTTCAATTAATTGAGATAAGTAAAATGCTCAACGTAAGTCTATGATTACCTAGAATTGACAGAAATCAAAATGGGTAAACGCTGGTTTTTGAGGCAGAATGTTTAATCAATTTAGACAGTGGCGGATTACCGCACAGGCGCATGAAGCGCGTGCCTGGGGCCTCAGCAAAGCGGGGGCCTCAGAATCGTTGGGTGCCTTATCCTCAAAAACCAAAATTAATTTTTTTTAGCTGAGAATGTGATTTTTTCTTTTAAATGTGATTATTTTTTTATTTCCGTATCTTATTTTTGTGTTTATTTTTTTATTGATTCCAAAAATAAAAAATGTTATGATTTTCTGCATTGTTCATTTTAGTGAACCATCCCATTCTTAGTAGGGTCAATAGGGGGCCTCCAGATCAGGTTGCGCCTGGGGCCCCACAAAATCAAGATCCGCCACTGAATTTAGATTTCTCTGTACAAATTCACAGATGCATTTTACTTTCTTGTATCAGTTGTATCTTTATCTTTAGAAAAATAACCAAATTGCTTTTTCTTTCAACGGCAAAGCTAGTGTATGTCCTGTTATTTTTGGGACCGCCTCGTTGCTAGCAGAAGTTGCCCCTTGTCGCGACCAATTTAGCCAAGTTGTCAAACGTAATATATGCATACTACCCCACCCCCCTCCCCGTGCCACGTGCGACATTTGCCGACTTAGTAATAATTTTGCTATTCCTTCAAAAACAATATCCAATCAATACTATTTAATAGCCCTTAATAATTATAGCCAAATAATGTAAAAATATTTTTGAATATATGAAAATTGTAAAAATTCAAGCTGCTCAAAATGTTAGACATTTTCAAAAAAATACTTCTCAAAAACTGCCCACCCCATTTCTTTTACTTTTTAGGTAGATAGAGCTTGAAGTAAACTTTAAATTTATTTTGTATTAATCTCTAACGCTCTCTAAAAATTTATGAAAAATTTAAAATTGTTTAATTATTTATTTAAAAACGCAAACGCCAATCGTTATAAGCTTTAAACAGTTCAACAGACAATTTGAAGTAGTTTTTTAGCATTAATCAACATTATTATTATTTAAAAAATTAAAAAAAACAGTACTTTTATAGTATTAACAACGCGCTTTCCGGAAGGTGCGTAATCTTAACTACGCCTATTAATTAGCTCTAGTTAAAAAATATTATTTTTGCATATTTTATAGCTTTTAAAATAAAGTGTTTATAGCGCTTATTTGGTCAGAAGTTGTCAGTGCAATATCTATCTAGCGCCTTTACCGTAACCGTGCGTGCAAACACCTTGAGTTTGGATCGGGCGGCTAGTTAAGGTATAGTGGCGCTGATGATCAATATAGTAGAAAAGTAGAAATATATTAACTTTTCTATTATTACAAGACCATTGCGGCAACTTATTAACAACAAAGGAGTTGCGCCGCAATAACAAAGTGTTATATTTATTTTATAATCGTTCCTAAAATAAATTTCTATTACAATTCGAAACTATAAATTACAAGCAAAAATATAATTTCAGCCTAATTATGGAACTTAAATTAATAATATGTAATAAAAATTAACAAAATATTCTGGAACACAACTGGAAACCAAGATGCGATTGGCAATGTCAGCCGTAACTTACAATTTATAACATGTTTTATTATCAGAGAACTTTCGAATACATGAAACAGTAACATTAACAACTTCGCGTTAACGATGAAACACGTCATAGAAAAAGCCATATAAAAGTTGCGTCTTTATTACGCTACCTTTCTCGAGACGCTAGTCACAGCATGTAGCCAAAATCCCTGTCGTTGCAGCAGTAGCATTAAATTAATTTAATTGTCTTTATCACTACACATTTTAGTTAAAACTGTTATTAAAAATTGATGTAAAAATATTAATTGTGCATGAAATTAGATTAAACATAATTTTGAAACATTTTCCTTAACATTTTTTTGTACTTAATGGTTTTATTTTATTTTAACGTTGGTTGCACTGTAACTGTCCATATTGAATCGGCATGTCATCGTTCTAGTAACGATTTTGCTAATAAATACGTGCACTGAAAGAAAAACATGGATTTACGTGGTATACTTAATATTTTTTCAGTAACAGTCTTCGTTTAAGTGTGTACAGTAAAAATTAAGTGTAAGTATAAAGCCTGCGTTAAAATATAACAAGTTTTAAAGAACATCCTAAAATTTCTAATATCAGTTCATGTTATGGACACATCTTGTTTATTTCTAGGACACAGACAGTTACGTAGATGCGGGGAGTACAATGTCTGTCCATTATAAATTTAAATCTGCTTTGGAGTATGACACAGTTACCTTCGATGGTTTGCACATATCGGTGCGGGATCTTAAAAATGCTATCATGCAGCAGAAACGAATCGGTAAAAATACGGATTTCGATTTGCAAGTCACCAATGCTCAAACGAAAGAAGGTAAGATTAAAATAATACTTGACTAAATAAATTACATCAATTTCATTCATTTGATTAAATAAGTGTACAACAATAAGTACGAAACATACCAATATTGATATGTATGTTCCGATAACTAAACAATATATCCAGCTTTTGCTATGACCAGCAGTGATATAAAGGATAACACTGACAACGTCTAATATTACAACAGTTGATGCGGTAGTTGTGTACGGCACCAACCAATTCGCCTTCTTTTTGTATGTGCCATAAAATACTGAGGCGCAGCTGATGAAGTGGAAAAAGTCTACTGCTGTGTGCATGTACATAAATACAGGAAATTGGGCATGAAAAATTACTGAAAAGCCACTTAAAGCTATCACAAATGCTATACTTAGTATGGCAATGTCATAGCCTGCATATTCTAAGCTAAAACAGCTACAAAACTTCATCTTTAATTTAAATGAAATGTCACTTTAGCATGGCTGGAATGATAAATCTTACTACATATTTTGTATTTTGCAGTGTATGATAATGACGAATCGCTGATAGCCAAAAATACTTCGTTACTAATCGCAAGGATTCCGTCTATGCAAACAAAGCCGAAAACGTGGGAAGGTTATGGGGGTAACTCGAGTCCAGTTCCAAAAGTGGACGATGGGGGACCTATTGCTAAAGCTATGGATTTGTCCAGTTTAGATGTGTCCGAGGAAGATAAAATTAAAGCTATGATGTCACAGAGCACCCAGGATTATGATCCAAGCAAGTAAGTGTGTAGTTTGTAGTGAACGTGTTGCATAAGATCAAGGGCGGATAGGCAGCTATTATTCTAGAGAGAAAAATAATATAAAATTACCAAGGGTGTTGATGGTGTAAATAATGCAAAGAATAATAATTTACACAGTTATATTTTCATTTTGTTAATATTAATAAGGAAGTATTATTTTAACAAACAAAAGTTTTTATGTGTATAATTAAACAACCTCTAGTTTATTGCAATACATACATAGTGCATAATAACTAAATGGACCATCTTAAATGTGAAATTTTTATTGCTTTCCCACCAATTTATAGGCCACACTGGACTGAGCTCAACCAGCCTCCACATTTTAAATGAAAACGAAACCAGTTTTTGTCTATGATTATTTCACTCTAAAATCATTCATAATATATCGACCAATCACTACTTTGCATTTACAGTTTTAGCACCAAATAGAAAAGTTTAGCTTAGCAACTGACATGAGACAAAATTGATAAAACATTGGGTGCAGTTGCTTAAAATTAAAATATTTGTTTGCACAATTGCTAGGATATTGCAACCTCTCCTCGAATTTTCTCAGCTGAAAATGCCAAGGTGCTCTTTTTTCAGTTGTAAATGTCATATTGCTGATTTATCGGTTAAATACGAATGTGATTGGCAGAAATTTTAGAAATTCTGAATTCTGATTGGCTCTTTTTAATAAGAGTGAAATAGGCATGTATAAATTTAAGAAACTTTACTATTCATTTGTTTTATTAATTAGTTTTAAAAATGCAAATAATTTGAAAATTTGATGTTATGCAAGAAATAATCCACTCATAGACCACTCATGAAGTCTGAAGTCTTGTAAAGTTAGCAAATCGTGTTTATTTTGCTTCAGAAAAGTTTTTTGACTTAAAAGAATTTATTCATGGATAAATGTGAACAAACTACTCATATGTTTTAATTGTTAGTTAATTAAAATGTAATTAATTTGACAATTTGATATACGAGGTGTTAATAAAAAAAGGGGCGCACCCTCCTTTTTACTTTCCCATACTTCTACTGAAGTAAGGAAAGTCATGATTTCATGCAAATTTTCAAATTTCAGATTTTAACGGAAATACGGGTTTTGGGGACCAAGGAACCCAAAAAAAGTGGTTTAAAAAAAATGTCTGTCTCTGGGTGGGTGCGGTCGTTTCCCTATATCTCCAGAACCTCTTAACCGATTTTAAGATTTGGTGTGTGGAAGTTCTTTAGTTGCAGGTAGTTCTTTGTAAGGTCGTTTATCGGAAACGGAAATTAGACCAGTTTTTTTAGTATAGATTTTTTTCTAAACAATTTTTTTGAAATTTTAAATACGTTGTAGTGCATCTAAAGACAAATCAAATGCTTTATTTCAAAATGCTGTATCATCAAAATGAAGGCTGCTACGAATTTTTAAACATTTTAACTTTAATGCTCGATTACTCAAACAAAATATCCAATCAATACAAATTATCATGTTATTTGATAGCTCTTAATAAGTATAATCAAGTGATGTAAAAATATTTTTGGAAAAATGAAAATTGTAAATATACTAGCGGCTCAAAGTTTTGGACATTTTAAAAAAAAACTTCCTCAAAAACTGCCCACAACATTTTTTTAAACTTCCTGAGCCGATAGAGCTTGCAATAAACTACAAATTTGTTTTTTACTAATCTCCCAAATTTAACCCTGACGCCCTCCAGGAATTTTTCAAAAATTTTGGAATTGACGCGTTTTCCATAGTTACGCAATTTTAACTGCGCCTGTCAATTAGCTATAATAAAAAAAAATATGTTTCATTCTTCGCATATTTTTGATAACTCTATAAATAAAGTTATTATAAGCATTTTTGATGCGCGCATTACCTATCACTTTTATGTAGTCAGCGAGCGCGCCTCGTACTTAACCAACGCAATGTCTTGAGTCTGGAGCTAGCGGCTTGAACCAGCTTGAGATGACTAGTAGATGTAAATTTCAATCACTTCTTGACGTGAGAATATGTAAAACAATGAGAAAGTACCAGCGACCAGGTTACCCAATTTTTTCCTTCTACATCATATTTGTCAAAAACACCAACACACGCATTAATAGTTTCCTACCAGGTATGATAAAGGTTTAGTGCAAGTGCGATGTTGAGTAGTCCAACTCCAACTCGCGCGTGGATTAAATGTTATGTGAATAGACATTATAGATCAGCAAAAAAATATGTTTCACTGCCTTAGATGCGGTAGAGGGAGCGATACATCTGATAATAGGAAGTAAATTTTTATAAATTGAGCCGCCATTTTGTAACGGTGAAAGACATCGAAAAACATTAAATACAAAAGTTGTTTAGTTTAACGGAACTAAAATAAGGTATCGCTTGACCCCTCATCCCATTTAAAATTTTTGAGATAATGTCTTGAATGTTCCCGCTCTTTTGAGGAGGAGAGGGGGTGCTAACATTTATTTTTTGTCCTCGTGTGGTACATCGCTGGAAAGCTAATTTAATAGACTTTAACAATCAGTACCAATTTTCTTGGTACAATAGTTTATGTACAATTGAAAAAGGTTTATGTAATGGCCGCTTTTTTGATATAATTGTCCACCCTATTTGAATGGTTTGAGTTATTGATATTTTCTTTTCTTTAAGTTGTTGGGTTTAAAAAGTCTTTTTAAAGGAGATATGACTACGCTTTCCGGAGCCCCAAAAAAATTTTAAATATTTTTTCCGATATTGAGGTATATTTTTCAATCTCCAGAACTCAAGAAGAAACATTTTTCCCAATAGTGGACTCCGCGTGAGCTCCCATGTACTAAAATGAAGCACGAGTCCTTAAAGGTTGAGAGTTTTAAATTTTTAAATATGTCAAAAAGAATTCGTTGTAATTTTTGTTTGCTACTGGTTGTGTCTTGACCCACCCAAATCAATTCTAATCAAGTTACATACGCCCCAAAAATAAAATCTGCAACCTCTAGGAACGTACCTGTTGAAATATTACCTTTGAAAGTTTGCCAAAAAATATTTTTTAAAATAACTTACATTTTTTTAATGGAAAGGTGATGGTGTACACGCATGTTTAATAAAGAATTTTTCAAGTATTTTATTGATACCCATAATTTGGGTTTTTCTTTGCAATGATAGCCTTTATTTAACGTACTATTTTATTTCTGGCAAAAAAATATTTCATTTTTAAAACTTTAAATTGTCAAAAAATATTTCGAAAAATTTTTTTGTTTGTTTAACAAATACCTACACCAGGTTGAAGATAAACATTGAGTTGGGTATCATACAAATTGCTCTTTTTAAAGAACATAATGAGCTGATATCGTAACATTTGAAATAAATCGATTTTTCAAAAAAAAACTGTCTTTATTAACTGCTCACACTTTCGCTGCGACTTATTGGCGCGGAAGTGACCTAGGTGCGGCAATGTTTTTTTTAAATATGTTTGTTTTAGTTTCAAATTAGGCCAGTGTTGACTTTAAGTCTATATACAGGGTGTTCAATGATTTTTGGCTTGAGGCACGCATGTGTGCCATGCGCACCTAGCTAATAATTTCTTGCTCTGTGCTGACCGACATGCATGCACCGTGGTCTGATTTTTTAACTATTTTTGAGATCAGAAAATTCATAACAAAGCTGCAACTTTGACAAAATTTAAATGAAAATATTTATTCAATCAAGAACTAAAAAACAAATACAAATGTTAACAAAAAAAAAAAACACTGAAAACGTCAAATCCGTTGAAATTGAAAATCTGCAAAAGAATTTACAAGTCCCAACTCGTTAGCAACACGTTGACTGAATCGCCTCCACTTCCACACCAGCGCTGAGGTCATAAATGTCTATGAAATTAAAGCGGACGGCTGGCACGCAAGTGTGCCGTGGGCACCCAGGCAAAGCGCGAAGTGGCAAACATGAGTGCCATGCGCACGCAAGGTGTTAAATTAATAATAATATATTTAGATCAAAAATAGGTTAAAACCTAATCATTACAAAATAAATTAGGATTTTAATTTTTAAATTTTATGGCACCCCTGACATAACGCAATTTTGGCTCAAAAAACATTTTGGAGTTTAAAAATTTATAAAAAGGGGACTATCATATGTAGGCGCCAGAGTGGTCCAGTGGTTAGGGCACTTAGCTGCTACGCAGAAGGTTCAATCAAATCTGAGACTAGATGCCTGGCGGGCGACATACCCAGTTGCTTTTTAAAAATTGGGAACCAAACCGCTCGAGGGGTGAGGGAAGTAAGGCAGCTGTCTAAGGTGTGGTGCTTACCACACCACCCTGTACTTCATATAAGAGTGTGAGACGGTAGGGTATCGGAAGCGATGGTGCGGTGGCCCTGACCCACCGCATTGCAGTCCAAACTCCACATTGGAGTGTAGTGCCACCGACTTTACTTTTTACTATCATATGTAGAATTTTATTCCGATTCCGTAAACGTCAAAATATACAGGGTGTTCCATTTAAAATAAAAAATTGGGATCATTTCCGGTAAAACCGGAAATGCAAACAATTTTAAATATACATTAAATAATAAGGAAATTATGTGTAGATTAATCACTCTAAAATTCATTTGGTTGAACTGATTAAGAAAAAAATAAGGTGAATCTTGTTTTGTTTACACCCATTGCCATTATATTGTACAATGAATAATGGTCAAAAATGTTAACTGAGAAAAACTTATTACTAAGTGATTAATTTTCTTACAGTTACATGAAAATTCGTGGAGCAAATCAAATGGGTGCTGTACCTCCCAATTACCGCTGCTTCAAATGTCATCAAGGAGGACACTGGATTAAAGATTGCCCTCTTAGTCAAGGATCTGTAAGTTTTATAAAGATGAATTATTATTTTGTGTCGTCAAAACAATTGAAAATTTTTAAATTTCTTTATGGAGTTGCATTTTTAAGCAATATTTCTATATATCATACTTAACAAAGTAAACACAAATAAATTTCTACAACATATTTGTTCTGTTAGGAACCGTTGGAAATAAAAAAGAGTACCGGAATTCCACGTAGCTTTATGGTACCTGTCGAGGGCCCACAGGTGCAAGGAGCCATGATGACACCTAATGGTTCTTTTGCTGTTCCTGTGCTAGACCATCAGGCTTATAACGAAAAGCCTCAACCTGCTCCTCCAGAAGAAAAGCGTCCTGAAATACCAGAGGACCTGCTGTGCTCCCTTTGTTCTGATTTATTGACTGATGCTGTTATGATACCCTGTTGTGGAGATTCTTATTGTGATGAGTGTATACGTAGTTGTTTGCTTGAATCAGAGGAACATGAATGTCCAGCTTGTCATGAAAGGGATATATCTCCTGGAACATTAATACCCAATAGGTATGTTATATTTAATATCTGTCTTATGTTCTTATAAAAGATTAATCCATTTTTAACCAAAAATTATTTTAATTATAGTATTTGCTAGTGTAAGATGTAAAGTTCGTATTTAACCTTTCCAGATATTTGCGTAATTCTGTTGCCAATTTCAAAAACACTACTGGTTATGTAAAAAGACAAGTATATAAGCCTTCACCAACTCCAGTTAAAGAACAGCCACAAACCAATATTGATGTTGATAAAGAGGTGGGTTTTTTATTACTTTAATATTTCGTATTATTTTTAAGCATGCACATTTTATAGCCGGCTGAAGGTGATCAAACTGAGCAGAATGATAAAGAATCAAGTCCAGCTCCAGCAGCTAAGCCTGATACAAGTGAAAAGACAGTTATTAGGGAAGCTGACTCTACTGAGCCTCCAAAACCAAATTTAAATATAAAGGTAGATTTTACAGAGGTAATAATATTTATTATTTATGTGTGTAATTTAATAAATATTTTCTATATAAATTCATTTTGTTACAGGATATTGATTTAAAAGATCCACCAAAAGTAGTAGCTCCTGTAATTTCTGAAGGACCTCCTGGAGTGTCACCAAGACAAGAACAATCGCCTATAGCACAACCCATTACTAATGTTGCAAATGCACCAAGAAGTACGTAGTTGAATTAATTTGTAATATAGCAAGATTTTTTTCAACTTCTTAATGTATTGTCTTAAAACACATTATTGTTTCTGTGCAATATACAGTGTAAATTAACAAGGGCGCAGTGGTCGTCAAGTCCATACCTCTGTTACACATTTAGTTAAGTACAGAAAAAAATTTCAAATGAAAGTTGTAGAGGATATAGAGGACTAACTGCATTTTAAAATTATTTCCAACTATGCAGGGATTTCCATATAAGGGTCTAATACCAAACATGTTTTTTTTTTTAAATAGAACACTATATATTTTTGTGTATTCTTATTCGCTTTTTTAATTGCGTTATGAAGATGTTTTGTTTTAGAAATTTATAAATTTTTCAAATTTAGAAAACTATTAAATTTTTTGGAAATTTGTAAATTTTTGAACAAATATGAAAATTTGACAAAAAAAATTGAATTTGAATATATTGAAATTTTTCAAAATTTTAAAGTTTTTTATAAACTTGGTGATCTTTGTAAATTTTAAAAAAATTTTCTATTAGCAAGACTTTTTTTAAATTTTCAGAATCAGGATATTTAATAAATTTAAAAGTGTATTTGAAAATTTTTGTTAGTTTTCAAAATATTGCACTCTTAAATTACAATAATATTCAAAATTATTTAAAAAGTTCAAAAATTTGAAATATTAAAAATTTTTGGAAATTTTTAAATGATTTCGGAAAATTTAGGAAATTTCAGAAATAGTCAAAGTTTTTTTGGTGATTATCCAATTAAACTGTTCAACATAATGACTAAAAGGAAACCTCCCAGAGATATTATCTCAGTGAATTGTTGTTCCTATTGTCATTTAACATGTATACCGATTTTCAAGTCGAACTTTGTACATTTTTGATATATCTAAAAATCAATGGCGGAAGGGCAGTGGAGGACGGTAGTAAGATCGTACTTGTGCAGATCAGCTATTCGACATGTGTATAATACAAATATAATATTTTTCTTGACTAAGCTTTTGTTGCAGTTTTATCTGAGTGGAATTACCAGTCTGTTAATTTGGGCTTTCTGTGTTAATGTGTCTGAACTGTAAAGTGTGTATGGACACACAGACATACACACACAGACACCACCACATCAGCGTCTGCTTTATTGCTTTATCGGTCTCCTAAGGCCCTAAAACCTGTCTATTAGTCAAAATGTTTAGATTGAAAATGTTTGCCATAAAAGTACCTGTTGGGTTTCGAAGCCTTGATTCGAAGGACCACACTTGTTGCAAACTAATTAAATTAAATGCAGCGCAAAAGAAACACTTGAGTGGTTTTTTAACTTTATTTTCTACCAAACCGACCCTTAAGAACTACATAAGAGCTACTAGCGAGCTGTCTCGCCTTGCAGAGCTGAGGTCTTTAGCTCCGCTATTATATGCCCACTAATATTTATTAGCTTTTGTAAAAAATAACAACCTGCTGCCAAGCTCAAAACAAAATTTTCTGAAATTTTCGCGTACTTAATGTATCCAAACATAGTCCAAAGTAAATAAAAGTAGTGTTTTGTTTTACGTCCATCAGTTCATTGCATACTCAAATTTTTTCAATATAAATTTAACGACATGGTCTTCCCATGGCACTCTTATGAAATTTTTATTTTCTGTAATCAAATGCTCAAATCTTAAACAAAATGCAAAGTGTGACACATCGTTGAAATCAGAATTAAAACTCTGTTCAAATATGAAGAAATTTAAAATGCCGACCATAAGAAAAAAAAGTTGACACTCGAAATTGAGCAATGGTAACAGTTATACCAAATCTGATCAACAATTTAGATTCAGCATGAAAATGTGTCGCAATAATGCGTTACCTAGAAATATGTAATATAAATCACAATGAGTTATAATGAGTATCTGTATATAAAATACTTAATTACTTTAACAATATCTATTTATTTTAACCTTATACCTATTTCGGCATGTTTACATGCCATTGTCAAAGGTTATATTAAAAAGTAAACAGTTAGTGTTGTTATAGCAATAGAACTTTGTGACTTATCTGGGTAATCGTCTGCAGATGACTTGATTTCTTATTCCAAAATGTCCAGTAGAGGAGAATTTAAGAGATCAATTTGCTCATTCATTAACGGTACAGTTTTTAAATGTTTGTGAATTGCAAAAGCTTCTAGTATATCTAATTTACGTTTATCATCACAAAAGTGTAAACATTTTATGGTGTTATTAGATGTCATTGAATGATTGTGTTCTAGTAAATAGATATTGTTAAAGTAATTAAGTATTTTATATACAGATACTCATTAAATATGGACTTTAACGAAGTAAAGCTGAAATTTATAAATACAATGAGTTATAGCCAAAAACAAAAAATTCAAAATTTTATTTTATTCCAGTTCTTTCAGAAACTAAGCAAGATAGGTCTAATATCTTTTTAGATTAGTGGGCACAAAATTGCACAACTTTTCTCTAGTTTAACCTTCGTCGTATCATAGTTAACACGCAATTTGATACATCCTGTATATATAAAAAATGACTCGCATGTTAAAGGCAAAGTTCAACACCGGCTGCTCTTCTACTAGGCCATCTAACACTAAATTGGCATAGTTATCTCTGATGAAGTAATCTACCTCTGCGGTGCTTTTAAATGTGGTAAATGTAAATGCATAAGTGGCATAACTTTCTTCTTGGTCCCCTACAATTTTTATTTTAAAATGTTTTCTGTATTTTATATAGGAAATGAGGTATCGACTGACCACCGTCGGTCTTTTTGACTTGCTCTGTATAAACTGGAAAAATATAGTTATAAATGTACAACTATGAAATTTAATTTCTAATATATATTTTATTGTATAGATGTTATTAGACAACATAAAATGAACTCTCATGAACGGTCACCTCGTCGTCCACATCATGTGAAACAGTCACCTTCTTATCAGGAACCTATGTAAGTAAAAATTATTTTGATAGTTTTCATTATGCCGTAATTTCTTTCGTTTGTTCTAAAATATAATGGAAGTTTTATTTACAGGCCTCGCAGTGAGGATCGACCAGGAACACCAACTGTTGATGAACCTGGAGGAGCTGTCACTTCAATGGGTGGTGGTTCAGTATATCCATCTGCTCCACCACATTACAGTAGTGGTCCACCTCCAAATGTTATGAATTCAATGATTGGAATGCCTCCACCAAATTTACAGGTTTGTGCTTCAATATAAGCAAATTCCACCATGTTAAGCACCAACAATGTAAATCCAAAAGTCATTACCAACAGTCCTAATGATCTGCCGGTAGCCCACCAATTTGTATTGCCCGTGGACTAAGTAGGTTACCCACATACAGTGTATTTAAGGAATGCTTCAAGTGTGGTCCGATATTGCATTTTGCAACATACATGACTGGCACCAGGATAAAATTAGCTACATTTAAGAAAAGCATAACCACCGCAAAAATTTTATGCTCTCTAGAAGTGTGTTTTAATTATCTTTTTTTGTTATTATTAAGGAAATGCACTTTAGTAATGCTTGCAGAAAAGCACAAGAAGCATTTTACTTGTCAAAATGTGTGTACCACCTACGGACCACATGGTGCTTAATGTGTCATAGTATTTTAATAATCTTACTACCATTTTGTGTAGGAGAGAAATTGTTAAAATCAAATAATGATGTTTAGCGAGTAACATAATAAATTTATTCCAGGGACCACCACCTTCAATACAAAGTTCGTTTGGCCCCGTACCTGGACAACCTTTGCCATCAGTGTATCCACCAGCTAATCAAGGACCCCCTCCCAACTTTAGGCTCCCACCACCAGGAGCACCACCATTTATTCAAGGGTAACTATATTAACTACATTAAAATACTAACCTACTATTCTGCTGAATTTGTGGGTGCAATGTTAATATTTTTATTAATACATTTTTTCCATTGGAATCAGGGTATGAAAAAAATCGATTTATATAAAAAAAAATTATGAATAAATCAATTGGTGCACTGGTTTTAAAATTTTGGTTTTTATCATTATTTTTAAAATTAAATCACTTGCTTTAAATCGCAATTTAAATCTCTGGTATAAACCAAGTGATTTAAATTAAGCATACCCTGATTGGAATAGGTTAAATGCATTTTTTTATTACTGCATATATTTCTGCTTACTCTTAGTAAATAAGAAAGTAACAATTTAAAGTGGTATTTTTATTATGTTTCACTTTACATCACATATAAAGCTGAGTCTTACTTTTTCGCTTTTAGTGGTTACAATCCTCCACCAAGACCAGTGTTTGACTGTTCAAGGCCACCTATTGCTGGACCGCCTTCGTTTCCTCCAATTTATCCTACTGGTCCTCGACCTTCAAGGGCACGCGACTATCCTCGAGATCCCCCTAGAAGAGGTCGTACTCCACCAAGGTAAGTCTAAACAAAACCATTTCAAATTATTTTCTTTTAATACTAATTTTTGTGTTATAGAATTATTGATGATCCATTGGAAGCTTTCAATCGTATGTTGAGGGAAAAAGATGAAAGAGAGCGCAGGGCCAAACAACGAAAAGCTCGTAGTTACAGTCGCAGTTCTAGCAGGAGCTTCAGTCGATCACCTCGTAGAATGCGAAGTCGGTCTCCTCGTCGAAGATCACGTAGCCGCTCCAGGTCATTTACCATTAGCAGGTTGGTGCTAAAAATTTTAGGTGCATCGGCAATTAAATGTAGCATAGAACTTATTAGTTGTTTATTTATAACTATTTATTAAAAATGTGTGCCCAAGAATTGTTTACGAAATTTGATTGGTTTATGTACTTTTACACTTTATTTATTACTTCTATTCAATGGTAAATATTTTTTGAATGTCTCATTTCACTATAACTTGGTTGCTTGCTGTTAAATTTAATATCAAAGTTCAAGCTTGTACTGGCTGGCTTCATATGTTTTTTTCTTTTTCATTCAAAAAGCATGATGGTCATTCTGGAAATTTCGTTCTCTTGTTGAGGTAACTTCCAACTAATTTTTTTAAATTATCGCTTACTAAAGAAAATAAAAGGAAAATGTGGGTACTATTAAAGTTTACCAATATTGGTACTGTTATGCACTGTGTCCATAAAGTAACTCCCCCCCCCCCCCCCCCACTAACTTTTGAACGACTTGATATTTTTCTATAAAATTTGGTGTGCCGTAATGGGAAATTAAATACTATTTTTCAGACCAAATTAAAATTTTGTATCATCCAGAATGGCGACTGGGCGCCATTTTGAAATTCGAGTGACACCTCATTTGAAAGGTCTTTTAATTCTGCGTCTGATCCTAGAGTTTCAAAGAAAAATATTCAGCCATAACAAAATGGCGGATTTTAAATAAATGGACTCACTCAATTCAAAATTGTTTTGATTTTCTTATCCAGGGTCGAGTGACACCTCATTTGAAAGGTCTTTTAGTTCTGCGTTTGATCAAAGAAAAATATTGAGCCATAACAAAATGGCGGATTGTAAACCAATGGACTCACTCAGTTCAAAATTGTTTTGATTTTCTTATCCAGTAGTCCACTTTTTCATTTGCAGGACTAAATTTTCCCAGAAATATCTCAGGTGGCTTGAAATAATATTGAAAACGTTATGTTCCAACAAGACGGTGCGCTGCCTCGTTATTATAGGCCTTGTTCTGACTTTCTCAACGGACTTTTTTTGGCAGATCGATTTTTAGGCGGGGGCCTGTAGAATAGCCGGCTCACTGTCCAGATTTAACTTTCTTAGATTTTTTTCTATGGGAATATCTGAAATCGAAAGTGTACAGAACCCGTCCAGAAACAATTGAAGAACTGGAGCACTGCATTACAGAAATTTGCAGAATTATCACTCCAGAAACTTATGAAAATGTAAGGCAGGAATTTCATAACCGCCTTTTTATGTGCCAAGAAGTGAATGGTAAACATTTCGAACACTTAATTTAATTAATTTAAGCTTTAATTCTTAGTTTTTTTAAATAGACTTCTTTATCTTCAAACAATGAGGTGTCACTCGACCCTCCTTTCCATTTAAAAAAAATTTCAAAATGGCGCCCAGTCGCTATTTTGGATGATACAAAATTTTAATATAGTCTGAAAAATAGTATTTAATTTCCCATTACAGCACACCAAATTTTGTAGAAAAATATCAAGTCGTTCAAAAGTTAGTTGGGGGTGGGGGGGGGGGGTTACTTTATGGACACAGTGTATATTATAATATTAAAATGCGCCCCAAGTTTTCAAATTGTCTCATATTTACAATTAATTATAAATGAATTATATACAGAGCGTTTAAAAAGTATTGAAACACCAATTTGGTGTTGTTACTATTCATTTTAACAAAAATGTTTTCAATAAAAGTTGTTCGAAGTTTTGTTTTGAAATGGTAGAGTGCCTAACTTCCCATTCCATGCGTTGAATCTTAAACCAAGAGAGAAGAGTTTATAGAGCACAGAAAACTTGATCCAACTTTCATTTAAAAGAAACAAGTTGTGACACATTAAAGTTGTAAGTTTTTTCATGCTGCAAGAAACATTCTATACAACCGAATTTAACTTTCAAATATCTGGGGAATAGTACATGGTATTCTAAGAATATGCGAAAATATACAGGGTAATTCAATTTAAAAAAAACAGTATTCCCATCTAAAGCGGAACACTCTGTTTAAACGAAAATAATTTTAGAATGTGCACAAATTGTCAAGTAGCCCACTTGTACAAATCTTTTTGATAACTTAGTTAACAAAGGAGTTAACAAAGAATTTAGTGTAATTGACGTTGAATTGAATTATTGACCTACACAAAAATTTTATTTTGTTCAATTGTTTTTGAGTTATGACGTTACACAATTTTTTTTTAATATGAACTTTATAATTTTTTCCAACTGTTTCATACAGTGTTTTGTTTTCCTTTTATGGTAGTATAAAAGTATGTGGTTACATACCAATTTTTTGGAGAAAATGTCGCTGAAAATTTAAATCATAAAATAATCAACTTCGCCATGGCGTAACAGATTGTGTTGGGCTGTATTTAAAAAAAAATTGCCTTTTTATCGCGCGGCTTTTGTTTATCATGCAGCTTTATTGTTTACGTTAAACAAAATCTGTCTATCCATGGGGAGTTGAATAATTTTAGATTTAAACTAACAGCGATATTTTATCGAAATTGTTACTTACCCCATAATATTTTTATATGATAAAGAGAAAAACATAGTTGAAAAAATAATAGGTTGTGTTTTATTTAAAATTCTAGCTTTACTTCGTTAAAGTCCATATTTAATGATTATCTGTATATAAAATACTTAATTACTTTAACAATATATAAAGGTTAAAATAAATAAATATTGTTAAAGTAATTAAGTATTTTATATATAGATTATCATTAAATAGGTTATGTATTTAGAGACATTGGGTGACCTCATAACTAACACGAAGACAGTCGAACAAAAAAAAATTATGAATTTTAAAATGTTTGAAATAAACGTTTAATCTCAAAAAAAGAAATAATTAAGTATGTTTTTGTGTCTATCATACTGTGTCCTAATTTCACGAAAATTCATTTTAAATCAAAACCAAAAATAAAATTTCTGAAATTCAGGAAAAATTTTCCTAATTTTTAGTTACTTTTGATTAATATGTTTTACACTGATAAAGTGTAAATATTCCTTTATTTATACGTTCTAGCTTTACTTCGTTGAAGTAAAAAGTATTTTATTCATACTCATATTTTGATTTTCTGAACATTAGATGTTCCCCAAAAGAATCCTAAAATATAACTTAATTCATGTTATGCATGAACGCATGAAGTAATTAGAAAGTGTGATTTAACAAGATTGCCATATTATGTTTGAACCTGTTTAAATGCAGCATTTATTAGGTTAGTTTATTAGGTGGCATACACTTCTACCACATTAAACTAAAATTTTTGTCTGAAATAGGATTAGTAATGTTAGTTCAACATCAATAACTTCTGATTTACTGTATCATATCCAGCCAGAAATATACTAAGGTAGTTCAAGCCAAAACCGGAATTTACGCAGTGACATGGTGAATTTAGTGATTCAATTATTTGTTATGCACACTACTAAACATACTCTGCTCTAAACAGGAAACGATGCATAACCATTGTCACGGAAACCATTCACTTGTTATTCAACAACGGTAGTGTGAAGCATATGTATTTGCATATTGTATATTTATTAATTCAATTTCTCATTAATGAAGGCATCAAACCAGCAAACAACAAGTGTCATTTCTGCTCTCATTAAATTTGTCTGTCTCTGAAATAGTGAGAAAACCAACAAGTTTAATGACAACAGGAATGATTCTTTTTGCAGTTGAACCTTCTCTTCTTTGATTGTCACAAACAGTCGCACAGCCATTTTGAAATCATTTAGTCCATTCAAACTACTTGCCACATTTTGAGTACTTTTTTGAAACTATAAACTCCACGTAAAGTTTCAGCTGGTTTGATGCCTTCTTAACGAAATCTTTGCCAGAAATTGAATTATAATACGTTGTTTCGTGGTACAGTTGACTTTTATAACAGCCAAGTTAAATAACAAGTAAACGGTTTCCAGGAAAAGGGTTATGTATTGTTTCCTGTTTAAAGTAGAGAACGTTGTGCATAACAAATAGTTGCATGAATAACTAAAATCACCATGTCACCGCATAAATTCCGGTTTTGACGTAAACTACCCTAGTACATTTGTTTTTCGACTCGTACATTTGTTTGTTTCCCCGTCCGCTTTGGCTCGAAGGACCAAATGTATATTTCTGACTGGAGACAATCTAGTAAATAAATAGACGTTGATGTTGTTTTGTAGTAACATCTATTAGAAACTCTTGTAGAATGTTGATATTATTATGCTTGTTTGTTTCTTTTGTTGTTTCTGTTTCTGATAGTTTTATTTTTTACTTAATTTCTCTTGCTTGATGCTTCAATCCCAACTTGCAGCTGTTAATTTCGCAACTTTTGGTTTGTTTATAATTTGCTTCTAGTTGTTGGTTTCTGATGGCATTTTCAAGTAAGGCATGCCAAAATTTTGTAGTTGAAATATAAAAATAAACTTCTAACACACCTTCACTCTTTAGTTTACGATTCATTTGCTTGATTTTTGTAAATACATACATGTTAAAGCATCTGTTACTTTGTAGTCCTCTTAACTAACCATAACTTCTAAATTTCAGTCCTAGCACTAAATGCATACATAACTGTATTATAAAATATTCTTTTTGTACAGATCACGATCGAGATCATTTTCGCCCAGTCCAAGGGCTTCTCCAATACGACAGTATTCACCTAAGAGATCTCCCCACCGAAGAGCTCACTCTCGGTTTCGCTCACCTGTTCGATCACCCCCTCCCCGGTATGTATTGATTAACATTATCTATGAAAGGTGATTCAGTTCCTTTAAAAGAAAATTATCTACTTTGTTTTCTTGCCAGTTTACATATTGGTATTATATGAATGCTATGGTATCAAGCCAATATTTCATGAGAAATATAATTATATAATTATGTTGAACAGGGGAACTGGTAGGCATATTTGGATGTTTGACTTACATACTGCATTCAAGTTTTCTTGTACTTTGTTTGGTTTTTATAATTTATTACTTCTGATTGAATGGGGGGGGGGGGTGGTATGTGGGTCAATTCGTTCCTCTATATTTCCAGAACCCTTTGATTTTTATCAAGTTCGTATGTGGAAGTTCTTTAGTTGCAGGTAGATTTTTGTAAGGTTTTTAACCTGAAGTTGATTAGGCTAAAATAGTATATTATACAACGAATCTATAATGATAGCTATTAATACATGAATGTATTAATAGTAGCCATTATATAAGAGTTGCATACACTATTTTTTCTATGACTAGTTAATTTAGGAAAATATTTACTAAAAAAATTTATTTGAACATTATACTTTAAAAAATCTCGAACTGTTTTGCGCTGTTAACTGAGAAATGTCAACAGCTCTTGTAACCATGGTTACCAAAAACAATGCTTTGCTGCTATTGGTCAATTTGGGTCGTTTCTTAATGAAAATCTGTATCGAAATGGGTATCATTATAGTATAGGCAGCACATACTTGATAAGTGAATTAAAACATTTTTGATAATTGATATTTGCTCCTCCATTTTTGGTTTTCTTTATTCCCAATAAGGGAATACTATTAGCCTTCAAACATACATTTAAAATATGATAAGACAATTTCTAAAATATAGGAAGGTCTAGGCGAAGTGCTTGTTTCAAAGGCGACTGCGATTAAGTTTTTATTTGATCGCTCTGTGCAACTCAACATCGCACCTCTATTATACTAGAAGGGAGAGCATAGAATTCCTCGGCATGTTTATTTGGTGAATAGGAATCAATTAAGTTACATTTAGGCTTTTGGAAAGTAATTGTTTTTCTAATAAGAAATGTTGGTATATGTTCAACGTTCAACTTAAAAATTCCTCACAAGCCTAAATTAAGATATCTAATTGGGTTTTTTTAAATTTACAAAAGCCTGGATGGAACTTGTAAAGTTTAAGAAATTTGTTGAAATCTTGTTTAGCGCCTCCTGGAAGGTAATTCAAAGTTTAGTTATGTTTTGCACCTTAATTTTCGAATTTTAAATTTGCACCACTGGCGTTTATCATCTGGTGACAGTAGCGAACCTGGTACCCATTCTGTTATTTATTTATTTTATTTTATTTATTTACGAGCACCATTTTCCCATAATACAAACATGAAAAATATCACATGACAATATAACTATCAGTAAGATTAATAGATACAATATTGGACAATAAATTTATAATTGTAATTGTAATACAGTGTAATTAGTTTATAAGTAGGTATACAGCATTAAGATAAAGTATGAATTTGACTTTTTAAAACATTTTTAAATGTAGTTAACGACTTGTCGAAAAAGTCTATTTCGCAGGAATTTCTGAGTCGTAGCATTCTATTTATGGGTGAATTTATAGCATAATTTGAGCTGTGGAAGGAGTTGTAGAAGAGTCTATTACTTCTGAGATTCCTCCCAGGTATATTAAATGATATCATCTCAAGTAAGTCCTTGCAATCGCACTGGCTGTTAATAATCTTAAAAAGTATACAAAGATCGGCTATATTTCTGCGCTCTTCCATTGTATTCATATTGCAAGCAGATAAAAGAAAATCATAACCTACTACATAATGCTGTACACCTAACATATAAGCTACATGTCTCAAGAACCTACGCTGAACCCCTTCAATCTTATCCTTATAAATGTTGTAGTAAGGAGACCAAATCGTGGAGCAATATTCTAAAATCGATCTAACTAGGGAACAGTATAATACAATTTTACATTTTAGATTGTTAATTTCATTAACATTTCTTAACATAAATCCTAATATTTTCAACGCATGTGTAATTAATATGATGATTAAACGTTAATTTAGAATCAACCATAATCCCTAAGTCCACAATTGTACTGACACATTGAATTTCATCATTGTTAATTTTGTAGTTGTACTCAATATAGTAAGCTGATCTATGGAATATAATAAATTTACATTTGGAAGTGTTTAGTATCATTCCATTTGTATTACACCATTTAGATAGGTTATCTAAATCTCTCTGTACACGCAAACAGTCAAGTCTAGTGTTAATTGAAGCAAATAACTTTAAGTCGTCAGCAAATAATAATGATCTGCAAAACAGCATTTCATTTACAACATCATTTACAAAGCAGTTGAATAAAAATGGGGCAAGGTGTGACCCCTGTGGGACACCTGATGGAACAACAATTATTCGTGAATGGTAGTTATGTATCTTGACTGTTTGTTTCCTTTCATATAAATAATCTTTAAACCATAACAACAGGTGATTCACCATATCGAATGCTTTGGAGAAGTCCGTATACACCGAATCTACCTGCTGACCTTTCTCCAAAGCATTCAATATGTACTGTTCATATAAAATTAAATTAGTCACTGTAGACCTTCCTCTCATAAATCCATGTTGCATAGGGTTTATATAATTTTTAAATATGGAAGTTAACTGCGTTGTAATTAGGGCTTCAAATAATTTAGGAATTTGTGACATAATTGATATAGGTCGATAATTCTTTATGTTTGATCTATTACCATTCTTGTATATTGGTGTTACAAAGGAAGCTTTCCACAAGTCAGGATAAATTCCCTGCTTTAAAGACAAGTTAAACAGCAAAAATAAGGGATATAAAAGTACAAATCTGCATTGTGTCAGCATGTAGGGAGAGATTCCATCAGGACCAGGGTTCTTCCGACAGTCTAGGCGGCTCAGACTTTCAAGTATTTCATCAGATGTGATTTCCATACTATCTATATTATGGTACCCATTTATAGAAAGCTTTGGGGCAGGATAGAACTCATTTGAATAAACCTGTGCGAAGTGGACTGCAAACAAATCAGCTACTTCTGTTGGGGAAGATCCTGTATTCTCATCTAATGTCATGACGTTGGGAAGGAGATGTTGATTCTTCTTAGTTCTTATATAACTCCAAAATTTTTTCGGTTCGTTTTCTAATTCGGACCCTAGATTTGATAGGTAATTTTTGTAACACTGTTGGGACATCTTCTTACAATGTTCTCATAAACCAGAAAATACCAGATAATCAGACCAATTGCCAGAAGATTTAAATTGTTTATGGGCAATCTTTTTTTGTACTATGCTTGCTCTCAATTCATGAGTAAACCAAACAGGGTATTTTGGTGGTTTAAGCTTCCTTTTTGGAATAAATCTCTCCATAGCCTCATATAAAATATCATAAAAATTATTAATCGCTGGATTAATATCGTCGTTAATAATGTCGTTCCAATTAAACGTAGAGAGAAACATACTCATGCCGATATAATCACCTGCCTTAAAATTATAATGGTAATAATCATAATTCATTGGAACTGGAGATTCATTTAGTTTCACTTCAACTTCCAGTGGTGGGTGATGCACATCTATAGGTGAAATATTCATTTTTAAATTTTCAACATTAGAGAATATTAGGTCAAGTAAGACATTATTTACATTTTTTATTTCATTTACTTGACGCAGATTTAAAAAACCCATAGTATCAGTTACTGCTGTTACTTGTTGAGATGTGGGCCCTATCACATAGACTCCATATTCATCATTCATAAATTTAGTATTTGGTATGTTATAATCACCAAATAAAATTAATTTTGTTGATTTGTCTTGTTTTATTGGAATGTTAAGTAATACCTCACAGTATGACTCATAAACCGATAGATGAGAGCTCGGGGAAATATAAATATTTCCGATAATAAAAATTGTATTACCTATGGTAAGTTTAATGAATAACATTTCAGCTCTAATAGTGTTCATCATAATTTGACTTGAATGTAGGCACTTTTTAACCGATATTAATACACCGCCACCTCTTTCATGTTCACTAGTTTGTACAGAACGATCACATCTATATATATTGTAGTCTGTCAATCCAAGTTCACTATCAAAGAAGTCACCAGTTAGCCAAGTTTCAGATAGAAGAATTACGTCATATTTTTCAGTAAAGATAGAAATAACAGAACATAAAGTATTTAGCTTGGTTCTTAGGCCGCGTACGTTTTGATAGTAAAAAGAAAATGGTGCATTGATTAGTTTTTTCGTACTTTAAGAATTTTAGGAAAGCCTTTCACATATTTAATAATAATATCAGTCTCACCGCTTGATTTCCTATCTTCATATTCCTTCTTTATTTTCTTATAATATTCTCTCTGCATTACTGTCCTATCAGCAGAGATTTGGTACCGCTCATTATTCCGTTTACTATTGTTACGCAAGACCATAATAACTTCTTCCGGGTTTTCAAGAACAAACTTTGTCGGTCTCGCTTTTGATGAGGGGGCACCAATACGTGAAACTTTTACAGCTGCGAAATCGCCTTCATAACCAAGCGTGTTTAGTATTACTTCTATTTTCTGTTTATCTTCTTTGATTCTAGTATTTGTATTTTCTGACTGAGATTCAGGTAGGTTGTACATAATAACATTTTTTGCCCTCATTTGTCGATCGGCAATTTCAGTAAAGATGGTCTCATTATCTGTTGAGATTGGCACATTACTTGCATCTTTAATTTTCTTAACTTCAATCTGAAGTTCACTAACTAACTTTATTAAAGTGGGAACCTGAAGCAGTCCTTCTTCGCCGTCCTTGCAATAGAATTTAAGTAACCTCGTTCCCTTAAGTTCAATACATTTTATTTATGCCCTGATGTGTTTGTATGCTGTTTGTAAAAGCACCATTTTCATAGGGCCGAGATGTACGATTTTTAAGTTTGACCCGGAAAAAACTAGTTTTTGGTATACAGGGTGTTTTAAAAGGCTTTGATTTCTGTTATGCAGGGATGTAGATCTCGACGAGCTCTATTCAGCTGTACAAATCCCATCTCGCTGATCGGTCTATTTCGGAGTTACGGCGCGTCTAAGAAGAAAGTCTAGCACTCTGTGATGTCGAAAATGGGAACTTTTTTAAGCGGTTTGCTGCATGTGGTTAGATTTCGACAAGCTCTTCATTTGGTGAAAATCGCTTGCGGCCATTGTTGCTTCTTCTCGAAATATAAGCTAGCAGCGCGCTAGACTTCCCCTACCACTTCTTGCCTCGATTGAGCACGAATATGCTTTTACAGCAAAAAAGCGTATGAACTTTTATGTTAAAATTTGTATCCCTACAGTTTTATCCAATGTAACATTTTTCATTCGAGGCACTGTTCCTGAGATAATTGCGATAAATTAGTTATAGATCAGCGCTTAGGGGTATTTTTTGAAATTTAGGGGATGAAGACACCCTCGGACGGAGGGTAACCATCATGTATTTTATCTAACACTAACACCTTATACTGTTTCTATGGTGCATTTGAATTCGTTTGTTAAGTTAACTATAAAATACATCGTTCCTTATAAAATACGTCGTCAATGGTAACGTATTTTATAGCTATTTAAAATACGCTGCACCAAATTTTTCAATGTCAATGTGGTCCTTGACCTTCAAAGTCGTTTTTAACATTTCACTTCATTAATCTTTTTTACCGTTTTCCATTGCTTGAAAGCCACGTACACCTTCTCATATGCATCTTTTGATTTTGCAGGTAATAATTTTGCCCGCAATTTTTTGCCTTTTTCTAATATTTCGGTAGGAACACTTTCACACATGTTAACGAAATAATTTTTTGTTTTCAATACTTTGTTAACTCGTTACCATAGCACACATAACATTCCATAGACAGACCTATCTAATAACTCAAACAAAATTAAGTTGAAAATGACTAAAACTAAAAGACTAATAAATTTATGATATTCTATTAGTGTTAGATAAAATCTTGAAGACAACACGTGTTTTATAGTTTAAAAATCTCGGTCTATTAAATCTTCGCTCCCTACGGTCGCTCAGATTTAAACACCGACCTGGAATTTTAAACCGTCTATAAACCACTTGTTGTTTTAATAGCTATTATCTACCACTAACACCTTATACTGTTTCTATGGTGCATTTGAATTCGTTTGTTAAGTTAACTATAAAATACATCATTCCTTATAAAATACGTCGTCAATGGTAACGTATTTTATAGCTATTTAAAATACGCTGCACCAAATTTTTCAATGTCAATGTTGTCCTTGACCTTCAAAGTCGTTTTTAACATTTCACTTCATTAATCTTTTTTACCGTTTTCCATTGCTTGAAAGCCACGTACACCTTCTCATATGCATCTTTTGATTTTGCAGGCAATAATTTTGCCCGCAATTTTTTGCCTTTTTCTAATATTTCGGTAGGAACACTTTCACACATGTTAACGAAATAATTTTTTGTTTTCAATACTTTGTTAACTCGTTACCATAGCACACATAACATTCCATAGACAGACCTATCTAATAACTCAAACAAAATTAAGTTGAAAATGACTAAAACTAAAAGACTAATAAATTTATGATATTCTATTAGTGTTAGATAAAATCTTGAAGACAACACGTGTTTTATAGTTTAAAAATCTCGGTCTATTAAATCTTCGCTCCCTACGGTCGCTCAGATTTAAACACCGACCTGGAATTTTAAACCGTCTATAAAACACTTGTTGTCTTAATAGCTATATTTGTACAGTATTCATGAATACATATCAAGTTTAAGCTCTTTATAAATTATACAGAGTGCCCATTTTAAAACTCAAAGCCTAAATTTTTTTAAATAGGCAACACACAATGCAAGTCACTGTCGACTATGATTTTAAAACAAAATATTTCTATAATTAAGATCGGGGCAATCATGTTTGCATTAACTTGACAGTTTACTAATCATATTCGTTAAGCCACATTACTTGAACGGTGCAAAACAAAGATTATTGATCACTAATCTTTGGTGCAAAATGTATTCCAACGCTGACAAAGTGGACATGCTTCTAACTCAGGGTGAATGTCGAAAAAATGCGAGTGCTGCCAGTACTTTGTATGCGCAACGCTTTCCAGGTAGACGACAAAACATTTAGAATGCTTCTTTTGAATTTACAAGAATATGGGCAATTTTCAAAACCAAAAGTAAGGCCACGGCAAGTGACGGTTAAACATAACGAAGTAGCTGTAATTGAAAAGGTTACGGATAATCCCCATAGAAGTCAAAGAGCGATTGCAAATGCCTTAAATATTAGCAAAGGTTCTGTTTTCAATATTCTTAAGGCGAACAAATTTCACCCCTACCATGTTTATACCATACACCATCTTGAAGATAGGGATTACGAGCATCGTGTTCAGTATTGTCAATTTCTTAGACGGCAATTAAACGGCAATGCGGAATTTTTAAGTATGGTATTATTCTGTGATGAAGCGAGGTTTTCAAACAACGGCATGGTTAATTGACATAACTGCCACTATTACGCCCAAGACAATCCCCGCTGGATCAGGATAACTCATTTTCAAATAATTTCTTCTCTTAATGTGTGGTGTGGTATTATTGGCGATTTTGTAATAGGTCCACATTTCTTTAAGGGAAATTTAGATGGTGAAATGTATTTAAATTTCTTAATTAATGAACTACCGGCTCTCCTCCAAACAGTTCCTCAAAACGTACGGAATAGCATGTGTTTTGTGGGGCAAAGTAAAAAAGATGTCTATGAAGTGCCCATTCGAAATGAAGAACATCTACGCGAAAGGATAATTCAATGTTGTTGCTCTATCACACTGGAAATGTTAGCTCGTGTTCGAGGTTCGATGCATAGAAGAATTATACTCTGCGAAAACGAAGGGGGAAGGCAATTTGAACACCTGCTTCGTTAGTTTTTGTACTATGTTCCTATTAATTATTGTAGTTATTGTTGTCAAATATTAAATTTGAGTATTAAAGTAACCTTAAATTTGTACTTAATCATTAGTACAGCAAGTGCCATTTAACCTTGCAAGAAAAATGACGATAAGTTTAAAAGGCGAGAAGCCGTTACACTCTCAAGCAAAAGCAATCCCGTAGTTTGAAAGCTAGTATAATATCTAGTTGCTGTTAATTATTTATGTCATTATTATGTTAATCTTTCCTCAAAGCAAACTGTTTCTAACCTTATGGCGCACGGCCTTTTAATTTGTCAAAAAATCCACAATTTTTTGTAAACCATAAATAAATTGACTTTCACTTTTTAGTAGAGTGTACCACACTGTCCAACAGCCAATTAGAGCTAGTTTAAGTTACGACTACCGACGAAACAAAGCGTAAGTAGCCGAATCAAAGCCCACTAAAATTTGCAAGGTTAGGTGGCACATGCTGTAGATACATGTACTGTAAAACAACTCTGATCTCAGTTTAAAAAAAATGGTAGAAATGCATAGTGATCTGGGGGTTGCATTGTGTGTTGCCTATTTAAAAAAATTTAGACTCGGAGTTTTAAAATGGGCACTCTGTATTAAAAATTCCAATTTGACTGGACTAAATGCATTCTGAAATTTTTTAAGAACCTGTTGAACATTTGTTTAAAACATTTTCATAACTGAATCACGCCTCAAAGCACAAAAGTTGAATTATCTCTATAAAGATTACAGCGAGTAACTAAAAATAAGGCTACTTTTTTGTAGTATTTTATTACGGGAAATAATAATTTCTACTCCAGTATGGAACACATTTAAGCAATTAGAAATTACAATGAAAAGCTCATTCTATATGCCTGCGTAATTTCATAGCAACATCTAAGGAACCAATCGACTGGGAATCATTATATGTGCACAACGCAAATTGTATGTTGTCGGTTTAAGTAAGGGGTCAGCGGGTTTGAACGCGGCATTGAACGTGTTAACATGCCCTGAAACTATGGACCTCGACTTGTATCTTTAAATTTTTTTTAAATATCACTTAAATAATAGATATAATTAAAAACTTTGCATGCTCTAATTTAATTTAATTTTTTTAGGTACCGATACAAAGAACAACCAATTGTTGAACGTGATCGTGGTAGAGACAGGGAGATAGAAAGGGACCGTGAACGTGATAGAGAGCGAGACAGAGATAAAGAGTTCAGGGATAGAGAACGAGATAATCGTGGTTTTAGCAGAGAAAGGGAACGTGAGAGAGACTTTCGCGATCGTGAACCAAGAGAACGTGATCGTGAATTTCAGTATTATGATGGATATGACAGAGACAGAGGAAGGGGAAGGTCGCAATGGAATCAACCTATGCAAAGAAAGGATTACCCAGGTCCCCCAGAGGCATATTATCCCCCTGAGATGCCCGCTCAACCTCCACCGTTTGTACCACCCAACAGGTATTTGTTACTCTGTTATATTTTAAAAATGTTTTATAATTGTGTAGCTCTTGTCGATATTTTCTTCAAAGATAAGCAAATGTTGGTGAAAGTAATGAATAATAATAAAAGTAAAGTATATGTTTGTTGATAGTTTTGTGATAAGTTATTGTTGAAGTGGAGTACTGTATTTTTATCAATATTTTGCTTATCATAAACATAACTAAGTGGAATAATCAAAACATTTTTCACATTAAACAGAACTGCAGTAGCAATAATATTATAAACTAGTAATTTTTTTATTATTTATGTTGTGCTGTTATATACTAACAGTTATGTTTGCCATAATTGTAATTCTAGTCACATACTGAATTTTCTTAGTAGCTGATGATTCTGGATATAACTTTCTTATATCATAGACGTAGTAGTAATAAACACTAATTAAGCTGTCAACTCTTTGAATTTCATTTGTCTATCTACCTTAGTGGGGAAAAGATTTGAACAGTTTAGTATTGCTTATTACTTACATATTATATGCGTTTTTAATGCTCTGTTTCTTTTTTGAACATTTGTTTTTACGTAGTATTAGTACACAAACATTAGTACAAAAGGACTGTGATCACTTGTTTTAAATATTAAGGCTTTAAGTTAATTGTCGTTTAAAAAGAAACAAGAAACTAAGTGGAAAAAAGTGATGAATCTTTAATCTATAAAAATTGATATTTTGATATACATGTTTACTATTATAATAAACTTCATTAGATAAGATTTTCCCTTATTATTTGTGTTATTTAAAACGTATTTTTCGAAATGAGAACTTCGTATTTTTAATGCAGTTTGAACTGTATAAAGGTAAGAAGATAAATCATGTGTTTGTTGAAATATTCATAATTTGTATGTCTTCATGATGTTGAATTTGTGAGTGTTGGCTTTTTATTGTTGCTTCTATATTTTTTTACTTTCATAGGTTGAAAGGAAAACTGATATTCATATTTTAACAAAAAGGTACATTATTGCCGGTAACTCAAAGAATTATTTTTGCAATTGGTTGTCTGAGATTTATAACATAATATCGGTGAATTATTTTTAATCGATAGGTTGATTACTCTTAATTTATTCAAATCTAACGATGCGGAATTTCATGCAATTCAAAGTGAAAAAAATTATTTTCTATACTGCTTGAAATAACTAGATATTTTATATTCAATTATGAAGGCTGTTGTGAGCATACTTCATATAAAGAAATTTTGAGAACATATGCTCAACAAAATCTGCTAATTTCAAGATTGCTCGTATTTTAACAACTACAATAAGTATTTTGTATTATCTTGAATAGTTTATTTTTATTCCGTAAAGTGAAAATCGGAAATGCTGATATTTCTGTTTTGTTGAAATCACTTGTATAAAAAATGTAATTTAACCCAATTATTTATTGCATGGAGGATAAAAAGTAACATCTTAGTAGAATCTAATTGTTATAAGATGTAAAAGCCCACTCTACTGCGATTTTTTTTCTTTGTTAAATATTCAAAAAATTGTATTACTGATTGCATAGTTTGTTTTAGGATCCCCCAAAATTCAGCTAAATGAGATTTCATAAAAAATATCAATTTTTAAAAATTTTGTAGAAGAAGAAATCATTCATAAAATCATAACTATCAAATAGTATATTATAATAAAATAAAAATTGTCTGGTTATTAATTGTTGGAATAATAGACAATGTTAGGTGGGTGGAGTCTTGCGATTGTGGGATAAAAGAAATTTTGGAAATTTGGGTCCCACTTAACTTCTTGTAACTTTGTTAATAATAATTAGTGTAAAGAAAATTCAAAACCCTTTAGTTCTCACAAGAACTTTTGTACTCTAAATGTACATTTCGACTGCTAAGCAGTCATCATCAGTAGAAAAAACTGATGATGACTGCTTAGCAGTCGAAATGTACATTTAGAGTACAAAAGTTCTTGTGAGAACTAAAGGGTTTTGAATTTTTTTTATTTGAATTTTCTCACAGTTGCTCATTTATATTTATATTTAATAATTAGTGTAATAAGTCCAATTGGGATATGTCATAGACCAGAAACTTCTTGCAAGGGCTAGCTGATTTTTTCTGAATTTAATTTAATATAAATAGTATAACATAACTTTTATTACATTAGGTTGCAGAATGTCCACATTGTAACAGACAAATTTTTGTATCATCATAAAACTTTTTTACTATGGAAATTTCATCCATAATTATGAGAGACAAAATTACGGGAAAAGTAGACATTTTTGTATTTTGCGTGTGTCATTACAAAAATGATTAAATTTTTGAACAAAACGATTGTTTTTACCACCACATGGCGAACCCTATAAGCTGCTGCCGCTGCCTATTCACTGTGAAGAAATACTAAAAAAGTCACATTTATTGCAATAATTTTTTTGTTGTACATTAAAGTGCATTATTAAATAGATACAACAATAAAATACTTAAGTTTTTTTCTATTTCCAAGTGCATAATGTATTTGAAACAATGTGTTATTACCGGAGCCCAGAAGTTCAGGCACTAGAAATTTCAAAAATAGGGAAGCATTTAGGTACTAAGAAAATTAAAAATAGGCATTTATTTATTTTTATTTATTTGAACATGTACAAGTTTTATTAATTTGAACAATAAAACTAGTTTTAAAATTTGACATATACATATACTACATGTTCCAAACTTACTGGTTTTAGCTGCTGTACTTTTTGATTTTACTGCTTTTGTATGGTGCAACCCCTCTACGTGCTGCCTCGCAAAATACTTGACAATAATATTTGTTGAGGGAGATTTTACTTTTTCTTCCGTGTTGGTGCTATTTTTTAAAATGCTTTCATCTAAGCAGGTCGTCTCTATCTTTCGATTATAGTAAATAAATGAAACAACCAAGTTATCGAAGTTCAATACACTTTACTTAATAATAGCAACTTACTGAAAAATTCGCTGTTTTTTTTTTGTATATAATTGTTTTTTAGGTTTTAAAGTGCATTTGTCAAAATTAAAGATACTTAGTATTACATCTTTTTTTAGTTTACGTAATTTTCTATTACTCTCATAATCAGCCTTTGTAAATAAAAATGATTTGAATAGACACGCATCCCTTGTGATGGTTTGACGCATTTATGCTCGTCGCGTATGGCATTGTTTGGTGATATTTTTTAGCATTGTTTTTACAAAAGGAACGCAACAATACTGCACCATTTTTAAAACACGAAAATTAACCTTGGTTGCCTAACAATTGCTATATATGCCGACAAGTTGAATCCCACACTGAAACGTTTAGTAGAGGGGTAGCTAAAGAAAGTGGCACCGCTAACATTGTCTATTGTTACATATGAACTTAATTACAATTTTAAAACTGTTAACAATCGTTTTATTGGCTTTTCATCGTACACTAGGTAGTTATGAAAGGTTCTTTAAGTAATAACTCACAATTTTTTTTTATTGTTTATAAATTTTATAAAGCCTCCCTATGAACATTTAATTTTTTTGCTGCGCAAGCCAGAAAAACTCAAAAAAATTTTTGGACATGTTTGCGGAAGACGTCAGTATTCAATCATTGACATTTCAAGAACTCCTCAAGTTAAATAGGTATTTTCTTGCAAGCGATATTTAATGATTTATATATCACCAGTTAGGATTAGTCTACTTATAAAGCTTAAATTTGTCCACCTACCAAGCACCACAGACAACCTGTCAAAGCTGGTGAGTTGGGTTTTACTCCATGTTTACTTTTTCTTTACATTCCGTATATGATTTGCTATTTTCATGTTCCAATTATTTTTATCTTGAAATAATAGAATGTATTTTAATTCTGATTATTATTATCAAGTAAGTATATGTGGTCATTCTTTCCTAAAAAAAAAACGCTGCAATAATACTCTCCTTGAGCTGGCAGAAACAACTTTTTTGCGTGGGAGTTATCCAAAACCCCGAAATTGATACTCAAGAGGAATATTCTCGTATACGACAGTTTTACGAACACTGAGAGATAGAATAACTTTTAAGCATTGAACAGCGTAAATTAACAGCTACATGTATTGAGAACAGCTGTGAAAAGTGTAATAAACAATTCGAGAACAATAGTGAAAACTTATCCAAAGGGGAAAAAATTAATGAGTAATGTATTTACCACATTACATTATTAGCTTATTAAAATGTTGAATCCATTGTAATGGAAAAAAAAGGGACGTACATTTGTATTTTCAAAAATATTGCTTCTAGTTATTAAATAACAAATAACTAAAAAACTACAGTTGTGTTTATTTTGTGGTGGTTATCTTGGAATATCTTTAAGAACTGTAAAATACCCACAGTTTACATCAAATATCTAAATTATTCTTAAGGTAGATGCAGACATTGACATTGCAAAGGAGAGTGAACAAGCATTAGAGCATTCGCTTGTGTGTTAATGTTCTTTTGTATTTATTTGTGCTTTATTACTTAGCGTGTTCAAGTTCAAGGTGCTCATCATGATGTGAGTACTTGAAAGTATGTACATAAACTCATTCAAATCTTCTGAGCTAGGATGAATTCATTATTTGATGTAACTACAATCGTTCACCTCAGAAATTACTGTTTGATGCTGTGTGTTTGCATGTGCTTGTTCACGCTCATTCAGTATTGAAGGTTTTGCGTTTACATGTTTTCTTGATTTTTTAAATTTTATTTTTACGCTACAAGCAAGGTAAATAGACGATACATCCATAGCTACAAAGGATGAAAATGGCCAATAACATTCGTTTACTTTTTGCCCTTGACTACGGAACTTAATAGTGTCATTTACTAGGATAATAATTAAAGCAACAAGGTACAGATTCCAATATTTTATTTCAAACAGAATACTAAAATGTTGATTTTAACTGTTCGTTGATATGGTAACAAGCACAGGCAACTTAGAATAATGGGGATTTTAAAAAATAATTCCGATGACAGCAGTCAAAGCGAACTTTTAAAAATATGATTAAATTTCTACCTGTAGCGTGAAAAATTTAATAAGTAACACGGAATGTATCCACTATTAACATTCTCGGCAGGCCACAAGCCTCGGCTCGTATTTACCTACCTCGAATGTTATTATGCCTTTACATTCCTTGTTACTTAAATAACTATTTTTGCATTCATTTACGTCATGTAATTTATTTCAAGAGATGGTAAAAAGACTTTTGTCTCGTTTTACCTAGGAACCCTATTTTGTCTCGTTTTACCTAGGATCCCTAGATGACATATGACAATGAGAGATTTGTCGCATGCTATAGGTTTTACGAATTTAGTGATTCTTGCTAGGTATTTTCAATGTCATGTTTTGTAGGTTATAGGCAAGGTACGATATTCGCGTAATATAAGTATTGCTGGTCTCTTCATTAATGTTTTTATTAAATTTTTTTAATATGGCATGCAGTAATCTTATTTCCAAAATGGTCTTATTTTTTAAAATGCTTGTAAAGGCAGACAAGCTACAGGTTGGTCCTTATCTGATTATGCTGGGCGTAGTTCCCAAATGACGGTCTAAGCCGAAAGTAAATTGTAATATTGACAGTTCGAGAAACCGCGAAAGCCTCAAAGAATATACAAATGAAACTTGTTTATTTTAGTTTATAGCAATGGATAAAACAAGGATTGTAGCATCTTTTTTAATCGTGAAATATAAAGTTATTTATTAGTGCGGTCTTGTTTTCTACCGTTTTTATTATAGCAGTTAGTAAAAAGTTATTCAGAGAAAATTTGTTTGGGTTACTGTGCATAACCTAAAATTAACCGCCATCTTCCATATTCAGCAATTCTTGAAAGTGTTGTTTCCATCTTTCTATAATTTCTTTTTCTTCTATTAAATTTCCCTCTTTATCCTTACCATAAATTGTTTTGTGCTGTAAGTCTTTCTTCATCTTCTTTTCTTCTTGGTAGAAATTTCTAATTTCCTTGTTTATGTATTTCTTTTCTAAGTTTGTTGTCTCTTTTTTCTTGTATATTCTTTTGACATTTCTTCTTGTATATTCTTTCGACATTTCTGCATACCTGTTTTGTTTAGCTTTGCTGCTCCTGATAATCTCTTCTGTCCGCCCCCTGTCCTCAGCATTCTCTCTCTGAGTTCTTTTCTCTTGTTTAATTCATATTTGTAATTCTCGTCAAACCAGCTTGTAAATCGTATGGGGGGTCGTTGATGCAAAATTTGCCTCACCTGATGTAAGATCTTTTGTGAAACCCTTCTAGTCTAGTAAAATCCTTCAAGTTCTAAACTTCTTACGAATTTTAGGACTTTCTTGGGAGCTATTCTGCTCACTTCTATAGGTGTTGTATTGAAACTTTTGGCAGGTTATAACATTGTAGTTGTTCCGCTGTTTCTGTCGCTTCTTCTTAGAATCGACAAAAGCTGTCCTCAGCTTTGCCCATTGTGTTGAGATGGTATCTCAGTGGGCAATGTCTAGTTAGAAGGTAAGTTATCTGTTTTAGCTCGCGTGCTCTCTTTGGCGAATGATAAATGAATTTCTTCGCCTATCTTAAACCTGGAGTATTATTCTAGTGGATGGACTTTTGAACGTCCTCTCATTTATTGATCTCGGCCATAATGCGGCTTTTTGCAATGCCACGGAAAGGTTTCTGTCCAATAAAGTGAGACGCCCCACCTGGTTTGGCAAGACTGGTCGCATTTCTGGTAATGCCTCCATCCATGCCACATCAAGGTTACCTTGTTGCTTCTTGCCAGCTGCTTTAAAGTCTGCAGACATTCCCAAGCAACTACAGACTCAAAAGTGTAGGAACTTGGAGCTTTAAGTGCTGCTTGAAGCTTTTAAGTGCTGCTTGAAGCTTTAAGTGCTGCTTGGTTGTCTGATGAGATATAAATTCTGACTCTACTATAGCCTTTCCTTAGGCATATTATAGCACAGACATATATGGCATGAGTCTCTGCTTGAAAAATAGTAGGAGTTTGACCCAAGGCTTTTGACAGCCTTACTCCAGGACCGTTTAATACCTATGTCACGCCGTTGTTTGTTTTGGATCCATCTGTGTACCACACAACTGATCCTCCTTCTAATTCAGGCTCCCCTGCGCTCCATATTTAGCAGTTCGGAATAATCACTTCAAAAAGTCGCACCTTGCTGGCATTAGCATGTTAGTTGGTTTGGACATTAGTTCCTGCTGATATTGTTTTAGAATTTTTAAATGCTCAATTTCTTGTTTAACTGCATTTTGAAAGCACTTTGCATCGCATTCTTCCTTACTTCTAAGTGTAGAGGAAGTTACATAGTCTCTAATGCTTCTGTTGGACAAGTATATGTATAGCACCTGTGATTCCCATACCTTTTAGCAACTTGTTTTGCGCTGTAGTTTCTTTGGTTTTTGTCCAGCACACTAGGGATGCAAGGGTAACCATTGTTCTCACTACTGTTAAGTATAACCAAATAATCATTTTTGGTTTCAGTCCCCAAGTTTTCCCCGAAGAGTCTACGGAAAAGCCAGAGTTGTTGTTGCTCTTTGGATAACGCTTTCGAGATGTGATTCCAAGTGAGTTTCTGGTTGAGTATGACTTCCAGGTATTTAACTTCACTGGAGAAGTGTATGTTTGTATCATCTATTTTCTGAGGCGTGAGAAATAACTTCCTCTTTTTGTAAATGGTACAACTGTTTTGCTGTGATTTACATTTAAGTTCTCCTTCTGGCACCAGTCTTTAATTTTATTGAAGGAATTCTGCATGTGTCCTGTCATGTTTGCTTCTAATTGTAACTACTAGGTTATCTGCGTAGCTCTCTATGTTAACTCCAGAATAGTTGAGTTTTGTGAGAAGATCGTCCAGCAATCATTGACTGCAGGAGAGGCGATAATACACCGCCTTGCGGACAACCTTTTATGGCCTTAACAGTCACCGAGTTTTTTCCAAGTCCATCTTATGGTTGTAGGATCCTTCTTTTTTTTTCATAGCTTTTTTTTATTGATATAAGAGGTGTTATCAAAGGTGGCACCTTCCATATCAATAAAAGCGTAAAGTGCCATTTTCTTTGTCCTTATTGCACCTTCAATTTTACTTACGAGATTGTGTAGGGCAGTTTCGGTTGATTTGCCTTGTTGGTAAGCAATGTGTTTTTCATGAAGCGGTGCTGTGACCAGAAATTTCTCTAATTTTCCCATTATTTTTAGGAGAAAGGACGTCAGGCTGATAGAGCGATATGATTTTGGCATGTTTTTAGGCTGCTTACTTGTCTTTGGTATAAATGTCACTAGCATCCTTCCAGACCTGGGGAATATAGGCCAGGGCATAGCTTGCCCTAAAGATCCATATAAGCAGTGATAGCAATTCATCCATGCCCTGCTGAATCAGAGCTGGAAATATGTCGTCCCCGCCTGGTGATTTAAGTGGTTTAAATGAGTCAATTGCCTATTTGATCTTCTGTGGAGTAAAAATCCTTCCAGAAAGGCTTTTCTCTCTGAGGAACTATTAACATCTGCATCAAGCCAATGTGAAGCCTGTGTGTATTCTATCGTTGTAGAATCTGGAAAGTAAGTCTCTAGGAGTACTTCTAAGCTCTCTCCTCCATTTTCAATGTGACTGCCATCGAGTTTTTTAAGCAGTGTGATTTGAGTGGTCTTTAGATAAAACTTTTTGGAGTCGAACTGCCGGAGACAGTTTATTTATCTCTTCACAGAACGTTTTCCATGTTCTTCTTTTTGACCTTCTCACTTCTTTGTTGTAATCAGGTAATGCTCTTTTATATAGCTCCCAGTTTCCGGTGCTTTTTTCATTATTCTATGGTTTCCTTATGTTTAACTTGCAATTGTCAAGCTCCTTGTTCCACCAAGGTACATCTCTATTGGTACTAGTTTGTTTTGTAAGTAAGCTTTTCTCATAAGAAGAAATTATGAGAGTTTGTAGTTGTATGGAGGTGATGTCGAGATCTTCAATGGTCTCGATTGATTCACCTCGGCTACCAGCCAGTGTTTTTAGGTATTCTCTATATATATTCCAATTGCTTAACTGAGGAATTCTAATTTCCTCTAAGCGTGCACTCACCGCCTCCATGTCAAAACTTAAATGAGTATGATCTGACATTAAGGCTTTATCAGATACACGCCAATTAACAATTTTATTACTTATAAAGGAATTGGCCAACGTTAAGTCCACGACTTCTTGGCGTATGCTATTTATAAACGTAGGTTTATTTCCCTCATTGACGATGTCTATACTATTAGTAGCCAAATAAGCAAGATGTGGTTTCTGTTTTAGTAATATTTCTTGCACTGTTTTCTCTCTATTTAAGGGTACTTTTTTTTTTCATTTCTTTGCTCATTCTTATGCGGATCAGGAAATGGTAAATGACGAAGAAAAAAATATAAGCTGCTATTTCAAGAAAAGGACTTGGCCTCACTTTCAGCTAACCGCAAGTAGTGACACGTCTTTATAAAGCGCATTTAAAGGTTTCTAAGTGCCATAAACGCATGCAAAATTTGAAATTCTGAAAAATAATTTAATGTTTAACTTCGGACATCTAAGCTGGCTGATTCACCTAGTATTTTGGAGAATTTTTAAGAAGTAATTAAATGTCAATTTATTTTTCCAAATAACTTTTTGCATAGTGGGGTGTTTTGAGTGAGTTTCCATGAACGCGTCGCGTCGTATGTAATACAATTATATATTTCTGTATGAAAAAATATATTGCTGTTAGTGTATTTTATTATTTTTATTTTGTTTTTAAATAATGTAGATCGGTAAATGTTTTAACTGTGATATGAAAGGACTTTAAAGCAAACAGAACTTACCTAATACATTTTAAGTGATTTTAATTGTTGCATTTCTACTTCACTTTTTAAACAAATATTTAAATTTGTGGGTGTTTGAATATTGTTATTTAATTTATGTTGAACCTATAAGTGAATGAGAAGCTGTAATTTTATTTATTTAAGTTTTCTTCTAAAAATTACAATTTCTAACAGTAATCTATCTTAGTAACAATTACTATGAAGCAGTTAATTAATAGTTATTTTATTATTTGAATGTACTGTCGAGGGCAATTGGAAGTTAACACTTAAATTTTGGCTCTGTAAACTGGACTTTCAAAATGTCCCTTCGTATGGCGTTGACTTCAATTTTGACATGCATATTAGGGTGGGCTGAAAAAAATTTTTCTTTTTTTTTCTTTACGCTATACCGAAAAAAACTTGTCTCTAGGATAGGTAATTAAAATGCAACAAAGAAAAAAATTTTGTACCTAACCCCCAGCTAGCGCATTACACTTGAAATTTTGAAATTTCACGAAAATCACAAGATTTTATAATTTTTTTGAAAGTACCTAAACAGCTGCATATTGGGCTGCTATAGTGAAAATCCTTTATAGTAGAGTTATAAAAACACACTAAATTATTGAAAAGGTAGTATTTTTTAAATCTGAGGTAGCGCAAAGCGCATCAATATCGTTAATTTATCACTTTTTTGAGCGCCCGCCGGCTGTGGCTCGGTGCGGCATGTAGCTTGTTTGAGCCCACCACTCTTGTGTGTTTAGCTTTATAATGTTGATACAACAAGTACGTAAAGGAATAATATAAATAAATAGATAATATATAAATTTATCCATAAGAGTTTATTAATTACAAAATTCATTGTGAAATACAAATTTCCAATTCTCACACTTCAACATTATTTTTGTAACCTTCTTAAATCATAGTCCTTTACATAGTTGGAACATTGAAATTACGTTTGCTTGAAAAACTTGGCATTGAAGCTCTTGATAGCAGCGTTGTTCGGATGAAACCATCTCTGTTCTTAGCGCCGACGAGTTTTGAGGAGGCTTCAGTTACCAATTTCACACAGCGCTCCACCGCTTGCGCGTGACACGGGAATTTGTGGAAGTTCCATTCTTTTGCTGTTTTGGCAGTTGAAACCTTAGCCCAAATATCTTCGTCAGATACTCTTCGCAACAAAGGTGGTGGAGAAAGAGCAGTAGTAGTCCAATCAGTAATTTCGTAATATTCTTTTGCCTGGAAGTTGATTTTTGGCAGTTTGAAAGTTCGGATTAGCTTTTTTCTGGAAGCTATGGCCCTTGCTTTTATAATTCTTCTAAACCCCAACTCTCTGATATGGGCCCTTTCATCGACTATCATGCTAAGGAGCAAGTTCTCCGGATGCGCGAAGAAAACGCATTTCTTTCAATTACCGGATCGATCACCTTAATCAAGTTTTCTGGCAGGAATCTTGAAGATTCTATTAACTCAAAAACATGTTTCGGTCCATCTGTAAGGTACTTACTTTTTTTAATCTTAAACCATACAGGCATGTACGATTTAAGTATGAAACATACCAAAATGTGATGCTCTTCAGAGGGATTGTCAACACTTATGTACAGACGAAGAACTCTGTTTGCTGTTGTCAGCCATCGGGAATGGGATATCAGAGAGTTGGGGTTTAGAAGAATTATAAAAGCAAGGGCCATAGCTTCCAGAAAAAAGCTAATCCGAACTTTCAAACTGCCAAAAATCAACTTCCAGGCAAAAGAATATTACGAAATTACTGATTGGACTACTACTGCTCTTTCTCCACCACCTTTGTTGCGAAGAGTATCTGACGAAGATATTTGGGCTAAGGTTTCAACTGCCAAAACAGCAAAAGAATGGAACTTCCACAAATTCCCGTGTCACGCGCAAGCGGTGGAGCGCTGTGTGAAATTGGTAACTGAAGCCTCCTCAAAACTCGTCGGCGCTAAGAACAGAGATGGTTTCATCCGAACAACGCTGCTATCAAGAGCTTCAATGCCAAGTTTTTCAAGCAAACGTAATTTCAATGTTCCAACTATGTAAAGGACTATGATTTAAGAAGGTTACAAAAATAATGTTGAAGTGTGAGAATTGGAAATTTGTATTTCACAATGAATTTTGTAATTAATAAACTCTTATGGATAAATTTATATATTATCTATTTATTTATATTATTCCTTTAGGTACTTGTTGTATCAACATTATAAAGCTAAACACACAAGAGTGGTGGGCTCAAACAAGCTACATGCCGCACCGAGCCACAGCCGGCGGGCACTCAAAAAAGTGATAAATTAACGATATTGAAGCGCTTTGCGCTACCTCAGATTTAAAAAATACTACCTTTTCAATAATTTAGTGTGTTTTTATAACTCTACTATACAGGATTTTCACTATAGCAGCCCAATATGCAGCTGTTTAGGTACTTTCAAAAAAATTATAAAATCTTGTGATTTTCGTGAAATTTCAAAATTTCAAGTGTAATGCGCTAGCTGGGGGTTAGGTACAAAATTTTTTTCTTTGTTGCATTTTAATTACCTATCCTAGAGACAAGTTTTTTTCGGTATAGCGTAAAGAAAAAAAAAGAAAAATTTTATTCAGCCCACCTTAATGCATATCACTATGACAACACATGAAACCTCTGTTGAAAATCCCATTTCACAACATTAAAATATGGCCAAAATCGGTCACAGGAATCGTTAATGTTTAATTGTTCCCGATTTGATAGTACAGTGCTGTCTTAAAAAGTATGCAGCTATCTTCAGTGTATTATACTAAGTTATTTTTATTGTATGATTCATCATTTGAAACATACTTTAATAAACATTGTCATTATTTTTTTCTGTAAACCACAGCCTCCTCGATTGACGTCTTTATATGGCCTCCTGCAGCACACATTTTCCAACAAATTCCGTTTGCTGCAGAGGCGCGCTACTAAGCGGTGAAAATCAAATGTCATATTTGAGGTTAAGTTTGATTGGTAGCCTAAATTGGAAAAAAAAACGGAAATTGCATTGAATTTTACTTCCAGTTCCAGTTGGTTATAGAAAAGAAACAACCGCGGAACTGATAAGTATGGCTACCTAACTTAAATAATTGGATTTTAATGTGTTGGTTTTACCACAAACTGGCAGATGACGTCACATTCTAATGAAGTTTTTGCTGTATCGAAATATTTCGTGTCGCAGCAGGCCGGCTGTATAGAGACGTCAAGTTAATGTTAGTGCAGGAGGCCTTGCTTGTAAGCACATAAACAAAAGCAAAGTTAACACTAGAAAATATTACTGTGTACAATTGCAGAACTACTGCTTTAGATTTTGAATAAAAATAATTTTACTACTGTTGTATTACTTTCTTGATTACTTAAATCATTTTTTATATCAATTTTAATAAGCTGTTTTTATTATGAAATTTTTGTTAATGGTAAATTGTAGTAATGGGCATAATCGAATGAGTTTCATAACCGAATGATTGCCATTCGAAAGAATTTAATAATCGAATGATTCATTTGGATATTTCTATACTGTAGAAAGTAGTAAAAATGCTCTCCGCTTGCTTTTTGAATGCTCTTATGCAGGAATTCTCGTTCTCATCGTCTTTCTTTGGGCCGCTCGGCAAAACAGCGTAAACCTTCAGCTTTAAATAGTATTTTTATTAATTATATCACATTTCATCGCCGATTCCGGCTCGTTTTTTCAGTAATATTTCTATAAACCGCAAAAGTGGATACATTTTTCTGTTTTATAAATCAATTAATTTTGTTAAAATGAGACCAGGGAAAAAAACAATATTCGATTATTAATTATTATATAAATAATCGTTTTTTATTTTTTTTTGTGACTACTGTACGGGGTTGCTTCAACGCCTGCTGTCGAAATGGACTAAACCAAAAATTTTAAAATTATAAAATCATTCGAATGATTTTCGATAACCTCTCGAAATATTTCGATAATCGAATGGTTTGATTATTTATATTCGAAATATCCCCATCACCAGTAAAATGCACAATTTTCATATTTGTTTTCGAGAATATTTAACAGCTTATTAAAGGTGAACAATGCATTTGCTATTTTAGTTGTTAGATCATGTACAATTAGTGTGTTTTACTTCATGTTTTACTTTAATTTATTTTAACGAGAAGGACATATTTGTGATATTGCACCGATAAAAGGTAGGTATATATGGGATTGTGTCTTGTTTCAATATCTGATTTCTTTGTGTGTTTAATTTTGTAATTACTCATTCCTATTAAAAATAAATTATTTTTATTGAGGTGTTGCATTTTAATGTCTTTTCTCCTTGTATTAGTATGAAAGCGATGTCGATCGTTTGAACAAAAAAAAATTGGTATGAAGCAGACATGAATCACTTTGTGTGCAGTGTCCAATTTTGTGGAAAAATTTCCTGCTGAGAATTTCTTGAGTAACTATTTCATTTATTTGCTTTATTCTGCAACCATATTTGATACCGCTTGCAAATAATTATCGGTCAAGACTACTTTTAGTTATTTCATCTTGCAGCGAATTTTTCTTCATAATGGGCAGTATTTATGCCTTACTATGGTTTTTATTTGGGTATGCATGTTTGTAGAAGTATAGTTAATTTTATTGTTTTTTCTTTTAATATTTGAAGTAAGTAATTGTATTTAATAACACCGTCCAGCAAGAAAGAAGAAATCATTTAGATTCTACCTATCGACAAAGAAGACTGTCGGTGTAACATCCAGATCTGGAGGTTGAAAGATTGTCAGTAATTATAAAAAGGATAAGGTTTTTAAAAATTAAGCTCATCATTCAATCAAGTGACAGTAAAGATACGAGTATTTTTCGTTCAGTTTGCTACACTGAGTTAATCAGGGAGTACCATTACTGTCACTACCTTGAGCTCACAGCAGTCATACTTTCATCTTGCTTTATTATTTTGGATACTGCAAAATATCACAGCTCTAAATTTGCACAGGTTCTAGCATTAACAGTAGCATACATACAGAATTTCTTAACATAGTAAAAGCAATAATTAAGTTATTGTTGCTGAGAGATTCTGTGTGAATCATACTTATAAAGTTTAAATATTGAAAAACAAATAAGGAGAGTTTTAAAATTTTATAAGTTTACTTTGTTGTTTTTGTTTAGATACCCATCACGTGACGTATACCCGCCACATCATTTACCACCGGTACAACATCAACACCCACCAGTGCTTCATTCACATCCGCCTGCTCAGCATTTACCACCTATAAGAAGGTATGATGATGTTGCACCTCCTGGTACGGAACAACCTCCTATACCAGGTTTGGAAAACACACCAAGATTTGATGAGCGATATTCGTATGATCGCAGTAATCGTGATGCTCCAAATGAAAGATGTAGTCCAAATCGTCCTGTTGACAAACGCGAAGATCGTGACAGAATTAAAGAGGAAAGGGAAGATTTAGGTATGGAGAGAGATAGAGAACGCAAGCGTGAAAGATACAGTCGGTCTCCTGATAGAAACCGTTACTCTTCGCCAAAAAGGCAATCAAAAGAAGTGGAACGTGATCATCAAGCAACACCAGAGAAACCTAAACGTCGACGCCGCGATGAATCTTTAGACAGAGATAAGAAAGATTCTGATAGAGAAAAACATGAACGTAGAAGGGACGTATCAGATGATGAAAGATCTAAGAAAAATAAAGAGAAGAAAAAGAAAAAAGAGAAGAAGGAAAGAAAGGAGGAAGAAAAGAAGAAGCGCAAAGAAAAGAGGGAAAAACGAGAGCAAGACAAGCTTAATAAGAAAGCTGCTGAAGAAAAAGAGAGAGCAGAACGAAGACACAGGGAAGAAGTTAAGAAAAATGATGCTGAAATACAAGCGGTAAATAATGAATATGAGAAAATTACTCATGGGGATATTTCTGAAGAAAAAGTTGTGAAGGAGAACAGACATAAAGAAAATATTAGGGAAAAGGAAAGTTATACGAAGGAAAAATACAGTTACAAAGAAAACGAAAGTAATAGAAAATTAAAAGAAGAAGAAAAAGAAAAGAAAACAGAAGATCTTCAAGAAGAGTATCAGCAAAAACCAGCAGATCCAGCACTGGAAAAGAATAAGCAAATTATAGAAGTTACAAGAGAAGACAATAAAAAATCAATAGAAGTTACGAGAGATGATAGAATAACAATTGAAACAGTGAAGGATGATAACAGAAAAGTGATAAAAGATATGAAAGAAGTAACTCCAGAAAAAGGAGACACATCAGGTGACCTTTATGGTGACTTGTTAACAGAAGGAATCGATAACAGTGTTATAGAAACCTATGGGAAAATAAAAGACATGCATGATCAACCTTTACCCAAACCTGATTTAGAAGTGGTTCAAACAAAACGTTCAACCTACAAGGACGTGGAGAATGATAGCGATACCATAGTTGGTGAGGTGGATGATGGTCCAGATGAGGGAGAAATTACAGAAGACGATGAAGACTCAGAAAAAGACATACTGGAATTGCACACAAATGAAGCCGAATTAAAAACCGATTTAGAAGGCAAAAGTGAAGTTCTTGCACCTCTCCCAGAAAGATCAAAATGGGAAGTAGATGAAGATGTTGCAATTGTAGCAACCACTCTTGGTAGCGGTAAAAGTGATACAAAATCAGAAAGATCAGATAAATCTGGAAAAGTTACAAATGAAGTATTAAAACGTGCTGAAAATGCCATATTTGCTAAAGCTATCAATGCAATACGTCCTATCGAAATTAAAAAAATAAGTTTAGACCGCGCAAAATTATATTCAGGGGAACGTGACAGAGATAAAAAAATTGATGATCCTAGAGGTGAAGTGAGAAATATTCACATTACAATACACAGTGCTTTTGATGATGATGTTGTTGCAGTGGAACCCGATGCATTACAACCATCTAAACCTCGTTTATCTGTCAAAGAAAGACTGGGATGTAAAGTAGACGAATTAGACAGAATCGTTAAAGTAGATAAACCATATGACCGTAATCGTTCACGCAGTTTATCTCCTCTCAGCAGACGTGCAGGAGATCTGAGTAGAAATTTGGGTCAAGGTGAGCGTAGAATTGAAATAGAAGATCGTAAAAGATCAGGTTCAAGATCAAGACACGGTGATAGGAGTCGTGAACGCCATCATAGACAATATAGAGCTGAAAGGGATTCCAGAAGGGATCATAACAGGGGATCTCGAAAAGATATTAGAGATTCAAAGAGAGACGTACATAAGGATTCTCGAAGAGAAAGAGAGCGTGATCATAGAAAAGAAGACACAAGGAGAGATGAAAGAAAAGATAAGGTTAGATCTGGTAGTGGTGGACGTGGTGCGGAAAAAACTCATGAAGATGATGATAAGAAAAACCGCGAAAAGAAAAAACATTCACGATCAAGAAGTAAAAGCCAAGAAAAAGATAAACGTAAAAGGAAAGATAAGAAGGAGAAGAAAAAAGAAAAAACCAAAAAGCATCACAGAAAAGAAGATGATGAAAAGGAATCCAGCAAAGGAACCAAGAATGAGGATGATAATAAGGTTCAGAAACCAAAATCAACAACTGATAAACGTAAAGCTACATTGGATGAAGCCAATTTTGAACCTGATTACGATTTAGAGACGGAATCTGAGAAGGAAGAAGTTGCTAAGAAAGGAGATGAGAAAAACAAGAAAAGGAGCAATTCGAAATCACCAGAACCAGATGCTCCTAAAAAGCGTATGAAAGTAGAAGAAAAATCTGCAGATAGTTCTAGTTCGGACAGTTCCGACTCTAGTTCAGAGGATGATAAGAAAAAGAAGAAGCATAGGAAGCATAAGAAGAAGAAGTCTCGAAAAGAGTCAAGTTCTAGCAGTTATTCTGAATCTGACAGTGAATCCAGTGAGGACGAGAAGGACAGAAAAAGAAAAAGACACAAAAAGAAACAAAAAAAGAGAAAGAAATCTAAGCATAAGTAAAAATTTTAAACTTGCTGAATTGAATTCTAAAATATTTAATTCTACAGGCCTGATGTGTTAATTATTATAATGAAATGAATAACCAGTTGTAATAATTTATCTAAGACTGTAAATATAATAGTTGCTTTTTTTCGTGGTAAACGTTTAAGTATCTACCTATAATAATAAGTTACATGATTATGTGATTAGATAATAAAATGTACCTTTATTACAGGTAATAAAATAAAAATTTTAAACATTTATTGGTTTTCTTCTCTCTTTAAGTTAGGTATTTGACTTTTTTTCAGTTTGCCATAGACATTGTAATAACCTGAGAAAACGATATTTAAATTTTAAGTACCTAGTAAAGCAAATAATTAATCAGTATGTGTATTTGAAAAACACAAAAGTAACAACACCAGATACAGCATGTGCCACCTAACCTTGCAAATTTTAGTGGGCTTTGATTCGGCTACTTACGCTTTGTTTCGTCGGTAGTCGTAACTTAAACTAACTCTAATTGGCTGTTGGACAGTGTGGTACACTCTACTAAAAAGTGAAAGTCAATTTATTTATGGTTTACGAAAAATTGTGAATTCTTTGACAAATTAAAAGGCCGTGCGCCATAAGGTTAGAAACAGTTTGCTTTGAGGAGGGATTAACGATAATTTAGGTTACGTATAGAAAATACAGCAAAGAAACTAGAAATGTAATAAAAAACCTTGCTTTTGCTTGAGAGTGTAACGGCTTCTCGCCTTTTAAACTCACCGTCATTTTTTTTGCAAGGTTAAATGGCACTTGCTGTACATATTTTGATAGCAAAGCTATCATCATCAGTGGTAAACTGAAACTCCTACACTGCGTTAAGGATAGAAGTCGTATCTGCAACTTTATTCAATTTTTACTTTGTTGCGCCTATCATATGATGGTATTATTATCTATCAATCTGCTAAAGCTACACGGAAAACTAGTTAAAAATAGAACAATAGTGCATAGTTTTCGGAAGAACTTGCCTGTTTCGAAACATCTCGTGGAAGAAGAACACAAATAAGTGAACAGTATGTGTCATGGACACCTAAAAATTTGGTTTCTGATTTTTTAAATTTTTATTACATTTGTTATGTTCTTACGTTTGAAGGTACATTTTAGAAATTATAATATATTGATAAATATACAAGTTCTAATAATTTCGTTTTATCTAATAAAATTGAACCAGATAAGACTTGTCAAACTACACAAGTATAAAGTTTGATAAAACATATTTAAGCCTGAAAGTCGTATCTCTCAAAAGTAATTTTTACACAGGTAAAGTACAAGAAAAGTGCTGCTAGACCAAAGTTTGCAGATGAAACAAAACACAGTACCTAGTATAATTGCATCTAAGATAATTTAAAAATTGCGATTGCTGGAAATTAAAACAAAATCTTTATTTACTTAAAATTTTGGTTTTGTCCGATACAACTTCTATCCTTAGCACGGCAGTATATTACATTGCAGATAAAATATATTATCAAATATTAGGAACAAATATGGTAAAACTACTTTCTTCAACTATGAGGTATACTTATTTTCAGGGACAAACATAACTAAAAACCTGAGAAAAACGGAAAATTTTCTGCATCTTAATCGCAACGTAAACCGAAATTAACAATTCTCATAACTGTAACCGAAAACTGCAAGCCTAATTATTTTCAGAATTTTACCGTTATTTTATTCTGGCAATTGACTATTTGCTGATTGGCCAACAGGTTTGAACTGTTTGTAGCCAAAACAATAATTTGTGTTGACCCAGCATTGCAATATGAGCTGGGATAGTTTGCAAAATAAAACCTCTAAAGGCAATCTGGAAGGAAAAAGGAACTAGCAGAAGAAGCACTAAAAAAGACAATCAGCCGAAAAAAAAGGCAAAATGGGGTGAAAAAGAAAAACGTCCAAAAAAAGATGTGTTTACTTCAGGTTGACTTTCCCATACTAGATATTAATAATTACAGTATTTGCAAAAGCGTTAATTATACCTATAATTATAACTTTATACAGTTCACTGACTTAGATTTCTAAGAAAATAAGCTATACATATAGGCAACCTTCCATTCCATCCATACTGCAACCTTTATCAACTAGCGTCTAGTGGCTTGGTTTACAGCCGATCCTACCTCATTCTAACTTTCATGACTTACACACCTCCTCGGCATGCAGCTAGAATGTGTGTAAAGCTATCGGCGTCAGCAGAGATCGTAGCCTTCCTCAATCACACGTACGTGTTTTAAAATTAAAAACGTCAGTTGTATATGTTGCTTTAAAAGTTAAATAATAAAAAAGACGTACAATATAAAATAAAAATTATTATTTAATAATTATTTTTTTAAAGAGCAAAATATTTTTAACATTCCTTCTTGTGAAAGATAAAAATCAGAAGTTATTTTCGCTTTGTATTTTCTACCGTGCATGTTATAGATTAAAAAAAAGGGTTTGTTGTTTTGTACTTTAACAATGCTATTTCACTTTACACTTACACTTTCATTAACTTGCTTCACTTTTGATGTAAATATCACACTAGCACATACAACCATATTGACAAATTAACACTGCACAATGCGAGCCAATATTAGACGAGGTTGCGCAAGTCAGGATTGGCTGTTAAACCAAGCCACTAGACGCTAGTCCTTTATCAGAGGCGGTCATATTCATTGTTTCTGGAGAGGGGGGGGGGGGCTATCAGTCTGAGTCAAATTTCAAATATTTTGTGAAAATGCACCACAACAATTTTTTAAATTTAAAAGTGGTGTGCAAACAAGTGTGAACAACACTATTTAAATTTATTTTTATTTGCTAGCAGACTAGCATAAAAAATTTCAAAGAAAAAGTAGTAATAAGTTACAGCTTGATTACGTTAAAGTTTAGACCTTCATAGGTCTAACTTAATCTTCCATATGTGCCCAATCAAGTGGAGTGCAAATACACCTCAAGTACATACTTTGGTAATAGTGCTGATAATTGCATAAACGGTCAGCATCTTTGCTTATGTGTTTTATTAAAATTATTTTATTACGAAAGCAGAAAAAATTTACTCTAAAATGCATATTTACTGAACAAAAGCTGTAGGTACCAATTACTAAGTTTTTGCCGTATTTGACTTAATTAGAACATCTATCACAAACTGTGTTTTACAGTTTTGTATAGAATCATTTGTTGCACTGAATTCAATGTTGTGTACTTTTCCTACCTTTTTTGCTGCTACGAACACAAAGGTAGCACACCAAATCTGAGATCTTGGAGAAGGGTGTTGAGCTTGGGTGCAAATACACCTCACGATAAAAGAAATTTATAAAAATACTTAAAAAAAATTTGAAGTAACGTAGTAAATGTAAGACTACTAGATTACCTTACGAAAAATAAATTAAATTTCTACCATGATTGAACCAGTAACTAACAATCGCACGGGGTACAGTTGCACCCCATTTGAGTCCTTGAAGGTTAATATATTATAAATAAAATGATTAATAACTTCAACAGGTATTTATTTTAGTCTTATACGTATTTCAACGTGTTTACACGTTATTATCAAAGGCAAATTATACTTAAACAAGTGGTGTTTTGTGGGAACAACAGAGCTTGATGACGTGATCTTGGTTTTCTATATCTAAGATGACTTGATTTCATTCCAAAACATCTAATAATGGCTAATTTAAAAGATTAATTTGCTCATTCATTAAATGTACAGTTTTTAAATGTTTATAAAATGCTTCCAGTACCTATATCTAATTTACGTAAAATTTATCATAAAAGTATAGGTATAAGGCTAAAACAAATACCTATTAAAGTTAATAATTGTTTTATATCTAAGATATTATTAACACAAGTTTAAAAACTAACATGAACTCTCGATAAATAGAAACACAAAAAAATTCAGCGAAAAATAATATTCTACAAAACATGCCAGCATTATTCTGTTATGCGGAGCCTGCACATTTAGCACTGGCGGGACCGCTCGGGGGGTGAGGGCTATAGCCCCCCCCCCTTTACGGCCGCTCCTGACCTTTATTACAGCTCAGTCAGTCGTTTATAGCGTCAGCAAATATGATGCCAGCTTTAATTTTGACGAACTCAATTGTGTTAATGCACGGTAATATCACTCGTTCTTGGGACTCGTGATATTGCGTAGCAACAACACAATTTCGTAGTCAATTAAGCTACGGAATTCAAAATTTTCTATAATTCTGCCTTTTATTGAACAACTCAATGGGAGTTTTTATTTGAATATTACTTTACTACGTTACTAGAGGACAACAGGGCCAAACGCGGTGACAAGACAAAGTTTAAGCTTCGTGATTAACTGACATCAATTATGCGGGGTAACTCGACCGCCCTCAGGCCATTTACTATATTTTTTTTCAGAATGGCGCCCTGTCGCCGTTTTGTAAATTTAAGTCGGCATTTGCTTTTCAAAAAATAGTATTTGTTCTGCAATAATAATAACTCAAATTTTGTAGCTTCACATCAAGCCGTTTAAAAGATAGTAGGGTAGGGGGTCATTTTACGACCTCACCGTATGTTTCTAAAACTGAAGTTGCAATTCACCGTAGTAATTTCAAGCATTAGTTGTTAAATATACAGGGTGTTTCTTAATAACATGCTAATATTTAAGGAGGTTATTCTTGGGTCCATTTTGAGAAAAAAACTTCATATGAACATATGTCCTAAAGGTCTTAACTTTTGAACTACAGGGTGCTAAAGTTTTAAGAAAAAGTTCTTTTTTTTATGATAACTTTGGTATGACCCTAGATATTTTTGTGAAACGTAGTACGCATTTTCTACGCATCAAAAGGCATTTTCTGCTGTACAACATAATTTTTTACTCTTGCCAGTGGCGTTCGTGCGGGATTTGCACTGAATCATTTTAAAGAGAAAAGTGATACGCCACTGCTTTTTCTTAAAGTAAAAAGTAATGAGGATTTCAAAAATAATTTTTACTTTAAGAAAAAGCAGTGGCGTATCACTTTTCTCTTTAAAATGATTCAGTGCAAATCCCGCACGAACCCCACTGGCAAGAATAAAAAATTATGTTGTACAGCAGAAAATGCCTTTTGATGCGTAGAAGATGCGTACTACGTTTCACAAAAATATCTAGGGTTATACCAAAGTTATCATAAAAAAAGAATTTTTTTTGAAAACTTTAGCACCCTGTAGTTCAAAAGTTAAGACCTTTAGGACATATGTTCATAGGAAGTTTTTTTCTCAAAATGGACCCAAGAATAACCTCCTTAAATATTAGCATGTTATTAAGAAACACCCTGTATAAACTTCACTATAGGAACGGCAGACGAAGAGATGCTCTTGATTTTTTGCTACGAAGGTGGAGTGAGAAGTTTGGTAAAATTGCAACAGAGGGCGTCACAATCGCAAACCCCAGATGACATTTGTCAATAACATCTGTCACTAGGCCACATTAAAATTTTCATACAGATCTGTCATTTAGTTCAGTTTTGACAGCCATTAAAAGCAGACAACCTCTCGTATTTTTGCAAACATGGAAAAAAGTAAATTTCGTGTGTTAAACAACATTTTTTTTTGCGTGGAAAAACTATTACGCAAAACCAAAACAAAGCTTGATAAATATTAGGGGGACTCTTCATACCATCGATTAAAATTATTCACAAGTGATTTACTGATTTTCGTTGTGGTCGTACGTACAACCACAACTGATGCCGAACGTTCAGGACGCCCAAACGAGATCACCACACTAGAAATGATTGACAAAATCCATGATATTGTATTGCAAGACCGTAGAGGGAAAGTGCACGAGATAGTTGAGATAGTACGCATCTCAGATGAACGTGTGCGCAATATATTGCACGAACATTTGGGTATGAAAAAACTATCCGTGCGATGGGTGCCGCGTTTGCTCACAATCGATCAAAAACGCACACGTGTGACAACTTCGGAGTGAAGTTTTCGCGTCGTTTCATAACTGTGGACGAAACATGGATCCATCACTATACACCGTAGGCCAAAGAACAGCCTAAACAGTGAATTTCTATTGGCGAACCTGCGCCGAAGAAGGCTAAGGCGGTTTTATCGGGCAACAAGGGCATGGCCACAGTTTTTTGGGATGCATGCGGCATAATCCACATGTATTACCTTGAAAAGGGAAAGACAATCAATGGAGAATATTATTGCACCTTATTGGATCATTTCAACAACGTTTTGAAAAAAAAGGACCGCATTTGGCGAAGAAAAAAGTTCTCTTTCATCAAGACAATGCAGTGGTGCACCCGTGTGTAGTTGCCATGGCCAAAATCCATGAATTACGCTTCGAATTTCTTCCACATCCACCATATTCTCCAGACTTAGGTCCCTGAGACTGTTTCCTGTTTCCGAACTTGAAGAAATGGCTCGGCGGAAAGACATTCGGCTCTAATGAGGAAAGGTTTTGAAGAATTGGAGAAATTGTATTATTTGGAAGGGATCGACAAATTGGAAAAACGTTGGACTACGTGTATCGACCTAAAAGGCGACTACGTTGAAAAATAAATTGTTTTTTGGTCGAAAAAATTATTCTTTGTTTTATTTTTACCCGACTTCTCACTCCGCTCTCGTATTCAAGCAATAAATAGGAACGGATATCTACAACCGAACTTTAATTTTAATTTTCGGAAAACCTGATTTATCAGATAAGAATATTAAGGTTTCGTGCTGGTCGATTAGTCGGTCAGCCGATGCCAGTCGTGCAGCTTTTGATACACATGCAGGTGTTCTTTTATTTAATAATAAATAAATGCGAGATTACGGGAACAAAAAATAAATAGAAGTGTGAATATATAAGTCAGTAAAGCCATTAAAGGGTGGTAAGGAAACAGCCAACATAAAGCAATTTCCTGTAAGTTACTAACAAACCCGGTTCTAATTTGAACCTTAAAAAGCCGCTAAAATTTCAGTAAGTACATAATTCTTAATTATAATAAAATATCTTCCTAAAAGCTTAAATTTGAAATGAAAGCAGCTAAAAAATTCCTTGATTAAATTTTGCTCTTTTTTTCAATTTTCTCCGCATACCGACAGATTCGATTATAATCGAAATGATTAAAGTCGGTTATTCACAGTCCATGTGAAGTGCACCCCACGTTTTCATTTTCCGTGTGTGATGCTCTAATTTTTTGCAGGGTTACGTAATTTTGTTTCTGTCGTGTTCTGTTTGATTAAACTTTCATGCTGCTTAGGGCTTTATTCACGTCATTTCTGTTTAATTGTCGGGTTTGTTTTATGCGTGTTGTCACGTAAAATAACGTTCGCTTTTTTACAAGAGCATGTGCACGAAAAATTCCATGTAAAACAGTACTAATTCATTTACATATCGATGTCGCATTTTGAAATGTGTGTTACTAGTACAAAAGTAGACTGAAAAAATGAGCAAAGCACTTTACCAGCACGTTCTTATACTACAGAAATTATTATTACTGATCATATTTTTAAGAGTATTTTTGTATTAAACATTTACGCACGAACAGTGACTGTAGATCGCACGACCTCTACCACGCTATCCAACCAACGAGCGAACGGAACATCTCATAACCTCGGGCATCAGCTTTATACCGTACTGTAGCAAACCGATTTTCTCAGAAAAAAAATCGTATTATTAATTTCTTTGGATTAGATTGTTTGGCATTAGATAGAGTGAGTCAACAACGCCGCGGTGGTCGATATGTCCTTTAAGCTAAATTTCTCATGAGCAATAGTACGGAGTGGCTAGGAAAATCCCGGCCACTTTTCTTGCGGCGGTTAAGAGATGGCGCTTTAGTAAAGAAAAATTTAATTAAAATACTGCCAACAACGCAGAATCTAAGACGTTTTAGTTATTAAATACACCCCATATTAAATCAAAACAACTAAAACGTCTTGGATTCTACGTTGTTGCCAGTATTTTGATTTAATTTTTCTTTACTAAAGCGCCATTTCTTGACCGCAGCAAGAAAAGTGGCCTAGGTTTTCCTAGACACTCTGTAGAATAAGGTTCGGAACTTAATTTTTAGGTGCCCTTTTATTTCATTTCTCCTCCGTTCCTAATTTTGGCGAACAAATTTGTCAAAATCGATTTTACTATATATTCAAATAAAAAATACATAACGATTGGCCATGGAAAATTAAATCACTGTCTTTGTAAGCTTTAGAATATAAACAAACAAAACACTTAAAGTTTTTAGGTTAAGTTTGTTATTTGTCATTTGTAGTGACACTTACAGAATGATGACAGTTGCATTCTAAAGCATGCAAAGACAATAATTTTATTTTCCATGGCCAACGTTTATGTATTTTTATTTGAACATAGGTAAGTATATAGAATTAAGCAATATCTATATAAAATTTATAAAACCAGGACTTTGATCTACGGTTTGTTATACTACCAACTTAAGCAGCTTATTGCTATTTAAAAAAAGGTGGTGCGTAGCCCACGGGTTCTGCTAGTTATTATAAAATTAGTATACCACTAACGTGCTTAACTATGTAGCTGCGTACATTCTAAATTACAACCCATCTTCTTTGTTTAAACTTTTAGACGTCTATAAAATAAATGCCCAGAAGAAGCCAAAAAAATTTTTCGTTCACGAAAATTTAATTTTCACAGGCAAAGATAGTTTAATATTATAGAACACCAGAAACCACAGAATGAAAAGCATGAGCTCATAAGAAAAGAAGGAGTAATAATTATCTTCAATTTTCAATAATGAAAAGGCAAACGTTACACAGAAAATTAAGGTATTGGGAAATTTTAGCCCGTCCCTAGCTGTGTTAGTTTAACTTTGTGAGTTTCACTGAAATTGAGCCAGCCGGTCTAGATGACTAAATTGGGGAGGGAATAAATAAAATTTTTTACTTATATTATTCAGACCAAAGACTACGTTTTCTCTTCTCTTAGCCGGCTATGACAAAGTGTCGTCTTGTTTACCCTCATTGAAGCAAGACATGCTGGTCCACTCGGAAAGCTCATAAAAATACAAGTTGGATATTTCACATGCATTAAATCCGGATCTCTTAGCTTTAAGAGTCAAGTTTCCGGGGAGCACTGAGATGGAACAAATTAGTTATAGTTTGTTTATCAGATACAAAACTGAACCCAAATATTGCGAGCTCGAGTAACGTGTAACAATAACAAATAAAAAATTTCTGCGTGTACAGTGCATCAGTACTTGCTCGCATTCAGTGAATCAACAATTTGTGCCCCTTCCCGCACTCGCCGATATTGTCGCCTCCCCCCCCTTAGGAAGAGTTATTCACACGCCACGAGCGACGCTAGTAAAATAGGATAAAAGAAGCGTTTTATGTCAGGCCTTAAAACTAACGTACTTTTTCGAAAAAAACATGCAACTGAAAAAAAATTGCAAACGAATGCCGTTTAAAACAATACAATATCTAATGATTAATGAATTAAGTCTCTAGACTTCAGTTTCAGTTACATAATGTACCATGTTGCATTTTTTTTTTCGAAAAAGTACGTTCGTTTTAAGGGCCCACATAAAACGCTTCTTTTGTCCTATTTTGTTGGCGTCGCTCGTGGCGTGTGCATGACTCTTCCTAAGGGGAGAGGCGACAATATAGCCGAGTGAGGGAAGGGGCACAAATAGTAGTTACGCCATTGCAGCGGCGGATTCACTCAAATGCGAGCAAGTACTGATGCACTGTACACGCAGCAATTTTTCATTTGTAATTGTTACATGTTACTCAAGCTCGTAATATTTGGGTTTAGTTTTGTTTCTGATAAACAAACTATAACCGATTTGTTCCATCTCAGTGCTGCCCGTGAACCTGACTCTTAAGATGAGATCCGAATTTAATACATACATTTTTGTTCTCGAGAATTTCCTTTTTATGCTTGGATCTCATTATTTTATGATCTCAAACATTTATCCATAAAATATTATTTTTTTTAACTCATTTACGATAAATGGTCATATCATCATTTTGTCGCCATTTTGTCGTCTGTATCATAATCTTTAATACAAGAAACTTGTATTCGAAACGGCAAAACAAATAATGAAGTCAAAAGTGGATTTTTGATTAAAGAATGAAGGTAATGGGTTGTTCTACATCACTTAAGTATGTCAGAAATTTATTTTGCCGCCGTATTGTGATTTTCAAGAAATCAAACATGCGATCATTTATTATGAAGCACCGATGCATGTTCAGCCGGCAAACTATAACATAAAAAGCAGTTGGAGAGTTTTATATGCGTATTCACATTAATACACTGTTTTCGATATTTGTGGGTACCAATACGTGTGGAATGTATCAGTTATATCATTACATTTGTTTTAAAAATTTGCGACTAGGTATTTTTTTCAGAGAAAAGTGTGGGGCGTAGTACACTAAATTAATTTTCAATTTTCATTATTGTAACTTAAATGCGTGCGTTTGGAACAATGAACTGTTGAATGCCGAGTTTATTTATTTGTTTATTTTATAAATCTATGCTGCGCATAGATCATTCTCGTGACTGTTGCCCGATAAATTTTTAATAATAAGAGTGTTCATTTTTTCCGGCGGTAGTGTCTGGAAGAGGCGGAACAACAGATTTTTAACGGCCGTTCTCCCTCGCAAGGTAATAGCAAACTGGCGAAGTATTCTGCCAAGAAAACTTTCTCTAAAGAAGGGTGCTTGCACTTCCTGCAATTTGGAGCCCGCGTTAATCAGTAGGTCTCCTATGCCTGTATGATTCATTAAGCTTGCTCACTACAGGTATAGGAGAGAAAGTCATTACGGTATTTCGGAAACAAAAGAATTAGAAGGAAGAGAGTGTTTAGAAGATAAACATTCGCCGAAAACAATCAATAATCCGAACCGACATGCACGGAGCCGCCGGGGTGTTATAGTGATAAATTTTGTCGAGATGCAGAAGCCCTTCGTGTTGTTATGGTGAGACAGTTACTGATTTAATATATCGATTTAATCAACCGTTTCCTATAAATCAAAGAACGAAAGATACAATTTGCTAATTACAAATTAAACCCTCAGTTTAAAAATCTGCAGATTTTATAAAGGCTTTGAATATTATGAAATTTGGAACATTATACAGATAGGTGTGTATTGTTCACATTAGCTCTGAGAGAATGAGATATAAAAGAAGATATCAAATTCGTCGAGATAAAAATTGTACACGAGCCTAACCGTTGGATGACAACAGATTTGTATGAAATCAAATGTGGAAACATTTGGATTAACGATGGTTGCTTTTAAGAGCATTGCTTACGAGTGATCAATTTTCAAGCCTATTTTGCCTTTGATCCAATGAATCGTACGTTTGTGAGTAATGATGCTAATGTTATTAAATTTGAATACTAAAACACACGAATCTTCGCGTTTGATGTCCACTAACGTTTTCACTGAGGATTATGGCTTAATAATTGTAAAATTTGTTCTTTTATCTCTGTGTGTAAAGCGTGAACTGATAGAATTTCAAATGTAGGTAAATTTGCTCTTTTGCATAATCTAAAAATGGAACGAATATGTTGTTTGTGATTTCGTCTTTATTGTGCTAATTATTTGTTCTGGTCTAAAAATTCTAATCCTGAACCTCTAGTTAAAACATAGTGGAATACTTGATGTGCCCTATTTAATTATATTAAAATCAGGCAAATAGTTTTGAAGATAGAAGGAGAAATACTTCTGTAATCTTTTCTGACAAAATTAAGAATTCTTTTTGGTATAAAAACATTTATATATCACAACATAAAAAAACTATTTATATTTTGTTATTTAATTAAGGGCTGTTTTGTAACTTGAGAAAGTAATATAAACGTAAACGACAAGCTGTTCAACATCAGTAAATCAGCGTGAAATTGATTTAGGACTAAAAGTCAAAGTGAATATAAAACGTTCGCGTAAAGGTATGCTAGTACCCTCCCTAAAATCAAATTTTCAGGATCACATGCTATATGATGACCCTTGACATGGTTTGAATTCTAAATCGTTTAAGCTGTGTGGCCAAATGAGTTTATAGTTATGTACATAGTACCATTTTGACCCACACCCTTAAACCTTTTGTGTTGGATTTACGTATTAAAATTAACAAACTTTGGACATTTTAGATTAAATTGCTGTTGGTGCTTAAATTACTTAAACTACTGTTACTAAAACATGTGTAAAATGTTCTTTGTAATTTCTCTTTAGATACAATGAGATGAGTAGACGGAGGGTTTAGAAGTTTATGAAGGAGAGAATACGAGTGGCAATTTAGTAAAACATGAAAAGTAGGGATATAGCCAAAATGTAATAAATACTACTTAAACAGCTCAATATTAAAAAGCTAATTGGTAGAAATTGTGTTTTTACTGAAAATAATAATATCAAAAATTTTAATTGGTACAAATTGTTGTTTTATTGATATTACTTTAATGTTTTTGATAACTTGCATAAAGTAGGACAACGCGTTTGATATCCTTGTTTACTTCTTAATTGGGAAGAGCATTGAAACATATTTTAACAAAAATTATTTCGGTCTTATAATTTGATGAAGTCAAACAGTTATTTTCGTTAATTTTCTAAAAAAGATGTCATCACAATGATTTTTTTAAATTTGTACTACCTTTACCTTTCCATGTTGCTAGTATGAAATATACCTATTGTGATAGTGAAAACATATGTATGAGATTTTGACGGAACTGTATGTTTAGACCTCTAAAAACTACGTCTGTATGAAACCTGTAACGAACTTATTTTGCGTTAAAATTTTAGCGAACTTTCGATTTTAACGCAAATTAGTCCGCTGACCCCTTCTCTCTCTATTCTATTCTGCGATTGAGCGCGCACTCCGAGATTTAGTTAGAGTAGGAGTAGTTCCCTCTCCAGGCTCTTTTTACCACAAAACGCTGTCCGCGCCCTAAAAGTGATGAATTCTTCCCCCGAACTGCACAGAGCTCACTAGCTCTCCGCTTCGGTCTTGTTGCAACTTCGCTTCTAATAATCCCGGAGGACCCGTATAAGAATTCGTCTTCCAAACTTCATAGAGCTCACTAGCTATCCCGCTCCGGTCTGGTTGCAACTTTGTGATATCTACGGAAGACCCGTAAAAGAATTCCTTCTCCGCACTTTAAAGAGCTCACTAGATCTCTCGCTCCGGGCTTATTGCAAATTTGTTTGTAATAATTCCGGCGGACCAGTCAAGGCCTTTGAATTTTGATTTAAAAAGTTTAACTTTACCGTCCTTTCGTGATTTACAAACCTTTATATGTTTATAATATTTTCCTCGACAGCCCACCCGTTATAACCATTGAATTTGTATTCAATTCAAGAGTTACCAAACTTGTCGTTTACCTGTGAATTTGGAGCTGCCAAGATATTGTAGAGAATTTCTCATTTGAACTTCGCTGAATTCACTTGTCCGCCTGATCTGGTCATATTGCAAACTAACGAGTTAGTAATATTTCCAGAAAAACCGTCGAATAGTTTTGAAAGTTATTTGCCCGTGCTGTATTTTACTGTTAATTTGAATATTGTAGCAATCGCAGTTTGTTGGTTGTAAAATACAGAATAAAGAATTTTGAGATTGTTTAAAACAATGCTTAAAGCGTTATCTTAAGATACCTCAGTTGAGAGACGTACCGGAAACCCGCAAATAAGTAACAAGTCCTGTATAAAGTAATTTTATTTCATTTTACCGTCTCCGACTGGCTTATTACAAATTTAGAAAATTTATTATTACTTTATTAAAATTGGTAAAGATTTGTTTATTTTACTGGATTTACTAATTTTTATTCCGTCTCTGTGTTAAACGACGCAAATTTAATATTGGTAAATCTAATCCGTATTTATTGTTTTATCATAATTAGACAAGCAATGAATTTTTCGAAGTGACGATTAGTTTGATTAAAACATAAATACTTAGTTTAGTTAAACAAACCACACGAACGCATTTGAAATGTAATGCTTTCAAATTTAAGCAACATTTCCAGATAAGCTAGTTTATCAGTTATTTGCAGCGACCAGGTGACAAAGTTGTTATGCTCATTATATAAGTTAAATTTTTACTAACTTAAATTTCACTTGTATTTTGTTCAAATCTTTGGAACTTTTGATTAGATGTTTATTTAATTGCACTTAATTTGTTACAATTTAGCGTAATACAGATTGTTCTGAAGACAGATCAGGAAAGCTTCAAGTCACCCGGCATTTTCTATTATTTCGAGCGACCGTGAAGACAAATTACGTTTTATTCCGCACCATTTTAGACACCAGAATTAATTTATTGTTTATGTTTTTGATTAGAATTAAATTGTACATATTAGGCTAATTTTCAAAGACTTAAGTTGATTTTGTAAACAGTTAAAACCTATTATATTGTTTGATTTGACGTGTTTGTGAGTTACTGTTTGGAGAATGAATGCTCGTTGTTAGAGATATAACTCCACACGTGGACACTGTCTATGCTGCTAGCTTTGCGCAACATTGAAGGACCCAGTGGCGTAGACAACAAGACGACGTATGAAGTACTGTATTCGTTTTTGGAATTTAAGTTTTATTCAAACAGGAAAATTTCAGTAGCGAGTATTGTTTAAGGCGGAGAATACGTCGCAAAATTTAAGAATAACTGGACTAATTTTAATGAAATGAGTTATTTAAACGGCCCCGTAGCCGAAAACGAAAATAATTAATTCACATATCTTGAATTTTTTTAGAAATGGAAGTAGCTATTGATAAAAGACTTTAAAAGAATTAAATGCTTTTGAACTCTTTAACTCTAAAATAGCAACTTGTTTATACAAAACTGAATTGGCAAATTGGTGTAAAATGTGAATCGTAATAGTCTTAAAAGAGTAAATCAATTTTGTCAACTGGAAGAACTATGGACGAGCTATGATTTTATTTGCCGCTAATATCTTAATTTTCTGCACTTACACAACTTTTTGTTGGTTTTTTAATACAAACTACTGTTTGGCCGGATACATACTATTATTAGCCGGATACTATACGTTACGTCTATAGTTTTTCGTATTGTTATTTATATATTTACATTGTACCCCTTTCTTAAATTATTTCACGGCTTACTACAATATTTATCGCCGAAGTTTATACATACGAGCGAAGATTACTAATTTTCAGGAAACCCACGACAAAGCTTGGGAAACAATTTTAAGTAAGGAGTTTGAAACTCTATTAAAATCTTTTGACATGATTTAGCGCTATTTATGAACTTCATTACAACTTTCAATCAAGTGAGTCGAAACATTACATATTCCGAACGTAAGCTTGTACTCGTATAATATACATAATAATATTCCATACTTGTTTAAAATTGTTCTGATTGCCTGCTATTCAAATCTTTAAACTTGACAGCTGCGATTTAAAGATTGCCTAAGCCTTACAACACACTAACGAACGTTCCGAATTCGTATATCCAAAATTATTTCAAAATAATTTTTAAAAACATCCAAAACTGGAAGCAGAAGTGATATATGTTTCATTGGTAGCTTTTATTTTAAAACAGAATTTAGTAAATCTGAAAATAGAGTCTGATAGAAAACCTTAGGGAAAATCCAACGCCTTTTTTCCGAAGTTTCTAGCTTCAAAACTTGTTCATGAATTATCAGAAGATGATTTTGATAGGAGAATTCAGTTTTGTGAAGGAATGATGGACAGGTGCAATAACGACCCACAGTTTGTGAATTCTATTATCTTCTCCGACGAAGCCACATTTTCTTTAAATGGAGCTAATCGGCACAATTCCCGTTATTGGTCGCGACATAACCCACATTGGATGGAAGAATTACACACACAGTATCCACAAAAAGTAAACGTGTGGACGGGAATTATAGGAGACAGAATTCTTGGTCCTTTTTTCTTTGATGGCACATTAAATACTGATCGGTATTTAGATTTTTTGAGGTTGGAACTTGTTCCCGCGTTATCTGTTTTATTTCCAAATGCAGAAAATTCGGACACGCCGAACGATAGAATTTGGTTGCAACAAGATGGTGCTCCACTTCATTATGGCATTCATGTTCGTCAATATTTAGATGGAATTTTCACAAATAGGTGGATAGGAAGAAGAGGACATATTGTGTGGCCAGCGCGATCTCCGGATCTAAACCCGCTTGACTTCTTTTTTGGGGCCATCTTAAAAGTACAGTGTATACAAACAGACCAGACAATTTGGAAAATCTAAAAATTTGTATCCGCGAGCATATACGAGCAATATCACCTGCTGCAGTTCAAAATGCAGTTCGAGGATTTTCTTATTGTATTGCCCACTGACAGGCAGTGAATGGCGAACAGTTTGAAGATTTGCTTTCTTAAATTGATGTTAAATATGATTTGAAACTAGTTTACTAATTTGTGGACTTGCTATTGTTGTTTGTTTATCTTGCAATAAGTGTACCTGATGAAAAATGTTGCCAGTGACAAAAATAAATGTTTATGGTGATTTTTTTTGAAATTTTTATTATGCAACTGTATGATATTCTTACATGGCTGTATAGAGAATAAAAAGCACTAACTGGTCATGCCATAAAAAGTATAGGTTTCCATTAAAAAAAAAATGTCGATAACGTCATAGCTAAAACATATGACAATTAAAAAAAAATTAAAAACACCAAATTGTGTCAAAAAACTTGATAGGAAATTTTTGTTAGAAACTTTTTTTCGAAAAGTTATTATTTAAGGCTGTAGAATCGACATTCCTTACTTTTTATTCACCCTGTATAATTTTTTTTAAATGAAAAGTTTATGCTTCTTTTGTGAATAAAAAGGAGACGACGGTAAAATATTTCTGTTCAAGCTAAATTGCTAATGAATGATAGTAGAATAAGATTCACATTTAATTTTTAGGTGAAGCAATATTTAGGAGGAATTAATTTTACTCCTCCCACCTTATTTTTGACTGACGAGTTTCCTGTCTGTTTTCCAATTTTCTTTAATCGAACATTTTTTTCTCACATACCTATAACTTCGGCTTAACTACATCGGAGCACGGCAACGCTCGCCCTACGAAAGGTTAGATGAGCTTTGGACTTTGGGTCAAATATCGCTATAAATACTTTATCTGAAAAGTTATCAAAAATACGCAAAAAAATGAAAACAATATTTTTTAACTAGAACCAATTGATAAGCGTAGTTAAAACAACGCCACCTTCGGAGAATGCAGTATTGGTATTAAAATATTTAGTTTTTTTTCTTAACTTGTAAAACTGTTTAACATTATTTTTTTCCAAAGAAACTAATTAAAATTGTCTATTAAATTTTTTTAAGCTTATAACGACGTGCGTTTACGTTTTTGAATAAATAGCGAATCAATTTCAAATTTTAAAAAAATTCTTGGAGAACGTCAGAGTAAAATATAGGATATTAGTAAAAAGCAGATGTGTAGCTTACTCCATGCGCCATTGGCTTAAAAATTAAAAAAAATGGTGTAGGCGGTTTTTAAGAAATAATTTTCTGAAGATGTTCAAAATTTCGAGAAGCCAGCCCTTTTACACATAATTTTATTTTTATTTTTAATAATCAAACAATTTTCTAATTTTTTGTGGAAAGAAAGTGATTTCGATTATTTTCAGAAAAAAAATTCCTCGCGATTAAAGAAAGAAGAGGGAGGTTCGGGTTCAAAAAAGTACAAAAAATTTGAGATTAAATACACAATTTTACGCACCAAATTAGACCATATTTTAAAGACATTATTTGTTGAAAACTGTACAAGCAGTATAACACATAATATAAGGAAAACTGGATTAAAACATTTTATTTTATAAAAATAAAAAAAAACAAAGCTACAAAATAGGAAGGCAAATAAAACTTTTTTGAATGATGAAAATACACACTCTTGTGCCTTGCGACAAACGAAAATGTAATAACAATATACCTAATTTAAAATAAATACATTAAAAAATTATGTTAAAAAATATATCAATATAGTTTAAACTATTTAGGAACAAAAAACGTTATTCCAAAAAAGGAAATGAACTAAACTAGAAAATACTTATATTTAAATTTAAATAACAAAAATATGTTTTTTTTCTTTGCAAATAGATTAATCATATTTTCCAAATTTAGATGGTTCCAGAAGGGGGCGCACGCCCCTTAGCCCCCACCCTAGATCCGCTCCTGGCCTCTTTGAATCATTCACATTATCATTCGGTTTATTATTTTTTAAATATTTAATTAATATTTTAATAATATTTAAACAAACTCGTCGCAATTTGTTTTATAGTATTTTAGACATCTGCGCATTTATTGGCACAAAACCCGGGCAATAACTTGAAATTTGCTTTAATTTATTTTTCAATTTCTCCGCTCTAAAATACCTAAAAATTAATAGTGATAAGAATTTCTCGTCAACACCACTAAATTAATATTACAAACTTTAATATAAATCTGTTAACGAGTTTTCGGCTTTCGCAGATGTTGCACTCGTAGTAAAGCCATACATTTTTTTTAGTGCAGGAATTATTGTTTTAAAATTGTATTACGTACCAATTGTGTTTCTATAATTTTATATTTTGCATTGCGGATTTTTGCCACCCTTGGGGTTCTGCCGCTCGGGTGCTGTGCATTCCTGGCGCCACCCACTTGATGCGGCTCTGTCTCTAGGTTATTAAATAATTTCTGTCTTGGATTAAGATTGTAACACGGTGTTGGCATGATAGACACTACATTTTCCGGTAACTTTTTAGGTTATAATTTATTTGACATAAATTGTGTTTTTAACTTAGGAATGGGTATTTGCCATTTTGAATTTATATACGAGTTTCATGTTACATTTGCTTTATTTTGCTTAAATATTACTGTAAGATAAGTTTACAATTTGTTCTTATATTCTTTAATTTGTTGCCTTTTGTAGCCGTTTCGTGGACTGATGATGAACTAAATGTTCGAAACCGGTTACACCATAATTGTTCTAGTGTTTTTATTATATTTAATAAAATATCATTTGAAATCTTACAAAAATTCCATTAAACATTTTCCAACTTTGTCAAGAGAATTAGTATCTGGATCTGACTTCTTATCGTCTTAGCGGGGTAGTTTTTAAAGAACCAGTCAGTAAACCGATAAACAGGAAAAGTTATTGAAGGCGCGCAGTCGCATCGGAAGCGGGTAAAGGGTTACTTCCCGTTTGCAATTCCCGTTCCGCAAACGCACCTGTAGCTTCTTCGGGGTCGTTCGCGAACTTGGAGCTCTTCGAATTCTCTACGATCGCGGAGAGCAAAGTTTTCATCACCATTAATAACCGTTAATATTTTACTTCATAACCTATAATCCTTTTTAATAAACCAGTGATTTTTGAATATTTATTTAACTTATTAATTGTTCCAATTAAATAAAATAACCTTTGACGTTTGTTTAACTCACGTGTTGCTTGTGTTTTTATAACCCACTAAAGTTTTCGTGATTAAATATAATAAACCAGCTTAAACAGTAAGTTATTGTGAGTAACGTGGAAAAACATAAAGCAAGGGCGCTTTTTATTTCAAGTGTTGTTAACAAGTACGAAGAAAAATGAAGAAACTGTCCCATTTTTCACTTTTGTTATTTATTGCTGGTGTCGTCTCCATGATTATTTGCGGCGACTGTGGTAAGTACATTTTTTGTTGTTTTTTGTTTCATTTACGCTACACCTATTATTCTTGCTTAACAAAATGTGAGAAGCATTCGTAAAAAAACGCATTTCAAGAGAGGAAAGCATTAAAAGTAGGTATCCACGAATGTATCTTGAAATTTCTGTTTTGTTAATTACTTCCTTTGGAAAATTTTATGGTAGAAGTTCATTAATTACCGTAGTTTATTATTTTTTCTCTCCAAACTTGGGGTATTAAGCAGCGATAATAAATTAAGGTATTTGCAATATAAAAGCAATTAATTTGCGCTTTCCTTAATTAAAATTTTACATTTACTTAAACTTCTCCCGAAAACTTTCACGACTTTCCAGAATTAAATTGATAAATAAACATTGCGAAAATTAAAGACGGCGCTGTTATTAAAACCGTTTTGCACTTTTGCGTATTCTTCCGCCTGTTAAAATTGTTAGAAAATTAATTTTTCCATGTTGAAGTAAAATTGGTGAGGGTTATGCTCAGATCAGATATCTCTCTAATTTCTTCCAATAATAGGTTTCATGTTGGCCTTAATTAGATATACATATAACCCTTCGTCAATTTTATTTTAGCTATTCGTGTTGTATTCTGCAGGGATTCTAAAAGATGTAGCGAAATTAATATCCGAGTCTTAAGAGCTACAGACCTTCAAGGTGGATGGCGCAGAGAAAATGTACTGTTTTTTATTGGCTAGGACGGTTTGAAGTAGATTTTTCAAATTTGGCACAATGTTATGATCGATGAAGTTTGTCTACTGAGTAGATTACTGGAAAAGGTCGGAAACCGTGGAAATATTATCATAGTTACTATAATTGCTCGCTCATATTTAACACTTTTAAAGAATTATCAAGTGGGCATTGTAGATTATTTTTAATAAAATTATTATTTTTGTTTTACAAACGGGCAAGAAAAATGTTAGTTGGCAACTGTCATTCGTTTAACTCAAATAATAAAAAAAAAATTTAAAACGACTGTTGGTTTAGCGATAAAGGCGTGCCTTGTAATCTGGCGGGCCCAGTTCAAATCCCGCGGCAGACTTGTTTTCTTTTGACATTGTTACTGCTATCTTATCTTGTCCTATGCTTATAATTTGTTTTTCTTAATTTAGTTTTATTTAAGGGCTTTAAAAACAAGAAAAACAAGTTTATTTATGCCCAGAAAGTAATGGACCACGTTTTCAACATTTATTGTGACTTTTGATGGTTTTATTATTTCCTTATGTCGTTTTGATAATTAGTGTTTTTAAATTTAATTTAAAAAATACAGAGTTCCCACTGACCCTGGATAACCTGGAAGTCATGGAAAAGTCAGGGAATTAAAATTTAACCTGGAAGTCATGGATTTTATGTAAAATTTGGCAAAAGTCTTGATTTTTCTCTTGATTTACAGTAAAAAACCTGATTTTCCTGCAGTAGTGTTAACATAATTTATAAAAATTAAAAATTTTCCGATTGAATTTAAAACTGCCGCTTATAAAGCAATTGCTGCTAAAGCTTTTTTTTTTTTTTTAATAAGAATAAACCAGCTCAACATACAGAATGTTATACATGGTTAGTAGAACAAGAATATATATACAATAACATAAATTAACAAGAATGGTTTTACCCTGACATGATAATCTAATTTACAATAACAGTTAATCACTTATGTCACTACTCTCCTCTGACAGCAGGATATCCTGAGGGAGCCTCTTTTTCAAGCGAGTGAATGTGGACTTTCGCCCAATGCTAAAATGCATCGCGCCAGAACAATTAGGTATGTTTGCGAAAAATTTACGAGCAGTGTTACGAATGTAACTGGCTATCGTCTTTACGCCAAGTTCACAATGGATTTGGTCATTTCGCACAAACCACGGAGCATTTACCGCAATACGTAAAACCTTATTTTGCAATGTTTGCATCTTTTTGATATTCGTTTTCGATGTTGCACCCCACACTACACAAGCATACATTAGCACTGGCCGCAATATGCACTGATATATTATCTTCGAACACTTAATGCGTAGGGAAGATTTCCTGTTTATAAGCGGGTAGAGTAAAGCAAGCCTGGCATACACTTCATTTAGCTTTTTGTTAATGTGGAAGTTCCAAGTTAGACGTACGTCGGTCTAGAAACACTCCCAGATATTTTACTGCTGAATCAGAGGGATTCCATTCAATATGTTGTCCATCAATAACAATGTTCCGAGGATTTTCAGGTCTTCGAAGAGTGAATATTTTGCTTTCACACTTACTGGCGTTTAGTTGAATATTCCATTTTGCAAAATACTGCAGCAACTCATTCAGTGATGTCTGTAACCTCTCTGCAGCAATATCTATGTCTATATGTTGCGTTAATAGTAAGGTGTCATCCGCAAACATAGCTAGCTTTGCCGGAGTAGGTGTTGGTATATCATAGGTGAATATATTAAACAATATGGGACCCAGCACTGAGCCTTGCGGGAGCTAAAGCTTTTTAAAATATCGTTGAGGTACTTTTCTTATCCTTGTTAAAGTCCAAGGCCTACGGCTTATGATCAGGTGCAAGTGAGATCGCCACATACTGTCTTGTGAATTGATAAAAAACGTATGAACGTGATTATTTTTGCGTCTCTAATTTTACTGATTTTTTTGTCGAAAGTCATGGGTAAGTATGATTTTTGGTCATGGATATCCTGGAAAAGTCATGGATTCTAATATTTGATAGTTAGTGGGAACGCTGAAAAATGTATTTTAAGTTAGGTACCTCTTTTGCAATAAAGCAAAGATTACAATAATAGTTAATTATGTTACTAGTGGGATAAAGACGTGTGACATACAAAATTGTATCTACTACTGCTCAAAATTAGTTAAAAATGTTTTTTGCTTGAAATTATATTTGACATTTTGCATTAATTTATTTGCAAATATCAAGTCACTTTTAAAATACTTTTGTTTTAAAATTAAAGGAACAAAATAGATTCTATTTGTTCAATATCACTAGTGAGATAATAAACTTCATTACCTTACCTTATAAACAAAGTTTCGGTTTTGTTTCTGTATATAAAATGAGTTAGGTAATGAATCCATTAACTTACTAGTGAGATAATGAATTTCATTACCTAACGCAAATGAATGACATAATAAGTTTTTATCCAAGCAGTTGTAGATAAAACAAACTACACGCCTTTACAGCTAAATAGTCATTTAAAATTTTTTTTTTTATTTTTTGATTTAAATGAATCGCCGTTGCCAACTAGCAGTTATAATGCAAGTTTGTAAAATAAAAATAATAAATATTAAACATAATTTTAATGCTCACTTGCAAATTGTTTAAAAATTTTAAATATGAGCAATTGCGGTAAAATAATAAACGGCGCAACTATGATAACAGTTCCACGATTTGCAAACTAATCATCGCCATCGCGCACTTATTTCATAGGCGACTGAGATTAAGTTTTATTTTATTTCATAAAGTTATTATTAAAACGATTCTGTTACTGCTTAACGAGAATAATACAACATTAAATCTTTAGCCGACATTTGTATACGAAACCAAAGGGTTTCGTTTATGTAAACACAATAAGATTTAAGAAAAGATTTGGTTTCAATTATGGCTAGAATAGACCACTACATGTTTCGTTCTTGTTTGAACTCATCAGGTGGACATAATTCTAACCATAATTGAGACCAAAAGCAAACAGGCATATATACGCCAGAAAGTATAAAACTAACGGGGAATTAAACTAATAACGCCCTCTATTATGTGCGGCGAGAAAAAGTTGCCGGTTTGTTGCTTTGCAACTTTTTCTCGCCGCACATAATAGAGGGCGTTATTAGTTTAATTCCCCGTTAGTTTTATACAATAAGATTTATTACATATTAGGATATTTGAAATAATTGTTTCATTTACATTAAACTAGCAGAACCCGTGGACTTCGCTCCACCTTGTTTTAGTATATTCCTAAAAAAAATTAATAAATAAGCTGTTTGGAGCTGTAAGACATGTACTTAGTGCTTGCACAGTGACGTAACTGCGTCGCTGGAGCCAATGTAGTTGCATTGGGACCAAAGTTAAAGTTTTTTTTGTAATGCTAAAAACAAATCTAATCAGAATAGGCCTAAGTATTCAATAGAAGAAAAATTTTAATTATATTTTTAATTATCGGGTTCATTGAACAAATTTTACATTCAACATTAGTATTATATTCTAAGACTAAATGATATGTTATGTAATATACATATATTTACGTACGCAAGAGGCCCTTATACTAATAAAGTGTGTTGATTGTTTCAATGGAGCACCCATTGGGGGAAGGGGGGGGGGGTGCTTTTAAGGACCCCACTTTCAAATTAACCAATATACATTATTGTTATCAAATATCACAAAAATACTGCATATTATATCAGCGATACTTTATATATATATAACATAATGCATACAGTGAGTTTTTCTTTTTTGTATACATACCAGCTATGTATACTTTTATAAAAAACATGTCAATGTATTATTTTACTGCAATCTGTAGGCAACCAACTATACAATACATTTCAAAGCTTCAATTTTTGAAAAGAATAGTATGCCGTGGAAACAGTAATCAAATTTTTTAATGTTAAATTAATAGCAGTTGGTTGTGATTTTTTGAATTTAGCATAAAATTTGTGTATTGTTGATATTTTGTTTTTAAAATCATAGTTTTATTAAAAAAAATTGATATTCAAATAATTTTGCGTTTATTCATAAACATACTCATTGAACATAACCTCACACTATGAGGAATAACCTTTCTCTCTCTATTATTTTCTGTACAGTTGGTTGCCTATAGATTACAGTAAAACAATGCATTGGCATGTTCTTTATAAAAGTATACATAGCTGATATGTATACATAAAAGAAAAACTCACTGTATGTAGTCTTAGATTGTAATACTAATGTTTAATGTTAAATTTATTTAGTGCACAATTAATGTTCAAAAAGAATTTAATGATTTTTTTATTGAAAACTTCGGCATACTCGAATTAAAAAAATATATACTTTGAACTTGGGCCCCAATCACGGGCTCCAATGCAACTGCATTGGCGCAGTTACGCTACTGTGCGCGTATTAAGTACATGGTTTACAGCTCAAAACAGCTTCATTGCTATTACTTTAAAAGAAATTACCAAAAAAGCGCGAGCCGTAGCCCACGGTTTTTCTTAGTTATAATTTAAACTGGCGTGGAAAACTTAATCGCTTTACAAGTGGGCTCCCAAATATGTGTTTATATTTATCACATTTGGCGGTCATTGGCGCAATTTTTAAATTTTAGCATGGTCCCAGCAATTGTACTTTTTCATAAAACTTTGGGTGCGTAACAATTTTGGCAAAAAAGTCATGAAAAGAACCATGTTTATGGTCAAAAACGTCGAAGCGCGTTGGCCTATAAAGAGCAGCGGTAAGAATCATAAACAGACCATATACTTATACAGTGCTCGCGTAAAGTATGGAATACTTTCGTCCCATCACTTTCGTATCGCATGCGCGAGGTTAATCCTGCCGGGCAGAGAAGTTTCACTCCAAAAGCGAGTTACTGAAGTATGTTTTCTGAAGATGTATTAATAGTTTGTAAAGTGAGTTCTATGGGACCGTACTTGTGTATACACTGACTTTTTTTATACAGAGCCTTCGTTAATTACTGATACCCACGTGACCTTTGGTCCGCAGTGACTTAGGGAGTTTTAGATTTAGATGTTGAAGTCAGTTCAGGATTGGTACTCGTGGTAACTAAAAATTCCCTGTAACTGTCACTGTCAACACTCAAAGTGAGGTTATGTATGTAAACAAGCAAGCCTTGATAAGTTAACAAACGGCTTGGGAATATTTGGATAAAAGGCTTACCAACAGTGTAAGTTGAGTTGCCTATATTTGTGGTCACGTGGGCATCAGTAATTAATGAAGGCTCTGTATTAGCACCTGTATTAAATAATTTTAAGGTAGTTAGGTTTGGACTTTGATCCCAGACCTGCAACTCTATTTTCACAAAAAAAGACGAATTGTCTCAGTAACTATTTGATTTGAGTACTTTTTTACGTATTTTTGTATGAATAATGTGATATGTAAGGGAAAAGATTTTATAAACTCTCTCTCTATGAAATTCCCCTGGTGCATACTAAAAGTGCTCCTTATATGAAGTTTCAAATTTGTAGTGCAACTACCAACAAAATTATAAACAAAAAGCAGCTGGACTGTGCCTTCTTTCGGCGGTTGTAACACCGTAAAGAAGCGTTTTTGGACTCATGTTTACAGGAACTTTACATCTTATTTTGTTGGGGTACAAATCACAGCAATTTTTAAAATATTCCGTATATTAAATAATATGCAGAATTCAACTGAACCTAACCCATAAATGGCCATTTGAAACAGGTGTTCTCTAAAAAGGAAAAAAAAAAATCGCTGTACAGTATTTTCTACTTGTTTTGTGTCCACTAGATAATAAAATGAATTAATCATTAAACACCAAATAAGTCTTATCTTTCCTTTCTTTGGGGTATATTCCTTAATTTTGCTTTTAATTTATTTCCGATTCCTATGGTCCCCAGGGAAATTTTCCGCATCTCTGCAGATTAATCTTACGCTTTTTATCGTACTACAATTTAAACTGATTTACAATGCCTGGCAAATCATGTAAAAAGATTGAGAAATCCTGATTTTCGGGAAAACCGCCTTTAAAAAGTAAATGCTTGTGGGTAACCTTGGTATGTTAACCATTACAGAAAAGTGTCCTTCGACATTTAGTAGTCCCTGTGGTCTTACGGCTTGGGATCTAACCCTAGATGCTTCACTCAAAGTGAATTCTTGTTCATGCGGCCAACGGTCTACCCTTTTGGACATGAAAATCTCCTTGGCGGAAATTCTATTACTACTAGTATAAATCATGTTAGAATCTGATCTTGAACACATGATGTTGTCTTAAAAAAGATGTGCAAAACAAGAATAAACAAACTAACAAAAATATTCAAATAAAAATATGAATTTAAACTCAGGTACCCTGAAAATTAGAAGCTAAATTCAACAATCGTTTAGTAGAAAGACTTGGATGATAATGAAATCGGATTTATTATTTTACAAGCACTAGTACATTAAATTACGATTAACTGGAAACATTTGTCTTTTCATTAAATTATGTTAAATAATAGTTTAATGTAAATAAAACAATTCTTAACTTTACCAGGTCTTTATTTTAGCCCTATACGTATTTCGACATGCTAAAGAAAAAATAGACAATTTACTAAATTCAGGCATTTACAAATTAAATTGCTCGTACTGTAATTCGGTTTATACAAGGTGTTAATGAATTGTAGGGACAAACTTCTAGGGCTTGCAAAACACAACAAAGCAAACAACTTTTGTTAATAAATGTGTGGTCAAAAGTGTTTCCTTTCAGGGATAAAGCTTCGCAAAGATTCTTTAAGAAGCGTCTAAATGTAGGCAACTCAATGTACTACCTACAATTTGTTTCTATAACGACGGAAATTAATACAGGATAAATAAAGCCCTCTTTCCCACTTTTCAAATTCAAATTAAATTTAAAATAAATTAATTATCAAAATGTTTCAAAACTAAGCAATAGAAAAAAAAAACAAAATTACAAAGCAAAAATCAACTATTTGAAAAATTTACAATAACTAATTTAAAAATTAACAAAATTACAGTAAATGTTCAAAATGTGGACCCCCAGCTTCTACACACGAAGCACACCCACAAAGTAAATTTCTTCGCACCGCTCCAAATATACCAGGAGTCTGTTAAACTTCTTCACATGCAGCAAGAATACGCACCGTAAGTTCTTCTACAATTTCAACTGGGGTAGCATACACTAACGTTTTAACATGACCCCACAAAAAGAAATCAAGTGGGGTCAAATCAGGAGAACGTGCAGGCCACGCCGCATGCCCTCCTCGACCTAACCATCTGTTGGGAAAAGTGTTATTTAAAAATTCCCTGTCTTCTGCCAAAAAATGAGCAGGTGCACCATCGTGCTGCAGCCACATTTGAGGCGGAACATCTTCCAAAAGTTCAGGCAGGACATGGCGCAAGAAATTTAAATAAATTGTTTCTGTTAACCTTTGGGGTAGCAGATATGGTCCAATGAGTCTATTGCCAACAATCCCGGCCCAAATGTTCACTGAAAATCTTTGCTGGTATCCTTTTTGAACCACAGCATAGGGATTTTCATCGTCCCAAATGTGGCTGTTTCTACTGTTGAATATTCCTTCTTTCGTAAAAGATGCCTCGTCACTAAACAGAACGTTTACTTGGAATTCTGGATCCTCAATACACCGCCGCAGAAATTCCTGGCAAAATTCTACCCTTCTGGGAAAATCTGCTTGAACCATGGCTTGTACCTTCTGTGGATGGTACGGATGTAGCTGCTGCTCTTGTAGTACATCCCATACTGAAACATGGTCACTCCTATTTCATGAGCGATGGCTCTTGAACTAGTAGAAGGATTTTCAGCCACTCTCTCCAAAATTTCTTCCTCAAAATCCACCGTTCGCCTTGTTCTGGAAGCTCCACAGTTGTGTCTGTTGACAACGAATGTACCTTCCTCCCGCAGTCGAAGTGAAACTACATTAAAAACCTTGTGCGATGGATGATTCATATTCGGAAAATGTCCTTGGTACAGGCGAGCAGCTTTGCGTGCGTTACCCCAAGCAGCTCCATACATGAACATCATGTCATGCTGTTCGGCAAAAGTATAATTCGCCATAACACAAAAATACGAAACACAGAACGAAAATAACGAAGAAAATAATTATCACAAAAATCACAGAACGAAAAAAAAAAACGAATTATAAAAGGCACAGAAAGAATCGAATGCAAGAAAAGTCAAAAAATATCACAAAAATATTGAATTGTGTCAAAATTGACGTTATTTGAATGCATGTATGTCTAGATCGTTTTTTTTTCAAAATTCCGTGTGACCTGTGCAAAATAATTGAAAATGCAATTTGGGTTGCTTATTTTCAGGTATGTACTTCTTAAAGAATCTTTAAGAGGCTCTATTTTTTAAAGGGAACTCTTTTGACCACACATTTGTTAACAAAAGTTGTTTGCTTTGTTGCGTTTTGCAAGCCCTAAAAGTTTGTCCTTACAATTCATTCAACATATAGGACAAACAATTAGAAATTTTGTTATTAGGTACAAGGAACATTTACGTTGTTACAAATATAAACACCCTCATAGATCCAATTATGCTAAACACTTATTAGAACACAATCATTCAATGACATCTAATAACACTACGAAATTTGTACATTTTTGTGATGATAAACGTAAGTTGGTTATCGTAGAAGCATTTGAGATTTACAAACATTATAAATCTGTACCTTTACTAAATAAACAAATTAATTTCTTAAATTCACTGTTATTAGACGTTTTGGAATGAGAAATCAAGTCATCTTGACGCAGATATAGAAAACCAAGATCAAGTTATGAAGATTTATTGTTCATATAGCAACACCAACTGTTTACTTTTAATCTTGCCTCTGAAAATGACATGTCAACATGTCGAAATACGTATAAGGCTAAAATCAAGATCTGTTGAAGTTAAGAATTGTTTTATTTACAATAAATTAAAATGAACTTCAATGAAAAAGAGCTCGAACTTATAAATAAATAATAGTTGTTTAATACAAAAACTTGTTGTTGATGACTGAAAATTACGAACGATCCACAAAAAATACCTTGGAGCACGAGCAGGCCTTTAACAGTCTTAGTTATATTCAGAAAACATTTATAAATTTTACTGTCGGTCTAAGTTGTAGTTTTCTGACTGTATCTAAGACGTGACCCACGCTGGTCAAGGCCTGTTTTATTTTTTGTGTGAATCGCTTGGTATTTCTCGCTCTAGTTCTGCTTACAATTACTATCGCATGTACTTAAGTACTACATTTATTAAAATATGTTTATGAAACCTAAATATTTACAAAATGTTTAGTTTTAAACCATTTTTCAGCAGCACAGAACTGCAAAGAAATGGAATAAGCAATGAAAACGCAACAAATCCAGTTACTTGCCGTTTCCTGGTAGATTTTAATAAGTCCTATAAGTGTTTCTGTTATGAAATTAAGATTTATTGTTCTTACTTTACTATGCAGCCGTATTCTCTTGGTAATGGAGAAATGATGTTTATTTAAGGTGGTATTAAAGTTGAGTCAAATTGTATGAAATATGTATGCGAAAAAATAAAAACGCTGAGCTTTTAAATTACTTCCCATTCATTCAACCATATGAAAGAGCATCAGTTTTCAAAACTATTAATCAATCATTGCGCGTCTTGTATACAAGTGTAAGCTGAAGAAATTCAAGTTTTATTTGAAAAGTAGGAACATTCTTGCCAAACTGAAATTGCTTAAGGGTAAAGCTACACTTAATTTAGAAACTTTTGGGTGCCCAACAAGTGTTATACACTGTTGTTTGAATACTTTCTCCTTTTAGTTCGGTTCTTCGGCCGAAGTTATAACTTTCTAACCTTTTCCCTTTTGTATTCTCCCAGGGACAGTATGTAAAGTAAAGGTTTCCAATACACTAAAACCGGAGAGAAGTAATATTTGTTTTTGGAAATAAAATGTTTGCGTCTTAGGCAAACTAGTTTTATACACTACGCTGCTGTACCAACTTCATTTTATTTGAATTGTTGAATTACATTACATGTTAGGCCAGGCGCGCACATGCGATTTTCTGTCGCGCAACTGAAAAATCGCAATCGCGGAATAATAATTTTTAAATTTTTTAGGCGCGCACTTGCGGGTTATTAATCGTAACTACATCTTAGTACCAACATGGATTTTATTGAAACCGCTTCTATGGTAGCTTTATTATTACGAATGGAAGCCAGAAAACGGCGCCAGAAGCAACATTGGGTGCAGTGATAAGTCAAAGATTGCTAAAAGGGCAATTTTACAAAATTTATAACGACTTAAGAGATCATCCTAATAAATTTTTTCAATACTATAAGATGGTCTCTTTTCCACCTCTAGAATTATTCTTTCTGTGTCCAAGACACTATCTGCAGGGTCATCCCTGGCGAGACATTCGTCGTTCGTCGGACATTTTATATTACTTTTTTAAATTATAATTAACCTCCTTCAGTATATATCACGGTACACTTCAAAACGTTCGACAGCAACTGAATTGCGGATGAATAGTCGCAAGTGCGTGCAGGTTCATTCCTGTCCTATATGACCCATTTTGATTTGCGACAATCGCATCGCTTCAAAAATAGGGCTGGTTGCATCTTTTCAATCGCAGCAATTATTTAGTCGTATATGCGCGCCTTCGTACTTAAAAATAAGTGTTTCATTTTTGCGACTAAATGATCGCGCGACAGAAAATCGCAAATGCGCGCCTGGCCTTACTGTTATCAAATCCAAAGCCAGTAGATATACTAGTGTCGCCACGAATGTGAAAAGGCAACATTACGATCGACCGTCCAGCAGGAGGCGTTAATCCGCTACACCTACTGGCTTTAATCAAAGCAGTGTTCAAGTGGCACTTATACCATAGAAGCGTAACATTTCTGTTTTTGAAGTGAATTTCTGTACCGGCAGGAGTAACCACGCTAATGCTAGAACGGAAATGATGGAACGAAAGTAATTGAAAGGAAGTGAGGTCGCTTAGATGCAAACTGAAGCGATCAATGTTCAGTTGTGCCACACCGCCAAACGAGTGTATTTTGCGGCTTTGCTTATACATATAAGAAGCAAATGAACAGCATATCATGCGAGAGTTATGATTTTTAATAATATTTGTGTACGATTTAATTACTTTCAAATTTTATTTCCTTTCTACAAAAACAAAGAAAATACGATTTTCTAATTAAATATTTACATTTGAAACATTTAATAACATTTGTATATGAAAAAAATTGGAAATTGATGAAATTTCTATCTAAATTTGACGGTTAAAGTCGGTTTCTTTGTAATAAAATTTCTGCGTAGAACCAGATTATACCGACATATTCTTATGAGATACGTTATTTGCTATACAAAATGGTCATTAACGACCTTTTTGACAGGTACTGAATTTGTTATAAATAAAAAAATACCCAAATTGCCAATTTTCTAATTAAGCGTTTTTCAACAAATATAACGTAATATCTCGAAAAGGACTTGGAATCTTGACTTAATTTAGTTTAAAAGCAGATGTATCAGCGCTGTCTAAAATTACTTAATAACTTTTGTCCGTCCTTTTACGCTCCTAGGACGTCGGGTTTAATTTGATGTGTCTACGATCTTATTTTAATTTCTCTGAAAAAAATTTTTTTTTCCTGAAGACATCAATATTTCTTTTGACTTTGGCTTCGATTTAGGAAAATTTTTACTAAGCGACCAATTCTGTTACTTGTAAATTTTAACATATACGTGCAGGAAACAAAATTAACAATAAACTTAAAGAAATATTTTAAAGCAAATATTAAATATCATATGGCCATTATTTTGATGGTATGAATTTTTTATTTAAATGCCGCGCACTGTTTTTTTTTTACTTTTTGTGCTTTGTCTGCCACCGTAGGTGTAGGGACGTAAAACACAGCATATTCCAAAACCTTAATAAAACGCTATCAACACTTCATACGACAAAAGCATCGGTACAACTCCTTCGGAAGCTTTACTCGGATTTACTCTGTTAATTTTTTTCGTGGGACAAGAAGCATAGGTAGAAAACGGGGAGCGGCGATTATCAAAGCGTAGTGAAGCAATCATCGATGCTGCTAGAAAAGTTATGGGAAATGCGCTTAAAACATGTATTTGTCACGTATTGCAACAACGGAAACTTTGGGTGGGAGTATGTCACACACTATTAAAGAAGCATCTACATTTATTTCTTTAGAGATAGGCCGTTGATCATGAGTTGCTGCCAGTTCACCCACTACAATGAGTGCAATTTTTAGGAATGTTTTTTAAACACACTAAATAATGATGATGACGCGCCAAAGAAAACTGTTATTACGAATGAGGCGTGGTATTCTACTAGCAAAATAAGCGAATTTAATTCTGAAAATCTTCATCAGTTTGTTAAGACGTTTCTGCAAAGGTTGGGGTTTGGGTAGCCTCAGTGGAAGGAGATTAATTGGCCTGTTTTTTTTGAAGACAATAAAAAAATATATAAAACCAAACTTTTAAATTGAAAATTGATATTTTTAGGTAGCAACGCGTTGCTAGATATCGGGAGGAAATTTTTAATTATTTTTATTTTATGCAAAACCGAGCAGCATTTTATTGCACACAAAAACCGTTGTTCATGTTTCATGAATTCTTTGACGGCCGAATAATTAGTTAAAAAGCTGCGATCAGGTGGCCTCCGAGGTCTTTCGGTTTAACTCCACGTGGCTTCTTTTGTAGCGTTACCTTAAAAACCGTGTATTTGCCACACCAATTAATAATTTACATAACTTTAGGCAGCGCATAACACAAAAGTGTAAGAAATTAACAACGCTTTACTAGAAAATGTTGTGAATGGTCTTAGTTGCAGAATTTTAGGTTTTAAAAAAGGCGGCGGAAATTTCCAACATGTAATGAAATAAATACTGTTATGGTATAGAGTTTTATTATTCAGTAGTTAACAAGCAATTGACAATAAGTGCATTTCAGCAAATGGCGGTTTATAGTGAGGTTATGTAACACAAAATGTATAGAAAGAGTTCATACATGCCTCCAAATAAACAAAGTTTAACGGCATTCAACTTCACCCTCTCTTTTTTAAACACTCATTAGCTTTAATTAACAATAACCAATTTAATAAAAATTATTTCTATTCTATATGTTATAAATCAAAGAACTAAAAATTAATTTTCTATGACATTTTTAGAATATTTATAAACACGTTAAAAACATTAATAAGCACATTAGAAATTAGCGTTTCTGCCTCTTGCTTGAAAGCATTTTCTTCAATTCAGTTATGGTCATAACCTCCACGTTGGTCATAAATTCATAACACCCTACTTTCTATTTTGGTCACAACGCTCACCTTGGTCACAACGCTTGTTTTTTATTTTGGTTACAATGCCTAACTTCTTTCATTGCCACAATTACCAACTGCTTTAGTTGGGCGATGTGACCAATGAGGCGATTATGACTAAGAAAATATTAGTGGTTGTGACTGAAATAGACGTTGTGGGTGTAAGAAGTTTTCCCAATTAGGAAAAGACGTTTTTTGCCTTTTACTGCTGTCACAGACATAAACGCAGTCATCGACTGCAGCAGAAGATACTGGAAAATATGCGTGTAGTATGTTACAGTGTCAAATACTTTGTGTAGTATGTGTTAGTCAGTGTAGAAAATTATCCATGAACGATTATGTTTAAAAAATATTGCGCACGGTGGGTACTAAAGATGGTAGGTAATGAAGCGGAATGTCCATCCTCCTTTTATTCTATATTTTAAGCCCCCCGCCCCGGGCCGATATTTTAAACCAACGCGGGCGACGACCTAATGCAATGTATCCTGAAGCTATGGAACGCTCTTTTACTTTCTGGTTGCAGCAATTTTTGGCAAAATAAAAGTATAAATTGATATGATTATGGGAGATACTTTTAAAATATTCACAAAAAGTTTGATATTTATAATTACGGGCATTTAAAATATCCCGGAGATATTTTTAATTGTTTTAAAACACGTCCGTGATATTTGAATTTTTAGATATTGCTTTTAATTTAAAAATATCTATCAAATAGTTGCAAATAAATAACTCTGATATGTTTTTATTATTTAACAATATCTTAGATAGTTTTTATTATACGTATAAAAAATAGTTTATTAATATTTGAAAACTGTAAATATTTAAGCTGTTTGTTTGGTTGTCCAAAATTTAAAAAACTCTTTTGAAATTTTTCTATGTTTAAAAATATGCTCCGCAATAAAAACTATTAAAGACAGCAGCCACCCTATTAACAACAAACGAAATATGCCCTCCACTTCTTGAAACTCTAAATTATTTGTATTTATCCGTACTTTTTCCGCTTTTGAGTACTGCATTTTGGTATAATGATCCACCTTTCTATACAGATGTTCAATGTATCCGCTAGATTTTATATAAATTAGTAATCTGTTTACTGTTTCAAACATAGGAAAACCTTTTGAAAAAGCCATGACTACCAAAACGTTGCACACTTGATTTTTCAAAACGTATATCAAAGACCTACCATTTGGTTCTAGGTAATATTGCGTTATCAGGTAATCAATATTTCTTCTCACCTTGAGAGTAGCAAAATCTTTCTGAAAGGCGGTTCTGTTAACACATAACCTGTCCACGGGACATTCAATGTGGTGTTTGTAAATGTAAGAGTCTATTTTGGTTGGTGAATTTAAAAACAAGTAGCTTGATAAATTATAAAATCCAAATTTTAGTTTGGAGTCCACCAGTTCTTGGGTGGTAGAAATTTGCTCACCATAATGATAGAAATTTAGAGCTGATGTGAGATGACTTTGAAAGGCTGACGTAATCAACCAGGTAAATATCACCCATGAAATAAAGATAAACCTACTACGTAATGTATTCGGTTTCTGTACGAACTGACCGAATAAGCATTGTAAGCATACCAGAAAGCAAGTGGATATGGTATAGTAACTTCTCAGCTCTAGGGAGGATTTTGAGAAGAAGTACAAAAGTAAGGAAGCGATTACTAAAAGTGTTATCATAGAAATCCAGATGTATGGATCATAAATTTTAATGACAGCCATCCACTGAGGCTGCAATTTCGCTGTAGGTACAACCCAATTAAATGAGTCTTCCATGTACGGAAATGACAAATCAAAGTTCCAGCTTTCGGAGGAATTGGAGAAAAATAAACCAATACCAATATCAGCTTTATAGTTTTGCAAATCTCCATAGGCGCTACTAAATGAACCATTGATTAGTTGATGTCCCCAACTAACATAAGACTTGTTCACGTATTCTATCTTGAACCCCAAGATGTGTTGTACCTGGAAAGAGAAAAAAAATTAGAATAAAATAAAGCTTTAAAATTCGCTTACATGCAATAAGTAGCAAAACTTAGAGTTTGGTAATTCTTCGTTTTTTTTCTAACTTTTATACTATTATGTACAGAATTGTGCGGTGCAAAGTTTATGGCACGCGCTAACTTGTTGTATCTTTTTCTTTCAAATCTTGCAAGTTTGGGTTAATTTCATTAAAAAGGATTTGCGTTTTTCATATTTATTATCGTCCATTATCATTTTGAATGCAAAATATATTGTAAAAGTCGTAGCAATAATCGAAGATGGCAGCAGTCAACGGTAGATCTCTAATCAGCTAGGAATTCAACGTTTAACGATACAGGATATTTACAGAAGATTGAAGGATATGGAAGACGACAAGCAGACCGGGATCGGGTCGCAATGTGTTACTCGTCTGCACGTGATGGCCGTTTTATTCTGGTGTTGGTTCTTACAAATCGCTGACTTACGGTTGTCCAAACCAGAAACGCACTCCACCATTTCACAGATCTAATGTGAGGCGGCCGTTACAGCCTACCTCTTTAGTTTCACGTGGTGGCACCTAGCATGAGCTTTATCCGCCATGTCCCTCTTCAGGCCAGCTTAAGTTACGTTTAATTAGTGTACCTGCTTAAGTTAACAAGTTGAACAAGAACAAGCTACTAGTCACGACACGAGTCCTACACCGTGACCAAGACGGGAGCTGCTATTTCTCCGCGGACTTGAATTTAGTCCCCGTGGTACCAGTCAAGGTCACTGATTGGACTTTTCGGGGCAAACACCTGCTGAAGCAATGTTACCCCTACCAGCTTAGGCTACTCGCAATATTTAGTACTGGTCGATTACGCTCTGTCTGGGTTAGTCGGTAGCCGGTCTGATAGTGACCGGTACCTTAACAACGTCGGGTGTGCATGAGCACGAACCTTCTGGGTCGACACTTTAATAGTGGGCGTGAGCAGGGAAAGCCGCGCTACTCCTTCTTGGAGCTCGCGTTCACCTAGGCAAATTTATAACCCCAGGGGATATTTCCACGTAGTGACTGGGACGCAGGCAAATTTATAGCCACGGACGTGTAGCGGGGATCCCATTACAGAAAACGCGCTGCCGCTAAGCTGTCCAAATTAAGGTAAAACTTGAACTTCTTCGAAGAGAGGTGAACGTACAAGTTGAAATCAACAGTGACCGTTACAACACCGACTTCGCAGAAGGTGTCTTTGTTCACGCCTCTTACCTAAGTAAGGGTCTTTGGCCGTCCATTATATCACAATCAACCTTTACATCCCACTGCTGGGCTCTGGCACTCTTCTCTGCAACGTACTTTTTTATGTTGCGATATGATGGAGTTAGAAACCTCGCTAGATCCAAATTCAGAAATAAAAATTTATGCAGCAATCGTCACTCACATTCCCAAATCCGGTGTAGGCAACCGTGAAGTCTTAATGCCTTAAACCTTCTCTGGTATTTAGTGGTTTAGATTCCACGATAAACTGTAGGTGGTACATGATGAAGTACGGCTTTTGCTCAAGGTTATAGAAATAATAATGTCCGATTGGGAGAAGGTGCTATTTACGGACGAGTTCAGATTTAATCTGAGATCTTCGGATGGACAAGAACGAGTATAAAGAAGGGCGTGAAAACGGTTTGCACTCTGTTGTTTTTCGAAGAGACCTGGAGCGAGAGCCAGACGTACAATTCAGTACTGTCGTAGCAATTCTGGATCCTGTGCTGGTTTTCTTAGCAGCAAGACGATTTTATGTAACCTTTTCTTAACTTTTCGTTTCAATATATTTACATTTCGCATATGATGGACTTAATTTCTGGTTTGGATAGACATCGAGCGACGGTTTCTCGAACGGGTCATATGGATAAAGTGGTCATCACGTGCCGGTGTGCTGTAAATAAAACCCAATCGGGGCCTACATGCGCATTCTTTGCCGAAAATCCTAGATTATGAACGTGGAATTGCTAGGCGGTTGGAGGCAACGTTGCCTTCTGTCGTCTTAGAACAATGCCACAACTTGCAAGTGTTAGAAGTGAACCACTAGCTTGAACAATACAATTCTGTACAAAATGGTACAAAAGACAGATGAAACGCAATATGGGACCGGTGCATTAGCAACAATCACCAAACGTTGTAAGGGCGTTAGAGTAAGCTAAGCCTGATAGGCAATTATGCATAATTTCCACAAACATTTTATGGAAAAGACCGGTATTAATAAGAATTCAGTTTTTTGTAAGGCTTAATTGATTAACTATTTTACGCACTATTTGTGATGCAATTGACAAATGTACTTTTTTAATTCTGACAAATGTTATGAAAACAATATTAAGCTATCAAGTGTATGACAAAATAAATAGTCAATTAAATTGAGGGTCTGAATAGTCCAAACTAAAACCTTATTGAACCGTGAAAACAGCGCAATTATTTTTTATTCCTACATTGTTAAAGATAAACGCACAAAAAGCACTTACCATCCTAAGCACAACAACTTCTAATCCAGTCTTTTTGCTTTGATCGCAGTTGTGACAGATAACATATGGGGGATATTCAATAAGGATGACCCTCACCGTAAAATTGTTCCACTTCTGAGGCAACTTTTGAGGAAATAAATTTGCTTTTCTCTGCATCTTGCCTTTAACGCAAAAATCCTGTAAAATTGCATTCGTTCTTTGACTTTGAAGTACAGAGAAATTAAAAGGAAAATAAGTAAAGATATCAATTTTATCCTCCGTTTCTAACACAAGTGCTACAGTGTTGAAAACGTAATATTTATTGAGAATTATGAATAAGCCAGTAGGATTCCCATCGAGTACAATCACAAATTTAGCTCTAGGGTTCCAATAGGAGCATCTCACAAGCAATTCAAACACACTTTGGATAAGATTGTCGGAAATCGTTGACATAAGCGTCCGCTTTTGCAAGACGGAAAGAAGTCCAGTTTGTTATATACTCGTAATTAGTTTGTATTATCACAGGTCTTAAGTTTAATTGCAGATCTTTGAATTTCTGGTTTAAATTTAAAAATATTACGAGATCGGTTGAATTAAAATATTGATCTTGTATTTCATCAAGACACATCTTTAGAGAGCTGGTGCTTTGTAGCTTAGGTATATTAATAGCGGCACAAGTAAAAGAAATTAATATATGGAAAGACACGACTAGTCTCACTAAAAGCATCGCAGCGACTGCATTTGCATTACACTGCCATTAAATGAAGCATAATAAATTCTACTAAGTAATTCAGTAGATTATCTATCTTGATTTATTAGTCCGTTATATGTATTGGGCGTTAAAATGTTGACGATTCATTAAAGGTATTGACTAGACTTTAATGAAAGTAATGAATCAAAAGTAAGGACAACAAGAATGGACAGGATAGTATATGCTAAAACAAATGTTGCATTAAAATTTTATTCTACGTCGATTTTTTAATAATAATTATTTTAATTTATAATATATATGAAGGTCGGCTAGACGCGCGTAACTTGGGGCGCCATCTACAAAACTGTCGCGTCTCATTATTGGAACTAATGCATCGCCGGGCGGTCAACGCTGAGTTTGCCGTCGAATTTCGGCGAGGTTACACTAGTAGAGTGATTAAATCTCGATTTCGGCAATTTTTACTTTCTTATATTTCAGGATAGGACATGATTGATTCCATGAAAATGCTTGATTTCGAGATTTTTATAGAAGTACATGTTTGCAATTTCCAGGAACTTAAGTAAGTGGGATTTAAAAATGTGGGGTGGGTTACGCCTCATAACTCCTAAACATATTGTCCGATTCCGATGAGTTTTGGAATGTGGTGTATCAAATATTAATCGAGAAATGAGCTTTCGAGATTTTGAAGTCTAGGTAAATCCTACTTTTCAGGGAGTTGAGGTTTAGGGATCAATTATTTGAAAACTTTCTATAGGTATTATTGCCTCTCATATAACTCCTGTACAGATGGTCCAGTTTAGATGAATTTTGCGTTAGGAGATTTTTTTTATTAATAATTTTTTAACCACGACACTGTAACGTTTCAAATTAAACACTCAACTTTTGGGTAGCTCAGAGCCAATAGATACTGAGGACATAATAAGATATGATTAAACCTTTTAACTTAAATTTTCATCCTATTATTTACAAAATTACATATTGCTATGATATGCGGCTATGTACTTACCAGAAAAACAATTCTCTAAATGCCTGCAAGTTACGCAATAACTAATTATATTTTATATGAGACTCTTTTATAAAATTTCTCAGGGTCGTTATTAAGCTTGGGAAGAAATGGTATTAATAAATAAGACTCAAACAAAAAAATACACAAATCAATATCAACGTTACAACAGTTTTTTTTATTTAGAAGTCAATTTGAGGTTTCATTTGTGAAAAATCAAGAAATTTCTTTTATTTCTACTAATCTTAAAACTGAACACTTATCTTTGTTTCTTCTTTATAAAGATATCCTTAACTCGACAATCGTTGAATGATAAACTCCCTCTTCTCTGGTTTGCAGTTTCCACAAAAACCACAGCACTCGCCTTTAGTAAGAAACCATGATAACTGTATTATTATTCTTTTGGATATTTCCAAAATTAGTTGTGAAACACTTGTATTCGTTTTATTATAGCTTCTATTCAATTCAAAATCACTACTTATTTCTTGTAACTCGTTTTCTTTCTTTTTTTCTATCAGAATAAAAAATCCTGTGTCTTTGTTTTCAGGACGACCCGTAACTAACCAATAAGTATTCACTTGCTTTTGTCTTCCTCCTTGATTTCCCATTTTTTTTAAAACAAATAAATCTCGTGAATCAATGAGTGTTCTTTTTAAACATTTGTCAAAATGACATTCACATCCATAACCCCCACAAATGACATTTAACGATGCACAAAACAAGTAAGTCTAAAACTTCTTATATATTAAACCTTTTAAATAATTCTGAACTAAATTATAATTAAAATTAACATAAACAATAATCGTATCAATTTGATTGTGTTCTTCTTTCTTTCAGAGTAAACAAAACTTCACAAATATGAAAATATAAATGATATAAAGATAACCACATTAATTGAATTTTTAAACAAGAAATTACAGCAATAATACGCAATCCTGAGTTTATAACTTTGAATACCAAAACCTTACAGTCTTCACAAACCTCCAATCGTAAATTAAATTATAGCAAGCATCCCAAAAACTGCTTTCCAGGAATTACAATACTCCAGTCAAATCGAACAACTCCAAATATCATAGCAATATCTACTACTGTATTTATTTGTACTAAATAAAATACTTCCCTACATTAAAATAAAAATAATCAAACCTATATACAACAAATTAACACGTTATTATAATTAAAATTCTGAACAAGACCTTTCCGGAATTTCAGGTAAATTACGAGATTAGGAAAGAGGGATCAAAATGAATTGAAACTTTTCAACGCCGACTTTAAATTCTTTAATTAGGAGTAGAAGCGCGTGAAACCCTTCACAGCAGACTTCAAATATTTAGGTAAAGAATACTGCTAATATTTATCGATACCTGACTTTGAATTACATTTGACTGTACTATCAAATTCGGACTGATACTAGCTGAATTCACCCTCTCGGTTGACTGAATTACGTGCTGAGGCCTAAAGTTGTTCTGATATTCTGCACCTGCTGCTGGTCTGACTTGATAGATCCCCAATCCGGCTTCCCAGAGAACTTGCAGAGTGCCCCTGGTTCTGATGGACTGCAGTACTTGGGTCTGGGTTGGTATCGACTGTTGTCCAACTGATTTTTCATTACCGGGATATTGGATTTTTACCCTTAATTTCCTCTCTCTGGGTCATGTGAGAAGCTTATAGTGGAGACGATTTATGAAGTAGGGATACTTGCGTGCGGTTCGGCCTCGCGTCTCGTACTAGTGGCGACAACAGCGCGTCATTTTGGAAACAAATAAATAAAAATTTGCTGATTTTAATATCACGATTGTTCATATTTATTAATTTATTTCGGCCCATAACAACACAAGCATAGATAAGATTAATTAAACACAAGATTGTTTAGCAGGAACCAGGCTTCGCACGTTTGTTGTAACAGAGGGTGGATTGTTGGAATTGAGCCGTGCATGGGCCAATGACCGACAAGAGTCCCAAATAAACAGCGTCATATTTGGAAACATCACACAACGAAAAAGACTCAATAATCTGTTGCTACTTGATGTATTGTTTACCTTACCAGGGGTTCCACCTCTCTCGCTTTGGCGTAACGGATAATTCACAGGGCGTTAAACCTCTCCTCACTTTTTTGATTGGTTACATCTTACTGTTAATTACTTTCACATTAATTCGCCTGTAGTAAACGACAGGGTAAAGCTTACCATCGCATTTCTGGAGGGACACCCCAACTTTACAAGCGTTCGTATGTACATTCGTATCCGCAAAGATTTTAATGTTATTAAAACAAGCCGTACTATCAAAATGTATTTCAATGTCTTAAGCGGTTAAATTTTTTTGTGCTCCACGACCAAGAAATATTTTTAAGGTAAGTGTTGTGACGGGCTGAACAATATTCGCATAATTTTGAACAAATTTTTGAACAGCATGTTAAACATACAAATTAACGTACTTGATTGATGTTCGCAAGCACTGGGAAATTTATCTACGGAATTAATTTTGCTTTTGGCCGGTAGCAAAGCAAATTTTGGATATTTTGAACACATCTGTATGGGTTGTAAGAAACAACTTTTTTTTTAGGATTCAATGGAAGCCCTCCTCCCGAAGTAATTTTAGTACTTCGTCTAAATTATCGATGTTTTCCGTGAAGTTTCCAGACCCTGGCAAAACTATCTTAATTCTCTCATGCTACAGGTCACCAAATGTTAGTGATTTTAATATATTTTGTGATAAAATCAATTTGGTTTTAGATTATATTTTTAAACCAAATGTTTATATTGTTTTGGGAGGAGATTTTAATGTAGACCCAAAGCGGGATTGTAAACAATATAAAATTCTTTGCGACATTTTATGTAGCTACAATCTGACAGACATTGTTTATACTCCTACTAGGGGAAAATACGTATTAGACCATATTTTTACTAACTATACTCACGTCAACGAAACCAATAAATGCACTGTCCAGGAAAACGTTTTCTCTGATCATAAAACCATTGTATTTAACATCGAACATTCCGTCAATAGTACCCCGCCATACAATACAGAATATAGGAGAAATTTTCATCCTGATAGGATTAAACATTTTTGCAGCGAACTAGCAAATGAAAATTGGTCGATAATGTACGAACAAGCCGATCTAAATAAAGCGTTCGATTGTTTTTATAGCATTTTTAAGTTTAACTTTGAGCAACATTTTCCTTGCAAGAAGTATTCAAAAAAGAGTTGTATTAACGGTTGGGTAACCAACGAAATAAAAAAATCTAGCAGACTTTTAAAAGATCTATTTCTGTTAAAAACGAACTACCCCGCGTTGGAACCTGCTTATGTGGTTGCTAGGCGTCGACACTCCCTTCTGGTTGCTACGACAAAGAAACAATATTTTCAACGTAAAATATTTACATCAGATAATCCTGCCAAAAGTGCATGGAACGTAATTAACACATTATCTAATAAACAACGTAAAAATGAAAATATGGTTATTAATATTAATGGAGACCTTGTGGAAGATCCCCAAATAATTGCCGATAGTTTTAATTCGTTCTTTAAAAATGCCCCCTTGAATATAGTTAATCAAATTTCAAAAAGCACTAGTAATTATGACATTAGTTTTAATCAATCAGAAAGTTTATTTTTATTGCCATTTGATAATGCTGAGATGATCGCTTTAATCCAAAATAAATTAAAACCAAAGAAATCTTCAGGCCACGACGATGTTCCGAATACTCTGATTAGAAAAGTAGGACCTGTCATTGCTTCCCATCTGGTATACCTCATCAATAAATCATTTGCAGAAGGTAGTTTTCCAGAAGAATTAAAGATAAATAAAGTAATACCTATTTACAAAAAAACTGATCGGCAAATGATGGACAACTACAGGCCAGTCGCACTTTCGTCTGTTTTCTCAAAAATTTTTGAATATTGTTATCTGAGCAGGCTCGAGTCTTTTCTAAGTAAACACAAAATTATAGTAAACAATCAGTTTGGATTTAAACCTAAGTGTTGCACAACAGATGCTATACACCTTTTTTATGATAAAATAATATGTCATTTGGAATGCGGCGAATGTCCTGCCGGGGTCTTTTGTGACCTTAGCAGGGCCTTCGACTGTGTGGATCTACGCATACTTTTACAAAAGCTAGACAACTACGGCATACGCGGAACGGCCCTTAGGTGGCTTTCAACATTTCTAAATAACAGACGTCAATATGTTTGTTTGAGTCATTTTAATTCGGATAGCGGTGTTATTAGAAAAGTAAATTCTAGTTATTTAAACATTAATATTGGTGTGCCACAGGGTTCTATCCTTGGCCCCGTGCTTTTTATAATTTACGTTAACGACTTAGATTCAAAAATTAATCAAGACTGTACAACGACGAAATATGCAGACGACACGTCGCTAATAATATCCGCTGCTAGCAGTATCCGACTTCAGAATAAATGCAATGAAATTCTACAAAACCTAGCGTTCTGGTTTAGTGATAACTCGCTTTATCTTAACAACACTAAAACAAATTACATTAGATTTCATAATTATCAGAATACGAATAACCCAGATATTGAGATAAGTATTAATAATGACATCTTAAAAAGAACGGACAGTACAACATTTTTAGGGGTCATAATAGACGAAAATCTAAACTGGGGGAAACACTGCGACAGTTTAATTGCAAAACTCAACTCCATTTGTTATTTATTTAGAAATTTAAAACCCGTTTTAACTAACGGACAAATATTAACATTGTACCACGCTCAAGTGGGGAGTAGACTGAACTATGGAGTATGTTTTTGGGGATCTTCTGCTTCGGCACCTGATGTTTTTGTTACTCAGAAGAGAGTGGTCAGATGCTTGGCTGGCGTGCCAAAAACACACTCTTGTCGTAATATCTTTAAAATCTTTAAAATCATGCCATTAGCATGTATACTAATTTACGAACTTTGTAAATATGTTCATATAAACACCGACAAATTTCAACGCAACAAGCATATTCATAGGTATGGCACCCGTCAAAAGGAAAGTTTTAGAATACCTTACAGAAGACTTAATATTGGAACAAAATCGCCACATACGTTAGGATTAAAAATTTTTAATAAGATTCCAGGATGTATTAAAGACTGCAAATCTTATACAACTTTCAAAAACAAACTTCGATTGTTTCTGTTAGACAACTGTTACTACACCTTGGATGAATTCCTTCTTCCTTAACTCAAATGAGTTATTCCTATCTTTGTTTGATCTTTTTTTTTTAAGCCCATCGTACAAATTTAGCATTAGGTATGTTTATTGTTTTTACTAAAAAAACTAACTAAATTATTCTTATTTTTTTTTGAAATGTATTGTTTATGTTTATTTTGTGATTATGCTGACATTTACCACACACTATTTTGTGTCAAAGGGTAATAAAGATATTATTTATTTATTTATTTATTTAAGTTTCCAGTTGATAACAAGATGTCGCCTAAATACATACCACCGATACTGCGGCATGATGCGACATCATGAGAATTGTATAATACGTATCATACCACAGGATCCCACGTTTTTAGGCCTCTATTATTATCTATTTTTGGCCCGCTTATGGCTAACAACTGCAATGTTTTTCCTTCCGATGATGATGATGATGGCCGCTATGATCTTTGATAATTTTGACTTTAACGACTTATTACTTAACAACGAGTTGCCATATCGGCACAATTTTTAGAGATCGTAGCAGCCCTAAAGGAACACAATGTTAAGTTTTTGAAATTATAACGGTAGTGAAAAACATTTTCAAAATTTTGAAAGTTTTTAAAGAAACATTACTCAAAAACTGGTAAAACGATATTTTGTAAATTTTGCAGTCATAGAGCTAGGCATAAGCTAATTTGGTTGGTCTCGCAACCAGATATAGTTTTGAAACTCGAAAATTTGTGTTCTTTCAGTTAATCAACGAGAGACGATGAAACATTTATGTTTAAGATAAATTACTCATGAATTATAGTAAAATAATAATAACTTAATATTTAGGTCCAGTAAGGGTTAATTCTTCTGCTCCATTTTTATGTTTGGTTTCTAATTTTCTTTAATCGCATTCAAAAATAAAACGATTTTGTTCTTCTAAAAAAATATTTGGTTAGCTACAGTAATACATGCAGCTGACCGTACCTGCGGCTATGACCACCCCCATCTGCTGCACGCATGGTCCGTAGATGAATCTTTGCTAGGATAACAATCGGATCAGGGTCGTACGCTCCCGCTAGAGTGGTAGGAGTAGTGCATTCTATAGTAACAGTCGGCGCCGTAAACGTTGAGACAAAAATACTTTGAAAATATGCTTATGAACAATTTGTAAAGTACAGGAAACTCCAGATTAAGTGCGGAGGAAATTGTTATAGGATTTGTCTTTTTTTTGGCGTTATTCCTCTGACGTAATTTTTTATTTCTATCACTTTAATTGTCAGGAAAACTGTAACTGTAACAATCATATTTTAATTACATCGTTAAGAAAAAATACTAACAATTAGAAAAAACAGAACTCATTTAAAATATTCTGGGAATTCCACTTTAGAACAACCATCACTGATTGCTGACCATATGGAGCCTGTAGGGGCTTCTCTTATCATACCCATTACATTTCTTGCCAAAACCTCAGGTCTGAAAATCAAAAATTTTATTTATCTGGCAACAATCAATTTAAATCCTCTACACAAATAAAAATTTTTTAAACCTTACTTCTGTGACGGAAGAGTCTTCACATTATTCATAAGAACAGACATATATGGTTCGGCAAGTTGATCTTCGGTCACAGTAATCATCGCGGTATCTGTGAGACCAGGACATATTGCAAGTACTCGAACTTTAGATGTTTGATAATGAATATCACCCCCCATAGCTCTGGTGAAACCAACCACTCCATGTTTAGTGGCTGTATAAGTTGGAGTTGATTCGAAAGGTGTTAGTCCAGAAATCGAAGCGGTATTTACAATAACACCTTCAGTCCCACTTCTGTATTTTGGTAAATATTTTTCCATGGCTAACATCGATCCTGTTATAGTTCCTATCTGATAAAATTATGAGTTAAAAATTTTTTATCTTTTTTTTGGTTACTTTTTTAAGCCTGCCCACAGCTAATTTTTATAAAAATATTTCTGGGGATTACTTACCAGATTGACAGCAACACATTTCTCCCACTGTCGTTCGTGAATTATCCCTGCATTATTAATTACAATATCCAACTGTCTGAAAGTTTTTACCGCTGTTTCAAACGCTTCTGAAATAATTGAGAAACAGAAGGCATTTAATTTGTGCTTAAAATTTCTTCATTTTTCGAACTAAAAAAGTTTTTGAAAGTTATTGTTACTTTGAATTATTAACACAAAAATCACAAATGAGCGAAACACTTCGCCTGGACTTTCCTATACATTTAAATACATTGTTTTATATTTTCCAACACTTTCGATATACACCTGTCTAGACACGACTAGTTAAAGTAAATAGTTCTTATAAGTTGTAACATCTTGAAGCGGTTGAAGAAAGACCGACCGCTGCGCTGCAAGCATAAGGTTGGGTAAAATATTCGGACAGAATCAACGGAAGCGCGGGAAATTGATATTTGAAAATATATTAATAACTGGAGAAGTATTATTTTCAGCAAGAAATTACTCTTATTAATTTGTATTTAGAATTTCAAAACCTTTCTGATTTTAAAGCCAAAATGCCACGTTTCCATATACAAAAATGTTATTTTTTACCGTAGCCGCCATATTAAAATTGGAAACTCAAGTTTTTTTCTTAAATACAATCGAGAAGAATTTGCCCTACAACTTTGCTCTTGGGTTTGCGAGTCTATCTATTAAAATAAAAAAGTTAGCCTACACTGAACATTAAACGACTAGTACAAGAATACAACTGCTGTAGAAAGTATGTGAAATTCTTCTAAGGACAAAAAGATTATTAAGGGCTAAAAAATTCGATTTTTTGATTTTTTGTAAAAAGATTCTCCTAGAGCAAACAAAAGAAGAAATCAATTTTTTAATTTTGTAGCGAAAATTTTGGGGGGAGGGGGAACAGTAGCCCCCCTAAATATTAAAGTATCAAAATAATATGATATTCGGATTTTGCTATCAATGATGAGCTATATTGCTTTAACAGAAATATTTTATTGCCCCCCCGTTAAATAAATAAAAGGGTACCAATTTTCAATTTTCAAACATTCACAGAGGGCGTCACAGTGAAATTATAGCAATGAGCAAAAAACAAAATTGTAGCAGATGCCTATCTCTATCAGCTTAAAAAGTTTAAACAAAAACGCGTGGGCAGTTCTTGAGAAATATTTTTTTGAAAAATTCCAAAATTTTGGAGTGATGTCATTGCGATCGTTTTTATATTTTCAAAATTAATTATATTTCATGGTATAGTACCCTCGAAGGGCTACCAAACAAGATGTAGTTCATTCCAAACAGATAACTGGTTTTTGAGTAAATGGGCGTTAAAGTCGAAATGTTCAAAAATTCGTAGCGGCCGCCATTTTAAAGCTAGAGAGTTCGGTAAAAAATCGTTTGATTTGTCCTAAGGCCTTCTTTAATCTCCACTTTTAAAATTTCCAAAATTCAGTTTCTGAAAGAAATGCTACCAAAAAAACATGTCTAACTTCCGCTTCCGGTTTCGGTTTTTTTAAAGCTTATTTTGTCGGTGAATTTTTGATATACCCCCTCATTCCAAAGCACATCAAAATCGGTCCAGCCGTTCCGGAGATATGGAGCGTAACACACCCACCCACCCACCCTCCCACAGACAGAAATTTTTTAAAAATTACTTTTTTGGGGTCTATAGATCCCCCCCTCCCCGACTATTTCAGTTAAAATCTCAACTTTGAAATTTTGCATGAAATCAATACTTCCCTATACTGAAAGTATAGGAAAGTAAAAATTAGAGTAGTATTGTAATCTTTAACTACATCAACAAATAATAAATTCATATCTTATTATTTTTTATGTAGATCAGAAACATAGTACAGAGTAGATAACTTTAATCAGATTTACCTTCGAACTGTATTTTATCAGTGACATCTGCTTTTACAAAAATGGCACGATTTTTCCCAAATTCTTTTGTCACTTCATTAAGCGCATGTTGTCCTTTAATAGAGTCAGTATCAACCAATGCAACTCCCTAAAGTTAAATTATATTAGATGTAGCAATTACAAAATTACAAAATATTATTTACTACCTTTATTTCATTTCTAAGCAATTCCTCTACATAAGCAAAGCCAATTCCAGATGCAGCACCTGTTACTAAAGCAACTTTACCTTTTAATTCAAACATATCGCTAGTTTTATTTGATATAGCGTTAATAACAATGATTTAGCAAATTTCTGATATTTGGTGTTTATCACACTTTTATATTGCGTCAATAGTTTGTTTATACTAATTTCATTATGTTGGCGAAAAAATAGAAAGTTTCTGGCTGCGTTAAGTTCATAGATAAAGTTTGATAAGGATAACGAAAACGATAACTAGTACAGCTGACAGTAACCCTATAACAAAGGTTAAAGTAATAATTGGGATGTGAATAAATTTAGGTTTTCCAGGCCCAAATCAAATTACCTAACACAAACGAATTTATTTATATTGTCATAAAGTTGATTAAAAGATGTGGAAACTTTATAGAAACACTTTATTGTATAAAAGCAAAAACGGTGGAAACACGTCGCTGATACTTTTCTATTATTTTTAAGTTTTAAATATGCTCGCGCCAGTAAATGACTGTACAATATTGTTTTAACAACAATTAAACAAAGAAAATATAATTTTAAAAAAACGTCCCAGCGGGTATTTGAACTTATGATAGCGTATGCCTTACCAACGCTCGCCAACACTGTGCTACTGTACTTTAACGTAAATATAATAAAATGCAAAAGACTTTGGCAAACCGAAGCAATGCAATTACCTTACGGCTAAGATTTAATTAGATATTGGGTTTCAGACCAAACATTGTTATAAACAGTTTATTTGAAAAGTTATCAAAATCATGCAAACAATGAAAAATATATTTTTTAACTAAAGCTAATTGATAGGAGCCGTTAAAATCACGTAACTAAATCTTTACACGCGTTGTTGATATTAAAAAGTAACGAATTTTTTCTTAATTCTCAAAATTATTAAACATTGTTTTTATCCCCAACTATTTTAATTAGTCTATTAAACTATTTAAAGTTTATAACAATCGGCGTTTGCGTTTTTCAATTATATGCTCTTAAACGCCGTGTTTTCAAGAATTCAAAAGAGTTCCTACAAAAATTTTAAAAAATCTCAAAGGATGCACCGTTTATAAATACTTTTGCGATTCAAATGTGATTAATTTTATTTCAGTAATGTCACAATTTTTAGACCTTTTTAGTTTTTTTTTGATTGATAGTGTCATTTTCTGATCTGATTTACCCATTTCTGTCAAAACAAACACATCAACTTTTTTGATTTTATTAAGTAGAGGGGGAGGAACTCAGTCTAAATCTAAACGGTGTATGAGTGATGACCACAGGATCCTAAGATTGGCTTCTTGAGCCATTATTAAAAAGAAATAGCGGAGACACAAACCATAGTCGGTATATCAAGTACAAGTACAAGTACCAGTACATTTTTTCATAGGTAGACACAACGTATTGCCCAGTTAACCATTATTATCTTGTTATATGTGGGTGTAAAATGTTGGATTAAGGAATTAGGAATTGACCGGTAGTCAGGATACAAACCATTCTGTATCGTTTAAGATAAGGGTAGCACTGAACTCAAGATGACTGAATATTTGGTACACATATTTAAGCAGGCATAGCATTTTTCTAGGTTTGTGGTGATAACTCACCCTTTGTCACAGCTATGCGCGCAGCAAAATGTTGTAACTCTGAGCATATAGAAGCTGATGAGAACATTTTGACAGAAGTTCAAGGCTAGCCCGTTAGACGAACGGTTTTGTCCATTTTTGTGGTTTCCAGCATAGATAAGGAAGTTCTATTGCATTATTAATATACAGAGAGAGTTAAAAGTATGGATACACCGATTTGCTGTCGTTAATATTCATTTTATAAGAAAATGTTCAATACAAAAGTTTTTTATGAAATTTTTATCTACATATTGATATACACGAAAAATTTTAAAATTCAATTGTTTTTGAGCTATCACTTTACGCGATATTTTTTTAAATGGCAACCTATTAATGTTATACTACTATTCGATAGAGAATTCTTTTTTCTTTACAATGGTATAAAAATTTTTTGGGTTTTGCATAACATTTCTTCGAGAAAATGCCCGTTAAAGTTGAAGTATTTACAATTAATTAACTTCCCAATTAGTAAACGATGCAGCCATGATAAACAAAAGTTAAGCGATAAACAAAGGCGAGCAAGTTTAATATTTTTATTTTATGAAAAATTATTTGCAACAAAGTTGTCGGTCAAAATCTTATTGTTAGAAAAAAATTAATAACTAAATTAAACAACGACAAAAAAAATACAATGATGTTACGAACTACAATAACATTAACAAAAACTAGTAAAGCATAAATAAATACGAATAAACACTTAATTCTAGTGAATTAAATGTTTAAACTGTCCTCCATTTACAATTTGACAATGACCCAATCGATTTACAAAACCCCGAAGAGAATTTTCTAAGAATTCACGGGGAATTTCTTCCATCGTTCTGGTAATTCGGATTCTTAAATCTTCTATGTTATTGGGCCTATCTTTATAAACTTTGTTTTTTACGTATTCCCAAAGAAAAAAATCTAAAGGGCTTAAATCCGGCGAACGGGCTGGCCACTCAATGTTTCCTCGTCTCCCAATCCATCTATTTGGAAACACGTTATTCAGATGTTGACGAACATTTGCACCATAATGTGGTGGGGCACCATCTTGCTGGAACCAGATACTGTTATTGGGGACGTGTCCATTGTTTTCATGGGGATAGAGAGTAGCACAAGCAGGTATAATTTGATTTTGCAATAATTGCAAATACAGAGCCGAAGTTAAATTGCCATCGATGAAAAAGGGACCGATAATATGACCCCCTAGAATGTCCGCCCAAACATTAACCTATCGAGGATACTGCGTATGGTGTTCCAAAACCCAATGAGGATTTTCCGATGACCAGTATCTGCAGTTATGTCTGTTTATTTCACCATTATTAAGGCAAAACGTAGCTTCGTCAAAGAAAACAATATTGTTGACAAAATTTTCATTATTATTGCAAATATTTGACATTTCCTCACAAAATTGGAGTCTCCTATCAAAATCATCCTCCATCAACTCGTGTATGAAGTGTACCATATAGGGTTTATACTTTTCACTTTTTAAAATTGAAAGGACCGAAGACTGTGAAATATTGATATTGGCCGCTAATTGCCTGGTTGGTAAATGGGGATCTTCAGATACAGCCAATAAAACATCCAGTTTTTTATCATCACTTGTTCTAGGTCTACCACTCTTTGGTACATTTTTAACGCTACCCGTTTGTTCAAAACGTTGTAAAGTTTTACCAACAATAGATTTAGAAATTGGATTTCTATTTGGATGCGTATCATTAAATAAATTACAAACGTCTTGTAAACTTCTACGTCTATCTCCATAACCCAGCATCATAAGTATTTCAATTCTTTCACGTTCAATTAAACTCGCCATTGCTAATGCTAACAGCAATAAATTACACACAAAAATGAAAAATGTTGTAAACAAACAAATTCAGCCTTAGTGATATCGCCTTTGTTTATCGCTTCGCTTTTGTTTATCATGGCTGCATCGTTTACTAATTGGGAAGTTAATTAATTGTAAATATAAATAGTAAATACTTCAACTTTAACAGGCATTTTCTCGAAGAAATGTTATGCAAACCCAAAAAATTTGTATACCATTGTAAAGAGAAAAGAATTCTCTATCGAATAGTAGTATAACATTAATAGGTTGCCATTTAAAAAAATACCCCGTAAAGTGATAACTCAAAAACAATTGAATAATAAAATTTTTCGTGTATATCAATATGTACATAAAAATTTCATGAAAAACTTTTGTATTGAACATTTTCTTATAAAATGAATATTAACGACAGCAAATCGGTGTCTCCATACTTTTAACTCTCTCTGTATGTATTAAAAATAAAATAATTAATAACTCCGCTTAAAACTAAGCTCGAACTTATTCATAAACTGTTGCATTACTTCATATTTGTGTTCTAAAGCAAAATACCAACAGGTTTAATTTGAACGTGGGTTATAGCAAAATGCTATTAAGTTACAACATCTAAAACACATTTTTATTAAATCGTTAAGCGTTTCCTCAAACATTATAGTCCAGGATGAGGTTTTAACGAGACATGCAAACCTACATTTGTCTCATAAAGTGATACTTTTGTTTTATTATACACCTAATTTCAAACTGACTTACAGAAAGTCAATACTACTAGTAGTACAATATAAAATTGCATTATCTGTAATTTTAGTTACAGCAGTTTAAATACAAAACATGAGTGCTTAACAGCTTCTAAGAGTATCTTATAAGAACGTAGATATATATCATTGAATATTCCGCTCACATTGTAACAGCCAATGGCAGCCGTTTATTTTCAGGCTCTTGACCAATCGCACCCTGACTATGCGCGATAATACTTTTTTCAGGAAGCTCTGGTGTCTTCGCTGTTGTAACCACGGCAATAACATCAAATTTTTTTATTTTTACATTTGATAATTAAGTAACGCTTTTGAACGTCAGTAAGTAACTAATAATTACACCAACTAAGTGTTTTAATATTTAGTTTGTGGAATATTCTATAAAACTCCATTCGTAAATTAAAAATGTGCTATAATTCTATCTTTATTGACCAACTCAATTGATTTGATGCACTGTAACATCGCTCCTCTACCAGAGTCGTGATATTTCTCAGCAACAACACAATTTCGTTGTCAATGAAGCGACATAATTATCGTTAATTTTTAATTAACTTGTAGTATTGCTGTTGAATAGCGTATAAATAACGCTATTTTTGCGCATGTCGGTGAGACCGAGGGTGATGGTATGGAGTTGAATGACCGACAGTACAAAATCACTGTAAGCGACATACATGAGCGAAGATAATTTTACAAAAGAGATGTGGAATTGTGTGCAATGTTACCCTATTTTAAAGACCGCTACGCTGTAGAAAATAGGGTTTAGCTTATTCTCTGGCGTCGGTGTCATTCCTTAGCAGTGGAAATAGAACGATGTTAAATGGGTATTAATGAAAAATATAAATTTTACTGTTTATATATAAATGCGTCTTCTTCAGCACGTGGAGGCATGTAGTTCGTTTAATTTTATAACAGTTTTGGTTAAAATGGGAAAAGTAGACGATGTGAGTTTTCTTTTGCTCGAGAACTGTAATTATAAGAAATCCCAAAAGCAACTTTCAGTCAACAAGCCCGGTTCCCAGGTAATAATAAGGGTACGTCTTGTTACGTCTTTCTTACGTCACTTTTAACGTCTAAATGACCTATAAAAGGCGAAAATACGCCACAGCCCAGCGATGTCATATTTTGACGTTAAAGGACGTCATATACTGACGTAAAAATTACGGCGTACCTCATACGTAATGCTAGTACATTAAAAAAAGCAATTGCTTTGCTCTAAGGTCTTCTAACAAATTCCGTTATTCAATATTGAAATGTGGTTACTAAAAAAAATGCTACCAAAAAACATGTCTAACTTGCACATCTGGTTTTGGTTTTTCCTTAAAACTTATTTTGTCCGTGAATTTTTGAAATACCAACACATTCCGAAGCCTATCGAAATCGGACTACTCATTCGGGGGCGTCACACACATACCCAGCTGCAGACAGTACGCTGAAAACAATTAATAAACTAAGTGGAGATATAAGGGCTTGTCATCTAGTTATGGTACTAAGTTTTTCGTTTGTGGTCGTGTTATGGTGAGACAGCTAAGAATTTAATATAGATGTAGCTTCCTTTTTAGAAAAAAGATTTTGTTTAACCCTGCACTTACGGGGGGACCAACTGCTGAGGCCTTATATGGCCCTCTATCTCACATGCACAAGATATCTCAAACAACCATGTCCTGGCGGGGATTTACACCAAAACCTTGGCTTTTTTGTTTCGAAATCTTTATTTATTTTGCACGTTTTTTGTACTATTTATTATTTTGCTTGTACTGCTTGGGATCTACAATTTTTTATTCTTATTTACTTTTATATATATTTGTTAACTATTTTATTGTTAGGTATTTTTAATTTTATATTTATACAGCTAGAAATGATGTTATAGTGTATACAGAATTAGCAAGATTAAAAGACATGGTTCAGTAGACTGGTATTCATTTGATAAAACAACATACTACTTACTCAGCATTCATTTATAATCACGCATTCAACCGGTAAATTGGATGTACAAAACTACAAATATTATTGGTTATTTAATAATAGTGGAGATACGTGCTGCTTAATTAGATACAAGAGCGGTTTTAATCAGTTGTATCATAACATGTTATTAAATAAACTAAAATATTATGAAATTTGAGATACACAATTAACATTTTCTAAATCTTTACACATTTTACTGATTCCACTATAGTACCGCGTGGATTACCCCAATGTTCGCTTATAGGGCCGATTTTGTTCAAAATTTACGTAAATGACCTGCCCTTAACTATTGGCATTCTTTTCTTGTAAGAGAATACATCACATGCAAACTGAAGTGGAATGTTTTTCTATTTAAATATTTAGACTGACCTCATTATATTATAGGATTGTATGGCGGTAGAATTATTCTTTTGGGTATTATTTTTTTGCTATTATGATGTAGGTATTACTTAAAAGAAAAATTCTACCACTATACAATCCTAAAGTATAATGAAGACAAACTTTCCTTTTCATAAAACGAACCAATCGCGTTTGTTTTATACTGATTAAACTGCATGGTGCTGTTTAAATTTAAATAAGTGATGAAACTCACAGTAGCTTTCGATAATCGCTCTTAAGTCTTAAATTATCGTGTTTAAAACTGATGTGCACTGGCTTTTGGGTATATTTATTAAAATTTTAATACAGTTTTTCATTGCTTTGGCCAGAACTAAGTATCATATTTAATTATAACTTAATTTATGAATTAAAAACAATAATTGTCTCAAAACACGAGAAATACGAGAAACGTCGACGGTAGCCGATGATAACGAAGTCAGTGTCAACCAACATGAAATCACGAGTGTTCAAATCATAGTTCAAATCATGACCGACTCAAATTTTACTGTACATTTATAATAAATATAATTATAACATGCCAATATGCATTAAAAAACATAAATATACATTTACATTAAAATTGTATCTTGTTTGACAGGTTATATGAACTAAAATATTAGACCAAAATGATGTGCACATCCGCAAAAATTTTATGAAATACTACTTAATGATTTTTCTCGAAAACGATCCACTTTTGCAACAACACTTCACAGCAACAGTAAATAAGAACGTCAAAACTTAAATTTACAAAAGGACGCCACTACGAAACATTTGAAAACAAGCAAACAATATCATGTTAAGAGCCCCAATTCCCGAAAACACCCGAGCATTTCCGACTAGTTCAGTGTTATCAAAAAAGCGTCAAAATTAATGTGAGTGACATAGTCAAGAAGAATACCACTGGTATCCAAACTCGGCATCCCTTTTGTCAACCAAACATGCGTTTCACTGGACCACCGCTAATCTTCACATATTATACAATGATCATAATTTTTAAAATTAAAAAAATAGCAGAAATACCATGGAAACTTAATAATTTACCTTTTATAATTATATTTAAAAAAAAATTCTTTCTCTGCAAGGTTGCAAGCGGCTAAATTCAAATCTACAATATTAAACTGACTTGTTTTTCTCATGTGGATATCACATTTAAAAGGATGTGAAAAGGGCCGCGAATTTAATTTTACGGCATGGTCGAACAATCAGGAAATGAGTAAAAGCTGTGATTGACGTTGACACAGCAAATATGTGTGGGGTTGAAATCAGTTCAGCAGAAAAATTCTAAGATGATGGAATTCTCTTTTCAATAAAAAGTTGAAGAATTCATGTCACGTTATGTCTTACAATTTATTTATTATTATTGCTTTTTCTGTAAATCAATAAATAATGAAGAAATTATCAAGATTGTTTTGCTTGAACGTAATAACACGCATTGCCAAAACATGCTGAATTAGTTTTTCGGAACAAATAATGAATTTAAAAGTAATTTCATAGCAACAGTGAGTGTTGGTCCAGGCTGATTACACTGGACAATTAAATTTAATTTTTTAATTTTATATTTTTAGGTAATACACAATTCGGAGTTGTGCATTCTTAAGCAAAATTGTTATAAGAACAAAATTTTTCTGTTATATTATTCTATCAGAATTGAAAAAAGAACAGATTTTAAATTTTTTTCTTTTTCTGAAGATATTACATTTTATTAAGTATATTTTAAGAAATTTAATATGATTTTATCGTTGGTTTTCCCCTGTAAGATGCCTCTGAGGTTTCTGACACTGGCCACTAACAATAATCGGCAAGCATTTCGCCGCTCCACTTGCCCTGGTAGTATTTCTCCATTTCTCCATAGCAGAATTAGCCTGATGAAACCGTTCTTCATGTTGATCACTTGCACCATTAAGGTATGAGGGGAAAAATCCAAGTGTACATCCAAAAAGTGCATTTTGAAATTCATACTACTGCCTGATTTATCAAAGTGTTGTGTCCTGTAGTTTTCTGTTTTTCTTCTTCTTCTTCTTCTACTTCTTTTTCTTTTTCATCTTCTTTTTCTTTACGGTATAGGTCCTTGACCTGTTCCGGTTTACCAACGATTCCTAACAAGTTTTCACTGCTTTGACTACATTCCAAGCAGTATTTTCTTAAATCACCGAGGGTTTCTCCAAATGCTGTGCTTTTGGTTAACCAATTAATTCGTGGACTAACAACTCCGGTATTCAATTTTTGTGTTACTTAACCGCTACATTTTCTTTTTAAATATTAAAATCTCTGCTCTTCTTTGTCCATTGCTTTAACAACATTTTCATCAAACCTAGTTTGATATGCAATAAAGGCAGTGAATTTTTTTAGGATTCACTAAAGTATGCTGAACTACTTTTTTCCCCTGGAACATAATGTTGTCGGGATAGTCAATTTTTAATAACATAATGGGAAATGTTTGCTCGGTTGTCTAATTTGTATAGGAAATGGCAATATTCTGTATTGTTAAGTTGTAAACCAAGTAGAAGTGCTACAACTTTGAGCTCAGCATTATTAAACTATTTATATTTATTGTGATTATACCGTCAAGAAGAGTGCATATTTTGGTATGCTTCCTTGGCTCTTGCCAAATCAAAGAAACTGCAAATGACGTACATGTATTTTCACTACTTAACCAGCCTCTCAGTAGTATAGCACAACCTTGCGACGTATTTCGTTCTCAAAAATAAATGGTTGCAAACGACAGGATCGCCAGTGGAATTTGGTTGTTCGCATAAACCTAAATTCCAACAAAAAATTAAATACTCTGTATTTCTCATGGGCTGCCTGATCTGACTGCTCATTCAGAAGCAAGTTGTGAACTTACATATTCAACAGTAAGCATTAGCATCTCATAACAAACACACAATGTAGTCAAGTCAAAACAATGTACTGTTATGCAAATTGTGAAATATATTTCAATTGAAATTAACAGGTATCATATTATTAGTAGCTATATAAAAAAAAACAATCCAATTCGGGTTCCACACAATACAGAGAAACATAATTACATCAGTTCAACGATAAGGCTGGTACGTGCGGAAAATGATACTGGCTACGAAATTTGTTTAGGGCTTTGCTGTGGTCAGATTGTTAAGTTAAATGCTAAACAAATAAAAAGCAATTCAATAATCAGGCTTTTTAAGATTACGAATTCCAGGTACTCGAAATAAATTCAAATGAATTTAAAGTAAGTACGAAACAATTCTGAGTTAAAAAAAACAGGTATGATGCGTGCAAGTAACCTAATCTTTTGATTTTGTTCTAATTGGAGTGCATTTCAACAGAATTGAAGCAATGCGGGTTGTTCACCTTAACAATAATATTTACGTTTTATTCTGCCTTTGTAATATTTTCCTCGAGTTCCGTCAGAACTATTAAATTTGTATTCAACCAAAAGTTAACGACTTTGCCGTTCCCCTGTGAATTTACAGTTGCTATGTTATTGTCAAGAACTTCTCATTTGAACTTCGCCGAAATAACTTGTCCTCCTCATCTGGTCATATTGCAAACTGTAAAAAGTTAGTAATATTTCCAAAGAACCTGTGAAATAGTTTAAAAGTTATTTGAAATCGACCGCCCTTTCCGTGCTGTCTTTTACTGCTAGTTTGAGTATATTAGGAATTGAAGTTTGCTAGCGGTAAAATGCAGAAATAATTATCTTGAGATTGTTTTTAATTGAGCTTTAGAGTCTTTGTCGTCTTTTAAAACAATGGTTAGGGCGTTATCGCAACGTCTAAGCAGCTCAGTGTTGCCAAGTGCACAAAAAAAGCAGTTTTAAACATTCTAACCAAAGACAACAGATCTTAAATCAATGAATAATATTAGACCAATAAATATCCTACCGACATTCTCAAAAATTCTCGAAAAGGTAATGGAATTACAGCTAAGAACTCATTTGGACGAGTTCAGTATTATTTCCTCAACAAAGCCTTTCCGCAAATATAACTTAACGCCATCTACTTCAGCCCTTTTTTTGAACAATCGTTATTAAATGTTCTGATATGTTACAACCGAGTTACACCTAAAATCTGAGCATTGCTGTACGTTATTTAGTTACGTAAATAGTTGCATAAAATGAACAAAATAGATTCATCACCAAAGAAAGTGTCGGATTTACACGCATTTACTGATTTTTTTATATATATTTCGCAAATTTTGACAATTGTATGAAAATTTAGAATATTTATAAAATTCTCGAAAAAAATTTTATATCGGATGTTTTTTAAAAATCTATAAAAGTTTTTGAAAATTTTAGAAAACTTGATAATTTAAAAAAAAATGTTTAAATACTTTCCAATAGGTTGGTACATTTTGAAAGTTAAAGTTTTTTTAGTATTTGTTAATTGTAAACAAATGATTATTCGTATTATATTATATTATATTATATTATCTTATACTCAAGTTCATAATTTGCTTTTTTTTTGTTCATGTTCATGTTCATACCAATTTTGAAGCCGAAATTAATTTAGGTGCTTTTAGAACCAGTCCTGTTGAAAGCATACCTTGTGTAAATGGTGAACCACCGTTAGAAAACAGGAGACATCAATTAATTCTATTATACGCTGCAAAACTGATGTCTAACTTGAAAAACCGTAGCCACTATCGAAAACTCAAAAACAAACCCCTATTTCACTTTAGATTGTCTAAACAAACAAACTGTTAAAAGATCAAAGCGTCAGCCTCGGAATCAGGATGGAAAGTATGATCAAAGAAAACGCAAACGAAAACGGATTATGAATTTAGCAACATGGAACGTCCAGGGTATAAATACAAAGAAAGCAGAAGTTTTTGAACAACTCGCTAAATATAACATTGATGTGGCCACACCGACGGAGACAAAAAAGAAAGGAACGGGAAACGAAGAATATGCAAATTACGTATGGTTTTATAGTGGAGTCCCTAAGGAAAAACGTGCAAGGGAAGGAGTAGCAATTGCTATATCAAAAAAATACAAAAGACACATTCAGCATTGGGAAGAGATTGACGAAAGACTAATGACAATCGAATTACAAATATTCGGACATAGTATGGTAATAATAGCTGCATATGCTCCTACAGATGACGAAAACAATAACACTAAAGACGACTTTGAAAGTAACTTGACTGCACTACTAACGAAAATTGGAAAGCGGAAAGAAATTTTAGTTTTAGGTGACCTAAATGCGAGAACAGGACGTGAAGAACAAGACCCAATTGTAGGAAAATTTGGCGAAGAAGTAGTCAATGATAATGGAAATAGACTAATAGAAATATGCAACACATTTGATCTAAGAATAAAAATGGGTATTTCCAACATTTAGACAAACATAAATATACATGGACTCAACCCACTCGCGGATTAAAATCTATTATAGATTATTATATAGGAAGACAACGAACAAACATAAAAACACACGATGTGAAAGCTTTAAGAGGGGCCGAATGTGGCACAGATCACATGCTGCTACGTACGAAAATATACTTAAAACAAAAGGGAAAAAATCAACAATCAGAAGAAACAGCAACGAAAGGGGACCTAAAAATTACGAGATATAACTTAAAATTATTACAGGATGATTCGATCAAGTTTCTGTATAAGCTAAGACTATCAAACAAATTGACGGAAGAGGTATACGGTAGTGTAGAAGAAAGTTATAATCAAATAAAACAAGCAATACATGCAGCCGCATACGAAGCATTGGGAGAAGAAAGAAGGGAAATAAAAAGAAATAATTGGGAACAAACAACTGTAGAACAGATAATTAAAGAGAAAAGACAAGCTTATCAAAAGTGGTTACTAACACAAGACCAGGAAGATAGAAAAGCATATATACAAATAAGAAGAGAAGTAAAAAAAGTGGTAACAAAGGTAAAAAATGAAGAGTGGGATAAAGTATGCGGAAATCTTGAGAGATATATAGGAGGAACAAGAACCAAAGAAGCCTGGAACGTGATAAACAACCTTAGGCAAGACAATAGACAAAGGACAAATATTCAAATGATACAAATTGAAAAATGGAAAAACTATTACGAAAACATGTTAACAGAAAACAGGCAAGAATATCGAAGGCAACAAACAACGCAGATGCAAGATAATGAGGATGGAAATGATAGAGTTGAAATAATAACGGAGCAGGAGATCTTTCAAGCACTAAATAACATGAAAAACAACAAAGCACCGGGTCCAGGAGATATTCCTATTGAATTAATTAAAAACGCCCCTAGCAAACTTATCGAAATATTAGAGTGGAAATTGGGATATATTACTCCAATTTACAAGAAAGGAAGTAGAACGGACTGTAATAATTACAGGGGTATTACAGTAACATCATCAATAGGGAGATTGTATGGACGTGTGCTTAAGCAAAGAATAGAGAATATAATTCAAATTGGTGAAGAGCAATGCGGGTTTGTAGCTGGTAGGTCATGTACAGATAACACCTTCACACTAAACCAAGTGAAACAGAAAAGATCGGCAAGGGATAGGGAAACACATATTATGTTCATAGATTTGGAAAAGGCATATGACACGGTACCAATTAGTAAACTGGTAGAGGTACTAAATAACATTAATCTACCCCAGGCCTATATAGACGCGATCACAACAATTTATAAAGATCAAAAAAGCGTGATTAAGATTGGAAATAAAGTATCACAACAATTTAACACCACAAAGGGATTACGACAAGGCTGTTGCTTGTCCCCAACTTTATTCAAAGTGTATATAAATGAGACCTTAAAAGAATGGCAAGCAAAATGTTATAGAATGGGAATAGATGTAAATGGAAATTTCTTACATACACTACTCTTTGCCGATGATCAGGTGATATTTGCAGCAGATGAGGATGATATTAATTATATGGCCAGAAAACTAAATGAAACGTTTACAAAATGGGGACTCAAGATCAACTTCGACAAAACCAAATATATGGTAGCAAATGGAAGAGCTCAGGATATGCAAATAAATGGTAACTCAATAAAAGCCTGCAAACACAACAAATATTTAGGTACAATAGTATCGGAGGAAAGTAACAGCCAAAAAGAAATCGCACATAGAATCTTACAAACTAGAAAAGTTACCCAAAAATTAAATTCAGTATTATGGTCACAACAAGTCCACAGACAGACCAAAAAAAGAATATACAATTTGATTGTAAAAAGCATACTTACATACGGTGCGGAAACATGGGAGATAACCAAAAGAAATAAAGAAAAAATTTTAGCCTCAGAAATGGACTTTTTGCGAAGAAGCTGTAGGAAGAGCCGACTAGAACACGTAAGAAATGAAGATATTCGAGAAAGAATGGGAATGGAAAAACCGTAATGGAAGAAATAGAGGAGAAAAGATTAAAGTGGTATGGTCATATGCGGAGGATGGATCCAAACAGATGGCCGCAAATAATATGGAGTTGGAGACCCTGGGAAAGACGAAAAAGAGGGCGACCACCCAGAAACTGGAATCAGGAAGTTCAAGAGGCGATGGAAAGTCGTGGACTAAACGACGAAGACTGGCAAGACAAAGATTATTGGCGCTTGAGATGCGAGAGACGGCACTAGCTGTACAACACTCGCTTGTATATATATATTGTCTAAGTACTAACAGAAACAAATATTCCCTTTCCACAAGTCCAAACAACCCGTTCTAATATAAATTCACCTTGGACATACCCTCAAATAGAACTAATAGAAGTCAACTTAAGCTTTCTAAATTTAATAAACAGGAAGTAAATGCACAACTTATAGCAAATTAGTTTTGCTCTATCATCGAAACTTACCCGATGCACACTCGGCTGTACACAGATGCTTTCAAAACCAGTGCCAGTGCAGGCGCTGTTTTAGTTGCACCAACAGAGAAACAGATTTACAAGCTTAATCCCCATAGCAGTATCTAGACTGGTGAAGCTTATGCTCTTATGCATACAATGGAATATACCAGGCGCCAGACGTTCTGTAAGTACTAATTTCGTTATATGCACGAACTCACTTAGTTACAGTACAATTGATCGACATGGCATACACACACAACCCTTGAAATCTCAAAATCGATTTCATAATTTGGTGAGTTTGACGATAAGTCAATTAATATGTTCAAGTCTTCTTCCTCTTATTATAGCCCAATGGCCAGTTTAATACCCGCAACTAGTGCGGGTTTTGTAAGCCCTCTTCGCACGTATGCCGGACAGGAGGCTTGCCTTACCCGTCGAAATGGGAGGCAGTTTCACTAAATGATTTACGGTTGTCAAAGATGTTAGTATGACAACCAGGACCGACGGCTTAACGTGCCCTCCGAAACACGGTTGGTTGCAGATATACCTCTATATTGGTCACCCATCCGAGTAGAGTACAGAGCGGACAGTGTTTAACTTTGAATACCGTGTGACCGGCATCCGCAGTTCTGCGCCATGTAACCAACTGTAAAGGTAAACGACCATAAGGGAATCTCCCAGTGGTGTTTTTCCAATGCAAGGTCGTTCCCATTGTCATTTAATATGAGCATACCAATTTTGAAGTCGAAATTTCTAAATTTTTTCATAAAACAAAAAATCAAGTGGGGAGATCGCGTTTGCGCAGATCGGCTATTCGACATGCGAAGAATACGAATGTAAGGGTCATTTTCCAGTTCGTTTATTTTGAAATAAAATACCTTTTTGCTTCCTCCTCTTTTGTTTGGCGGACCAATTTCATTTTCTTGCGGTGTCATCCTATTGCAATTACCAAACTTTGAGCCAAATTTGGTTTTTCTGCGTTAAGACGCCTGTACTGTAAAGTGTATACAGCCACAAACGCAGATATCTCTGCAGCGTCCGCCTTATCGGTCTCCCGACGCCGTAAATCCTGCTTATTAGTCAAAATGTTTGGCATAAAAGTACTTCTTTTAGGCATAACTCGTATATGAGCTAGTAAGCCCAAAGCCAAAAAACTTCGCTGAATGAACGCATTTGCTCCAAATCCAACCTGAGGATCACAATACCTTCCTCTATAGCAATACTTCGTATATACAGGTCCAACATCTGTGAAAGTAAAAAGCAAATGTTTTATTTCACATTTTAATAAAAATAATGCAGATATAATATGGATACCTATACATTAAAACTGATAGGTTTCATGATAATAACTATAATTGTAAATTTCTCACAAATATGCCTTGATTTCATGCTTGTTTTTATAACTCACATGAAAAATCACATAGAAATCTAAAAGAAATGCTTTAAATATTGCAGGTAAATCAAAAGCTATTTATAACATATCACTTTTGACATAACATTACTGAACGAAAAGCACGCACTCTCACAAAAACCTTCCCTTTCTCTATCGAAGCTTACAGAGTGTTCATTTCAACTTTTCGTGAAGTTTGCCTACAAATTGTAATACTTTTAGAATAATGTTAATCAAAAATTAATGTAGTAATTAGTTTCTGATAATATTTTTGATTTATAATTTTCATTATAATATTATCAATAATGGTTTTTGAATCATCAACACTTTAACACGTAGTAGATATTAAACAATAAATCAACAAAGCTAATGGAATTTATTACACTTCATTTAGCGGCGACGTGATGCAAATGCAGTAGCTGCGATGCTTTTAGTAAGACTAGTCGTGTGTTTCCATACATTAATCTGTTTTATTTGTGCTAACATCGTAATACTTTAACTCCAAGGCACCAACTCACTAAAGATGTAAGATGTGTATTGATAAAATAAAGATCAGTATTGTAATCTAACATGATTTCAAAATTTTTTGTTTTAACGAAAAACTTAAAAATAAACAAGTAAACCTGAGTTTTGTAGTAGTACAAAGTAATTACGAAAAAAAAAGGAATGTGTGCCGAGCCCGCAAGTTCTTAGCGTGTTCTCACTAAAAGTGAGTTTTAAATTGTATGATTTAACAGAAAACGAAAACGGTTATGTCATGTTCTAGTTAGTTGTAGGAACGCTATAAAAACGGGAATGCGTGTGAGTAAATTACAATTAAAATTTAATATCTGTAATTATTATTATCTTGTTCCTATATTAGTGCAATTTGGATAACTTTATCAAATAATTCCGCCATATTGATTCTGCCATCTTGACTACGGTGTGTTTTACAACGTTGCTTGCAGTATTTTAATAACAAAACAGTGGGCTCGTGTAGCTTCAAAAAGTTCGGAAAATAATTACCTGCTTCTCATGGCGTAACCAAATATCGGTTGAAGTGGCAGCACTTTGAGGGTCTTTACTAGGGCAGTACTTTCGCCAATTAAAGTTTAGTTGATGAAAGCAGTACTTTTTTTGAAGGTTTCTAAAGCGGCATCATTTAAATTACGTGCTTTGCCAATTCAACATCAATTCAGGAGCGCTATAATTCCTAATAGGTAGACAAAATTATTAAATAAACTTTAAACGGTATGACCAGTAAAAAAAACGATAAAAGTGGCCATGGTAATCTGAAGCGATAACGTCATACATACATTAATAAAACAAAGTAACAGAGTACAATATTTAAATTTCACTACATACGTTTTTGTAGTGGTCTTGAAAGCCTCGTTTTCATTATTTTACGACAAACTTTTATTATTAATTAACCTGAAGAACAAAAATTATATGAATTCGGATTTTTATGCTGATTTTGTAACTTCATGTGCATTTAGCACTGATATGTTTTTAGTAGCTATTTGCATTATAATGTGTTTTATTGCTACTTTTTAAATTTGTTCCAACAAATGTCGACAAAGCAAAAGAGTTTGTCGTTTCTTAAATCCCCATATTTTACTCTTAGATTTTGACTTAAGCTAGTAGGCGGCGGCCAGCAAAAGAATTTTTGAGTTCCAATTAATTATTAATCGAGTTGGTTTTTGGTGGAAAACAACGAAGGTTTAGAAATGTAGACGATACTTTCCTCATTTGATCTCACGGACGCCAAACACTAGAACAATTTCTAGTACACCTAAACTCAATTCATAATAATATCCAATTCACAATGGAAGTAGAGGAAAATGGCAGTATTCCATTCTTAGACGTACATGTCACACGTAAACCAGATGGTAGCTTGGGGCACGCAGTTTACAGAAAGAAAACACATACAGACAGGTATTTAAATGCAAATTCGCATCATCACCCGATGCAGAAAGCAACTGTGCTAAAAACTCTAACAACCAGAGCAGTCCGAATCTCCGATGCGGAACACCTACAACATGAGAAACCTCATCTCTTGATGTCGTTACAACAAAACGGTTATACAGCCACATAAATTCATAGAGCAATCCGCAATGCGGAACAGCCCAAGGCTAAGGAGGTACTGGCACCTCCGGAAGGCTTAGCTTTTCTACCTTACAGTAAAGGCATTACTGATAAGATTGGGCATGTTATTAGAAGGTACAGCATAAAGACAGTCTTTAGGACTAATGAAACTTTGGGAAACGGTTCCAGATCCGCAAAGGATCAAATATCAAATTTAAAAACAACCGGGATCTACAACATCCCTTGCTCTTGTGGCTCAAACTACATCGGACAAACTGGTCGTTCCATTGAGTTAAGATTGCGAGAGCACAAAGGTGATTGCAAACACAAACGCATCGCAAAATCTGCGATGGCTGAACATACTGGTTTAACTGGGCATAAGAAGGACTTTGACAATGCTCGGGTACTCGTCAGAGTACCTCATTACTTCCCTCGTATCATACGTGAAGCAACTGAAATTGAGAAACAACCTAACAATATAAACAGGGAGGATGGTTGCGGACTCAGTAATGTTTGTACTCCAGTAGTTTATCCTCTAAGGACTCCTACGCATCATTGATCTCACGACCCACAACTCCGCCGTTCTGCCCGACTGGCTCAAAGAGGTTTAAATACCTCCGCTTCCCAGATTTGAATTCAGTGTTCTATTCACTCTGAAGATCCAAGCTGCATTGTCTTGCGAAACGTTAGTTTGTAAGGGTTTACAAACAGTTAACAGACATAAGCCGATTAAGTATTATTGTCCTGGCAAACAAAATACATTAAGACCAAACCCTTGTCCGCCCCCCGGTCTAAATTATCTAAGCAAACGTCCTTGTTTAGGCAGGCAGGGCCTACGAACAAATATTGCTCAAACTTCTAGAGCAAATGCTCGTAAAGGCAGACAAGCTACAGGTCGGTCCTTACCTGATTATGCTGGATGTAGTGCCCAGATGACGGTGCGATCTATGTCGAACGTAAATTATAATATTGACAGTTCAAGAAACGCGAAAACCTCAAAAAATGTAATAAATATGTATTTATAACTTTTATAAAAAGTAAAATTTTTTGAGAAACATAAAAAACTTTTACTTTTTGGGAAACATTGTATATTGAGTTGACGGCGAAATAGCGTACAGCAAAACGGCGACGAAGAAACGGTCGACGGCGAAACGACGCCGTGGCGGCGAAACGGCGACGACGGAACGGTCGACGGCGAAACGGCGACGGCGAAACGTCCCATTCCGGCGTCTTAGATATATTCAGAAAACTACAATTAAGATTTGACGATGACATTATTGCAATCGCTTTCTGAATATAGCTGTGACGTGACGCACGCAGGTCAAGGCCTGCTATATAATGTATTTTAGGTTATGTTACGCAGTTTTGTTAAGTTCTTCTGTTATTAAAAGTCTAGGATTTTTTATTCTTATCAGCTTTATTATTCCGTTTATGTCCAAAATCTCTTCTCAAGTTAATAAATGGAAGTCTCAAGATTTTAATGCAGATAATTATAAAAGTTTAAATGAAATCAAGTTCTGAATGGTGAGCAGTTGTTCGTCGTATTAATGAAAATTACATTATGTAAGTAACTTCTATCTCTTCAAACAGAAAGCCGCACTTGATTGGATTTTACGAAAAGATTGAGCTAACCTTCTTCGCAACTTTCTTGATACTTCGCTTTTCTGTTATTTAGCTAAGATTAATCTCGAAAACTTACTGTGTTCCTTATAAGTTATTCTGTAACTTTTATGAGTTCGACGAGATTCTCTTTTCTGGGTACATATTTTTCCTTACTTAATTACATCCTTGTGTTACCTTTGATGAACGAATATTTGTTTTTGCGAATCGTTATATTTTGTTATTGTTAGTTTGCTAAATTTTCTTGCCATCCTTACAATATTTAATTGATTAATTTATCTTCGTCGTTAAAAAAAATATTAAAACTTAATTGTTATGAAAAGACTTGTTTTTTTATAGAAAATGTCGCAGTTTTCACTTTGTATCTAATTCGTAGATAGTTCGGGTTGCACCGAGTGGTATTGGTGATAAGTCAGCATTTTCTGACATTATTGTCATCTTCCCTTCAGCTTTTATTCCCAATAAAAACTTCAAAAAGGCTTGCTCTAGAAAGGTTTCTTTCCTGGAAAACGCTGGTTAACAAAAAGTAGCAAAATGTAAGCTTTATTTGTTGTACGCATTTCTTAAAAGACGATCATCCTTATATTAAATTTGGTTGTATTCAGCAACTTTGTTGTTTTTTTTCGTAAACTTAGCAAAAATGCTATTAAAATTTTATTATTTTATGTTTAATCATATACAGCGTCCGCCAAAAGTATGGAAACACACTATTCACGGCTAAATCACTGCTTATTTTAAACACTCTTCTACCCAATGTCACAGAGCGTATTTTTCGGGCTTGGAAAAAAATTACTCTTTTGTTTCTGCAAGTCATATAAACTTTTTTTAAATCAGTACATACATGTTTTTTGGTCTCATGCTAGATTTTTTTGTTCTGCTTTCAATGATGTAACACTTTCATATATGATTGCACAGCAAATTTCTAAGAAAATTTAACACAAATTTAAAACTGTGCTGTTGTTTTCTGCTTTTTTTCAATTTAAATTTTGAATTTATTTCTTCTTCATCAACAGTATTTTACATGAAAGCGTTTAGTAACAAATATAAACATAATATGACTCCATATGCTGTAAAGTTACAAGGTTTTTACACAGGTACGATATGATTTCACAAGAGAAAACTGTACACACACAGTTTTCAAAAAAATAAAAAAAAAACTAAGAATGCAATAAATTAAACATTTAAAAATCTTTGAATTCTATGAACGCATATAGAGTTTTTAATAAGACACAATTTTTAAGAAGATTGGTTATTTCACTTGGTAGTTTATTATAAAATATTATTGCTTACTACACGGCACTATTTTGAGTTTTCTTAAACCGATGATAAAACACTAACAAGTTCTGTTTATACAAACTGTTCATAGATGTGTTCTGTGTTGCGTTTCTATGCACGTATTTGAGACAATTGTAAATGCACTAATGATTGGCGATAATTTTTCGTTAGTGCCTTAAGAGTGCCTGCTACGCGTGAAGTTGGCAGGCAACATTTTTTTTAATTACTCAGTCATGTGTTTGTTTGCTGATATTTTATTTAGAGCACTAAGAAGCACTAACAAAGCACTAACGATTGACAACAAGTTTATCGTTAGTGCTTAATGTGTGCCTGCTGAGCGTGAAGTTGGCAGGCAATTATTTTTTTTTGTTTGCTGATATTTTAATTAGAGCACTAAAGGGTACTAACGAAGCACTAACGATTGGCAACATTTTTTTTGTTGGTGCTTAAAATGTGCCTGCTGGTCGTGAAGTTGGCTGAATTTTTTTAATTACTCACACATGTGTTTGTTTGATGATACTTTAATTAGAGCACTAAATAACACTACGAAAGCACTAACGATTGGCAATAATTATTTCGTTAGTACTTAAAGTATGCCTGCTAAGCGTGAAGCTGGTAGGTGATTTTGTTTTTTTTAATTACTCGGAAATGTGATGGTTTTCTGGTTTTCTTGGTAGGGCACTAAGGAGCACTAACGAAGCACTAACGATTGGCGCAATTGCTGTCGTTAGTGCTTTCATTTACCTGCCAACTTTACGGACCCTGATCTGTACAGCTTTTTTCTTTAGTATAAGAAGTTTACTTGCTTCCGCCGTTGCTCCCCAGAGTAGAAAACCATACGTTGCTACGCTGTGAAAGTACGAAAAGTACGATCGCATTTCTGCATTTTGAGTTGCGATTTTGATCATCCTCCTGATGCTTTATAGAGCTGCGGGTAGGTTTTTACTTGTTTTTGCTATATGAGGGGACAAGCTTATTCTTGAATCTATATGAACTTGACGGAGGTATGCCCGAGTATTCAGTTTGTTGAAGACAAGCACTTCAATTTTATTTTCGTTTATTTTTAACTTGTTAGTCTTCCACCAATTTTTGGTTTGTCTGAAGATTTCATGAATTCTGTTTCCTAATTTTTCTTCTGCTTTTTTTGTAATGCAAAAGTAGGGTCGCCAATGACACATATCTATTTGATAAAATGCCTTGAGTGATTGTATTTCCTGAGATAATTTTAAATAGTATTTCTCGAAAATGGTTTATTTTATCGACTTTTAACAAGTTTACCTTTTTTCGGCAAATTGAAATTCTACATTCGAATTTATGCCCAAAGATCCAAAAAGTTAACAGCAAAAAAGGTATGTGCTAAAATATCAAGCCAATGTGACGTAACTACCGCCCTCTACAAACAGCAAAAAAATAAGTAACACACCATTGTGTTTGTAGACCTACAAAAAATAACTATATTGAATTTCAAGTGGATCTGATTAGAAGTTTTAATGAAACATAAAAATAAAATTTTCGTCTTTAACACCCTATAACTTCTTAAGGAAGCACTTTTTGCTAGTCGGTCTACTGTGACCCTAGCTATTTTTTTTCCAAGGGTTGGGGTCTTTGCCCACTGCACTGCGGCCTAGTAGGCCTATTGTGCCCCCTGTAATAGTTAGTCTCCCTCAAGCAGTCCTGTATCTTTCACAAAGTCCAGGACGTCCCTGAGGGGGATGGCTTGGAGTTCTTCTACGTCCACGAAGGGGACTCCGAATCTCCTAAGCCTTTTTGCTGCCAGTGCTTCGCATCGACAGATTATATGTAATGGGGTTTCCTCCTCCATATCACACACTCTACACGCAGGGTCGTTTGTTATCCCCATCGTGTGGAGGTGTTTCATCATCTTGCAGTGTTCTGTAAGGAGACTTGTTAGTCTCTTTAGGTTGCTCCTGTCAAGCTTCAGGATTTGTTTGGTAGTCTTCCTGGACGGGTCTTGAATAAACAGTTTTGACTGTCTCAGTCCAGGCAACGCATTCCAATGCTTGCGATGTGCTTCTCTGAGGAGGTCCTTTATATAGCCCTTTGCCCTGCTATAAGCAATACTGCAGGTGGGCTCAGGACCGATCAGGGTGTGTTCGGCTCCTCTCCTAGCTAGTGAGTCTGCCTTTTCGTTTCCTGCTATTCCCTGATGCCCTGGTACCCACTCCAGAGTAACTCTGTTACGGGCAGCCAGTTCAGTTAGGGCTACCAGGCAGCTTTTTACTGTATTGGAGTTGACCTCCTCTGACAGTAGGGCCTTTAAGGCAGCCTGACTGTCAGACCTAATGAGAACTTGCTTGTTCTCATAGTTTCTTTCCACCATTGCCTGTGCGCAACTGGTTATTGCTGTTAGTTCCGACTGGAATACGGTGGCATAACGGCCCAGGTTTATGATAATTTCATTCCCTGTGCTTTCTTCATATGCCCCGGCTCCAGTTTTGTCTCCCATCTTGGATCCGTCCGTGTACCACACGCTTCCAAAATTGTTTGTACGGTTTGTTGTAAATGCACTTCTTCCCCCCTCCGAGATTATAATCTTAAAGGGTTTGTTGAAGTGATAACTTTTGAGTATTTTGTCTGACTGCATTTGTAGTATGCTGTTTTCGGCTAGTTTTTGAAAGATCTTTAGGTGAGAGTCTTTCCTCCAGGGAGTCCTTCCCCTGATGTTATCTCTGAGCCTGTATGCCGCTGCTAGGGCCTCAAACTCCACCACCAATCGGAGGGGAGGGAGGTCCAGCAGTGTCTCCATGGCTGCCGTTGGGGTAGTTGACATTGCGCCAGTGATACCCAGGCATGCTAGCCTTTGTAGCTTGCCCAGTTTGGCGTTTATTGCCGCCTTATCTGCTTTTTGCCACCAAATAATTGATGCATAGGTAACTACCGGTAGTACCACCTTGGTGTATAGCCAGTGTACCATTGCGGGTTTTATCCCCCAATTTTTCCCAAACATTCGCCTGCCCGCCCAGAGGGCTTTTGTGGCTTTGTTTGTTATGTTTGCAACATGAGGTTGAAAGGTGAGTCTGGTGTCTAAAATGACTCCCAGGTACTTAACCTCTGTTACCCTCATTATTTCTTGGCCCCACAGTTTTAAGCCCCTCAAGTTGAGGTTCCTTTTTCTTGTGAAGGCCAAGGTGGAGGTCTTTGCGGAATTAACCGAGAGTCCCTCCTTTGTGCACCATCTTTCAACGGTGTTGGATGCTTGCTGCAACAAATTGCAGATGACGCCCTCAAACTTCCCGTTTACTAGAATGACGATGTCGTCTGCATACCCTAGCGAGTATACTCCGCATTTTTGGAGCTGCTGTAGAAGGTCATCGGCCACTAGGCTCCACAAGAGAGGTGACAAGACCCCTCCCTGTGGGCAGCCCCGTAGAACGACGGCCCTTCCTGTGGCTTCTTTTAGGGTAGAGATTATTTCTCTATTTCTCAACGTGAAGTCAATCCATCTGGCTACAGTAGGACAGACCCCACGCCTTACCACGGCGTCATTCACCGAGTCGAAGGATGTATTGTCGAAAGCTCCTTCGATATCCATAAAGGCTGCCAAAGCAATCTCACGATTGTTTATGGCCTTTTCTGCCCTTTCGACTATCTCGTGAATCGCGAGATCGCAGGATTTTCCTGTTTGATAGGCAAATTGGTTTTGATGTAGAGGGTTATCCCTCAAAACATCGTCCCTTATGTATCTGTCGACCAGTCTTTCCAGTGTTTTCAGTAGAAACGAGGTTAGGCTGATCGGCCTGAAGGATTTTGCGTCGGCGTACGAATCCCGTCCAGGCTTTGGTATGAATACCAGTTTGGCCCGCCTCCAACTATGAGGCGTATAGCCTGTCGCTATGCTGGCTCTAAAAAGTGAGCACAGTGGAAACGACAGTTCTTTAATGCCCTGCTGTAATAGTGCTGGGAATATTTCGTCAACTCCAGCTGACTTATATGGTTCAAAAGTGTTTATTGCCCATACAATTTTTGTTATGTTGCAGATTTTGTTCGCCCTAGCCCAGTCTTCTCTTGTCGCCCGCCTGTGTGGTGGTATGACTAGATTTAGACTGTTCGATTGGGCATCTCCCGGTAGGTTTTGACATCCCGGGGAGTGAGTCTTGAGCAGAAGCTCTAGAGTTTCCTCCCCGGTGACCCTAGCTATACCTAAACGTCATCTCATTACTTACGGGACACCCTGTATGTTTTTTCTTAGACTTTTAGCATCGTAATATGAAATTAAAGAAAAATATCATCCTCGACCGCGATTCAAACCTCACCTCTCTGGTTTTCCAGATTTGATGCTCTACAAATTCAGCTACCGAGGAACGTTAGGCGTAGTGGCAGAATGCCCCGTTCGATTGCAGATTTCTCATTAAATATACATATAAAATGAATTTTCTTAACCATTATTAATATTTAATAACACATAATTTTTTTGCCTTTTACGGTTGAAATAGAAAGTTCGTTGGCTCAGTTGGTAGAATATCAAGCCTGGATAGCGAGAGGTCTTGGGTTTGAACCCCGACCGAGGAGAATATTTTTCTCTTCTCAAGTCACATTGAGTTTACTATCAAAATTAGCAGACGTTATTTTTGTTTATTATCTATATTATCTTATATTATTATTCTTAACTTCTGGAATCGTAATCAGCTTTTACGTCCCACTGCTGCGCACCGGCACTCTTCTCTGCCACGTATTCTCCTTAGCGCTAAGGCGGAGTACGGGGGACCTACAGTTTAACGTCGAATCCGAACGACTTAATTCCAGAGAAGGTTTCAGGCATTAAGACCCCACGGCTGCCTACACCGGGTTGGGGAATGTGAGTGGCGGGTTGCGGCATAGATTTTTATTGCTGCATGGCTTCGGCGGGGAATCGAACCCTAGACCTTCTGCGTTAGAGACTGAGCGCCCAACCTCTGAGCTACCGCCACTCACTTCTGGAATATCTACGTCCATAATGTTGGATATGCCAGCTACTAAACTCTAGCCAGCAAGCTTGTGTTTTTATACAGCGAGCGTGTAGAATCGTTTTACGGAACATGCCACGTGAAAGTAGCAGTAGAGTAAAAGAGAGAAAGCAAACATCACCTTCGTGTCGTATAAGCCAATTTGATATACTACGAATATACGAAGGCAAACAATTACAAATTAGCACACGTATTACACTCCTATTCGCGTTTACTGCGCGAAAAACTTTATTATGAAATATTACGAGGTATTTGGCGTTATTAATGCGTTATTATACCAGAAGTGTACAATGATTACGCCTTGATTTATTATTATTACCAAAAATATAATTCTTCCCTGAGATTCCAAAAGTTGAGCTATCCGCTAACAATTTAAGTCGCCGATACATGGCTGCGACTGTAGCTAAAACTTTGACGTTATTTGCCACAGTCCCAAATATGTAATAAGAACATGCCCGGGACCAAAGTCGGGAAGAATTTCGACGTACCCGCGACGTAGTGGTTGCTAACACGTTTACGTCGCCGCCACGTAAAAATTACGTTTTAGGAACGTGCTGGGAACGTCAGCGGAACGTATTTTGAACTTACAACAGCAACGTATTTTGTACAGTTAAAACGAAAAACAACTAAGTCCCTAATATTATACGACTAATGCGCAAGACAAATGATTAACATAAAAGAAAGAAGAAATTTTATGTATAAATGTTACCTATGGTTCTACTGCTAAAAATGCTAATGCGGTTAAAAAACATTAATTAATAAAATAAAAACAAAATTTTCATGCTTTTTTCATTTGGAATTAAGGCTGCTAAAACAATTTTTTAATAACTGTTAAGACCTAAAATTAACATAACTGTACGGGGTATTTATTTTAATAAAGATATTTCGGGGAATTGTAATTAGTTGGCAGTAAGCTCACCTATTCTTTCACCGTTTAAGTTTCGGGAACGTAGTAGAAACCATTAATATTACTTTGTGTTGGAACAACCAGCAACTTTGAAGAATCTTTTAAGACTACTTCAATGATATAAAATTATAAAGTAAAATTTTAAGTGGCAATAACGTTTTTGCTACCGTTATTAAAGTAACAGCTACCTCAAAGCCATAGTTTTAGTCAATATTAAGTAGCAGTTACCCCAGAAAAGTTGCGTTACACCAAATCAGCAAAAATTCAAGTACCGACGACTTTGAGTGCTAGCTGGGACGGTCCGCTAGTTATACTCCTCGTAGCGAGGAAGATAAAAAGTGACTAGCGTCAAAATTGTCAGGGCCTGTTAGAAGCGTAACGTTGTATGTAGCTCACAGTAACGTTACAATTTTCTTAATTTATTGTAACAAAATTTCGTGTCTTCTAACAGACATTATGGAAATTAACTAAATTTAAATTTAGAAAATTTTAGTTTAATCAAATGAAAATACCATTTTCATCAAAACCAATTTAACACAAACGAAGCAGCTTTTATAGGTTGTAAGCAGAAGCTGGGTTTAATTTAATATTCTTTAATTATAAGTTAAGGCTGTGCTTGGCATTCCAAAAGCAACGTTTAAAATAAGTCAGGCATAATAAAATAAGAAGCAAATAAACTTATAATGAAAATTAGTTATTTAATTAATTATATACATCAAATAACGCTGCTTTGAATCAGAAACTTATATTAACAAATTGTCTGTACTTCAAGCAGTTATTAAAAAAACAAATTTAACGATTTATGGAATTTATAATTATGTTAACTTGTTACAAACTTTAGTAATTCTGAACAATAACTCTCAGAAGTTCTTAACTGGTTCACAAATACCATTGCCGTTTGTCTTACAATGTAAAAGGTCAGAAAACGTTTGTAATAATATTAACATTTAAATAAAGAATGTGTTTTATTTACCTAAGCAAAGTATAGAAACAATTAGATAAAGTCTCTTGATGGAATCTAATTTGATGTTAATACTGACTATAAAGACTTGAATTTAAAATTACAAGCACAAAATTGAAAAATATGCGTGTGTTCACAATTTACCGAAAAAGTATTACAATAAAGTCTCAATATCTATATCATAAATTTCTAACTGTCTCATCACAAGACGGGCTCTTGCATGTTGATTGATTGATTGATTGATTTTAAGCAGGGTTATAGTTAGGTTAATGAGCCCGATTTGCACTTCGACTCTGTGGTCTTTTGTGCCCCTCTGATCCTTTGTTTAAAGAAGTCCTGTGCCCTCAACGAGTTGCAGGATGTTTCTTACAAGGTGCTCGTGTGTGAAGGTTGGTTCATCCGGAGCTCCCCCGAAAAGCTGCTGTCTCTTGCGGTAGAGCGCTGGACAGTCAAAGATTATGTGTGAGGCTGTTTCTTCCTCTTCTTCACATAGTCTGCAGAGTGTCTCTTCTGTGTACACCTATTTTTTGGAGGTGTTTTTTCAGGTGGCAGTGTCCTGTAACAAGTCCCACCAACCTTCTGATCTGAGTTCGTCCTAAGCGGAGTACATCAGTTGTTAGTCTGGAGGAAGGTGTCCTAATTATTGCCTTTCCCAGTGTTTGTCCCTGTGTATCCTCCCAACGAGAAATGTGTTGTGTGACGGTCCACTTTTCTATTGCCGTTTGAATGCTTTTTTTGGGTATACCGAATACAGGCTCCGGTCCTATAAACGGGGTAGATGCACCAGTTTTCGCGAGGGCGTCCGCCTTTTCGTTTCCCTCTACACCTGTGTGCCCTGGCACCCAGATGAGTTGAACTGTGTTTCTCTCTGATAGAAGTGCCAGGTGGTTTAAACATTCCCTCGTTAGTTTGGAACTAGTGCGAGGTGATTTAAGTGCTTTTAAGGCTTCTTGGCTATCTGACAGGATGCTTATGTGTTGTTGCATGTTAATCAGGTTTATTGATTGTTTTAAGCAACAGTTTGTTGCTGTCACTACTGTTGCTATAATTTGGTTGTTTTTGGCTTACTTATATCTGGCGGTTGAAAAAAATAAACAGTTATATCTCCTCAATGTATATAAACGAAATTAAAAAAATTTTTGATTTATTAATTGAAATAGTTTTGCTTGTTTCCTACAGGTAAGAAATAAAGTATCTCGCATTACGAATATACATTACAAGCGATCACATCAATTTTTAAAATAAATACAGCCGTCTCAAAGTCACGTGCAGGTATGAGATGAAATGAAACGAGTTGATTCTGTTTGGGCTAAGAATTAATAACAATAACAAACTAACATGCTGCTGCGTTTATCAGCTTGCATAAGAACTAGCCGAACCCTACGCGCGACGTTTTACACTTTCCTACACTTTAGTATTGATTTCGTAAAAGGAAGATAGAAAACCTTAGGGCAAAGACAATACATTTTTTCGAACCTACTATTATTAACATGGCGGCCTCTACTAATTTTTGAAAATTTTGACTTTAACGTCTTATTGCTGAAAAACGAGTTATCCGATAAGAATTTAATTTGGTACTGTACTAGCACTACGTATTACGTAAGCACAATGTCACTATGTAAATGAATGTCTTTCTCAGAAAAAATTGTGGCCTGAAATTAAAAAAAAAAATTTTTTGCTCAAAAACTGGCTACACAACTTCTTTTAAATGTTGTACGTTTATAGCAATAGCAATAGGCTACAATTTGGTACAGTCCCAGTCACTAATTTGGTGACGCCTTCTAGGGATTTTTTAAAATCTAAAATTTATGTCTCTCATTTAATATACAAACGGGGAAGGATAACTAAATTTTGTTTCAGGTCAATTGTTTATGAGCGTTAGTAGCATAAAGTTCACAACTTAATTGGTAAGCGTCGCAAAAATAAGGAGGGATAATATTCCCCCTCCCACCTAATTTTTGGCGGACGAATTTTTCCTCTCATTTTTAGTTTTCTTTAATTCCAAATGTGTTTACAAGCAAATTCAGGTTTTTAAAAAATTTATACTATTGTGTTTATGTGTTATATATTATGCAGCTATTCTCAGCTATGCTCTCGGTACAGTAGTAAGAATAATGGGATGTTATAGCAGTCAATGTTCAGGCGTGAAACGTTAATATTAAAATACTTTTAAATATTATGATAAGTAACAATATCTAAAGTATTAGAAAGTTTAGAAGTACTTTGCTTTTTAAATTAAAAAAAGTAACCATCGCGCGTCACTTGGGTTGCATAATCTCAGCTGCAGCCGTATTCCTTGCAAGTTGAGACAGTTTGAAAGGATCCGGATTTAATATATAGAAAGAATTACAGCAATCGCTATATAACTCATAAAACTAGGACTTAGATTCGCGTTTTGCTGCACTACCTATTTTAATTAAAAACCAGAACCAAAACATCGTGAAGCGTAGCCCACGAGTTCTGCCAGTTAATTAAAAGTAGAATGCCAGAGCTTCCTTTGAAAATCGTTTCGATAAGCAACAAAATGTATATAAACTGTAGGTCGTTAGTCGGTATTATAACAAGGAAAAGTTTATTGGAAATAGTTCATTGTTTGGTTACGTCTTTGTTAACGATGTTCTTATATTAAAAATATTTTTATGTTACAACAAAGAGCTTGTACTAGTTTTTTTTATGTTTTCTTGACTGCTTATTCGGAAATATCAAATTTTAACTTAACAAATATCTAATTTATAAAATTATTTAAAGAATACCTATTTTTTGATTTCTTCATAAATTCGTAGTTTTTTTTACATACCTACATTTTAAAAAATTAAAGTAACTTTCATTATTTGACTTTCTGTATTAGTTTTTTATTTACTTATTATTCCCAGTTTTTTGTTTAATATGTGATGATTAGGTTTGCTTTTTATCTAAATATTCCTATTTAAACCAGATCTCATGTACTGATATATGTATTCTAATAACAAAACGGTGAAAAATAATGTAGTAATGAGAAAATTTGATGTTTAACTTTCACAAAAAATGGTTATAGCACAGTAGTACGCAATACAAAATAGATTAAGACGTATGGAGGTAGTTGTGTAATACAAGCCAAATAATTATAAGGTATCGGGTGCCGTAATTAAAAGAATACATTTAAGTTGCATAATCTCATTTGTTCATTCGCATTTAACTGAATCTACTTACTGAACGGCTAGTCAAATTCAAGGGGGGGGGGGTGATTTTGGATAAATGATAAACAGAAATGTGATTCAGTTTGGCGAGTTTTATTATATATATTGCTATGATATTTAGAGGTGTTTGATTTGGCTGGGGTTTTGTGGTTGATGGAAAACAATTTTTGGATTGTTTGTTGCAGTTCAATTTGCATTTGGAGATTTATGAAGACTTGTAAGATTTTAATGTTCTGACTTATAAGCTCAGGGTCGCGTATTTTTGCTAGAATTCCTGTTATAAATTCTAATAATTGTTATTTTTCGTATGGTACTGAAAGAAAAGAAAAACACAACAGATTGATACGAAGACTATTTATGTTATTTGTAATTATAATTTAAATTAGAATTGTTAAAAAGGTTTAGTTTATAAGAAGTTTTAGAGTTACTTGATTTGTGCGTCGATAAATGTCAGTTAGGATGTCAGTGTCAAAATGACAAACGAATTCAAAAGGATACTGATGGACATGAGATTTAGTTGTTTGTAATAAAAATGAAAATCAAAGGAGGAAGAAAAAAGATATAAAAAAAAAGAAATTTGTTTAATTAGTTACGGCTCGTCTGTGTAAATAAAAACATAGAATTGAGATCCTCTGAAAGAAGAAAAGAGGAAAAACGAGTCTAAAAGCTAGATAACAGTAATTACGTGTATAAAAAGGAAAATACAAGAAGTAATAACGAATTAAAGAAAAATCCAGAAGAATTATAAATAAAAGGTGATCGAGGAAATTTGTACGTTTGTGATGGTATTAAAACCAAATTGGTAATAATATAAAACAGTTAAAGAAGAAGATTCAGATTAAGAGAGAGTATTTGTTGTTGCTCGAGAGGCCAGCAGAGCGTTTTGCTAGAGCGAGGAATAAGAACACGCTAAGATAAGTGTTTCTTTGTTAAAAAAAGACGATAGTAGTTAGTAAAATTTATTGATTTTTCGGAAACCACATTTAGAAATTCAGTTATTTAATAAAATTATTATTTTGTAAAGTTGATATCGTTGTGTGTTTATTTCTATTTAAAAATTAATTTAAACAATTTACTTTACAAGCAAAATAACGACCCTGAGAAAGTTAAAAGAGTCTCATAGCAAGTTTAAATTTAGTTGCGTGAATTGCAGACAGTTTAGGGATTGTTTTCTAGTAGTTACGAGACCAAGCATATCATTGCAATATCTTCAGCATTAGTGGGGCCCTTTTGGACTTTTAACCACTACGCCCCCTCAGCTTACGCCAAACCCTTGGCATTACATTCACTCGTCCATTTGCTTATACGTCTATACTTTTGAGGTGACTCCCAACCCCTCTACCGACGGCCAATGTATTAGCTTGACCGCCGGGACCGACTACTTACGTACCCATCCGCCAGCACGAGGCGCTGTGTGATTTGCGCGGCTTTGGGACATCCATCCAACTACCGACCACGGAAAGCATTGCTGCATTACCGCGATCGCCAGTGAATGGCCATTCTACCCGCGCCAACCCGAGACCTTTGGCGATTCTATTACAGGTTAAAATATCTGCTCGTATTTAAATAACATCCTGTAGACTTTTTATGGTTCAGTAATTATGGGTGTTTTGATTAGTCGGAATTTGTTACTTAATGCAAATTTGACTTTTTTTTAATTTAATAACTGTTGGTTTATGTTATAATTAAAATATGTGGTTATGGTTATAACTTATAAGACTTTTGAAATTAGTATCAGACATGTTTACGTTTAAATAATATACAGGATGTATCAAATTGCGTGCTAACTATGGGGATCTCGCTTATTTGAAGAGATACGACGATGGTTAAATTAGAGAAAAGTTGTGGAATTTTATGTCCACTAATAATCTGAAAAGAAATTGGAGCTATCTTGCTTAGTTTCTAAATAAACTAAAAAAAACTGAAATTTTGTATTTTTTGTTTTCGGCTATAACTCATTTATGATTTATATTACATATTTTTAGAACACTTTTTCATTCTGGATCTCAATTTTTGATCAAGTTTAGTATAACTGTTACCATTGCTCATTTTCGACTGTCAACTTTTCTTTTTCTTATGGTCGGCATTTTAATTTTTTTCATATTTGAATAGAGTTTTTAATTCTGATTTATTTCAACGATGTGTCACACTTTGAATTTTGTTTAAGTTTTGAGGATTTTATTACAGAAAACAAGAATTTCATAAGAGTGCCATGGAAAGACCACGTCATTTCATTTATTTTGAAAAAATTCTAGTAGGCCATGAACTGATGAAAGTAAAACAAAACACTACTTTTATTTGCTTTGCCCCTTAGATACATGGGGAACGCGAAAATTTCAGGAAACTTTGTTTTGGGCGTAGGCAGCTGATTAAGTTTTTTTTTACAAAAACAAATGAATGACACAGTTACTAACACACTGATTAGAGAGTTTATTTTATACGAGCTTCTAAACATGTTGTACAAAGGTGTCAAATGTTTTGAACATTTATTTAATAATTGTTTGAATTAGTGCAGTTCTAGTGTTATTTGTTGTATTTGTTTAACCTGTTATTCAAATTTGTTGTCAGTTGCAAACATAAAAACTGAAAGTGGAATTTTTAGTAAATTGTGTATGTTAGAAACTTTGTCATTCATTTGTTTTTGTAAAAAATAACTTAACCTGCTGCCTATGCTCAAAACAAAGTTTCCTGAAATTTTCGCGTACTTAATGTATCTAAAAGTAAAACTAAATAAAAGAAGTGTTTTGTTTTACTTCCATCAGTTGATGGTCTACTAGAATTTTTTTAAATAAATTAAATGACGTGGTCTTTCCATGGCACGCTTATGAAATTTTTATTTTCTGTAATAAAATGTTCAAAACTTAAACTAAATGCAAAGTGTGACACATCGTTGAAATCAAAATTAAAAACTCTATTCAAATATAAAAAACATTAAAATGCCGACCATAACAAGAAAATAGTTGACAGTCGAAAATGAGCAATGGTAGCAGTTACACCAAATCTGATAGAAAATTTAGATTTAGCATAAAAAAGTGTCCTAAAAATGCGTTAACTAGAAATATGTAACATAAATGATAAATGAGTTACAGCCTAAAACAAAAAATTCAAAATTTCAGTTTTTTCCAGTTCTTTCAGAAACTAAGCAAGATAGGTCTAATATCTTTTTAGATTATTAATGGGCATAAAATTCCACAACTTTTCTCTAATTTAACCATCGTCGTATCTCTTTAAATAAGCGAGATCCCCATAGTTAACACGCAATTTGATACATCCTCTATAATGTAGTAACGCAAAAATATCATTTTAAGTCGAAAATGTTTAATGAACACGAAGATAAAGGCCCCCAAATGAAGGACTAGGAAAACACTGCTTTTACAATTTCTCATTAACGGCTTAAAATACAAACTTGATATTTGACGTAGGCTTATTATTCGATAGTACGTATTCAGTGATGTATTAAATCATTTGATAAATACTATCAAATAATAAGTTTATAAAAGTTTGCGTCTTAAGTCGTCAAATTTTAAATTTTAACAAATTTTCGGTCTCTTAACTGTTAGGAGGAAGTTATTACGTTTACGGTATTTAACAGACTCTAGCTACAACATTAATTAGATTTCGAGAACAGTCATTTTCAATTTTAATTGTTGTAGTTATAATTATAACAATAATTTTATTTGAACATATTTTCTACGTGAACATATTAAAAGAAAAACTTTGCAGCTCAAAACAACGTATATGATTTTACATTTGTTTTTTGCAAGGTTTTCTGTCTTCTCTACCGAAATGCGAAAAAATACCTTATATTTGTAGAATAAAGAAGATTTTCACCTCATGTTAATGCGTCAAGCATTAAATTACGATGTAAAATATAAAATAAACCTTTTAAGAGCAAAGCTTTAGAAGTGCACATATAAAAGTTAATTTGAACGGCGCTCGTTTATGTAGAATTAAGGCCAGAAGTACCTGAACCGAATACGGAATACTAATAAACATAAATGGCGCCCAAGGGACCAACACCAGCTGCTCTTACCACGATGGAAATTAAAATCTTAAGCAATACATCAGTATTACAGGCTGATGTGAATAACACTTACTTTAGATAATTAATATACATTAAAGATATCAGGAGGAAGATTATTTTTTTATTAAAAATCTCGAGTAATATTTATAATGTGTCGGCGACGTGATTTTATTTCAGAAACACTCGTTTAATTTAAAAGATTGCTGTTATACTTTGCTTTGATTAAAGTCTGTGAAACAGCTTTTGAACACACAAAAATTAATGTTTGAATGTGTTAATATTATACCTGTAAAACCTGCAAAAATATCAAAGCTTTCTGTTGTAAAAAGCCTTTATAAAATTTGTGTGTATCTGAATTACGTTTTTGATAATTAAATTGATTTTTGATCTTAGCAACATGTACAGTTTGGTTTCCTAATAATCAAAATTCCTGATTGATTGGAGGTGAACCCGCTCAGCCACGTGAGCTTCTCTGGGCCGACACTTGAATTATTGGCGCATGCAAGAAAAACGAAACCTTTCTCGTAGGGCTCAGGTCTTTAATGCCACCAGACATGCCACTTTTTCCTGGATCTCATATTCACCTGATGGTCTCCAACCACACAGTCTTCCAAGCGTAGTGACTGAGGCGTATTTTGTAGCTTCTATAAAGGAGCGGGGATTACCATTTCCGGGCGCTACTTTTCAGGTGTTTGACACCCACACTAGGAGCTGTTGAACGCTGCACCTCTTGACATCAATTACCCAGTTCTCTGTTCCAATTAAAAGACATGTACTGTACTCTCTCGAAAAAGAGGTGGACGTATCGTGTTGAAATCAAGGTTTTTTTGTTTACGTTCCTCACCGAGGCAGTTCCTCCGACGTAATACACACCGGAGATTTTGCGCAAAGTATTTGCAATTCTTGAACCAGGGACGCGTGCGTCTGTTGAAAGGCGTCCGATTTGGGGGCATCTAGACTACCACTCCGTTTTGTAAAGGTTACAGTAAATTTTTAATATCTCACCAAGACGTACAACCAAAACTCTTTCTTGGATCTCATATTTACCTGATGGTCTCCAACCACCCAGTCTCCCAAGCGTAGTGACTGAGACATAGGCGTATTTGGTAGCTTCTACAAAGAAGCGGGGATTACCATTTCACGGCGCTACTTCTCAGGTGTTTGACACCCACACTAGGAGCTAATGAACACTGCACTTCCTGACATCACTTACCTAATTCTCTTAGATTCCAATTAAAAGACATGCTGCACTCTCTCTAAAAAGAGGTGGACGTATCGCGTTGAAATCAAGGTTTTTTTGTTTACGTTTCTCACCGAAGGTCCGTAACAGTTCCTCCGACGTAAGATACACTTGAGATTTTATGCAAAGTATTTGCAATTCTTGAACCAGGGACGCGTGCGTCTGTTGAAACCCGTTCGATTTGAGGGCATCTCGACTGCCACTCCGTTTTGTAAAGGTTACAGTAAATTTTTAATATCTCAAGACGTACAACCAAAACTCTTTCTTGGATCTCATATTTACCTGATGGTCTCCAACCACCCAGTCTCCCAAGCGTAGTGACTGAGACATAGGCGTATTTTGTAGCTTCTACAAAGGAGCGGGGATTACCATTTCCGGGCGCTACTTTTCAGGTATTTGACACCCACACTACGAGCTAATGAACGCTGCACCTCTTGACATCAATTACCCAATTCTCTGTTCCAATTAAAAGACATGCTGTACTCTCTCTACAAAGAGGTGGACGTATCGCGTTGAAATAAAGGTTTTTTTGTTTACGTTTCTCACCGAGGGTCCGTAACAGTTCCTTCGACGTAAGACACACTGGGGATATTGTGCAAAGTATTTGCAATTGTTGAATCAGAAACGCGTGAGTCTGTTGAAACGCGTTCGATTTGGAGGCATCTAGACTGCCAGTCCGTTTTGTGAAGGTTACAGTAAATTTTTAATATCCCACCAAGACCTACCAAAACTGACAAATTACAGCATTTTGGTATACAGAAAACCGGAATCTTTCTTGATCTCAACGTTCAGCACGTGTCGATAGTTAACATTTGGCACAGCGTTCTTGTTTTTGTGCAAACATTGGCTTATGAAACTCCAAATAGTTATTAAGCTCTTTGCGAAGATCTACTAGAACGTAGAGGTGAATATCACTAAATTAACGCTCGCTCTACGCGTCATTTTTCTGAATGAAGAAACCTCTTATTAAGATCACTTTTTTTAAATTAAATTTTATCAAATCTATTACCTACAAATACTATATTCCAAACATCTCCATTTTCTCTATTGTTTACCTACAACAAACGAATCAAAACTCTCCTCTATTTTTACTCAGCTTTTTGACAGTTACAGTTTTATATTAAAACAGTAGTTTTTTCTATTTGGGAAATTTAAGAAAAACTCTCAAAGTGGTTAGAAGTACCAAAACGATTAATCTCCAGTAAATGTAATAATGCTATACCGCTTTAACAAGTATTTTATAACTCTTTGGCTGTAAAGTTGGCAACGGCAAACATCATAAATAACATAACATGTGTGTTTAACGTCACCGTGCTACTCTAGTAATCAGGGCAATAAACAATTTTCCATAAAAACTTTAAAAGACCTAGCCAATTTTAAAATTTGTCTGGCAAGATAAATATGCTTTGATGTTATTGTTACATGTACTTTTCTGTCTCTGTTTTAAACATTGCGTTACGTTAGAAACGAAAGTACTTTTTAAACTTTCATTTGATTTAATTAATGAATATTTAATTTTTATTAACAGCTTGCATCCAAACATAAAATTTACACTAGAAACTGAACAAAATAAGTCCATTAACTTTTTAGATTTAAACATAAAAATTAATTCAACTAATAAATTTGAGTACTCAGTTTTTAGAAAACCTTCACACACAGACATTACAATACCACACGATTCTTGTCATTATAAAACACATAAATTACAGCATACAGGTCCCTGATACATAGAACTTTAACGGTCCCTTTAGATGAAATTAATTATAATAGAGAAATTTCAATTATTAAACAAATTGCATATAGTAATGATTATAATACTAAACTTATTGATACATTAATTAAAGAAAAAGATTATAAATTAGCCATTCAAAAAATTTATCCGAATACCCTAACTTCTTTCGATACAATTAAATATGCTTCGATCCCCTATGTTGGTGACAAATCAGAAAAAATGGCTAAAATTATAAAAAAAACAAATAAATATAAAGTAAGCATTAAAACAACTAGAAATATCTTAAACACTTTGTTTAATGCAAAATCAAAAACAGACGATTTGCTAAAATCAGGCATTTACAAATTAAATTGTTCGCATTGTAATTCGGTTTATATAGTTCAGACAACTAGAAATTTTGATATTAGGTATAAAGAACACGTACGTTGTTACAAATACAAACACCCACATAAATCCAATTACGCTTAAACACCTACTAGAACACAATCATGCAATGACATCTAATAACACTATAAAATGTTTACCCTTTTGTGATGATAAACGTAAATTAGATATACTAGAAGCTTTTGAAATTCACAAACATTTAAAAACTCTACCGTTAATGAATGAGCAAATTGATCTCTTTAATTCTCCTCTTTTGGACATTTTGGAATAAGAAATCAAGTGATCTGCAGACGATTACCGAGATCAGGTCACCAAGTTCTATTGCTATAACAACACTAACTGTTTACTTTCTAATATAACGTCTGACAATGGCATGTAAACATGCCGAAGTACGTATAAGGTTAAAATAAATAAATATTGCTAAAGTAATTAAGTATTTTGTTTACAGATAATCATTAAATATGGACTTTAACAAAGTAAAGCTAGAATTTATAAATAAACTTTGTAAACTACTTGTACTGAACATTGTAATTATTTTACACGTTTCTCGTATAAGTCTGACATAGTTTACAACTAATATGCAAATACAGCAAGTTAAACTGCATCTATGATACCAATTAATTTCCGAATTGTTTCTCCTCTCATTATGGTATGTAGGATTGTCCTCAATATCATAATAGTTCAAGTCTGACCAGACCAACTTGAACGCTAACCGCAGCGAGCTGTAAATCCTTGTAGGGATATCTATAACAAATATAACACAAAGTGCAGGGAAAAACAATCAACGCTAGTTGTAACAGTTTTCCCTGCAGATTTAAAAACAATCTTTTCTGGAAACGCGATAAGAAACATAAGAAAGCAATTTTCCGTTGTGATATAGAAACTTCCGTGGAACGAAAACCTCTCCAGCATGCGACGAGTACAGATCCGATGTAATTTATGGATCGATTCGAACATTAATGAAATTCCGCTGCTCATAATATAACTGAAATTTATTTTCTATAATTAATGGTAGCGGGACTTGGACAACCCGAAGTCCCGGACTACTGCGGGAGCAACGACGGCTGCTCTAATTATTTCTCTCGACGAGAATGGATAAAACGTTTAATGCCTGGCAACAAAGCGCTTTTGTTTTATTTCGCCGATGCAATTATATCGATTTTATCACAGAGCTATTTTTGTAGATAATGAAAGAGCAAAATAAGTTTGGTGCTTGTATGGCTAAACTCTAAAAGGAATGACAATAATAAACCTCCTTTTATGAAATATTTTCTCCACGCCATTATTTTGTGCTGCATTCGGATCTTAATAAAGCGTGAAAATATGCGATCTAAAGAACTCGAACTCGAAACAAATCCAGACAAAAGTTTCTCTTAATAGATGTCTAAACCAGAGCCCAGAACATTTTTTCCGCGGTCTTAATGCGTAAGTTAGAAGAATAAAAAGTTTTGTGAACAGCACTTATAGAATAATCAGAATTAAATGAGATATCGAAAATCGTTTACAGTCGGTGTTATTTCGACTGTGATATTAAAATTTTGAAAGTTCAAAAAGCAATGTGTTAAAAATGTCATGGAATTCTGGATATTATGACTGTGTCAACAAAGGGCTTTCACATAAGCTTGCAATGTATTTGTGTCCTCAAAAATAAACGGCAGGATATTCACTGGAAATTTGTTGTTTGCATAAACTTAATCTTAAGAAACAATAAATGTTTTGTATTTTGATATGATGAGGACGGCACTGATTTCCCGAGGTTGCGTGAAAACTGACTGCGCGCACTGTGTTTTAACTATTTACAAAATAATATTGGTATTTCAATTAAAACTAGTATGTACAAAATTTCTCCTTACCTCTCTCCTATGTCTGTGTTTGGTGCACAGCGATAGATAATTTGCATAGACAGACATCGGGGACCTACAGTTTAACGTGGGCTCCGAACCACAGGAAGTCATGCACTTCTTCTCCAGAGAGGTTTTTCCTGTGAAAAATCCACCTCGCTGGTTTTCCGTTGGGTCGGGGTTCGAACCCGGATCCGCTGCGTTGGTAGCCCTCGCTCTTACCACTGAGCTACGGCCGCTCAAAATTCCTAATAAATCTAAAAATCCACACGATGTAGATAAAAATACAGGTGTTAATTCGAAAATCGAAAGGCGATACTGGCAACGGCAACTGGGCTTCGCTGTGGTCGGACTGTGTTCAACTAAATTATAAACAAATACTGTGATATTTAATAAAAAGGTTTTTTTGAAATTACGTATTCCAGGGATTTGAACTGAATTCAAATGGATTTCAAGTAAGTACTTATCAACTTTCAATGAGCGGAATGACATGACATATAGTCGCCTGTAAATAAATGATAACTAACAATATGTAGACTTTATTCAATTTTTACTGCATTCCGCTTAGAATGCAGTAATGCGGTTTGTTCAAATCAAATATAGTATTTGTGTTTTATTCAAATTGATCGTCACTTCGAAAAGCTCATTCCTCGTCTAATTAATATTTAACAATAAATACGGATTAGATTTGCCAGTATTTAATTTGCTTTGTTCATTACAAAACAGGAAGAAAACTTGGTAAATCCAAACACGTGAACAGACCTTTACTAATTTTAATAAAAATTTAATATAACTTCTAAATTTGAAATAAGTCAATCGGGAATGTTCCAAACGAAGTAAAATTGCTTAATACGGAATTGTGACTTATTTGTGGAATTTCGATATTTTTTTCACCCAGAGTTCAACACTGAGGTGTCTCAAAATAATGCTCTAAACCTTGTTTTAAAGAACGATGATTAACTCAATTTAAAACAATTTTAGGCTTCTTACTTTATGAATAGTGTCACAAACGAACTTCGATTTCTACAGTATTTAAACTAGCAATAAAATTCAGCACGATCGGATTACAGATTTAAATGATTTTTGAACTAAATAACAGGGGCCTAGACATATTACAAACAGACTTCGATTTTATACTAATCAAATTTGTAATATTACGAGAGTAGGGAGGCTAGTTAATTCGGTGATGTTCACATAAAGTTCTTTACAATATCTCAACAAATCTAAAGTTCTTGGCGGGTTCTTGGGAAAATGTTACAAACGTATAAAAGGTTATAATTCAGGGGCAGGCGGTAAAGTCTTTAATTTTCGGATTGAATACAAATCCAATTCTTCTGACGGGTCTCGGCATAATAATTACAAACGTATAAAAGATTATAATACACGGGTGGTAGGTAAAGTATTTAACTTTCGGATTGAATACAAATTGGGATATCGGAAAAATATTACAAACTTATAAAAGTTTAAGACAAGGACGAACAATAAAATCAAACTTTCGAAATGAATTTGAGGAGTTCTCTGAAATTATTACATATATACATACGAAGTTGCAATAAGACCGGAGCGGAAGAGCCAGTAAAATCTTTAAAGTTTGCGGGAAGAATTTTACTCTTTTTGGATGCGGAGTGCGTTTTATGGGGCAAGAATTTATATGTAAGTGTTGTATGTTTTGATTTTTTAATGTTCTTGTTTAGGCACTTATAACTGATAAAATTTGGGTACAGAGGTATAGTGCAATATCAACATAGTGTTATTACTGATTAGATTAACGAATCAAGAACAAGCTTGGAATACGACATCAGGTTGCAACCCCTAACTCTAGTGGTTGGACCTCGGTTGCTTATGCAGATCAGAACCCGAGCTGAAACCCAGATCGCGCGCTCTATGACCTCGCTTGTCTGAACAGGGCTATCACTGCGATTATGATGGTCCTACCCGTGAGCAGGTTAGGAGCGTCATACTATTGAAGCACCCTGGCCTTCGTGGTATCAATTAATGTTGCCGGTTCTGCTTTTCCAAGCATCTAAAGCTAATCTAGTTTAGGTTACTAGCAGTTACCGCCCGGTTGTTAGATGGTCGCTGAGCACAGCGACCGGTACCTTGAAGGCATCAGAAATGAAACCTGTGCTGATACTTTGACCATGAGTTTGCGAAGGTGGAACGAAACCATATCCCTAGGGTTCAGATCTTTGTTACCTAGGTAAATATTGGGTCTTCTTGGTGTAATGACTAGTAAGGTGGCAAATTCATAGTGACGGGTGCGTCACCTTAACTAGTAAACATTTCACTGCGTGAAATATCTCTCTTTATGATCTCAATTAGGAAGACTTTGAACCTTTCCGAGGAGAAGAAGGAGTCAAGCGGGCTTTGGCTATCCCAGTATAGCATTTGCTATACTGGGTAGAATCGGCAAAACAATGGCATCCAAAACCTAGTTGGTGCTATTTTTTTTTGATAGTAGGTATACAAGTTTCATTGCAGCTGAGATATTATCAGGGCAGATATTTGGAAATCCTGTTTTACTACCTATTATTGTTTTATCATCTTCACGTACTTGATTACCATTTACAATTACAATATAACAATTTCAGATAAGACTAAGCTTAACCAAATGCATTCGCTATTAATAGGTATTAAGAACAGTCATTTAATAAACTAGGTATTTATTTATCAGCACCAGTTTTCTCACATAGACAGTTATAGCACTGATAAGGTTAACACTACAGATATACGGTAAATATGTGAGCTATCGGCAGCTTGTTTTATATGATTAATAATCTGCACAAAGGTGGCGCTACAATGACAATTTATAATTAAGTCACAGATGACTGTAATTGAGCAGATTACTTAGCACATATTCAAACCAAAAGTTAGACAGCCATCTGCCATGTTTAATTGTCAAATCGCAATTTTTCGTAAATAATTAATATTGAAGCCAATTCTACTTAAATTATATTCATGATGTGAGAGATGCACTCAAATCCCCGAAAAAACAGTTTCCAACATATTTCAACAGTAATAAACAAATAGCTATAGCAGCGCCCTAAAATTGGTCTGGTGCGTTGTAGCCAAACTAACGCTAATTTCGTCTCCATATATGAGCGGACATTTTGTATAAAGGGTCGTATATCTGTAGTGTTAACCTTATCTGTGGTTATAGGTAGCATTTTCTACACTTAGTAGAGCTTCAAACGTGAAAATTATAACTGGAAACACTAATGAATGGGCTTAATTTAATGGAAAAGTGGGTACATTTGTTTTATTTATTATTGGAGGTCGATCACGCCGAATTGCTTTGTTACTCCAACGATGCATTAAGTACATGTCTTGCATCTCGACACAGCTTATTTATTGCTGTTTGCCGGTTCCGAGTTAACATCGTGCGGCGCGCGTGGGCTACAGATTCAACTAGTTTTTATATCAAAGACTATAATTTCTGTTTGTGCCATTTTGTTTTTCCAATGGTTGAAGAAAGATTGCGGTTTACTGCTCATCCTCGACAATTTTTTGTACTTCCAAAGATGTTCTAGAAAGAATCCAAATGATAAATTTCTTTTTGCCACTTTAGCTTGAAGTTAAATGACATTTAAAAGTGTAATTCCCAACTCTCCTAAATATCGATTTCAAATTGCAAGTCTCGTAAATTGTGTGAAAAGTACTACTTGCACATTAATCTGGCGGGTTTGCACTGGAAAAGCAGAATTTATCAAAACGATAAAAGAGTAATAAACAACAAAACGTGTGCTATCTTTCCCAGCTGGAATTGACGAGTTGAATGTTACAAATTACTGAGCAGGAGTCTGCAGTAAATATTATTTCATTAAACAACATTAGAAGAGCTGCGGTAAATACTTTCTCTGGGCGAATGTTTCGCAGCAAATAATTAAAAAAATGTATTCTGAAATAACTGAAAACACGGTTATATTCTTCTGTTTAATAAGTTACGGAGTAGTTTTAACGGTAAATGCAGAAATTAAAATCGATTTCCGCGAATCTAATAAATTCACTACTATTATTTATACGTGATCACTTTTTCCGCTAGTACGAGGGCGGGATGATAATTGGTTAGCCTCCACATATGTGGCGCTAACATGTAAAATATTTATATATAATTTTAAAGTGCCATCTTTTAGTTGACAACACTGAAAATATAGAGGCCATCTGTTAAATAGTTTGTTCTTAGCAGCTGTTCAGAGAAAACGTGTTTTGTGTTTTTGTAACAATGGAATATATTGAGTATCGTGTTGTTATTAAATTTTTGCATTTAAAAGGTTCAGAAATTTTTGAAGAGATGCAAAGTGTGTTGGGTGAATGTGCTCCATCATATGCGACCGTAAAAAATTGACTGGCTTAGTTCAAACGGGGTCGTACGTACATCCAAGATGAACACCGTTTCGGACGCCCAAGAAGTGTCACTACAACAGAAATGGTCAGCAAAATCCATAATATGGTTTTGAAAGACAGACGACTGAAATTGGTTGCAGTAGCTAATGTTTCGAACATCTCAAAAGAGCGAGTGTTCAATATTTTAACCCAAGAATTGGGTATGACAAAAGCTGTCCGCGCGATGGGTGCCGCGTTTGCTTACACTCGATCAACAACGTGTGCGAATGCAGATTTTCCAAGAGTGTCTGGACCGTTTTATGAAGAATACCACTGATTTTGTGCGTCGATTTGTCACCGGCAATGAAACCTGGGTCCACTACTATACGCCAGAAACGAAACTGCAATCAAAGCAATGGTCAGAACCTGGTGGCTCGGCTCCAAAGAAAGCAAACACCTTCAAATCAGCTGGCAAGGTCATGGCATTAGTGTTCTGGGATGCAAAAGAGAGTTTGAGGATCGATTAACTTCCAAAAGGAAAAACGATAAATGGCAAATACTACGCTAACCTTTTGGACCAGCTACGCCGAAATATTCATCAAAAAAGGCCAGGTTTAGCGCGTAAAAAAATCATTTTTCACCAAGATAATGCTCGTCCTCACACCTGTGTTACTGCCATCGCTAAAATCAACGAATTGAAGTACGATTTGCTTCCACACGCACCGTATTCGCCGGATTTGGCTCCTTCTGACTTCCACTTATTCCTTAAGCTAAAAATTTTCCTAGGTGGACAGGGATTTTCATCCGATGAAGAGGTCAAGACCGCTGTTGACGCCTATTTTGCAGGCCTTGAGGAAAACACGTTCCGTGATGGGATCAAAGCCTTAGAACATCCTTGGCTAAATGTATTCAACTTTCAGGAGATTATGTTAAAATATAAAAATGATTTTGAAAACATATAATCGGTCTTTCATTGCTAGGCTAACCAATTATCATCCCGCCCTCGTATTTGCGTTAAAACAAATTCCCAAGTTTTAATTAACAAAATATATCACTTTACATACCGCTTTATATTATCCTGCCTGCAAAGGTTGTCAGAAGCGCCTCCTTAAGCTTCAAAGTATCCAAGTAAAATTAGTTGTCGTTTTCTCTGTTCCCCTGTCTTTAATTTTCAAAGGAGCAAATTAATTCTTTCCGTTAAAGAACAACCTCAAAGTCGACAATTATCTGAAATTGCTCATCAACCAGTGCGCGATTTACATTTCAAACTACACATGAAAGAGGCAAGCTCCTTGAAGATGCTAAAGCGTTCACTGGAAATTGCAGTGACGGAAGTTCAGAGTAATCGTAAAAAAGTCGTATTTTCCGAAAATGGAGGAAAATCCGGCCATATTAAGTTCGACAAATCTCTTGTAAAGAAGGATTTCTGTACATCCATTTATCCCTTCTAAGATCGGCAAAATTTTACGCTTTGATACGGGCTCGGTTGTCGCCCTAATCCTGGACATCACAAGGATACGGGAACTTATTTCTCTCAAATGCCGTCTCCTTGTTATCCCTTATTATGGTACTGACACGGGCTAAGTCTCTAAATAGCCATCACCTTGTTATCTCACACTAAAATGATAGAGACTACAGAAATAATCCGGAATACAGTCCTTGCTTTGGTAAAATAATAGTGTTTCAGATAAGAAACCCTTTCCTCCCTCTCTTAATACTTGTATTTTAAAATTAAAGGGAATATCTTGATTAAAGGAGCAACGAGAATAATTATTTTGGTTTTTGCATAACTACCACATCCAAGTTGTTCATTGTGAAGGCTATGGAATTTTAGAAACGTAAGAAATGCACGAGCGTTTTTTTTTTATAAAAATTTTTAATTAAAACGTTTCAATAGTAGTTTGTTATTAAAACAAATTATTGATAATATAACAATGCAACGAATATAAATTAAAACTTATATAAACATCGTAACGCGCTATTACTTATAAATAATTTAATCCTGTAGAGCTACTTTATCCTTAATAATATTTAATACAATTACAATCTTAAAAGGCCTTACCGCCCTTACCTATTGTTTTCTTATACTAGTTTCAATTAGAATTTCATGGATTAATTATAACTAACTTCCGCTCCCTCTCAGATTGGTTCTGAATACACATTTGGCTAATGATCCTTACATTAATTAAAATCTTAGTTCGTATGCTCAATTAGTATGAAATTACAGTTCTAGCAGACAGGTAACTTCACTTTCGAAGTATAAATAGGTATCAGCATTATTGAATGTGGTTCTACATCTTTAGATTAAAGCGAACTAGCATTACTTCCTCCTAATTCCGTTTCCTTACCTTTGAAGTTTTGAGTTTAATTTAACGTACAAGTTTTAGTTTTACCAAACATTTTTATGCAACTTTTTACATATGAATTTTAAATAGACTGGTTAAATTATAAGGCTACGTCACATGCTTTTCTTTACAGACGATTAATTGCGGCCGATTTTATTGCTAATATGATATTTCTGTGTTAAGCGCGTCTTAAACTTTACCATAAAACAGCAAAACCCGTTTACAAACAATTGCTAACTGAGGTTGATTTTATTGCTAATATAGTATTTTTTTGTTAAGCGCGTGTTAAACTTTACAATAAAATAGCAGAACCCGCACACTACGTCACACTCTTTTTTTTACAAACAGTTGTTAACTGCGGTTGATTTTATTGCTAATATAATATTTCTTTGTTAAGCGCGTCTTAAACCTTACAATAAAATAGCAGAACTCGTACACTACGCCACACGCCTCACTTTACAAACAGTTGTTAACTGCGGCTAAGTTTATTGCTAATAAAACATTTCTTTGTTAAGCGCGTTTTAAATTTTACAATAAGTTAGCGGAACCCGTGGACTACGTCACACGCTTTTCTTTACAATTGTTAACTGCGACTGATATGTTATTTTTTTCTTAAGCGCGTCTTAACCTTTACAATAAAATAGCAGAACCCGTGAACTACGTCACACGCTTTTCTGTACAAATAATTGCTAACTGCGGCTGATTTTATTGCTAATGTGATATTTTTTTAAATGCGTCTTAAACTTTACAATAAAATAGCAGAACCCGTGAACTACGCCACACGCTTTTCTGTACAAATAATTGCTAACTGCGGTTGATTTTATTGCTAATGTGATATTTTTTTAAACGCGTTTTAATCTTTACAATAAAATAGCAAATCCCATTGGCTACGCCACACTTTTTTACAAATAATTACTAGCATATTTATTAGAAGAGATATATTAATGTAATTCATACAATCCGCCGGTATCGCAGTTTCATGGCATAGAAAACACTGCTTGACTGTTACATAAACATTAAAATCTGTAATAGTTATTTATGTTACAAGTGAGATAAAGGCGTTATTATAACACGAGCTTGAAAGTTGCACGACAACGTCGTAGACCGAGTTGTGTAATCAAACGAGTGCCATAATAATGCATTATCCCCCAGGTGACATACAAAATTTTATTTACGACTGCTCAAAATTTGTTATAAACCGAATTTTTTGCTTGAAATGATATTTGACATATTGCGTTCATTTATTTGCAAATGTCAAGTCACTTTTAAAATACTTTTGCTTTAAAATCCAAGGAACGAGATAGATTCGATCGTTCAATACTATGGCAACCAGCCAATTTTCTTATAAACAAAGCTTCAGTTTTGTTTGTGGAAATAAAACGAGTTGTGTAATGAATTCATTACCTAACTCATTTTACATTTGTGCGATAACGACCTTCATTATCTAACGCAAATAAATGACATAATAAGTCCTTATCTAAGCAGTCGTAGATATACATAATAAATATGGTGCGTAGAGAATGTTATTAAATTTACTATAAGCCTGCTACGCTGCCTATTTTATCCGTCTATTTATTGCTAACTAAAAAAAACAGAAGACATAACCTACGGGTTGCGAGGGACCCCACTGCAAGATGACACATATTTACGCGTCCATTATATAAGGCGCATATTTGTTGGTACCGATATTTGGTATTTGAAAATATATAATGTTGCAGGACGAATTCGGTACATGTCGTGCAACTGGACACAGTTTATTTATTGCATTTTAAAAACATGTTGTCAAAAAAGCGTGTGTCGTAACCACGGGTTTGTTAGTTTACATTAAATACTATTATTTCTTTTATTGTACAATAAAACTCGGTAAGTATATAAAGATTAATTTTCCAAGATTAAATTATTCAGAATATTTTATTTTGTCAGTACGTCGATATATTATTCTATTGGAATTTCCCGGAGGAGAAACCCTTTGCAATTTATTTCTATAGATGTTTAGGCGCAGGGTCTTGTAATATTAAAATGTAATTAAACATTACAACGTACAGCTCAATTTCGGTCACATTCGGGTGCAATATTTTATGTATAAAAAAGGATAATGTTTTGGGACTTTCTAATAATTATTAAAATATGTATGTTTTAACTAGTAAAAGAGAAGTATGGGTTTAACCCTCGTGAATAACATTAATTGTAAGTTGTAAAGTACCCGTTTTTCCGGTTTTCGGATGAAGAAGTCGCTGAATTTTTACATTTGTTTCAGATTTTTCTTCAAGTATGACGTAAAATGATGTTGTATGAAAGATATTTTTCTCTGCCTCTGGTTAGTTTCCCTGCTCCTTCCCACCCTAATTGCGTGGCATTCTGAGCACCCCTATCTTCCGTTTCGAATCATCCTTCCCTCTGGTTACTTCTTTTAGAATATCTTAATAGGTTTAATTTTAAGGCATAATTATATTATACATTAGATTATCAGCGTTGCCCGCGCCAACCTAATTTTTATTTCTTGTAAAACGCTGTCAAGATCTTTACTGGTATTTACCATTTTCTAATTCGTTTTATAATTATGTAATAATACCCATTCAAGTCTTTGCACTACTTTTTCTTAAACTTTCATTTTTTTTCTCCAAAACCTTGGTAACATATCTTCAATCTACTCGAGTATCATTGGAACTTATTGAACCATTGTTTAGTATAGGTTTTATCATGTAGTCTTTCGTTTATAGTTCAGTTAGTCAGTTGTAGGTGTTTTATGTCTAATAAATACATTATTACCAATAAACTAGATAAAGGTCAGAAAAACGTCTTAACACTCAGCTGCGGAAAAAACACAGGGATACATGTCTTTGTAGTTCTGCTTAGTAATGCTGATTCCAACAAGTTTTGATATGATAGAACGCCTTTGCTGTTCTAAAAATTTAAGCAGTGAATGCTACCACGAGGGCCAGGGTGGCTCCGCAGGAGCACGCTTCTGACCTGCTTATCAGGAAGGACCATCGTGGTGGTAGGCCTGGTGCGGCTCCACGGATTAGCTGCATTTTAGCTCAAATACTGATCTATAGAATAAGTAGCGGTTTAAGTAGTCTTCTTCACTATTTAGAACTAAGGCTCGCTACCTGATGTTGTACTGGTAGCTTGTTCCTGTCTCATTTTAAGCGCGATAATTGAGCGTATCTCAATCCGTTGTCAATTTAATAAAATTTAAGTTTACAGTTTAGAATATTCTATGAAAAATTATTATACAGTATTGAAAACACATGGCAAAATGTAAACGCACTCTTGCACCTACCCTCCACACAGCCACCTAGGCACTGATGTCTGCACGCACGCACACACGTAATTTAAATTGCAAATGATACATTTTTATTTAAAAAAATATTTAAAAAACGATTTTTCTTGGATCTTGGGGCAAATAATATTGTGTGACCCTATTTGTTTTTAGTATAAAACAACGCAATCCATGGTCCTTAGGCAGGTAAAATATTTTTATGAGCATAGGGAATGCTATGTCAAAGAAAAGAAAAAGGATATTATACGGTCTCCCATAGAGCAAAGGAGGTGGGGAATTTTGAGTGTGTTGTTTCATGTTGCTACTAGCAATTTCGGATGTAATCGTTCTCGACCTTTGTATTTACCATCTTTTTTGCTCTGATGCGTTATGCTCCGTTAAGAAGGGATTCTGCATCTTGTATAAAGAAATTTGTTTTATTTGAGCAACCACACAGTTGCGCAGTGGAGAGATGAGGAATGTTTTATCAACAGGAAAATAACACCTTTTACAGAAAAATCTGATTAATCAACTATAAAGGGCTCCAGGGTTAAATCGGCTCTGAGTATTTTGGTTTTGGCGGTTAATCATCTTTTTCTTCTTTTTCTTCTTCTTCTTGGCCACTTTCAGTCCATAATTGGACGTAGGCCTTTTTTAAGGGTATCCATTGTGATCTGTTCCGAGCCTCCTTTATCCACATTAAACCTGCTGTCTTTTTAATATCATTTGTTCATCTGTTCGGGGGTCTTCTTCTGCCTCTCTTATTTGACCATGGTCGCCACTGTAGCATGTTTATTGTCCATCTGTTTCTGTCCGTCCGTGCTACGTGTCCTGCCGAACTCCAATTAATCATAATAGCAATAAAATTTATTGGTGTATTACAGAACCATCATTAATTCCTAGACTGGTATAGGCATAGCAGAATTCCTTAATCTTAAGACATATCATTAATAATAAAAAAAACTTTATTCTCGCGATTCCTGGTCAAATTATATTTCTTGGTGCTGGTTGTTGTTGTTAATAGAGTCGAGCAGCCCATATGATTTCAACGTGCTTGTAGTAGCAACTGTGGTTATGGTACCAAGCTATGGTGAATAAGTATAGTGATTTGCTTAAATTGCTTAATTATTATTATTTATTGTTAAAACAATGTTCATTGACTTGCCATTATTTGAGTTCTTAATAGTAATAAAAAAGATCTAATATAAATAATGGACAATGTTTAAACATTTTATACGGTAACTACAAAGAATGCTTCTCGTTACCAAATTTATAGCCAGGATCGATCCTCGAGTCAGCTCCATGTCAGATGATGATGATGATGATGATGATGATGATGATGATTACAATTTTGAGTTCTTTAGTTCAATAAACAAAAGTACGAGCAATGCTAACGTTTAGACAAAACAAAACTGGTACCTTAAGAAAAATGACAATGTTTTATGACCAAATCCATGGTTTAACGATTCATCACAGATCATAGACTCTTTTAGTTAGTGACATTCAAAAACTGAAATTTAACGTCGTGTATCATAGTCGTTCCCTACGTTCTCAACTAGCATAAAGTCAATAGTTTTGATTAATAGCGTAGACTAGAAACAATTTTATAAAGTTGAGTAGTTTCGCGAATGGCAAGGTTAAACCGTTTTACTACCAATAATGCAGCATGTACGCCCTATACAACGCGTTCGACAATGCCTACAGCAACGTCAACTAACTGTATAGACGACGTTCTAACAAGAACAAGGAGCATCGCCTACAGCCATGAATGGCTAAATGAACAGATGACGGCCGCTGATATCCTGCTGATATTTCACACTTCGCTGAATTTACTGCAAAGTCGCAGACATAGGTAGATATCGGCATTGTCTTGTAGAGAAAAGCCATATTCTCTTTGAATTTATGGTAAAACGACATAGTTCCCAAATAGTCTTTATACTACCATTATTTAACGCTACAATGAGGTTATGCATTAACAATTAATTCAGAAATAATATAATGCTGATGTTTATATTAATTTAAATGAAACAACTAAGTCAAATTGCTTGCAAACTAAATTAAATGACGAATATTTCTACGATTTTCATAGTTATCGAAGTGATGTTCTCACATCACTTCGAAATTAATTTCTAATTTCACAAAACGCGTTATGTTTGGATTAGATTTTTAAAACAATTTTATTATTATTATTATATAGGGTTATTATTATTATTATAAAGGGTTATTCAAAACGATTCAACCGATTTCAAATGACTATATTTTGGAAGTTAACAAATACAAACTGATTAGTTGTACATAAATCAAAAGAAAATCTGTCCAAGTTTTGTCTTTCCGTTATAAGTGCTCTATGTGACTCAATAGCGACTAGTCTCTTAAACAACAATCGATCCCACCAAGGTCAGACTTTTTATTGGTGCATTTCTATTGCGCACGCCTTCAATAGGACCTTTATTTAGCGATAACCGCCAGGTTCGTAGTGGCACATATAGATATGCGGGTGTGTTCGGTGTACTGCTTTTTTACTGCATAAGTAGTTGTGGGGTCGAATATCCGTTGCGACCAAAAATTTTTTTTTGTTTTAGTTTTTTTTTAAACACTGTTGTTGCGTTTGCTGTTTACGCGAGGTTATTTGTTAAAAGCAGTTATATTTTTAAAGAAAAAATACGAAGACAAATTTGCATTCACTGACTGATTGACGGCATACTAACACGCAAGTCTGACCTTGATGAGGTGGGATCGATTGTTGTCGAAGCGACTAGACGCTAGTTTTAATTCCTCCCATACTCGCTCCAGCATGCCGTTGGTCACTGACTCCACAACAGTAACAATACGATTTCGGAGCTCAGCCGAGGTTGTGAGTAACGGTGGCAGACAGCATCCCTCGCGTACTTCCAAAGGAAAAAGTTGCACGGCGTAAGATGTGGTGACCTAGGGGGCCAGCTGTAAAGCACCAAGTCATTGGGTCCACTGCGACCAATCCAATGGCAAGGGAGCACTTCGTTGGGGAAACCGCAAACATCCGAAAGCCAATGAGGCGGCGCCCTATCTTACTAGAAATTGTCGCCGGAATCTTCGATTAATTGGGGAAATAGCCAATGCTGCAGCATATCCAGTCACTGTGTTTTCCATAAAAAAAGGCCCATAAACCTTTGCCTTAGATTAATTCCGTTACGTCGCCGAAATGCACGCTGCACTGTGACTACTGATTCATACTTCCAAAATTGCAGTACACAAAACGCTTTCTGCTGTACGGTCGCCATTTTCTCACAGACTGTCTGGCCCGGAGCCACAGTTACATCTAGCCATCTAGTGGTGACCTTCAAAAACTCGGAGATTTCAGCTTTTTTTTGGTGTAGGCCACGTTAATACACGGTTGATAGTTACAGCAATAAGCTCTTATGAAATAGTATGAATCATTTTGAATAACCCTGTACTATCGCAACTTCGCTTGACAGATGGAAGATATGTTTAAATAGTCAGCCAAATTAATTTTTTAGTTTAAAATAGCACTAGCGTAGGTGTCCCGCAGTAAAATGCCCATATGAAAAGGGCGTGGTTTTGGGTTCAATTCGATTTGATAAGGTTTAGTGAAAACACGTAGCATAGTTTCTTACACACTCGAGATTTTCCAACTTTTGACTTGATTTCTTTTGCCTATATAATAAAATACAAAAAAGTATGTTGTTCTTATGTATCTTCGTTAAAAATCGGATTGGCAAGAAAGCCCGTACGTATAAGTTCAACAAGAGTGTCTTTTCTTCTGAATTTTTGTATGAAAAATAAGATTTTCGAGACAGAAGTTAAAACATCTCGCGTGTGTAGAAAATATTTTAAGGTCATTCGACGAGCAACCCCCACATCTACATCCTTGGTTAATAGATTTCAACGACAGGAATCATTCTGGGCCATCCTTATTAGTAGAACATCCTTACAAAATTGTGATTAAATATCTCAATTTAGGGCGGAAGGTGCGCTAGCGTCCGAACTGCGTGCAATCTGGACGATCCTGTCTCGACCACGCACTCTTATTTTCCTTTTTCGACATAAAAGGTGGGTCACTAGCATCACCCCCTCTCCATCTTACATTTAAAACAACTAAGACACAGCGCCCCTGCTACCGAGAGTGGTGGCTCCGCGGTTAACGCGTCCACCTTTTATTCGGGAGGCCCGGGTGTAAATCCTGCCCTGGCCGACTGTCCTGGCTCAGTTTTTTCCAGCGGCATTTTTCTAGGCGAAAAGGTTAATACTGGGACACACTCTTCGCGGAAATCCTCGTTTTCCAAAATCCTTGCTCGCACCCATCCATTCTCGGCTAAAGAGGTGCTTAGGACTCCGTATCTTTAACGATAAGTATCACTTTTCTAGGTACAATAGTTCATGTGCGATTGAAAAAAGGTTTATGTAATAGCCGTCATTTTTAAACAGTTTGTGCTATTGATATTTTCTATTTTTTAAGTTGTTGAGTTTATAAAGGCTTTTTAAATGAGGCATTACTTGACCCACCTTCGGATTTGAAAATCTCGAGAAACCTCGCTAGCACCCCCTCGCTCTCCCAAACTATTCTTTCAGACGCCCCAAAATATTTATAAATAGTTTTACTGAATACCTCGTGTACTATTTACATAAGAAATTTTTTATCCCATCCATCTAGGTGTAATAGTTTAGCCGTAATAGATAGTGCGTGGGTAGTATGTTACACCCTATAATTATGGCACCTCATGTCTGCACAAATTATGGTACATTTACTAAATAATATCCTAAAACTGAACGTAATAAACTGCAATGAGTACAATGTATAGTAAAGTAAATTCAGAATTTTACCATTTCACCTATTCAAAATAAATAACGTATGGGACATAAGTTTTGAGAAAAAAATCAACAGGGTTAATCAGCAAAATAACGAAATTTTATCAAACTTAAATATTAATGGTTAATTTTACATCTTTTGGCAACATGAAAACTAATCTACAAAACTGACAGCGGACCATGGTCCTCAATGGCACGCAATTTGGCTAAGACTTGTCTCATCTTCCTTTGGACGATGTTCGGGTCCACTTCCCGAATTTTTCTAAAAATTCGTGCCCGCAATTGTTGTTCATTTTGGGCCTGCCAACCGTTTTCATAAACCTTTCGACACAAGAATACCAAAATTCTTCTATTGGCCGAGCTTGAAGGACATTTGGGGGGTTATCTTCTCTCGGTACATAATTGACGTTATTCTGCTCCAACCATACCCGAGCAAGATCAGGCCAAAATATTATATCGTCGTTCTGATGATGGATATTAATAAAATTAAGCATTTTCGGTAAACATCTTTGGGTATAAATCTCAGCATTTACAGCTGCTCCCCGAACTCGGCCAACATAGGAATTGTACCAGTCTATTAATCCTGTTTTGTGCCAAAACACGAGGTCTTCCAGTTTTCGGCAAATTAGTACAAGGTATACCCTCTTCGCATTCTCTTATTGTCCTATAAATCGTTGCCTGGCTAACATTTTCATCTCTGAACAAGTTAACAATTTCACGTTTGGGCAACCGTCCAACAATGCGATAGATACTTTGCCGAATTTCAAGTTTGTACGACATTTTGAACTTAGTTATTGAATAAATTTGACATTTATCAATAAAAACAAAACATGATTTGTTTACCGGTTTCATGGTAACTAGATCAGACATCAAAATCGAGTAGAAATTTCAAGGCAAACTTTTTCTCAAAACTTATGTCCCATACGTTATGTTCACTTCAATATTCTAACGATCCGAATTTGTCAATAAGGTCCAGATTCCTTTCAGAGGCCGCAGAAAACATTTTTACGAAAAAAATAACTCCTCTGATTGTATATGGTTAAGTTTCTGCCCCTATAAATGCAAACCCCTTTTTGGTGCTAATCAGAGATCTTCTAGTAGCGGAAGACCTCTCACCCTACAGTTTCTCGGCTAACTGCAACTGAGAAAACTCCAATATCTCTTATTTGTACCTCCTCAGCAGCACTTTTATTGAGTATCCTAGTTGTGAGGCTATTCGTGAACCTCACCGCTCCAGTACATCTCCTTGAGCTGTGTACTATTATTTTGTTACATGTACAACTGTGTTTTATTCTTTTTTTCACCTTTTACGACTGTTGAGATTCCAACGCTCCGGGTCACAAGAATAATCGCACTTAAAAATCAATCAAAGACACGCGATTATTATTTTAACACCCTCCTTGACTCAGATTTTGATTGCTTCGCACAACTTGGAGTTTTTATTAAATTGACAACCATTATTTACTCTATTATACAGTATCTGATTAAAAGATACTTCTAGGGCTATATATCTGCATTCTGCACGCTACGTTTTTGAATATCTTTTCCAAAGTTTTTTTTTAAATTTATGAATCTACAACGTTTATCGCACTACATTTGATCGTGTACGACAAATGATCACGTACAAAAATTGATCGCACAGAACAATTTTTGTCGGAGATCAACTGTTGATTGCTATTTTTCTTTTCGCGTTTGTATAAAGTGCGTTGATAGTAAAAAACACATACAAAGTTCAGGAAATTGTGAAAAAATATGCGCACTGGCTAGGTACAAAATAGAACGTTAACCTAATATACCCTAACCTCCTTCGAAATTGTAATTAAAACTTATGGGTAATTCCTCTTAGTTAGTTCAAGATTAGTCCGTTGCGATAATCCTGACTATACCACCTACATTTCATTGAACCAATTACAAAATTCCCCTTTTATAAAATGAACCAATAACGTTGGTTTTATACTGATTAAACTGCGTGGTAATGTTTAAATAAGTGATAAACCCGCAGTAGTTTTGAATAACCACTCTTAAGTATTAAATTAACGCGTTTAAAACTGAGGAGCACTGACTTTTGGGTATATTTATTATTATTTTATTATAGTTTTTCATTGCTTCGGCCAGAAGTAAGTACCATATTTAATTAACACCCATAAAAAATAAGAGAAACGTCGACGGTAGCTGATGATAACGATGTTAACCAACAAGAATCGCGAGTGTTAAATTCATAATTCAAATCATGATCGACCCAAATTTTGGTGTATACCTACGTAATAACATGGTATTATGCATTAGAAAACGTAACCAAATATTTACATTTAAATTGTATCTGAAATATAATCATGTATTTCTGTTTGACAGTTTATGAACCAGAATAATGTACATAATCACAAAAGTATTATCAAATATTACTTAACGATTTTTCTCCAAAACGATATATTTCACAGCAACAGTAAATAAGAACGTCAAAATAAAAAATTAAATTTGAAAAACGACGCCACGACAAAACATTTGAAAACAAGCAAACAATACCATGTTAAGAGCGCTGATTCCCGAAAATACCCGAGCATTTCCGACTAGTTTAGTGTTATCAAAAATGGGTCAAAATTAATGTGAGTAATACAGTCAAGACGAATACGACTCGTGATATGATTTTTCTTTGATATAATAATACAATTTTATGGAAAAATCGCAATGACTCGTTGTATTATTTATGAATAATTTATTTTAATCATTTGGCATAGTCCATTTACATTTTTTGCTATCACTTCGCGGTTGATTGTCGCACGCAATAAATTGTTGTGCAATGAATTGTAGGCGATCTCGTTTTGCTGGCAATTGTACGCAATCAATTGTCGGAGCGCGTAAGTTTAGTAGTAAATTAAATAGTTGTAGAATGTTGCATTAATTGAATAGAGAAATATAATAATGATGCGAATTAAATGAATCATTTCTAAAGTCAAATCAACAAGTTTAAGGGAGAGATGCTGATGAATTTTTGTTGCCACGGACGCTGCAAGCTTTTAAAGTCGCATTCTTAGGATGTGCAGGTTTTCCCAAGTTTATTCTTTAAGAGAAAGTGAATTGTTTGAGAATGAGAACTCGACTTACCTTCGTTTCTTATATAAATACCAGCCTGAAAATAACCGAAAATACTTAAATCGTTAATGTTTACGTCAACGCCTAAACAATATAATAATTGTTACTATAAAACGTAGAAAGTAATTACAAAATTTATATTAATCAGCAAAGTAAGTAACGAATCTGGAATAATGATTAGTAACGAACAAATTTAAAAGTTGTGTTACTTTTGTTCTGGAAAGAGATTGAAACTGCTTTAGAACTTGTACATCATTGTGAAAACTTCTATAATTTGACATCGTGAACCTTCAAGTAACGTCGAAGAATGAGTTCATTCTTTGCAGTTTGCTTTTTGTGTTACGACGATCTGCAAGACTTGTATTTCTGCCTTAGAAATATTTGTCTCGAATAGAACGCCGAGAGAGATTAATTATAGAAAGTTCTATTAAAATCACCTTCAGGGAAGCAAAATTATCGCATTTCTACTGAAATAAAGCATCTTTTAACTTTTCAGCTTCTAGCTTTTACACTTATTTTTTATGAAGGAAGGCAAAAACATTTTAGCTCAATTCTGAATCAGTCAAGCTTTCCCTGCTTTAATAATTAACTGCGTTTAAATATCCCTCTGAAAACTGAAAGTTAATCCGTATAATTACATTTGGTGTGTATAATTGTAATAAATTGTTTGTGCGTTATATAAGGAAATATATCCGAAACGAAAAGGAAAATATGGTTGCGTGTTCAGGAGCTTATTTTCATTGCCGAAGGTGATTTTAGCGTGATTTTAAGTGATAGGTGGTTTCTGGCGTCTTTTCATGTGCTTGACGTTTCATACGTCGCTTCTGAAAGGGCAAAGGTTCATTTATCGTTTGCTCTTGTTTCTGTTGTATTTTTAGATCTTTTCATATTACGTTAGGTGTCTGTTTTATATTGTAATCAATTTAAAAATGAAATAAAAAATAACTTATCCAAAAGCGAAATTTTGTCCAATGGAATTTGCTTTACGAATTTAATTTTTATTAAATTCCAGAGCACCTCAATGCAGAGTACAGGTAGTTTCAAGTGGTTTAGGTCAACCCCTGTTTTAATTATCCTTGATTGAATCGAGCGTTGAATTGGCCTTGACGCACATTTGTGAAAGCGGACCATTGGCGTATCAAGAGTTAACTATCCACAGAACCCCGCCCATGTGGTAATTTGGAAATTCACAATACATCAAGAAACAAATGTATGAAGAATGCATACGTAATATTACATATTATTTTCCTAAATTTAAAGTTTACTCTTTTATATTATTGTTTAACAGGCCCAAATCAATATTCTCAACACTAAGTAATCTATCAAAACTGAAAGAAATATGATGGTTGGTTGCTTAAGCTATGTATATTTTAAATACCCTCAATTTTGCATGCGAACTAGTTCCCTTGATTTATTAATAACAGTGTATCAATTCAATAATGCAGTAAATGTATAATTATGCTTTGTGGCACATCGACTAATACATTCCAATGGTTTAATGGCGCAACAAATTCTTTCCAAATGAAATTCCAAATTTAAACATATTCGTGTTAAGGGTATATTTATTGTTTCTGCTTGTAATGTTGTGTAGGTCAGGCAAGCGTATTGTTAGTAAAATTCCGGGGCGTATACATGCTAACGGAATTTGTCACAGTATATTTGACTATAACAATATGATAATAATACGTTTGTTACCCTTGTAGACAATGTACAACTGTATAGGATTTGTCAGTTAAATTACACATATTGGAATCGTGCAGTTTCGTAGATATTTTTATTTACAAATTTTAATAGAATTATTTAAAATATGTCAAGCGTTTATGCTTAATAGATTATTTATTTGCGATGATCGGTGTCGGTTTAATTATTACTCATGCCTCATTTACCCTGTCTTTGTCAAGGTTAAAAAGGATAAGATGTTAAGCTAACTTAAACAACAGTACACTTTTTAAAGTTTTTTTTTATTTTTGTGATGCAAATGTTACTGTTATGAGTGCAGGAACCATTTATATGGAATTTGCAGGTCAGTTGTGTGGAGTAAAGTTGCCAATCCAAATTTGTACCCCAGTTCTACTGTAAAGTTATGTTCGTTGTTGTAAATAAAACGCTAGTTTGCAGGAGGAATTTTAATGTGTTATCTACTTTTTACAAGATAATCTTGATAACCACCTATAGCAACGTAAATAGCAACACCAGTCGCCAAGTTACAAAATACAATTGAATAATATTAAAACCAAGGGCTGCTACATTAATACCCCCCCCCCCCCCAAACTTCGCAGAAGAAAAAACAACTACGCAGCAAACTTGAAGCGCATGCTATCTTAGCTACAAAAACTTCTGATCTTTTCAAAAACAATACAAGTATTAAGAAAGTAACGTAAATAATTGAACATCATAGAAAACAAAATTAAATTAGCTTGAAGTTGCTTCTAGTTTTTCCAGGTGCGTGTCCAATTCCTGTAAGAATCTTCTGGACGAATCTGGACCAGGAAGAAGGAGCGTTTCTTAAGCCAAAATTAAGTCTTTTGTAACGATATGCACCAAGAGGCGTGGTAATTATGGTTTTGTCCATATCATCTGGATGTAAAGGAATTTGGAAGTATGCTTTCTTTAAATGCAATTTAGTAAATATCGTAGATCTATAAATTCTGTGAGTAAAGTCTTGCATGAACGGAATTGGATAGGTATCCGGAACTGTCATCGCATTCAGCTGCCTGTAATCGCCACAGACACGGTAGCTGCCATCAGGTTTTAATACCATATGAATTGGACTACTCCAAGGACTGTCTGCCTGCTCCATGATTCCAGCACGTAACAGTTCATGCAGATGCTTTTCTAAAAATAGTAATTGTGTTGAATTAAGTCTTCGACACTTTGCACTAATTGTCGGACCGTTAGTTTTTATTCGATGCACTACATTATGTTTAATAGGGGTGTTAATGTCGAATTCAGCTGTTAAAGTCGGAAATTGTTGAAGAAGATTAGAGTAAAGAGTGCGTTCAGGTGATAAAGATTGTAAAGAGAGTGAGTTAGAAGAAATTTCTTGAGCATTAACATCTGCTTCTACCGTAGAAGGCGATTGGTAGTCGTTAAGTTCAGAAGTAAGAAGATTGGAAAGTTGATTAGGATGTGTGATTAATTGTGATTTGTTTTAGAGAGATAGTTGAGAGATTGGTTGTGTACAATTATGCGACGAAATACCAATTAAAAAACGATGAGTACGTAAGGGTTAGGTTACTTACCAAACAGCAGGATATTTCGCGGTTACGGGATAACTGGGATCTGGTCGAACCCTTGCCAAGATATGCTGGACAGCGTAAGAAAGCTTTCACGCCGCACCAACTCGAAGTACAAATCTTATTTTTAACACAGATTAACGGTGTTAACACAAAGCGATGATAATGGACTGTGTCCATGCTAAAAAACTAGAAGCCCTCTTGGGAGGGTGGTAGGTAAAAAATTGGTGGGAGACGGATACAACGGGAAGTGGGTACTAGGGTGTAAAGCAACACTGGAACTTACGTACATTAACGCACAAGTTTCAATAAAAAATAACAAATAAAAAAAACACGAATTATAATGAAATAAAACTAAATTAAACTAAGTTTTAACAGGTTGGGTCTTTGATTGTGATGAAGTCGGTTGGAGTAATGGTTGTGATTTGTTTGTAAGTTGAGAAGAGTTGTTTAAATGTTGAGATGATTCGTTTGAATGTGTTATAATTGTTTGCAACTTGTATAAACTAGGAGAATTTGTTTGTTGAACAGATGAATTACTACCAGTCTGTGGAAGAATGAACGACTCACGAATCTCTGAGTCGAACATTATAGATCGATTATCACAAACTCGCTCAACCACTCTTCCCACAGCACAGTCTACCATTAAATTATGATATTGTAAAAAATCTAGGCCTAAAATCGGAAACGCAATATCTGCCAAAATAAAGTTCCAAGTAATTGGTTGATTTGAAAAATTGAATTTTAAATTTAGTGTTTTAGAACCATAAGTTTGTATTTGTGTTTGGTTCGCTGCCAATAAAGAAATTAAAGGGGCAGGATTGCATGTTGTGTGATTGTTGTGAAAGAAAGCATTTGGTAACAAGCTGTAATTTGAACCGCTGCGCTGTCTACTAAAAAACTTATATTTGAAAATACATCTTTAATAAAAATCAAATTGCACCCTTGAAAAGCCAAATTTTATCAACTGGGTGATGTTAGCAAGGCCGCATTTAGTTTTTTTTTTACAAGAACTTGGTGAACCTGCACATCTAACGGCTCTATCACCAAATCTTTCATGGTAATAACACAAATTTGGAAGATTTTGGAAGTTGTGCGTGTTATTATTGCGAAAGTCAAGCTGCCGAGTAGAAGTAGGCTGTGTATTTTGATTGTAAGACTGACGTTGATTAAAATTACGCGTTTGTAACCGTGATTGTTCAAAAGAGTTATTTTGAAAATTTGATCTAAACTTTGATTGCGAATTTTGAAGATTCACTAGTTTGCAGGAGGAATCTACTTCTTACAAGATAATCTTGATAACCACCTATAGCAACGTAAATAGCAACACCAGTCGCCAAGTTAGAAAATACAATTGAATAATATTAAAACCAAGGGCTGCTACACTACTTATACTAATACTTCTTTTGGGACTACTTATAAATGTCGAGTGTTGTACAGGTTACGCAAGTAACTGGGTACTCTTCACAGGAAGGCCGTGCGCTATCACGCATTTGTACGCAATACTCTCAGCCTGATTAGGTCTCATCCTAACAGTGTTTTGGCCTCTACGCCTAATTCCCGAAGGACATTAGTGCCGTTTGCCAATAAGCCTGAGACCCTAACCCAATAACAGCGATTGATTACTTACAAATGTGTAACAACAATACTCGAAGAGAACGTTTTACCGCCACCAAAGTGGAAATAGCGCTGTCACTCACTCCAGTCGGCTTGTCTGCAATAGCGCCCCAATTGTTACGCCTAATGCCGGAAAGACAATAGCGCCACGCTTTATATGCCTAATCAGGTACACCGACAAGAATAAGCATTTACGACTAAGCTTCTTTGATTTTGGCAAAGTGCTCCTCCTAGCCCAAAACGCCCAAACCCATAAACAAGTCTTGTTTATTTTTCGAATAAAATTACAGACCCACTCTTTTTTATTTTTGATTGGATAGAAGTATCAATAAAATTAATTAATTACTGCAACCACACTGCTCAATCTACCAAACATCAAAACAACACAACAGGAACCAAGCATATTTGACAACATTACATAACTGTTTAAGTTTCTCACATTCTTTCGTTTTCATGAGCTGCTAGGTAACGATTATGAAACATTATTGTTCAATATCTCTAGAATTATTGAAAATAAAGGCACGAAACCTTATATCACTGAACTCGCAAAAAAGAGTTCTATCGAAATATCAAAAAATATACAGGGGTTTTTCATTTAAAATAAAAAAGTTGATATAATTTCCGGCTAAACCGGAAGTTCTTTTAAATCGCCGATACTTTCATTGTATCCGCCGTATATAGAAACCTTCATGTAAAAAGTTGTGTCAAAATAACGGTTGCCGTATTCAAGATATTTGCATTGTTCCGTACTTTCGCCCAACCCTGTATAAAAAATATAATAAGTAAAGGAAATAGTAGTGTTTTTGACGTCTTGTGTTTTGGGTGCAAAACAACAGCCCAAGAAGAGCCAGCCAGATTGGTACATCGCGTCTCGGCGTCAAAGTATCGAAGCTCCGGCACTCGCAAATCAGCCTATTTAGTTACGTAGCATAAAAATTAGTAGTTGAGATCGTAAATAAATACTATTTTTAATAATTTTGTATTGAAGTTTGTTGTTGTTTTTTATATTTGAATTAATTTCAGTTCTGTAATGAAGCGATGTAAAGTGCATTTAATAGTAGATTGTTAGTTGTTTTATAAAATAATTTCAAACTAGAGCAAAAGTATAAGAAAAATAAATAAAAGTTTTTAGTCGCCAGCTGGGAATTTTTACCAAGGGTTCCGCTACATGAATCGCCCCGGAGATATGAGCTGAGCTAGCTGAAAGGCATTTTTATTAAAACTTAAATTTAATTTGTTAAAAGAAAGGAGTAACATTGCACAGAACTTTAAGTAATTTAATAAATACATGTGATATTCCATTTTTGTTTGTCTAAACCACTCAGTTCATGTTCTCATTTAAATTATTATTGGTTTTAAACCTGCACCGCCCGCTAAATTATTAATATTTGTAAGAAAATGAAACTTAGGCAATACTAATTTGTCACACACAGAACTGTAAACTATTTTGGTTTGAACTGGTGAAATTGGTTTTGAAAAGTTAATCAAACTAAGTAGTTTAGAGATGTACGATACTCTATAAGTTGGAAATTAATTTACGGTTAGAAGCGAAGGTACTGAAGCATTAAGTAAATTTACTGTCCAATCGATTATGCTTGATGTTAATTTAATTTTAAAATAAATATAAGAACCTGGAAAGTGTGGAAATTAAAACAGTCATGAAACTGGTAGAAAATGGAAAAAATTGTTTTTTAAAATATTTGAAAGACTTTTTACTTAATTAAACTTTAGTAATAGTATTTGAGTGTCAATAATTATACAGGGTTTGGCAAAAGTTCGGAATAATGCAAATTTCTTTAATACGGCAGCCGCGATTTAGACAAAAATTTTTACATGAAGGTTTCGGTACACTGCGGATACAATGAAAGTATCGGCGGCTTAAAAAGACTTCCGGTTTAGCCGGAAATGATATCAACTTTTTTTTATTTGAAGTGGAACACCCTGCATATTTTTTGATATATCGATAGAACTCTTTTTTGCGAGTTTAGTGATATAAGGTTTCATGCCTTTATTCTCAATAATTTTAAAGATTAAACAATAATGTTTCGTAATTGTTATCTAGCAGCTCATGAAAACAAAAGAATGTGAGAAGCCTAGACAGCTATGTAATGTTGTCAAATATGCTTGGTTCGTGTTGTGTTGTTTTGATGTTCGATGGAGATTGAACAGTGTGGTTGCAGTAATCAATTAATTAACCAAATTAAATAAAACCGCTGAATTTAATATCAGAAATGGTTCAATTAACAGAAATATTGCAAATTGTTAAATAAAGTACAAACTTCTTGCCGAGTCCTACGACGCTCACCAAAACCAACCATAATTAACATTTTAATTCGTTCTCTTTGTGTTAATTGAACCATTTCTGAGGTTAAATTCAGCAGTTTTAATTAATTTTGGTTAATTAATTGATTACTGCAACCAAACTGCTCAATCTATCAAACATCAAAACAACACAACACAAACCAAGCATATTTGACAACTTTACAAAACTTTTAAGCTTCTCACATTTTTTTATTTTCATGAGCTGCTAGATAACAATTACGGAACATTATTGTTCAATATCTCTGGAATTATTAAAGTAAAGGCATGAAACCTTATATCACTGAACTCACAAAAAAGAGTTCTATTGATATATCGAAAAATATACAGGATGTTTCATTTAAAATAAAAAAGTTGATATCATTTCCGGCTAAACCAGAAGTCTTTTTAAACCGCTAATACCTTCATTGTATCCGCCGTATATCGGAACCTTCAGTAAAAATTTTTGTCAAAATCGCGGTTGCCATATTAAAAATATTTGCATTGTTCCGTACTTTTGCCCAACCCTATATATTAAAAACGCTAAATTTATTGAATTTAATTAATCCACACTTTGTCTAATAAGGTCGTTCGTTGTCATTATTCTTGTGCTGAAACTTAATGTTATCTTTAGAACGAAAGTGCATAAAAGCTTTCTATTTATTCCTTAACAAATGATAATTATAATAATTTACTATAAATATGTATCCAAGTTTGTTAAGTGTAGCTATTGATTTATAACAAGCTGCGAAAACGAAACAGGATACAATTTTACTATTTTACTTAAACATTAACTTATGAAGCTTTAACAGTAACAATTATGCAATTTTGTTTAAATTATTCACAGGACGTTTCGGGTACTATTCTTGCCTTAAAAGCACACATTTTTAAAAATACCTACAAATTTTGCTCTTTTTTAATGCAGCAATTATTGTAACTACGAACCGTAAGCAGTTCCTATACACCGCTATGACACCTTCCGTGCGATTTCTTCGCTTGCTTTTATTCTCTAATTTCTCTGTGGCGGCTAAGGACCCTCACCCCAGTAAGAAAGTGAACAAAGGCACCTTTCGCTGGCCTGGCGTTGTAAGCACGGCCACTTCGGTGGTTTCAGCTTGGTACGTCCGTTTGAATTTAGTATGCTTTTGTTATTTATTCATCAGGCACTAGATGTTAATCCATGATGACCCATTCTTAATTTCTTCAGAAAAGTTTGAGGTTTTCTTTATTGGGACCAATGAGGACTGGTTGACTGATTTCATGATAGGAGTATTCAATAGCTTCCGGGATGGGTGTTAAACACACCCTCTGCTTCCTAGCGAAGGCTATACATTTGCTTGCGTGTTAGCCCCTACGTTTGGGAATCTAAATAAATAGTCAGACAGGGTGTCTATGCGAGACCACGTTCGCAGCCTGAACACCGAGAAGGACCATCATGGTGGCAATGGTAGAGTATTGCAGCCAAGGGCCGTCTCAGTGCGATTTGCGTTTCAGTTCGTGTACTGATCTGTAGAATCAGATCGATGCTTTAGGTAGTCTTCCCCACTAGTGGGGGGCTAGGGTTCGTGTAACTTGTTGTTGTCTAATCTTGGGAGTATCTCAATTTATTGTCAATGACGGTAGGTGCCGCCACGTTAAACTAACCCATGTTACTGCGAGCCTGATCCCTGATTTCCCCCCCCCCCCCTTCGGATTCAATTTTAATACAATCTGTCTTTCATAATCGTAATGTTTATTGGTGTTAATATACTAGGAGTATTTACATTAGTCACAATTATTACACTAATTCTATATTACATCAAAAGGTACAAAGCAGAAAAACGGTAAAGAATTTGTAATACAAATTACAATTATTATAATTTATTGTAAATAAAACAGTTCTTAACTTCAACAGGTTTTTATTTCAGCCGTATACGTATTTCGACATAATGACATGTCATTTTTAGAGGCAAGATTAAAAGTTAACAGTTGATGTTGCTATAGGAACAATAAATCTTCATAACTTAATCTTGGTTTTCTATATCTGCGTCCAGATGACTTGATTTCTCATTCCAAAACGTCTAATAACGGTGAATTTAAGAGATCAATTTGTTCATTCATTAAAGGTACAGATTTTAAATGTTTATAAATTTTAATTGCTTCTAGTATATCCAACTTACGTTTGTCATCACAAAAGTGTAAACAATTTATAGTGTTATTAGATGTCATTGAATGATTGTGTTCTAATAAGTGTTTAGAATAATTGGATTTTTGTGGGTGTTTATATTTGTAACAACGTACGTGTTCCCTGTACCTAACATCAAAATTTCTAATTGTTTCTCCTGTATAAACCGAATTACAGTGCGAGCAATTTAATTTATAAATGCCTGATAAATTAACAATTTACTAAAATCAAGCATTTACAAATTAAATTGCTCGCACTGTAATTCGGTTCGCCGCCTGGGCGTTAAGAATACACAAATATACCAGCGCACGCATGCATGGCCCAAAAGCACGCCTGCGACCACACAAAAAAACATTGAACATTTGACTTACATTATTATACTAAATACAATACCTTCATCTTGTACACTTGTATGCTTTGGTGGGGAAGGTGCAAATGGTATTTGTAAAACAAAATTTAAAAAAAAAACTGATATGGGAAGCTGTCTTTGAAGGAGAAATACGAGCTAGTCTGTTCTTAAATAAAACCTTTTATTAATTTTAGAGAAGTTACATAAATTATTTATACAGAGCCTTTAAAAAAAATTTTAACGCAGTCGCCTATGAAATAAGACCGGCATGTCGATGATTAGTTTGTAAATTGTAAAGCTATAATTATTTTGTCATATTACAACCGTGCATGATAAATGTCAGTTGGCAAACGTCACACAATTAGCTCACATAACGGAAAAAAATTTTAAACGCTGACTTGGTGTAGGTTTAAAGGCGTGAGCTTGTAATCTAGCGGCCCCAGTTCAAATCACGTGGCAAACTTGTTTTTATTTCTTAATTTTTTCGACATCTATTACTGCTATCTTATCTTGCGCTATGTCTATAACTTATTTTTCACGCTACCGGCAATGTAAGTAGGCCTTACATCCATAGCTACAGGGATCGTAAGTGGCTGATAACATTCGTGTACTAGTTACTCTTGACGACGGAACTTAATAGTGTCACTTACATTCCTAGGAAAATAATGTTGATTTTAACTGTTCGTTGATATGGTAACAAGCACAGACAACTTAGAATAATGGCAGCTGTCAAAACGAACTTTTAAAAATATGATTAAATTTCTACCTTTAGGCCTACTTACATTGCCGGTAGCGTGAAAAATTTAATAAGTAACACGGAATGTATCGACTAATAACATTCTCGGCAGGCGACAAGCTTCGGCTCCGCCTCAGCTCGTATTCGCCTACCTCGGATGTTATTACGTCCTTACATTCCTTGATACTTAAATAACTATTAATTTAAAGTTTCGGAATTTTGTTTAATGGATTTTTAAAGAAATGTCTAAATTGTTTTACATATTTGTAATGTATCCATTAGTAACTAATGACATATTTTGTTTCAGGTGAGTACTGCTTTTGGTGACTACTTTCCAGCACGACTATTTGGTAAATATTAGTTACTGATTTTATGTTTGATAGACATATTCTAAACCTTCAACATACTAAAACTGATTTTAAAAACAAAATACTTTTCTCTACTCATATCTAAATACGTAATTAAGAATGTTTTTAACTTTAATAATAAATAAATTCAAAAAATTGTGTCTGGTATAATGCGCAAGGGGATTCAGATTTTAAAACACTCACTTAACAAATTAAATACTTCGCGACATCTAAGAAGATCTGATTTTATTATTATCTCTATTCCGCTTCGCTTATTACTTCTTACGACCAATTTTAATTAATTATTTCATTTTCTCTTTTCTAATCTTGTATTTACACAGGATGCATTTTAAGATGTGGGCACCTGGTTACAAGACGAATTGGGCACATCAAAACAATAAATAAATTTATGTAAGCATATGCTCAAAAAACGCTTCCTAAGGCCTTGTACAGATTATGCGTAACCTAACGTTACAGTTACATTACACGTTACATTATTCACTTCGAGCATTGGAACGAACGGTGCTGATCAGTGCTATCCGTCGTTTGTTAACACGTATTAGACTAAATATTGCCAAACCGTCTACACCAGAGCAGGTGGTGCTTCTTTGTTTTTCGTTAAGAGTGTAAATCAGGCGCGTGGTACAAAACCTAAGCAAGTTGCAGAATGAAATTACCTGTTAAATGATATTTACGTCACAGTTAGAGGTAATTGTTTGTAATTTTAGGGGATTACTTTTACTACTGTAGGTCTATGTTTTTGCACATTTTCCTTAAAATCGATTGAACAGCAGCGGTGCAGGGGGAAGGGGGAAGGTATCATTTTTGGTTGGCATAATTTTCAAACGCGCATAGTTTGATTCATATTGATGAATTATGGTTTCCGAGACAATTTTGGACAACCGTTTTAAGATAACTGCACTTGTGTTTTATGGAAATAAAAGGACAATTACAAATTTTTATAATTAGGCCACTAAATCAACATCACGTGTTCTAGAACTACTTTTTCTTCGCATAATTACCTTTTGAATCATGATTCATAGATACGCCAACAGCGGCTCGCCCCCAGAAAGTCAAGGACAAATCACATTGGTCATTTGCAGAATTCTGATGGACTTTTTACTGACAGCACGGAAGAAACGTTGCTCCTTCGATTCCATAGAAAGAGATGCCTTGAGAAAAAGTTTCGATCTTTCGAATGGGACACGGATAATTCGAAGTTTGGAAGAAAGGGGTACTGAAGCGAGCGTCTGTGGTCTCGGTTGCCGCATGTTTGAACCCCTGGGTACCAGAACTAGCACCTTCCAAGCTGATGTCTACTCTATAAACCTCTACACAAAAATTAATTTTAGGAAAGACTATAAAGGTGCAACAATTGATATTCTCACAGACAGCCAAGCAGCAATAAAGGCTTTAAAAGCCCATACGTGCAAATGCAAGCATGTCTGGAAGTGCCTCGGCAATCTCAAGCAACTGGCAAATAAAAATCACGTTATTCTATGGTGTGTTCCAGGGTACGACATTATACCAAGCGTAGAACTCGCAAGACGCGGAGGTATGATGTCTTATACAGGACCTGAACCCTGCTGTGGAATACAGAAAGGCCACATAAAACAGGAAGTCCGGTTATGGGAGGAACAAATGTCCTCTTACTGAGATAACACACCAGGACAACGCCAGGCAAAATAATTCATAACTGTTTTCCAAAATAAAGCAAAAATTGTTTTGTCTTTTAATAAAATGGAATTAAAAACCATCACTGACCATTTCACATGCCACAAATCACTAAAATATGATCGCTTTGGGATTGGTAAGGCTCAGGACCAAATCTGCCGTTTATGTAATGATGCAGCAGAAACGGCAGAACACATCTTATGCGTATGCAATGCTGCCTGTCGCCGTAGATTCAATACTTTTGTTAAGAAGAGTATGACACCTACCGAAATAAGGGACGCAAAGTCCAGAGACATATTAGGATTTGCCAATAACCTGCAACTTTTCTAAACAGGGAAAGGGCTCACAAATTGCAAAAAAAACCATTAAGGTTGGACTGATAGAATACCATTAAGGGCAAAGCCTCCAACCACAGTAATAATGATTCATAGCAAAAGAGGTTAGATTTCCTTCCTTGAGCCAGCATTAGTCAATCCATTTTTACTAGTGAACAAAAACGTAGATTTGAACAAGTAAAATAATGTCCTAAAGTTTTAAGCCGCCTTCCCACGGCGCGATACTTGGCGAGTCAGGCTTCTTGGGAATGGACGACTTGGCCTTGCTCGGCTCGGCTTGGACCTTCCCGTCTGTTGTCGGTAAAAACGGTGCGAGTCAAAGCAAAGCAAGCCTGGTAGGTTTGGCTTGTGTATGCTCGTGAAACCGTTCCCACTGAAGGCACAACCTTTTGTTTACTACTCGTTTTCAAGAAGGTGCACTTTCTATTGTCTACACCAGTGACCCGTGTGGCGTGTATTTATAATTTTAGCTTCGGATAGGCGAGTCAGCACGCGTCGTCGAATGTTAAGAGTGCCCGCGCGGTGGGAACGGCGCGTAACAGAATGTGACTCGCCGAGTCACGCGCCGTGGGAAGGCGGCTTTAAGTAATTATATTTAGTTGTGGTGGAAATATCCTTCAAAAGGTACTTTCATCACCAAATCACCTTATGAAAAGTGCCCACAGCTTAAGATACACCCTGTATCTACATTAGCACAGACAAGACTTTAGACAAAAGTTAACGTTGTTTTTCTCATCATTTTTATGTTTTTTACTTTTTTATATTGAGTATAAAAGTGCTTGATTGTAATAAAAGGAGACGTAATACATAGTTATCAGTTGAGTGCTTTTGGGGATTATTATTGTTTTACAAATAAAACTCCAAAAAAGTTTGGACACAAAAATAACGCTAGGTCCTCTACTTTTCATGAAAATGATTGCTATTACGGCAATCCCTGGCAATCACTTTTATCTAAATTGGGTGATGCAGAACGTTACCGCAATGTTTCAAACAGTACCATTCGATACCCATACAAGTTATATGAGAGGACATCAGTTTAACGATTACTGTTCTCTTCCTGTACTGTTTAGTGGGTGCGTAAATGATTATGTTAGCAGATTCGTGTTGTAATTGCCTTCGCGGACATTAATCAGCGCGTTTAACTTTATAGCAGGAGATAAAGTCACTCGTATATCATCACAAATCGTTACCGAAGTTCCCGGATCATTTAATACCTACCGTCATATCTCACGAACTCGTTCAAATTCCGAATACGAATTAGACATTTACGAATTCGCGAAGATAAGTAATACGGTGACTATTTCCTTCGAATAATTTCCTTCACGTCTTTATGCTGTATGGTGTGTGACAACCAAAAGGGATACTTGAGATATCCTTAATGCTTTAATAATTGCAGACTAATGCTTTACATTGAATACAATGACATTAGTTAAAATAATGAATTGCTTGGTTCCACTTGTTGTAAAAAGAAATGGCCGAAGGATACCGGGAAAGTTTATAATAATGAAGCGAATTTACGATCAATTTTCAAGGCTTATTCAAAGCACCTGCGTGGGGCTTATAAATTTCTTAGGGTGTACTTAGTTGTCCTTTTCTTGCTCATAAAGTAGCAAATAACTGAAAAGCTTCTAATTTGATTGTTTTGATACTAAGTAATTTCGTTTTCACAAAAAAAAAACAGAATTTACAAACAACTTTAACATATTTTTATAATTAAAGTTAAACTAATAAAAATCGTAAAAAAAAGGTGAAGGTAAACGATGACATTTGTATAGGACACCTTTTGCAGTTAAATATCAATTCGGAGCTGTCAGAACATTTGTAGCAAACGCCATATCGAATTTGCTTGAACAACTAGGCCGTTTGTCGCCCGCTCTTGGGGTGCAAATGTCAAAACTTAATATCTGAGCTCGTGAACATTGCTTTAAATGTCGACCCAACAGAGCGCGAGGACTCGCTTCGTCCTTTTGTTGCATTAATGTTTCTGTAACATGCCTTTGGTATTTGTCTACCTTAAAAGGTTAATTGCTTGCCATCTTGTAGTGGTTCTTGAGTAATAAGATTTTATATCAAAAATAAATTTGCAATGCTTCACTTACGGTACACTTTATTAAAAAATTAAATAGAAATTTATGGGTAATTGTAATAAAACACGCGACAAAAATAAATTTTCTAATTACGTTCTTTTTATACACGGGAAAGTTTTTTTTTCTGTTGCTTAACGTTAATTTTGTTTAAAGCTTTGAAATTTATATAAAATCAGCACGGAATATTTTGTTTTTCCAATAAGGGTATTCAGTAGCTATTTTATTTCAAGGTTATTATAAGATTAATACTAAACATTGCCTCACAGACTTTGCTAGTGGCGGCTTGTACGGGAGGCAACATGGGCGATGCGACGTTCCTCCTAGCAAACATGCAAAGCAAACAATATTACATATAATTCCATTTTCCTAAAACGGATAACACCGTTTAAGTTTTACTACAGAAAGACAATGTTTTTATAAAGGGTTATACGCTGGCAAAAGTTATATGTGCGTCCAATGCAGGAAACGTTGTTTTCAATAGAAGACCTTGGGTATGTAAACAAATGAAATAAAATATATAAAACCCCATGTCACATGTGTAACTTAGTCTTACTCAGAATATTTATTATTACAACTAATTATTGGAATAATTAAGATTTCATCACATTCTATAATGTATGGGGAGTATAGATTGTTGCACAACTGCATATAGTATTGATTAGTGTATTTAGGTCTGGGTCTCAGTGCATGCATAGAAACTGACACGTACTCACGACATGTAGCATTGATTTGTAATTAACAGGGCTGACCTAGATTAAAGTCTATAAAAACGTGCTCACGCTCTGTACAGTAACCAGTCTACAGTTGACTCTACCATTGACACCAGGGCTACTGCTCTTGTACCTCTCGTATATAGAGGCCCCAAATTACCAATCTTTATTATAATTTATGTAAGTAGTTTTAGGTTAGAATTAAGTGATAATGTATAATTTTTAACTAAACATATTACTGTTACTGTTTAGTAATTCTTGTGTTCACCCTAAGACATTCCGAACGATAAGTCAAAATTTATCCTACGCTAATCGTATTGCGACACTATGTAGGCTTTTGTGTGTTTTTTGCCTAAGCAGTGTAAAGAGAAACAAGAGAACGGATTATAATATAGTATTTATTTCACACCGTCCAATTTCATTCTGCAGTTTTTCCACAACGCGTCGTTGTCGCAATTTTTATGTTTACATGGAAATAACGTTCTTGCGGAAAATCATGGTTCTGTATCATCAGGTCCAAACCGGTGTAATTATATTTGTCAGCTTTTTATAGTACTCGCTGACGAGATGAAACTTAAAATAAACTATACGGGACCACCCCGTCTTAACTTACAAATTAATGCAAAGTGTGAAGTTACACGTGCTCTATTTCGTGTTGTTTAATTAATAATGGAGTATGGAGGACCTGATCCAGCCTAGACAGGGACCGGAGTTAACGATTTAAAATATTTAAAGGGAGGTAAAACGCATCATTCAAAAATCAAAACACCATTCTTAATGACTTAGTAATTGACCATTTTCTGAATTAGAAATAAAGGCATATAGAATTTATTAATGGAGCTATTAATCAAAAGGTTAAGCTTCTTTTTAATTTTTTGTCGCCCTTCCGTAGTAAATGTTTACGATCCGCCACTGGACTTGACTGTGACATGCATTTGTCTTTTATGAAATTTAAAGAGTCGAGAAATGTTGCCAACATTAAAATCATTTTAGAAATCGTTATTTTAGTACAGCACGTAGAAACTTCTTTGTACCGCAAAAGAGTAAAATGAAAATATTCATTTCAAATCTGCTTTTTAGTAATAAAGTATATCCAATTATATGAATAATAATTGTTCCTTGGTAAGAATGAGCTTGTTGCCACTATTTTCAAGGCCCTTTTAACGTAACAAATTTTTATATGAATGGTGTTGAAACATTGCCAATACCTTGCTGTAGGTATTTCAGAGTCAAGGCCCTATTTGTTACAGATACCGATAAACATTATATATTTGATATTATTAAACTTTAAATATATTTATTTAACTAATTCTCTATAACTTTTTTATTGCAATATGTATTTGATAAATAATATACATTCCTGGTGTTAATTAACAAAAATGTGGTTTAATAATTTAACAAACTAAAATATAAATTTATTTATAAATTCTAGCTTTACTTCGTTGAAGTTCATATTTATTGATTATAGGTTAAACTAAAAAAATATTGTTGAAGTAATTAAGTATTTTATATACCTATAATCAATAAAATATAAATGCTCTAATCCTGGCCGTCTGTCTGTCCGACTGCAACTATGCCTTTGGCGATCAGCTGTCACTTAATTCTAAATTTCCGTCCAGAACGCATACCTACCCTCAACTTCGTATGTTCGAAATCGCGTTAATCCAATTCGTAGTTAATTTGTTGCGATGACTTTAACTTTTATACTATGAAAGAAATGCCTAATAATTAGTAGAGAACGTTTATTAAACACATTATTCTTGAATTGGTTTCCTATCGCTTGTTGATCTGGGAAACAAACTCTAAGAGACAGTTATTATTACCCTGTCCAAATTTAAGTCTATTGAAGGTTTAGTATAAAAATATGCACGTAGTAAATTTATGCACATCTAAGTGGAGGAAAACCCGTTTCAAAAAATCTTGAAACCAAGTACGGTTTATATTGTTATTTAGGGTAAATCCATTATGAGGACTTTCAAGAAATTTTAGATCAGTGGCGTGCCACTTTTTACAACCCCAAAGTATTCTCGGTGGTTCAGAAGAGTTTAGATCAGGAGGGTGAATCTCTACGGGAGTTCAGGAGGGTTTGGATCACTAGCGTGACACCCTTCATACACCTGAAATATCCACAGTGGTTCAGAATGGTTTAGATAAGTAGGTCGTGGAACTCTACGGAAATGCAGAAGGGTTTAGAATAGTGGCGGTGGAATTCTTCACACCACCGAAAGATCGACAGCGGTTCAAGACGATTTACATTAATAGGAGTAAAACTCCTTACACTACAAAAATATTGACAGTGGTTTGGAAGGGTTTAGATTAGTGATGCAACTCTTGATATCACAGAAAAGTGTACAAGAGTTCAGTACGATTTAAACCAGTGGTGTAAAATCCTTTACACCTCCAAAATAGTGTCAGAAATATCCGCATTGGATAGATCGGTTTAGATCAGGGCAAATCAAATTCTTCACATCACCGAAAGATCTACAAACGTTCAGGAGAGTTTAGATCAGTGGCGTGAAAATCTTCACAACACCGAAATATCTACAAGGGTTTGGAGTGCTTACATTAGTTGGGATACAACTCTTCACACCACTATCATCTACGGGTGTTCAGCAGGATTTAAATCAGTAGGAGTGAAACTTTTCACACCACTTAAATCTCCACAGTGATTTAGAAGGGTTAACATCAGTAAAGATCAAACTCTCTAAATCACCGAAAGATCAATAAAAGTTCAGAAGGGTTTAGATCAGTGGCATGAAACTCTTTACACCACTTAAATATCTACATTGATGCAGAGCAGGTTTTAAAGCAGTGGGATTGAAACTCAACCCACAACCGCAAGATACAAAAGGTTTAGGAGAATGTTTATACTTAATACCTGATTTTGATACTATTTAATTTTATCTGGACGGGTACTATTATGAAGATCGCTTTCTAACCTTCTTTGGTTGTTGTAATTTGAAGCTGGACTGGTTTATTTTGTAGGTGACTCACTGCCTGAGCAGGCTGTTCTTGAAGTCGACTAACAAACCCCCGGACTGGAATGGTTGGAATTAGCCTACAATAAAAAAATATAATAATTACTTGTGGTGCAGATTATATACTCAAATTATTCATCTCTTGATGGTCAGAAGCGACACCAGCGCTTCAATTTAAAAACAAATAAATATTCGATGATTTTAAATATCGTCTGTTAATTAATTTATTAATTAAAATAGTTCGGTCGGTACGGTATTTGTTTTGAAGGCCTAAAAAATTTGTCAATATATTTACTCTTATAGTTTTAGTTTTCCATTAAATAGTTATTACTAAATGGCACCACCTTATTTCCGTACATATCTTCTATTGCTATGTAGGCGTTCTTTTGCGTACACAATTTTAATCCTACGATTAACTTAGGAATTACATCTCCGGCACGTAACTTGTTTCGAAAATCTATGTGTTAATAACGGCGAAGAGCGAGTCTTTGTCAGTTTCTTAATGTAAAATGTCTGCACCGTTTATGTCGTTTATGTTAAATTGAAAGACAGTAGAAAATAAAAACAATAAAACCGCAAACAGTGGAATTACAAAGACTGACAAAAACGTATCAACCGTGTGTCGGTGCGATAGCAGCTCAGTTAATGGCTTTTGCTCCCTGACCCAAAAGAATATATGTCCGTTACTGCCCCTGTCTAAATAAACAGTAGCTACATTATACCTTCGGGCCGCACAAACTAATGTTTATGTAAAACATACCCACTTAAGTAAATTGTATTTACAGATAGATACCCCATTTGCTTATTGAGTTTACGTTAATGAACTTCTATAAATAAGAGAATAGGAATAACTTTTCCTTGTTGCTAACTTGTATGAAAAGAGTTGTCAGGACTTTAATTTTAGATTTTTATATGGAATTATTTGGTTTGCTAGATTTTTATTGATTTATTTCGAGTAATTTTAGATTGTGTTATTATTTTTCCTCATATTTCTTATCTTTATTTTTATTTCAACAATACTAGAAACAAATTTCAGCGGCATGTCTAAGTTAAATTAAGTTTATTTCCGTAATGCCGCTATATATTGCAACGCCAAAGCGAGCTTTGGAAATCGACAGATTCCCAGATCAAAAGCTTTAGTTGTCACGATACATGTAACATCTATTCATTCAACAGGAAGCGGTATCACGAATACCATTTTTGCAACTACAATCGATTGAAATATTTATTGACGGCTTTCGATTCGTTAACATTTCTGCATTACACTATTCACGCACCTACTGCATTTTCGGTTGAAACAACGGAAAACAAGATGCTGTGTTGACATTTTTCCCATTTCTGTCACTCGGAAATATATTTTGAAGTGTCTTCCGCATCAGATATTCGGGTAAAACTGTGGCATATCCGATTTGTCAGTTATTTTCAGTCAGCTACAGAAGGAAAGGAAAAAATGATGGCCCTAACCAATATTTCCCCCGATATCATAAAGTCTAACGCAGTGGCGATTCATTTCAACGTATTTTTATATTCTGTATGAAAAATGAGGGTTCGTTTTTGGAAAGCTATACTCAAACTGATACTGTCCTTACACGCTTCGTTTAGTTTGTTTTATGTTGCACACCATTTCAGTTTTACGTGATTTTCAAGTTACATATCACACTGATATTTATAAGATATGCAGAAGTCAATAAATATCAGGAATAAAAGTCAAGCGTAACTGTAATATTTATCAAATTGTTTAAATTTTCGAACAACTGTGAATATCCTAGAAAAACTTGTTTTTGTACAAATAAGAATTGAGCATTTCTTCTTTTGTATGCCCTATCGGTAAGTCGGACTTTCAATACGCTTACTTTACTGCTTTTTCTACGGTTTCATTCTCAGTCTTTAGCTTTGTATGCCGAACCAGGAGTTATTTTAGCTGTTTCAAAGTGAATTGATCGATATTATTGCAAGAACCGACTAGAATGTTTGTGTTTGATGGAATGTGCTTTATTACATTTTTTAGGAACCAAGTTTAATATAAGTTGCTTAGTTTCAAACATTTCTACCACAATGGGGTTAAGCTCAATTTCCGTTAGAAGTAATAACTCATTTACAGATAAAATCTATCATTTATACTGCTAACCTGGTTAAACATCGTTACTAAAACCTGTAATTACAAAACTTGTTCTAGTCACAATACGATCCTGGAGACTAAGGTAACCTAAACTTTCGTCGTCTCATCTCTTTCCGAACTATTAGTGAAGAAAAATACTTCCTCTCCTATTTTGAACTTTTGAAATTAAAACTTCTCGTCTGCACGACTTTTAATATAAATAATTATTAAATTAATGGTAATATATAATTTATAGGGACTTTGGATAATATATTTCGCATCAAAAAATTTTCCTTTTCCCTTTTTTCCTTTCTTCAATAATAATAATAGATTGTGGTGCTATAGAATATAGGTATTTAGGTTCGATCATTAAAAGTACAGGAAAAGTGGAAGAAGACATACAGGAAAAAGTCATAAAAGAGAAAAGAGCTATAAAAGCACTACACGGGACTATCTGGAATGAAAATCTCACCAAAGAAACAAAAAGTAACATATTTAAGGTTATTATAGAGAGTATAATAACGTATGGAGAAGAAATGTGGCCAATGACTAAGAAAGTCAGAAATAAGATAAGAACTGTTGAGCTAGACTATATGCGAAGGCGCCTACAGTATACCCGCAGAGACAGAATAAGAACAGAAAGAATATGGAGAGAAATAGAGGAAAAAGAATCAATTACAAAAAGATTAGAGAACAAAGCACTAAGATGGTACGGACACGTTCAAAGAATGGAAGAAGAAAGGTGGCTCAAGAAAATCCTACAGTGGCTGCCACGAGAAAAAAGAAACAGAGGACGACCAGTTGTCAAATGGGAACAATACATACACCAAACGAGGCAAGAAAAGGGTTTGGAAGAAGACGACTGGGAAGATAGAGAATATTGGCATCTGAGAACGACCAACCTCTGAGGGGAAAAGGTCAAAGAAGAAAAAGAAGAAGATTGTGGTGCTTCAATAGTTGACAATCGTACCGATGATGTGTTTGATTTTCTTTTTGCAGTTTAGTTGCCTACCATTTACCCGCAATAGGACGTATTTTTTAGATCAATTCGAGTTGAAAAAGTCTAATTGATCTAAAGATGGCAATCGGACATTTGTTTATTGGATCTGTTTGACTTGAATTGAACCTAAAACCACACATTTTATCTATAGACATGCTACTGTGGCACAGACTGTTTATTTAAAATTTCGATTGCTCATACGTCATAGTTTCGCGGTTATTCAAATGTTGATCATGATTTGGTTGGTTTAAAAACGTAAGTTGAAGAAAGTAATTTAGCCAATGCCATTTCAGGGCTAAAAATATGTTTGTGATCTTCAGATATGTCTTGAACTTAAAGGAAATCAGTAGTACCGATACTTTCCGCTATTGTAGCGCTTTCTGGTTGTTTTTCACAAATACTGATATAATTTCTTCAAATTTGTCATTTATATCACGACAAGCGAGGCACTTTTAGTGCAAGGGCCTGGTGTTGGAAATTTAACAAAAGAGGTATAATGATCAAATTAATAAAATTATTTATTTGTAATTAGAACCGTTTAAGAACAAGCAACTATTCGAAGCAAGTCTTATAAACCAGGTGCCGCGTGGTATGGTATAATATATGATATAAATATTTTAAACTTTTTGGTTAATCACGGTTTGCATTTAAAGCTGGTTTTTTGAAAAAGGTTTGTTCCGGTTTGGAGTTCTAGTAAGGAGTGATTTTAGAAAGAATTCTGAAAGAATAATTCCGAAAGAATAATTAAACATTTTGTGCCAATCGTCAGGTTATATACTGGCTGGAAAGTGGTAGGGAAAGCGAGCTTGTCCAAAGTACGGCGGCGGCGCTTCAAAGCGATCCCTCTGCTGGTTGAAATTCACTGAAAGCGCCTCCAGCGCGTTTTCTAGATATCAAAACAACAAACCAATTTTTTATAAACTTTATAACGGTTCCGCATACGATAATTGACGACATAGGAACAAAATAATTAATATGGTATAGACATGTGCAACGCATGAACGAGGAAAGGCTTCCAAAAAAAATTAAGTAAATCGAAGGACCTCGACGTATCCGATTCCTCTGCTTCACATTTCACGGTCGTTCCATAGTCCGTCTTCCAATTACCTTCCTTCTATTGGAACAAATATTGTGCGTGTTGTATTCACCGAGGAATTAGACTACACTGTCAGCTGTTTTTCGGTCCAAAAAGTAGGCCGCGAATCGGGGAATAACCGTGCTTCCATATGTTTTACATTTGGATATCTTGTTTAATGACCGTCCTTGGACAAGCAATCAATACCGTTCACATATTATGTAATTAGCCATATGTTTTTAATTTTGCTATTTCAGTAATTGCATTAAATTTTTTTCCAAGCAGAAAGGAATATAACTATAATTACACTAATTGATCTTAGTGAGCGTGACACCTAGCCATGATCATCTCAAGTCACCGGCAAAACGATTGAGCTTGACATTTTGCGTATGCTTTCCTTATGTAACGACTTTCTTCCATAAGGACCTCTCGTGCAGTTTCTCAGTCTCTTAGCTGTTGTTTAGCAGTACTCTAGAAATTTAATAATTATTTCCTAAACAAACAAGCCTTACAATTATTTACGTCCATCTCATCACTCACACAAATTTACTAAAAGCCTCAAATTTTACTGTTAAATATAATCATCAGATCTCAACAATATCTGTTCTTTATATCATGACCAATTTATTCGAGCTTCTAAATATTTTTAAACCGTACACAGTTGTTTCCTTACTTTTTCACCACAAAGTAACTTGCCGTGCCGTTTATATTCTCTGTACCATTATCTGACCTTATACGTAGTCAACGTTTGTCTCTGTTCTTGAGATTAGCAGCGGCTGAAATCAAGTATGCAGTAAATTGCTCACATTAGCGGGCACGAAATCAATCTGGATTAGACAAGTTCCAAACTTACGAGCAGCATTGTCAAATTGCACCACATTGTTGGCGATAATTTAGTCATTTGGACCGAACACCAAAATTAAAGTTGCATCGTTTTTTCCTACATCAAAGACACTATTTGTTCAGTAACTTGGTTAATTATAGCTTAAGATTTTTAAGCGTCTTATTCATCTTGCTTGTATCTCCCTTGCTGTTACTTGAAAATGACGAGGAGGTTGAAGAATAAAATATGATTTTCCGAATGAGAATAATAGATTGCCGTGGATAAAAAAAAACTTGTCTGACTTTCATTATAAAAAAAATGTAGAGTGAGCTATAGTCACAGCAAACTGTTGTTCTTATTTATAACGTTATATTTTAATAGTAAAGCAACGTATGACACGCAAATTGTGTTGCCTATTCTGGAGTCAAGAATACCCTACTTGTATACCCCAATGTTATGAAGCAAATATTGTGTGTGCCGCATGCACTGAAGGACTAGGATAGGCCGACCGAGTGCCCTCTGTTTATCATTTTTACTTTCGAAAAAGAAAAATTGAAACATATTGATTATTATAATAGTTTTAAAGAGCCATTATTTTAATATTAAATGTACAATAACTTGATAGGGTTTGTCGTTACACTTTCTCTCCTATCGTTGCCTAATTTCTTCAGAGCACAAAATTTATCTGTGCCACTATGCACTTAAATGACCTAATGGCAGAATGATATGTTAAGTTTTCATCGGAATGGTTTTCCAAATCGCTGTTCAATAATGTCACGGTGCTACACTTTCCTGGTCTAAAAACGACATGTAAACGTGCCCTCTCTGAGAAATAATAATCTTGATGTTGTTTACATTTACTGGTTATAACTTCGATTTCTTTATTTACATGAATATTAACAATGTTTCTTTCGGCAAATAAAGTAATTTCCATTTCTTTACCGGAATATTACCTACATTGCTTTTGGCAAATAAAATAACTGACTTTGCTTGGTTTAGTTATATTGCTCAGTGATATGCTTTTTGTTGTTTTTTAAGCAGAAAATGAAATTTTATTAAAAGTATGTTACCTGTTTCTGATTCTCCAAGATTATCTAGACCTCTAGATCGTCGGGGACTTGAATATTCAACAAATATTATAACTTTATTAGACTTACGGGGTCGGGGCGAAATCAAAGAGTTTTAGGCGTAAATAATTACTCTTATTAGTTATTAGTGTACTTTCTCAGCAGAGTCATTACGTGACGCTATTGTTCCTCTGGAATTAGGCGTAACGTTGAAGCACTGTTAGAAACCAAGCAGATTAAGGTGATTACTACTTTAGTTGCGACACTGCGTTTTTTTCGCTATTATCTTCTTGTACGTAAACGATCGCTATTGTTGGATTGATTTCTGAAGCGTATCATTACTTGGCGCTATTGTCCTTCAGAAATTAGGCGTACTTCTTGCGACGCTGGTGGAAAAAGGCTTAATCAAACTGAAAGTATTATGTTAAAATTAGTGATAACTTTTGTTTAAATGATATAAACATCTTTTCTATTTTGACTTTGATAAACACAAAGTAATTGATATCAGCGTAGGTCTAACACCGAACATCGCTAGTAAATTAACTAGGAAGTTTTAAATGTACAAGTATTAATACAAATAATATAAAAAAACAAGGAACAAATATATATCAGTAACTTTACGGTCACACTGCATAATATAGTAAACATAAATTTAAAGGTTACTGCAAAGTGTTGATCTTCTTCAAATTGACACGCAATGATACTTTTGTTATTTGTAATAAGCCATTAAAATTTGTTGCAAGTCGATTTTAACTTTCGTGCACCTTACCTTACCGTAACCTGACTTTACAGGAAATACCATTGATTACTGAAGTAGTCGTTTAAGCAATTTACTATTCTCTTGTGGCGATAGCAAAACATTTAAGTAAAATTACGTAAGTATCAATTAAGCTTATCATAAGGGGTGGAGGTTTAAATCAACGCTTCAAGCATATCTCGTCCGAAGACGACGCTGTATAAAATTATTTATTTTAACAAATTTATTTTAAAGTTTCAAAGCTGTAAATTGCTTGCCCCACTGCGTTCATTTACAAAACTCTTATTATGTTGAATCTAGCGCTTAGTTAATTCTATATGCATTGTAATTAAACAATGTAACTTTACTTGACGAACACAAAGTTTGTTTGACAACGCCTGTTTAACACGGTGCATGTACAGAAATGAACAGCCGACTGCCAGGCTAATTAAATTGAGTTTCACTGCTATTAAATCATAGCTGCAGGTGTTGTTGAAATAGGCAGCTGAGGTGTAAATCCGCTTATTGCAAATCTGCCGCTTACTCCACGAGACTTCGCTGTTTATTTTCTCTTAGCTTTAGTCAACACTGCCTCCTCTCGTAGTGAATTATTTTGCTGTTATTTAGAGCGATTAATTTGCTTTAACGGTTAACCACTTACTACGATATAGAAAATATTATGTGACGAAGAGAGAAAATAGAATTTGTGCTGATTTATGTTTAGAAACATTTTTTTTAGATTACAAAACATGTAAATAAATTGGAGTAATTTTGTATTTATGCGCTAGCGATCGCGTCAAGCTGTCAGAACCTAAATTAGGAAAGCTGTTTTCGCAATTTAAGGTGTCAAAATAAAATATTGGTGGAGGTATGATTATGTCACAGGTCACAGCTATAAATAGAATTTTTTAATGTACTCGAATGGATCTGGATTGGAAAAATCCAGTTTTATCCTGAGTGTAAGTTAAAGTTCATTCCCCAGATAAGTCTTAAGGGAAGAAGCGCTACTAGCAAGAGTACAATCGATGATTCTAAAGTTGTTTGCACAGTACTACTTTTACGCATAAATAACATAGCACACAGAGAAACAATAACTTTTCATGGGAAGGAGGGATATTAGATATAATAATAATATATGCAGTAAGTTAAGTAAATTCCTCAGAATTATAGTCAGACCCATATATGCAGCCTTAATCTGGGGCCTGAAACTAACATAGGAACTTCCAGAACTAAACTAAGTCTTACCTGCAAAGGATGGCTTGCCTAGGAATTATGAAGTTGACGATAATCGCCCCAACAGCAGTACTAGAAGCTTTTTTTGGCTTTCCGCCTTTACATATTGCAGTTGGTGAGGAAGCCTTAGCAGCAGGACAAACTGCAGCAGACGATGGAAACTAAATTATGAAAGATAGAGTCATGGTCGTATACTACTGTCACTAAAGGTTTCCTTATTGGAGATGGGATCCGACAAGATGGTATCAGTGCGCTCACTTAACAGACCGTTTAGCGTCGTAATATCCAACCTTTCAGAAGGGGAAAACAACAAGGTCTTACCTGAGATAAGAAGAGTCGCACTCGTCTGATATATGGATGGATCCAAAATCAGTGATAACACTGGAGCGGTAATGTGACGAAGAAATTTTGCTGCAGCCAACAGATTTTCAGATCTAAATACCGTGAAAATATCAGAAAAGCTTAGACGAACAGGTAAGTCTGTATTTTCTCATACAGCCAAGCAGTTTTGAAAGCACTTGACAATTACTAAACCAACTATAAAATAGTGTTGTAGTGCCTGGTGATACTGAAAGACCTGTTAGAACCCAACAAGGCTCAGTAGTAAGATTAGAGATGGGTCAGCGAATACTTCAATAGACCCCGAGCGAGCCCTGTTCCGTAGCAAAAACGTTAAGAATTGGGTCAAATAAAACTTTTATGGTATACTGTAATACAACTCAAGACATATTTCCGCGACACTCCTATGAGGAGGCGGCAGTGGAACACTGGCAAACTACTATCAATAAGTAATGAGCAGATAAGACTAGTACCGGGAACGATTACTCGGGACTGCCTCTTGAATAGGCATCTTTACAGAATGAAACTGTGTAATAGCCCTTTCTGAAAGCAATGTGGACAAGAGAACGAAATACCTCTCCACATTTTGTGTCCCTGCAATGCTTTAAGTCACACGCTACACCGCTGTTTTTGGTAAATTGAAGCCAGAGGATCCCGACACTACTCAACTAAATATAGCCTTCAAATTTATTGTTTGTTTAGAACTATTAGACAAAACTGGAACTTACTGGGCTAGAACAATAGATTTTTTGGCTGCAGTGCGTTATAATACCAAATCGTTTAATATGATAATTACTACCGCAGACGACAATATGGCGTGCCTTAACACTACCATAAGACACAAGTGTATTCAAATTAATACGGTTAGTGTGAAACAGTATCAGCTTGTAATCGAGGCAAAGCGAGCGACGCGCTACCTAGCGAACGAGCAAAACAAACAATATTATACGTATATCATATTTCACTTTCATAAAACGTATACTATTGTTTCAATTGTGCTACTGGCGAGTAATGCATAATAAAATATTGCAAGGTGACAAAAGTACAAACATGCGCGTCTAGGACTGCCACCTTTCCTTTTAAAACAAAACATCGACTATGTACATAAACGAGATAAAACGTACCAAACAGCCAAGACAGTTGGTTTTTATATCATAGCAGCGTGGGTCTAAAACAAGAGAAATTGTTATATTTCATCATTTATATGTATAACTTCGGTTTATTTCATGCTTCCGGTTTGGCTGCGATCTTACCTTAATGTTATCGTATAAACAAACGTTGTACAGCGAGAAACCAAGGTCACATACCAATCGGGTCGAAACGCATGTGGAAATATTGATCAGCGTCAATAAAGTAGTGCTGTTAATGGTGTTCAATTATTATTAAAGATTAAGAAGAACCCAGTCTTAACATATAACTTAATCAATCTGACAATAGAAGAAATGAAGAATATGTGCGAAAGTGAACACAAAGTATAGATTTTATTTATAAAACTGTATTTTTTAAAAGGTAACTGTTTGTGATACGAATTTTTGTTACCTTCTTGTAGTAAATGTTCTAAAGCCACCACTGATGTATGGAGGATGAATAGAATAGAATAGAAAGAAAACGCAGGCACCAGCACTACCACCTTCACAACATGACGCCATCTTGTCAACTTTGTTGCATCAAATTGTAAATTCACACCTACTGGGCGTTTAGCGCTGATCCTATACCATTTGATTTGAAAGACTAGGACAGCACCCAGCAATGAAGCATATCCGTCCCCCGCGAAACCCTTTAGGACGCCATGATCGAGGTACGCTCGATTAACGCGCCTGCCCTCAATACAAAAAAGAGAACAGGCTAGCAGTCCTGGCATCATGCTGCGAGCCCTAAGCCCCTACTGGTGGAGGGAGATTACCTAAATCTCTACTGATTCTGCAGATCAGTGCCCGAGCTGAGACGCAGCTCACCCGTCGAACCGCACTAAGACGGCCCTAACCTGCACTTAGGCTATACCACTGCTACCACGATTCCTACTCTGTGACCAAAAGCGGGGGGTGTGAATCCCCCACGGGCTCGGATTTGGTCCCCGTGGTACCAGTCAAAGAAAGTCACTGCTTGTCGGAGCAAGCGCAAGCCAAGCAGCGCTGCCCCTCCCAGTTAGGACCTCGCAGGTCCCAGCACTGGTGAGCTACGCACCGCCCAGACTGGTCGGTAACAAATGATCATAGTGGCCGGCACCTTAACAGCGTCGGGTGTATATAAGTACCAACCCTCTGGATCGACACTTAGATAGTGGGCGTGAGCAGGCAAAATGCGCCTCACCCCTACGGTCCTAGTCCCAAGTGTCACCTGCACACCGCTCTATCGTTGGAAAGCTCCATCACTTGCCGGAACCCCTACCATCCAGCTCAGGTCCATCATCCAACAAGGCTGGTACGCAAGAGTTCCTGGTCAAGGAGCGGGGTTTCCACTTCGACGATCGTGCTTCAGGCATTAGGATCCATACTGAGGCCAGGCTGCAAGCGACACCCCTAGGGCCCAGGTCCCTTTGCAGCAGCAGCCACTCAATCCTGGAAAGCACCATCACCTGCCGAACCGGTCAGGTGTTTCCATTCCTGAGAGCGCTACCGCTCAGGTGTTAAGACCCCTACTGAGGGCTAGCTTGTTTACACCCCTAGAGCCCAATACTCTTATAGCAACTGCGCTTCTCCATCCTGGGGTACTTCACCCGCCGGACCCCCATCACCCAGTCAATGCGTGGCTACCCGGTCAGGGAGCGGGGACCCCCTTTTACCTGCCGGACCATTTGCCATCTAGCTCACGTCGGGGGAGAAGACGGGCTGGTACGCTCCCGGTACCCCGGTCAGGTAGCAGCGTTCCATTCCAGAGAGCGAGCTATTGCCGAGATGTTAGAACCCATCTTGAGGACTACACTTCACCTGGTGAAATCACTCTCTCAGTCTCCGTGGTCTCAATTAAGGAAACCTTGAACCTCCCCGAAGAGATGTGGGCGTACCAAGTTGAAATCACCGAAGTGACCGTTACAACGCCGACCCCGCACAAGGTGTCTTTGTTCACGCCTCTCACCTAGTTGAGGGTCCTTGGCCGCCCCTCCGCTGATCCTACAAGCGGAATAATCTCTTTGGCTTTGTACAGTTTATGGAAACAGTGGCACAACAACACAGATAATTAAAATTGTCAAAAAAGTCACCGCCGATGGATCGCAAAAAATAAATAATTTGACCGGTATATCAAGAGGAAAACATAAAAAACCACTTTAATATTAATACAAACATACCCAAATAGTTAGTAGGTATTCTCTTTGTCGCGATAAGGTAGGTTGTTCTTGCAATTGGTTTCAATTTAAAAAGTTGAGTTAAAAACTGAAAAATATTCACAATAATCTACTTAAAATGGAAACAGTATGTAAACATCGCTAATATAGATTTGCAAGAGTGATGGCACTAAAATGCTGCAAGTTTTCTTATTTTAAGCTTAATTTACACAAAACCATTCATCGAGCTTAATTGTGCTTCTTCGGGTTTTACGTTTAAGGCGACATTAAAATCCCGAACGCAGCGTCGATTTTGGTTACTTAATCACGTTTTATGTACTTTGTTATGTTTGCCCGTCCAACTTTTTAATTAGAGAGTCGTAGGGAGAAGGATTAACAGGATGTTCGTAGAAGGTGGCGTGGCGCCGTGACGGTCCAGAGACAAAACGTCTCATTTGTCGGGCAAATATTGACTTCCTGATGGATTTACGGGCTCTCTCGTCACTCATCATGCTCGTTTCGTACAAACCCGACGTCATTTGACAAGACCTCTGGCGCAAACTAATTCACTGCAATAACAATAAACTTGACGACCCTTTCCCTTGCAATCAACGTGTGTTTGACAAGAAGAAGTAACTAACAACCGTGGTTGAGTGTGTTTATACCGCCAAGATAGGGCGTATCATGTGGCCCTCTTTAAGTTATTACCTCTTATCCTCACAGAACAAGCAAATAAATATGCCTAATGTTCTATCTAATGAATATTGGACCAATATCGCTAAAATTCGGTATAGAAAATTGTGCAGCTTCAAAGTAGTGTTCATGTTTCAGTAAGGTAAGTATAATCTGAAGAACGACCGCTTATGCACTACTCAAAAACATTTTGTTTGGAAGTCATTTGAATGCTTCAACTTTTTTTCTAATTGTTAATGGTTTTTTTATAAGTTAAGTAAATTTACTTATACAGAATACATGTATAGGGTTGTATAATTAACGACACTTTCCAGAAAATCCATGGCGTGGGTATTTTTATAACTAAACTAGCTGACCCGGCAAACGTTGTTTTGCCATGTATATTATTTGTAGGAAACATTTTTTTAGTTCAATAAAAATAACTATCTACTATAAGTGTGCGGGGATGTACTTATAATCGAAAGCGTTATAAACAATAAAAGTATGCTTTATTTAGGGTAATAAATAAATCTTTATTAAAGTAACGAATATATTTTAAATTACAATTCTTGATAGCTATCTAAACATCAAAAATAATTATTCATATTTTTACTATCAATTATGGCAGTTGAAAAAAAAAATTAATCTCTCAGCGCAATAGAGTGTACAATATTCTTGGTTAGTCCGTCTTTAGCCAACATAAACAAACTGTATGGTTTTCCCACGCGAGAACATGCCACATATAGTTGTCCGTGGGAAAAGCATGGTGTTTCCAAATCTAAGCCACATACAGACAATGTCTGGCCTTGTGACTTATTGATCGTCATAGCGAATGCCAATCTAATTGGGAATTAATAAATGTACTTTCTTCGCAAATAAATATTAATTTAAATTTAATAAATTAAATAATTGTCTTTTTTAATAAATTATTAATAGTTAATAAATCCTTCTATCAGTGTATTGGTGGAAAACAGTGACCTAATATTGTATTCATTTGCTTATTATTTGACTTACCTTTCACAATAATAAAACGGGTATATTTATTAACCACGTACACGTTTTCGTTTTGAATTAAAACTATTTCCAAAAAATGTTAAGTACAATATATACCTACAGGTACGGTAATGGCCGTTGTTGGCGGGAGCTTACAACACGTGTTTATTTACATGAGATCACTTAATTAACTGAGAGTTAAAACTGTCTTTGTCAGATTAATAAATAATTATTGCACTGGAAATTAATGATAAATTTACGATGACAGTAAAATTAACATGAGAGTTGCCCAGAAAAATTAAAATAATAGGTATAACAGTCACTGCTACGATTGATACACTAATAAAACCAAGAAAAAATGGCTGAAAAATGTATAGTGAGTAAGACAGGAGACCGGCTTCGTCCTCATCCCTACTCCGTGATGTTTGCTGGATGAGTGGTGACACCTGGCGGGGATAACTGATCGATTGATAGTTGATCAGTTATCGACCGGCGAGGGCGGGAGATCAAATTGAATTTAAAAAAAAATCATAATTAAAGGAACTTGAAATTATAAACTCCGAATAAGAATTTATCGTACTACAATTATAATATTCGATTGCCATCTTGCAACCCTATTGCGGATCTGTGGATAGAATGAAAAAAATAAAAATCGGGATGGAAAAACAGGGGTTGATCGTATAAGAGTGAAAATTGAGAGTAATATGAAATTTTTTATTCTAAGTCATGACAAATTAAAAAAAAAATTCTCAAAAAAATTAAAGTTTATAATTAACAAATAAAAATAGGGGTTGATCGTAGAAGGGTGAAAAATGAATTTTTTTTATTCTAAGTCATGACAAATTAAAAAAAAATTCTCAAAAAAATTAAAGTTTATAATTAACAAATAAAAATAGGGGTTGATCGTAGAAGGGTGAAAAATGAATTTTGTCATGACAAAATAAAAATAAAAATCTTTGCAAAAAAAATTAAAGTTTTTAATTAATAAATAAAAAATAAGGGTTGATCATAGAGGGGTGAAAATTTAGGGTTGTATGTATTTTTGTATGATGTATCATAAAAAAATAAAAACAAAAAATTTTGTCCAAAAAAATAAAAAAAAAATTTAAGGGTGGACCACCCTTAACATTTAGGGGGATGAAAAATAGATGTTGTCCGATTCTCCACCCTAGCCGATATGCTCGCTAAGATTCACGAAAATCGGTCGAGCCGTTTCGGAGTAGTTCAATTACGCACCCCGTGACACGAGAATTTTATATATTAGAAGATAAAGCTTGTTTTTAAAATAACTTTAATAACAACAAATAAAACACAATGTAGGCAGTATTATAGTAGCGAGTTTGCTGAATATTTATCGCACTTTTATTTACGACGCAATTATGAAAACGTAACATTACACAATGATATGCAATTAGTCAAATGTTCTACATACACGTGTGTAGTTGAATAATTCAATTTCCTGATTATTTGTCTGAAAACAAATTTGATGATCTTATCAGATTATCAACACATTCTTGACTGTGAGCATTCATGGGGTTCACTGTTATTGGAGAAATTTGCTACTTGTGCACATACTTATCTACTGGTGTGGTTGATGTAGACTTGTGAATACGTAATCTAGTAATCCTAACTTTGTCTATACATTATAACTACCAGTGTTAATTTTTGGATTTTCTTAGTTGTCTGGTGCACGCGTTCTATACCCGGGCAGGGTGACCTTGGGTGTGTGTTTGGCCTTGTCGGATGGAATCGAATTCTTAAACTGTGTGAGCATATCATCGGATTTGGATATGATATTTTTTTTCTCACGTTTACTACGTACCGTGGTAACATAGCGCAAATCTGGATATAAATAAACCTAATTTTGTATAAGGAGTTTTTATAGTTTATTTAAAAATTTTTTTGTGGTTAGTGGTTATATTTACGCCAAACCTTTTAGAGAAATCCTATTTATTCTGTTATATATACGGTTTGATGTTCTGATGAAACGAGGTTCATGCGTTTGCCGTTAAAGTTTTTTTAGGTAAAACTACTTTAGCGGCTGCCGGCAGAAGTAACTTGTGAATGTATAGAACAGAAATGGTAAAACGCCCATGCAACACGGAAATTGTTCCCGCGCTTGCGTTACTTTCCTTCCGCAGGCGCCACCGCAGCCAGTGTGTGTCCGACTAAGATAAAAGTCGGATGAAAGATTGGCGCGTTTACGTTGTAAGAAATATTTGTTTGGTTATACAATTTAACATAAAATATGCGCAAATGCTATCAATTAAAACGCAGACCCTTTCTACATTGTCTAATGTGTCAGACCAAATATGCGTTACAATAATATTGCAACGTAACCGTAAATTCCTTATATTACTGGCTTCTCAGAGTTCAAAACAGCAATGCTTAGCTCGTAATTCCAGTGGCAGCGGTGATGTATTGTTTGGATTTTTATACATTTTTATTTTTACGCGAGCTCGTATTTGTGGGCGAAGGATATTTCCTTATAGTTTTATTTGGCTACATATTTTTAATTGTTAATTTTTAGCACTTGTGTCTGCATCATTTAGGTATGTTGTTTAATTTTTCAATACAGTTTAGTTAGATTATAATGGAAACTTGAGAAAGTTCTTATTATTAAGTATATTGTGAAATATTTAACATTTTAACACATTTTTGTAAGGGAGTATTGGACTTCGCCCATTTTCTAGGGTTGTTAATCTACTATTTCTGCTGGCAAATTACAGGAATATTTCTCTGTTAAATTAGCGGGGTTACTGTTAGTTACGTATCAAGGATTTAAATTATAACAATCAAGATGGCGGATTCAACATGGCGGAACTTGTTGCTAAAATCACACGAATCACATAAAAATTAGCATTCGTAGAGTTTCGGGGCTTCTAATTACGTATCCAGGGTTTAAACTATAAAAAACGATATGACGGATTCAATATGACGGAAATAATTCACAAAGTTATCCAAATTGCATACAAATTGGCATTACTGGGGTTTCGGGGCTGCTTGTTACGAATCAAGGATTTAAATTATAAAATTCAAGATGGCAGAAGTATTTCATACCGTTATCCAATTTTCGTAAAAATGGTATTGCAGAGATTTTGGGGCGGATATTTACGAATCCAGAATCTAAATTATTAAAGTCAATTTTTGAAGAATACAACACTCTTCCACACAAGTAATTAAATACCAGATATGTATTTCGAGAGCAAAGCTATCATCGACAGTGGTAAACTGACACTCTGTTTTGCTGTCGAAATACATATCTGGTATATAGTTACTTGTGTGGAAGGGTGCTCTATTTTGCAAGTGTTGTTATTCCACAGTTCGAGTGTTTCTTCTTATATAAAAGTCAAGATTGCGGATTCAATATGGCGGAATTATTTGATCAAGTTATCCAAATTGCTCTAAGATATATACAAGATAATAATAATTACAAATATTAGGTTTTAATTAGTGATGCAAGAATACGGCTACGATTAATCGTAATCGGCGATTATCGGCGGTTTTCCGTTTAATCGTAATCGCTGATTATGGAGACGATTAATAGTTGACGTCTACTTTGAATCCGGAGTATATACGACTTTTCTAGAATTAGTACATGACTAGACCACAAACAATAAATTATAAAACTGCATCACAGGTTTGTAATGCATGGGAATATCATTATTATAGGGTAATTAATACTTCATAGGTTACTTAAAATTAAATGAGTGTGGCGTAGCAAAATTCTCATAACCTCTCGGTTGATAAATAAAGAAAATTGTGAAAAATCGCTGAAAGTAAAACTGAAGGATGTTGTTTCCAGATTTCTGGTAACCTGGCGGTCAAAATGAAATAAGGGAAATTTCTAGCGCTCACCAATTAAAATAAAATAAATAAGATTCCTGCAAGTTAAACTATTTAATAAAGTCGAAATATAACTTTTTCAATTTTATTCAAAGGTATTAAACTTTCTAGCTAATAATGGTGGTGCAAACCCGAAGTATTACTTTTTCAGTTTTACCAAATTTGACCAATATATGATCTCTGGAGTTTTAACGATTCAAACAAAATCGAAATATTACTGTTTCAATTTTATATAAATATATCAAACTTTCTGGTTTATCACGGTTTGAATTAAAATCTGTTTTTTTGAAGAAGACGGTTTGTTCCGGTTTGGAGTTTTAGTCGGAAATAATTTTGAAAGAATTCTGAAAGAGTAATTCCAAAAGTGTAGTTAAACAAAAATAGATGATTTGCTAACACAGGCATTTACAGATTAAATAGTTTGCATCGTAATTCGGTTTATATAGGCCAGACAATTAGAAATGTTGATATTAGGTATAAAGAACACGTACGTTGTTACAAATACAAACACCCACATAAGTTTAATTACGCTAAACACTTACTAGAACACAATCATTCAATGACATCTAATAACACTATAAAATGTTTACACTTTTCTGATGATAAACGTAAATTAGATATACTAGAAGCTTTTGAAGTTTACAAACATTTAAAAACTGTACTGTTAATGACAGAGCAAATTGATCTATTAAATTCTCTTCTATTGGACATTTTGGAATAAGAAATCAAGTCATCTGCAGACGATTACCGAGATCAAGTCACCAAGTTCTATTGCTATAACAACATTAACTGTTCACTTTCTAATATAATCTTTAACAAAATATAAGATTAAAATAAATAAATATTGTTGAAGTAATTAAGTATTTTATATACATATAATCATTAAATATAATTAAACCGGCGCGGTCACTCTGCGGGCTGGAATCTACTTAAAGTGTCACCAGCGCCTTTTAAAACCAAAGCAACACAATAGTCCAGTTACATTAGGCGGAAAAAAGCAGCATCTGCCGAAAAAATCCAAGTGAGTTGAAATTTAGCATACACCTTTATTTTGACATTACAAATAATGTCTCAAAAGTCCCCATCGATATCGTGCTTGCGGTTTCAGTTATTCAAGGTCAAATGTCACAGAAATCAGTTTTTTGCAAATATCTCGCTTTCTATGGGTCGTATGACTTTTTTAGTTATTACAAAAATGAAGGCTAGGAAATTCTCTACAAAAAAGGTTTTATAAATTTTTTCGTACAATCAACCATTTTCACGCTATACTTTAGAGAAATGGTGAGCAGCGGTGCATCCGTCACAGTTTTCTCCGTCAATTTAAATCGTGTTCCCGAGCAGTTCAGACGCTTCGTTTATTCGTTATTATTCAATTAATCGTCGCGGTGGCTGATTATTGTTTTATTTGCAATGAATCGCTCTTGGAAGGTGATACGGTGACTGTAAAACGCGGTATAGACGCTTTGAGAGACGCAAGTGCGGAAAGAGAAGATGAACATACAAAACGTTTAAAAAGTGCGGATTCGGTGACGATACATACACACTGTCGCAAGGAGTATACTCGTAAGAGTAGCATAGTGGCATTTAAAAGGCGCCGAGTTGACGAGGCTCCTAGTACATGTCAGTGTTCTCCTCGTAAAGTACGCTCTAGCTTAGGTTCTTTTGATTTTCGTGCATTGTGTTTTTTTGTAACAAAGAAGCCATGTAAAAAAACGCGCCTTGCACCCTACCTCCGAGGTGGTGTGGAAACGATGCACCGCTGCTCATTTTTTCTCTAAAGTATAGCGTAAAAATGATTGGTTGTACGAAAAAATTTATATAACCTTTTTTGTAGAGAATTTCCTAGCCTTCATTTTTTGTAATAACTAAAAAAGTCATACGACCCATGGGAAGCGAGATACTTGCAAAAAACTGATTTCTGTGACCTTTGACCTTGAATAACTGAAAACGCAAGCGCGATATTGATGGGGACTTTTGAGACATTATTTGTAATGTCAAAATAAAGGTGTATGCAAAATTTCAGCTCACTTGGATTTTTTCGGCAGGCGGATTCTAATGCGACTGGACTACAATAAATTTTTATAAATTTTAAAACTGTTGCAGTCAGGCTGTCCCGTTACACTACAACACATATGACGAAGACGGTGTTATCTGACATATATTCAAGTGTTAAAGACAAAGTGCAAATGCAAAGTGCACACGGTCTTAATCAAGACTTTGAGATGAAAAGCTTCTGCTTGAAAGCAACGCCTTTTGAGGGTGAACTCACACGGGTGAGAATATTGCTTACAATTTACTGTCAGCTATGTTAAAATGCTATTAATAGATGGAATAGCAATAGAACAAGTGACACGATTCAAATATCTAGGATGCTTAATTAGCGCTGATGTAGACCCAGATATAGAGATAACCACCAGGATAGCAATAGCAAGAAACGCATTCTTTAAGTACAAATCAATGCTATGTAACAACCACCTGCGACTAACACTAAGATTAAAATTTCTAAAATGTTATATTTGGTCAAACTTGCTCTATGGAATGGAATCCTGGACGTTAAAGGAAGCTATTATAAAGAAAATCGATTCTTTTGAGATGTGGACTTATAGAAGAATTCTAAAAATTTCATGGATGTCAAGAACAACGAATAACGAAGTAATGCGGAGAGTAGGAAAAGAAAAAGAATTAGTAAAAACCATTAAAATGAGAAAAACTGCATACTTCGGACACATCTTAAAAAATGATAAATATAAACTGCTTCAAACTATAATCAGAGGAAGAATACAGGGAAAGAGACCAGTAGGAAGAAAGAGATTATCCTGGCTTCGTAATATTCGCAAATGGACGGGTAGGACCGCTGCACAATTATTCCGATTAGCTGCAGACCGCGAGCAATTCAGACGAGTGGTAGCCAACCTCTGATTACGGAGAAGGCCTACTAGAAGAAGAAGAGATGTTAAAATGGGAAATTGATGGACAGGTGAAAGTAGTTGCTGCAGACAATTCTAGAAACATTGTAAGCTCTATACGAGAGCTTGAATTTGTTGCATGACACACACAGTACAGTTAGCTTTACAAGACGGTCTACTCGAGCAAGAAGCGTTGAAAAATGTAATTGTTATAGCTCGAAAAATAATTGTCATGTCAGTCATTCTAACAGGACAATGAAAATGCTCCAGAAACCCCGGGAGACGCATAATATACCGAAGTATGTTTTAATCCAAGATGTTATTACAAGATGGGATTCTACCTATAACATGTTGAACAGATTATATGAGCAGCGCAGCGGTTCTGCCTAAACTGAATTGCCAGTATGATCTAAATACTCGACAATGGATTCTTATCTAACAAACAGATTGTCTTAAAAAACTTTGAAGATGTTGATCTTTCCCAGAAACAGCCTACTTAAAATAATTTAGAAAATATCATGAGATGCTGAGAACCACCAGTGTGTTAAGATTATGGCAGCACATTTAGACGAGCATTAAAGAAAATGAATCTTATATATTAGCAACTGTACTATATCTAAGATACAAGGCACGGGTATATAAAGGTGCGCTGCACGAGAATACATAATTTATATCTTATTTTGATTTAATTGTATTATTTTATACTTGAAAGTGGGAGCTCTACGAAGACATAATGCACTACTTTAATGACTTTGATTTATATACAGGAATATTATATTTCTTTTCTTAGCAAATACAGCCTTTAATTAAGAGTGATTACTTGACTTAGCTAAATTGCTGTGATTTAGTTTTAGTTAATCTTAAGCAGGTGGGTGGTCGTTTCAGGGCAGCTGCATACATTTTTGTACATAAATGTGAAACCATGATAATGAAACACATGTTGACATGTATCAATGAGTTTACCGTCTGTTGTGTGGATTATTGGAGCCAATCTAATATTTAAAATTTCACGCTCTCAAATTTTAAAGGTTAGGGTAAATATTGGGCCGTAGTTATTAACATAAATTGAGAAACTTGACAGCTTTAATTAGCACAAGTGTTCAAGAAAGTTTGAGAGTGTGAGACAAAAATTTTATTCATACTTCTATCCAATCAAAAATTAAAAGAGAGTGGAGCTGTAATTTTATTAAACAAATAAACAAGTCCAGCTTCTTGGAAGATGGACATGAATTTGAATTAAAGAGTATGTTCCCTAAAGGAAGGGATCAATCTTCTGATTCTCAAAAATCACTCAGTTCGCTGAAATCTTAACGTCAGTTTAGAGGCATTATTGCTAACATTCTGTCACAGTATTATAAGTCTGAGACTTGAAACTTCAAAATAAAATATCATAATAGTGGGTTTTGGGCTGCGAGGAGCACTTTGCTAAAATCAAAGAGGCTTAGGCGTAGATGCTTATTGTTATCGGTTGATTAGGCGTATTAAAAGCGGCGCTATTGTCCTTCGGGATTTAGGCGTAGCGGCCACGACGCTGTTAGGATGAGACTTAATCAGGCTAAGAATATTCTGTACAAATGAGTGATAGTACGCGGTGTTCCTGTAAAGAGTACCCAGTTACTTGCGTAACCTGTACAATACTAGACATTTGTAAGCAGTCCCAAAAAGAAGAATCAGTATAAGTAGAACTGGGGTACAAATTTGGATTGGCTACTTTATTCCATACAACTGACGTGCAAATTCTATATAGATGCACTCATAACACCAACATTTGCATCACATAAATAAATAAATACTTTAAAAGGTTTACTGTTGTTTAAATCAGCTTAACCTCGATAAAGACACCGATCATTGCAAATAAATAATCAATTAAGTATAAGCACTGGATTATTTTCACATGATACTATTAAATTTTGAAAATAAAAATATCTACGGCACTGCACGATCACGGGTGTTTCTATCCTAATACAGCGGAAAAGGTAAAAGAACTATTATGTAGACTACGCTCTGAATCTGCAATTCAAGATGAAGAACCAGGTCAGGATGTAATAGCGTTTGTAGAGCAACGTTTTGCAAGTAGTAGTAATAACAGTATTTGGAGTGTTTGCCAGGAAATAATAGAATATGCCCAAGTAGATGAGCCGTTGTCACATTACTTAGGTAAGCAAGCTTTATCGTAATAACAATTACAAAAGATTAAAATTTAAAATAAAATATAAAATTAGAAAATATAAACGATGTCAATTAATAATCATGTGATTGTTAACTAATTGAGATTCGTGGTCTTCCTTTCAGTAAATACTGCCAAAGAGGAAGAAGCATAGTATCCAAATTCTCCAAATGAATCTCATTGGGCAGATTCATTTATATACTGGAAAAAACGGTAAATTTTCCAAGGCTTAAAAAACTAGCTAGAAAATATTTATCTTATAAACCGTCTAGTGTTGTTTCGGAAAGACTATCTCTATCCGGTCTGATACACCCTGAGAAGAGAAACCGCTTAGAAAATGGCAATTTACAGTTTTTTTGTTTTATAAATAAAAATTTGTTTGCAGCAAACTTCGAGTACTAGCTTAGCAGCTAGTACTAGACATCTAAACGTACTAATAATTGTTCTTGTAAGAACTTAAAGGGTTTTCCTCATTATTGTGATAAATCACTGACGTGCATTAACATTTTTAAAGCATTCCTACAACTGACTAGAAGATGACTCAGCCGTTTTCGTTTTTTGTTAAATCAAACAATTTAAAATTCACTTCCAGTGAGAACACGCGAAGGAGTTTCATTAAGAACTTGCGTGCTCGACACACATTTATTTTTTATTACTTCTTTGTATTGTATTGAAACATCTCTACGAAGGGATTTAATTAATGATAGTAACTAAATCTTCTCTAGCTCCATCTTTCCATTTAAGGTATGGCTTTGAAAAGTATCGCAAATTTTAGGTTTATTTACTTTTAGCATATTGAACTTGGTTAATTCAACACTTTCTTTAAAGTCTTGTTTTTAACATAATTGTCTGCAATATACAGCTAAACTCAAATGGTGTTTCTAACACGTCCGCTGCTACAATTTGCCTTGATGTCACTTGCCGTAAGACATAGGGAGCTCTTGCTTTCGTCGCTTTTTAATTATTCTGTTGGCATCACTTTAAAATATTAATGCAACCGTTTAGTAGTACCTCATTAGTACTTACTAGCTTTTCCAGAGGTGGAACTTTTGGCATATTGTGTGATTTCTAATTAATATTATTTTTAATGTCTTCGTCTTCTCTAATTCTCTAATGAATTTAATTTAATAAAGGAAAAGAGGTTACTTATCTACTATATAATTTTGAACTTAATTTTAATAATCAATAGTTTCCATTTTTTAGCTGCTAGATCAAAACATAATTTCCTTTGCGTACTTCTTTAAACTACTTTACCAAATGCTTATCTGAGATTAATTAGAGCAGCGCGTATTAAAATTAATTTTTAGCGTTAAAACGTTTCACACCGCCATTATAGAACTGGTCACTGTATTGGTTTACAGTTAACTACAAATAGACGTCGTTATTCAAAATTAGCCAATACATTATGTGACCAAATAGCAGCTGCCGCTAGTGTTCCCTAGAATTGTAAAGGCGGTTTAACGTAGGCAGTAGAACAGTTTGTATTGTAGTTATTAGTTTTTACATTTTTCTGGTAGGTAAAATAGGTAATTGACGCAAATTAAATAGTAATAATCATTGTAACATGACCTACCTATGAAAATATAAGACATAATCAGTTGTGTTTAATTGTGACTGCAATTTTCTCACTTACTAAATTTGCATTGTAGGGGTTAAGCTCTTCATATAAATGTTTATACGAAACATAAAAAAAGCTTTACAATACGCTGCTAAAATGACCAGTGGTGCAAACACGTTCGGTAGCATGAGTTCTTACTGCAAAAATTGATTTTGAATAATAAATTTTATAATTGTAGGAAAAGTAGGCAAAACTTTCCCTTGGCGCTATTTTGAATCCGTTGAACTTGTCTTATCTTTGTCTATCAAATTTACAAATATTAGTTTTTGTAAAAGTTGTTTTAAAAAACATGTCCAATGTTGGCTTACCTATCGGATTATTTTTAAAGCTTATGAAATTTTTGATCTTCACATTTCAATTTTCATCCAACGAGCGAACGTAGCAGATACATTTTTAAAACGCAGTTTTTTCCTTTTATCCCAAAATGTGTTTTTTTTTTTCATTAATAGTCGCCATCGATAATTACCATAATATCATTACTTTCCTATACCGATTATAAGTATAGAAAGCATTTAGCGTTGCCATACTTTAGAAATTATTACTTATTGTCATATTTTTTAAAGTATTTTTGTATTGGCGTTTTACGGTGACTATAGATGGCACCACTTCTACATTCTTGAAAGAGCGTACAGCGATGGTCTGTAGATTGTTATCGTAACCAAGATTCATCTATACGGACCTGGCGTACATTGAGACATCATAGTGGGGCCACTGTCAGCTGCATTATGTACTGTTGCTTACTGAATTTTTCTGAGAAAAAGTGGTTTTCCAATTCTGGGAAAAAATCCTTGGGATTGAAGCAGAGATTAATCCCGTAAATATAGCTGCGCTTAAAAATTAAATTTTATTCTTATTTTACCATAACTCATGAGTAACTTGGCTTAAACAAAAATGTTTACCGTCCCGTGTTAAAAAAAAAAGACAGAATTTTCGGTTTTCAAAAATTCATAAAAGGCGCCACAGGAAAATTAGTGGACTAAGACACCAACCAAATTGTAGCTTATTGGGTTTTTTAAAATGCAAAATTCATTTTCTGTATTACACAGTATTACGTAACACAGATGAACGCTAAATGCTCTCCGTCAGATGTGTCGATCAAGGTCACGTGTTCTCGGATGCCACGTCAACGGCATTAGATAGCCCAAACACCACGTTTTTCGAAATGCACTTACACTAATAACTTGCCGATCAAAAAATAGCCACAAGTGGGCTTTGGCTGCTATTGTCTTGCCGATCCTACCCAGTACAGCATATGCTATTTTCTTAATCGCATGGTAAAAAGTTTACAAAATTAATTGCAGCTGAGATATTAACAAGGAAGGTATCAGAAAATGTTGTTTTATTTACCTGCATTCATTTTATCACCCTCGGGTACTGGATTACCATTTACAATTAAAAGTTATCAATTTCAGATAAGACTAACCCAACCTAACTAAACATAGGAAACGCAATCACTATTAATAGGGATCAAAGGCAGCCTTTTAATAAATTATCAATAAATTTAGTATTTATTTTATATTCGGCGACTCCCCGCGTGTTTGAGTAATACAATACCGCTGGGCGCATTAAGTACGTTTCTTTCATCTCGTCTCGACACATCATTTATTATTTTTTTAAACGAAGTACCTAAACAATAAAGGTTGGGGCATAACCCACGGGTTCCGCTATTTTATATTTATTGCTCAGAGATGTCTAATGTTACGCAAAACATGTAGGATTATAAATTTCTCTCATTAAAAGTTTTCACAGCGAATTTGATAACGAGCAATAAAAAAATCTCTAGAACTACTCTATGAATGTTGCTACACCATAATCATAAACATAGTTATTCTAGCAGAACTACATCCATAACCATAAGACATAAGGGCCCAAAGCCCGGACTTCTAGTCGCAGAAAAACAAAAAATTTCTTTAAAATTCAATAATTAAACAAAAACCATGAGAGAACTCAAATTATACGTGCGACATATTGTAAAAGAGAACTAATTTTTCGGATAAGAATTTAGAAAAAGTTGTTGTGTACTGCAATTCTTAAGTTTTTTATTTAACGGTGGTTTTCCGTTCAAAGTTTACTTTTGTAGAATTTTGTCGCTGTATTAATGAATTTACACGTTCTATTTTCGTTAGTTCGTGATTGCTATTTTACATTTCAATTAATAAAATATTATTGCAGTTTCATAAAATTGTTTCGTGAAGTACCTCTAAAACTTATGATCATTCATATTCTACGCTTATGAACCCTGATTTGCTTTATTTTACTATTACACAGGCATCAATTGCAGTTGACCAAATAAATAATAACTTTGCTACACATGCTACATAAGGTCAAACATATGGATGTGTTACCATTCTAAGCTCGTAGATAATTCGTTCACAATTTAATATATGCGCAAACTATATATTTATAGAAATTTTGCCAGAAATTATTATTAATTATTTGCCTCATAATTTAAATACTGACTAAGTACTAGACTAGAAATCCGGACTATAGACATAATCTTTTAGAGTTTTTTTTGTAGCACAAAAAATATTCTTGTTTGTTCTTCAATATTTTCAAGTTTTCTTAAATATATAAATGTTATAGTGTAATAAAACTCACTATGCTCCAATAACAAATCGTCGAGTTCTGAGATATACCTACCAACGTTCTACATTCTTTGTCTTGTTTCTAACTAACCTTGTACACTATTTGTATTAATTTAGGCATGCTAGTTTACATTCTAATTATACTCTAAAACAGATTTCAAAGTTTTACTTACGCTACCAAAGCCCTTTACAGCAGTTTCCAGAAACATAATATTTCATATCGAATAACCTGTAGCAAAACCAAAATTATTAACATATTGTATTCAATATCGCATGCAAATCAAATTCGTGTTTAAATTCGTGTTTACTTAATTTTTGTAAATAAATATACGTTGGTTTGTTTTATTGATATGAAATGGTAATATTTTACTTTTCCAATATTCTGCATTATGTTTCGTGGAACCAGTTCGAGTAGATTACTTACATATTAATTCATTACTGCTTATGTTTGCCACACTTTTCATACAATCTGCATAATTATGTGATGTAAAGTTTGTTCAGATAATGTTTATTAAAGTAACTTATAAAAATAAGGCAAGCAAAAGTATAATAGTTTGGTATCGTTCAGCATCTGTATAAACCAGCGAAATCCGTGGCTACGCTACGTCTCAAGCTTTTTTTAAAGTAAATAAGCTACTTAAGTTGGTAGTGCAGCGGGCTGTGGATTTAAGTTCTAGTCTTTTGAATTATATAGAGATTGCTTAAATTATATATAAATCGATTTTGTTTTTGAAAACGATTCCTCGGGATTTAGAAGAGATTAGTGTACTGCGACACAAACTAAATTGTAGCGTATCTCTAGCTCTATAAACTTACAAAATGTAAAAGAATGTGTGGTAAATTTTTGAGCAATTTGTTTTTGAAAATATCCAAAACTTTGATAATATTTTCACTTTCAATTTTACAATTTACTTTCGGCATAGACCCCGTTGTCATTTGGGGATTGATTGATTTGAAGCGGGGAGGGTTTGTTACGCTCTTTAACACTGCGGCCTCTTGGGCCTATTGTGTATCCCCTTCGGTCGCTAGTCGCTGTCAAGTAAATCCGTCCCCTTTAGCAGGTCTAGGAGTTTGTTGATCAGACTGGCTGGCGGTTGTATCTCATTGGGGTTGATGCCCTCAAAGATTGGGGGATTACACCCAGCATAATCAGGTAAGGACCGACCTGTAGCTTCTCTGATTTTAAAAGAATTTGCTCTAACAGTTTGAGCTATAGTTGTTTGTGAGTCCTGTACTTACATTATTTGAACCTTGGGACAGAGACGGATTTGATCTTAATGTATCTTCTTTGTCAGGACAAGAATACTTAATTGGTTTATGCCTGTTAGCTGTTTGTGAACCCATACAAACTAACGTTTCGCAAGACATTGCAGCTTGCATCTTCAAGGTGATTAGAGCACTGAATTCAAATACGGAATGCGGAGGTACTTAAACTTCTTTGAGCCAGTCGGACAGAACGGCAGAGTCTGGTTGGTTGTCCGGTAAAGCGTGATCGTGAGATTTGATGCTTACAAGTCCTTAGAGGAACTACTGAAGTCCAAACTTTACTGAGTCTAAAACCACTCCATTTGTTTATGTTGTTAGGTGATTTCTCAAGGCCGTGTGCTTAGATTATTTGCCAGGACAAGAAGGACAAGGCTTATACCTGTTAGGTGTTTGTGAACCCATACAAACTAACGTTTTGCAAGACATTGCAGCTTGAATCTTCAGAATGAATAAAACACTGAATTTAAATCCGGGAAGCGGAGGTATTTAAATCCCTTTGAGCCAGTAGGGCAGAACGGTGGAGTTCTGGTTGGCTGTCACCGTTGGGCGGAGACGGATTCGGTGGAGCGTGATCGTGAGATCGATGTTGCTTACGCGTTTTTAGAGGGTGAACAATTGAACATCCTCTTTGTTTATGTTATTAGGTTGTTTCTCAATTTTAATTGCTTCAAGTAACATGTGAGCAAACGAAAGTGACATCGATTTTGGCTTTGAAAATTGAAACGTATGTCTGTTAGAACTTCAACTTTGACATGACTAGAAGTAATAATGCACATGACAATGTGATTTCGCTTTCGTTTGTTCACATTGAATTAATCACAGACTTATGTTTCAATTTTCAAAGCCAAACTTGATGTCACTTTCGTTGCTCACATGTTACGGGGAAGTAGTGAGGTACTCTGGCGAGTACTCGAGCATTCTCAAAGCCTATGTTATGCCCAGTTAAACCACTATGTTTAGCCACCGCCGATTATAAAATGCGGTTTGCAGTCACCGTTGTGCTCTTGCATTCCTAACTCAATGAAACGACCAGTTTGTCGGATGTAGTTTGAACCACAAGAGCAAGGGATGTTGTAGATCCCGGCTGATGGTAAGCTTGATATTTGGTCCTTCGCGAACCTGGAGCCGTTTCCCAGAGTTTCATTAGACCTAGACCTGTACCTTTTAAGAACATGCTCTTATCAGTAATGCTTTTACTATTAGGTAAAAAAGCTAAGCCTTCAAAAGGTGCCAATTCCTCCTTTCCTAACTTTCTACATTACAGTAAAGGCATTACTGATAAGATTGGGCATGTTCTTAGAAGGTAGAAGAAAGGGGTTTAAACCGAAACAAAGTTGTAATATTGACAATTCGAAAAACAGTGTAAGCCTCAAAGAATATATGTTTTCGTTTCACAGTTTTGTTTGTATAAAATATCTCTTACATAGCAATATTGCTTTTTTTGCGGACTGCTGTAATACCAAATTTAATGCCGATCTGTCAACTTGTTTCTGAGTAAGTGCGCGTTACCGCTGAAGATGTGCAAAAATCGTAGCGGCTATTTTGCAGCTGGAATGATCGGAAAAAAAGCTTTTGGTTTGTGTTCTGCAGTATATTCCGTTAATACATTTCTGAAGCTTTATTTGTGAAAAAAAGACTCTACCAAAAGAAACATGTCTTCCACAATTCCTACACAACTTCTGTTTCCAGTTGCGTAATACTCGTAGCTCGACAACTTTTGGTTGTACCTAGGTGTATCAAATTTCATTAAATTCGATCCAGTAGTTCCAAATTGCGCGTTACACACCTACAATTTTTTAATACTACTTTTTTTTTGAGTACCCGGCTGTTCAAAGCATGTATATTTTGGTCTAATTCTCAGAAGTTAAACTTTTGGTATCATAATACGTTCCCATGTTGGAAGCTTGGAAGTACGAGAAAGTAAAACATAAAGCGTACGGATTCACTGAAATTCGAGGAAGTACTGACTCGCTGCAGACACAGCAACTTTTTATTTCTTATTGTTACTTGAGCTCTCAATATTTGGGTTCAGTCTTGTTTCTGATACACAAACTGTAACTAATTCGTTCAGCAGAGCTGCCCCTAAACCTAAGGTTTTACATATGTATGAGCAATGGGAAATGAACGCCCCCCGTCACTAAAAGCTGAGACATCAGCATTTACTGTATAGAAGACAGAAGATAGATATATAGATAGCAGAACCCTTGGGCTACACCGCCCAAATTTTTTAACTCGCACATTTCTTCATCTGATCTGTTATTACTATTTAATAATAAAACAGGAACTTAGTAAATAAATCAAAAAATCTTGTCAGGAACTGTAAAAAATAGTCACCCTGTGTATTAGTCGAGTTATATAAAATTTGAAAAAGTTTCTTAGTTATCTTTAATGTTTATATGAGAGCAAACAAACGTTACTATATTTTTATAGAGCTGGTTTTTGATGTCTTCGTAATGGTTCCACCTAAAATATTCTACTTTGGTGATCATTATTTGTTCAATATTTCAAATTTCTTGTCTTGAAGAGAAGTTAAGAAGCAATAAATGAATTATTAACAAATAGGAACGATACACCCTGAGCATTAAACACAAAAATGTATGTCTGTTGAAATTAGTAATAACTAATAACCTTTACCTAATTTTAATTGAGTGTGTCTGAAGAAGCATTTCTGAACATATAATTGAAAGACAGTTTTTGCTTGCTTTAATCCGCCATCTACTATGTAGCAGCCCTTTGCGTCAATGTCAATAGATCGGATTATTTCAACGTTGGCGAATATCAGTATTATCTCTCGATAGTGTAGGTATGCGTTATAATATTAAATGCCACTACTGTAAGTAATTATTGTCATAAACGGAATAGTTTCGAATATAACCTGTCTGATCTGGCGAGTTAATTAATTGCTCATTTCTCCCGACACCTACTCCAACCCTTATTCAACTATTTCATTGAATTCCCTTTAGAGGTATAGTAAATATAATTACTGTATTTTATCGTAGAAGCCGTATTCCTAAACCGTTTACTGAATATTATATGTATGGTACTTTTCTGATATGTTTTCTCTGTTTCATCTTTTATTTACTTTTTGCATTTTTATTTCTTCTGAAAAATTTCTTTTTTATTTTCTGTCAAAACAACGTTTTTGCAGCTGCTGTGATTATTAAACGTAGCACAATGATTGAATTAGAAAGCTTTTTAATGCACGAAGAGTAAAAGTATTCTTTGATAATTAGCGATGCTTTTAATCTCCTTTTAGAGTGACGCAAAATTAGTCGTAACCTAAAACGGATACGTTTTAAATAAATTTCTTATCTTAAACTCAACTAAAAACACCCGAACTGTGGAATAACAACACACAGGTAACTATACATATACCATATAGGTATTTTGACAACAAGGCTATCATCATCAGTGGTAAACTGAAACTAAAGAACTAAAATAACTACCTAATATACAATGTGTCTATAAAGTAACCCCCCCCCCCCCCCCCCGCAACTAACTTTTAAACGACTTGATATTTTACCACAAAATTTGGTGTGCTGTATTGGGAAATTAAAGACTATTTTTCAGCCCATATTAAAATTTTGTATCATCCAAAATGGCGACTGGGCGCCATTTTGAATTATTTTTTAATGGAAAGGGGGGTCGAGTGACGCCTCATTGGAAAGATTTTTTAGTTCTGCGTCTGATCCTAGAGTTTCAAAGAAAAATATTCAGCCATAACAAAATGACAATGTTTGAAGATAAAGAAGTCTATTTAACAAAACTAAGAATTAAAGCAAAAATAAATTAAATTAAGTGTTCGAAATGTTTACCATTCCCTTCTTGGCACATAAAAAGTCGGTTATGAAATTCCTGCCTTACATTTTCATAAGTTTCTGGAGTGATATTTCTGCAAACTTCTGTAATGCGTTGCTCCAGTTCTTCAATTGTTTCTGGACGGGTTCTGTACACTTTCGATTTCAGATATCCCCATAGAACAAATCTAAAGAAGTTAAATCTGGGGAGCGAGCCGGGTATTCTACAGGACTCCGCCTACCACTCCATCTTCCAAGAAAATGTCCGTTGAGAAAGTCAGAAACAGTTCTATAATAATGAGGCGGCGCACCGTCTTGTTGGAATATAACGTTTCCAATATTATTTCTAGCCACCTAAGATATTTCTGGAAAAATTTTGTCCTGCAAATGAAAAATTGGACTACTGGATAAAAAAATCAAAACAATTTTGTTATGGCTGAAAATTTTTTTTGAAACTCTAGGATCAGACGCAGAACTAAAAGACCTTTCAAATGAGGTGTCACTCGACCCTGAATAAAAAATGAGCGAAACACTTCGCCTGGACTTTCCTATACGTTTAAATACATTGTTTTATATTTTCCAACACGTTCGATATACATCTGTCTAGACGCGACTAGTTAATAGTTCTTATAAGTTGTAACATCTTGAAGCGGTTGAAGACAGACCGACCGCTGCGCTGCAATCATAAGGTTGGGTAAAATATTCGGACTGAATCAACGGAAGCGCGGAAATTGATATTTGAAAATATATTAATAACTCGAGAAGTATTATTTTTAGCAAGAAATTACTTTTATTAATTTGTATTTAGAATTTCAAAACCTTTCTGATTTTAAAGCCAAAACGTTTCCATTTAAAAAAAAGTTATTTTTACCGTGGCCGCCATATTAAAATTGGAAGGGACAAAAAGATTATTAAGGGGCAAAAAATTCGATTTTTTGTAAAAAGATTCTCCTAGAGCAAACAAAAGAAGAAATCAATTTTTTAATTTTGTAGCGAAAATTTTGGGGGGGAGGGGGAACAGTAGCTAAATATTAAAGTATCAAAAAAATATTATGATATTCAGATTTTGCTATCAATGGTGAGCTATTTCACATTAGCAGAAATATTTTATTGCCCCCCGTTAAATAAATAAAAGGGTACCAATTTTCAATTTTCAAAAATTCATAGAGGGCGTCACAGTGAAATTATAGCAATGCGCAAAAAAATAATTGTAGAAGATTCCCAGCTCTATCAGCTTAAAAAGCTTAAACAAAAACGTGTGGGCAGTTTTTGAGAAATATTTTTTTGAAAAATTCCAAAATTTTGGAGTGATGTCATTGCGATCGTTTTTATATTTTCAAAATTAATTATATTTCATGGTATAGGGCTAGCAAACAAGATGTAGTTGATTCCAATCATATAACTGGTTTTTGAGTAAATGGGCGTTAAAGTCGAAATGTTCAAAAATTCGTAGCGGCCGCCATTTTAAAGCTAAAGAGTTCGGTAAAAAATTGTTTGATTTGTCCTGACGCCTTCTTTAATCTCCACTATTTTCAATTTCCAAAATTCAGTTTCTGAAAAAAATGCTACCAAAAAAACATGTCTAACTTCCGCTTCCGGTTTCGGTTTTTTTTAAGTTTATTTTGTCGGTTATTCTTGATATACCCCCTCATTCCAAAGCACATCAAAATCGGTCCAGCCGTTCCGGAGATATGGAGCGCAACATAACCACCAACAGACCCACCCACCCACCCACCCACAGACAGATATTTTTTTTAAATTACTTTTTTGGGGTATATGGACCCCCCGACTATTTCCGTTAAAATCTCAACTTTGAAATTTTGCATGAAATCAATACTTCCCTATACTGAAAGTATAGGAAAGTAAAAATCAATTTTGAATTGAGTGAGTCCATTTGTTTAAAATCCGCCATTTTGTTATGACCAAATATTTTTCTTTGAAACTCTAGGATCAGACGCAGAACTAAGAGACCCCCCTTTTCTATATAAAAAAAATTAAAATGGCGCCATCACCATTTTAAATGATACAAAATTTAATTTTTGGCTAAAAAATAGTATTTAATTTCCCATTAAAGCACACCAAATGTTGTGGTAAAATATCAAGTCGTTCAAAGTTAGTAGGGGGGGGGGGTACTTTATAGACAGACAGTATATACTAATTAATCGATACGCATCATTAACTAAGATGAGCCGTGATCTGCATTCATACGAAAATTTCTGTGTTTGAAAATCTCCAAACATTCATAACAATTCATTATTAACGTTGCGCGTTATTTCTATGTTGTCTACTTTGTGGTAATTTTCAAGCATATGTAAGGCTACACTGGATTTGTCGAATCTACCAAGTTTATTACTAGCCAAGTGTTCTTTACATCTAATTTTTAATAATTTTTTATGTTTGCCCTATACATACTTGATTACAGTCTTTACAGAAAATTTTATATATGCCCGATTTATCCATGTTATCTACTCAGTTTTTTCAGTTTCCTAAAAAGTTTCTTATGCTATTCCGACTTGAATATACGGTTTTCAGATCTTGTTTAGCAAACAATTTGTGTAAACCTTTCGTGTGAGATGGATAAAATGGCAATTTTACAACGCGTTTAAAATCCTTTGTAATGCTATTCGTCTCTAACAGTGACATTACTAACTCTTATTTTTTGTAAACGTTTTCTACTAATATTATGCATTAAATCGGATGAAAATCCGTTAAATGCAGCAATTCTTAAAATTTTTGTTAAATCAATTACAAAACGTTCTTTAGGTAAAGAAAAATTCAATAACTTATGAACCAAAAAATTGAGGGCCGAAAATTTTTGTTCTGAAGGGTGATTGGAGTCAACCGTAAATACGAAATTCTATTGTTAATCTCCTTTTCGTAGGTAAATTTAATAGAGGGAAATTTAGAATTTAGTTGTAGTATGAAATTTTCCAAGGTTATTTTACTAGTGTCAAAAATACAAAAAATGTCGTCTTCATATCTATACTAATCTTGAGGGAAGTAATCTAAATCTTGTTTCAGAAAAGTTTCAAAATTACTCATGGAAAGATTTGCGGTAAACGGTGACAAACTGTTTCTCATTGCTGTTCCTTCTACTTCTTGAAAATATTCATTATTAATTTAAAAATCCTTATCTTACCGTACTTTTAAAACGTCGGCGTTGTTGATAAACTCCACATTCGGTCAAAGTAATTTTGTTTAGTCGTTTCTACAGTAATTGTGGTTGAGACTTTCGTAATGGTAGATTTGGGGTTTTGCGTTTCACCTCTTATTCGTGGAAGTTTTAGCGTTCCATTAAGTTCTTTTACTTATTAGATTTAGGTTCTTAAATTCAGACACGCAACAATTTCGGCCGTGCAGCGACTTGTACAATATTTTCGTAATATGAAATAGCAGGTGACGTGAAAATCACGCCTTGTTTGTTTCCCTTTCGGTTAAAACGCGTGTGAAGCAACAACATGGTACAATTTTGCTGCTTTATGAAGCTCGCGGGCAGAATTCATCATAATAAATTTCCACAGATAATAATTTGTGTTAACATTATATTCAGGGGAAAAAAGATTCACTTGAAATGAACAACACACAAATTTTAGAATTAATGCAAATTAACAACATAATAAAATTTAAATTTTAATGTAATTGTTGCTGAACATGAAAATAAAAAAAAGTAATTTCCTTACAACCTAGTGTTTGTTTTCATCAGAGTTAGCTTGTTAGTGCAAATTCACTAAGAATGTTTTAAATAATTATTACAGCTGAAGTCTAGATGAGTTCGTGAATGCAAACGTTAATATAATCTCATCTTAACACCAAATCTTTAGAAATTTAACATAATCTAATCAAATGGGTACTAGCAACCTGCAACTTTGGCACTTTAAGTTGAGCAGCTTAAATGGCAAAACTGTTGTTTTCTCCACCACGAATTGGTATACCACTGTGCAACATTAAAACTTCCGTATGGATACGTAATAATTTTTATTTCATACTGTCCACCGTACACTACTCTACGTCATTAATTTGAGTCCGGGAAATGACACATTACAGTACTAGGCCGGGAAGTGTTGCCTGTTCAAACATTTGGTTGCTATCGTTATTCTAAACAATCCAACCAGATTATCCTTAATAATTTGCTTGATTAAAATATTATTCTTTATTTGAAAATTTAAAAAAGCGATACAGTATGAAATAAAATTTTGTACGTCACACGGCCGTGAGATGATCTTACAATACTCGTCCCGAAATTCCAGATTCGGCTCCTTCGTCGCCTCATCCGGAAAAATCTCGACTCGTTACTGTAATAAGTCAGCTCCCGGCCTTATAACGTAAATAACTATTATTTCACACTGTCCACCGTACACTACCTTACGTCATTAATTTGAGTCCGGGAAATGACACATTATAGTACTAGGTCGGGAAGTGTTGACTCTGTTTTTTAACAAAAACACAGCACATTTCCAACTTGTAGACCTTTCGCCAATCACAAAATAACTGGAATTCTTTTTCGTATCTTCCGACAAACTTCGTGAGAATAAGCTTCTCCGTAGCCTCGGCACATTTTGAAGCTATTTCGCTCGAAAAATCACCAGAAGAACACGCAACGTACATTTTTGACAACAGTTTTGAAAACAAGAAACATTTTCAAACATTTGGTTGCTATCGTTATTCTAAATAACCCAACCAGATTATCCTTAATAATTTGCTTGATTGAAATATTATCCTTTATTTCTCCTTCGTCGCCTCATCCGGAAAAATCTCGACTCGTTATTGTAATAAGTCATCTCCCAGCCTTATAACGTAAATAACTATTACTTTCCTATATTATCAGCATAGAAAAGTACTGATTTAGTGAAAACTTTAGAATTCTAGATTTTGACGGAAATTCATATTTTGAACCTCTAGGAACCCAAACAAATGGTTTTTAAAGAATTTCGACAAAATTAGCTTTGAAAAATCCGAAACCGGAAGTGGAAGTTAGACATGTTTTTATAGTAGTACATTTTTCGGAAAACGGAATTTAATAGAACACCCTAGAGAAAATCTAATGCTTTTTAGGAAACTTCTTAGCTTCAAAATGACGGCCGCTACGATTGTTTCAAAATTTTCAATTTAGCGCTTTATTATTCAAAACAGAAGTAACAGATCGCATTCAAATTTTTGTATCATAATAGTTCCACAAAGACACACTGTTACTGCACATACACAGTTTCGAAAGAAAAAAAACCCTGACGTAATAAATATTTTTTAAATCTTAAAGAATTTTTTTTTAAATATTGTTTAAAAACTGGCAACACAATTTTTTTAAATTTTGTATGCTCATCGAGCTACGAATAAGCTGCAATTTGGTTCATGTCCCAGCCCGCTAGTGTTTCTGTGACACCTCTTATGAATTTTTGGAAATAGAAAATGCTTACCCCTTTATTTAACAAACGGAGGCCGATAAAACATTTCAATTTAAGCTGCATTGCTGATGAGTGATAGTAGAATAAAATTATCAACCTAATTTGTAGGTACAGCAATATTTTTCCCCTTCCATCCAATTTTTGACAGAACAACGTGTTTTTTCGTTCTTTTTGTTCATTCTCAACGATTTGTTTTCAAGAAAATCAAACAAATGAACTTTTTTTCTCACAAAAAATTTCATTATATTGAAATATCGATAAGTATCGTTGTATCGACACATATATTTTCGTATCGCATACTAATATTTATTTTTTCATTAAAATGTAATCGCGCTTTACACTGTGGATCGGATCAAGAAGCCGTTGAGTTGGCGTATCGACTACGCTATTGATGTGTTTTGACTCGGAAGTATGCGTGGCCTACTGACGTCAGTCGGGGAATCACAAAATGTCAATAGCAACTTTTAATTAGCAGACAAAATATTAACCATCCAGTTTCAACTTGATTCTAACTACTTTCTGTTAACGGTGCATGATGTGAAAATTTCTTTATGGATTTTTTTTATTGATAAGATACATCTCTATATTGATACCCGTATTGAAAAATCGAAATATCGATATGTATTGACTGACATACCGAAATACCGATATAGCAATATATCGATACGAGTATCGTAGCGTATCGGCTTGTCGGTACGAAGGACCGTATCGATACTTATGGATATATAGTTATGCCGACCCAGACCTAGATAGGTATGTAGCTCCGTAAACGGATCAGTATAATAGTAAACCCCTAACTGTCTCACCATCACACGACGACGGGGTCTCTAATTTCGGCTCCTCATATTTATTGTTTTTAGCGAATTCTTATGTAGCAGTCACCTAAGGCGGCGCAGCACCTAGGAGAATGTCTGGTATTTAATGTTTTATTTATTTATTTACTGTTTTCGTAGCTACTATAGGTTTTTGGTATGAGTACAACTTTTACAGACCAAACAATTTTGGAAGGAAAAAGGTGCAGTGTTTTTTTATGTACACCTACGTTTCGTAAACTAGGAAATTATTTACAACAGCACAATCACCACAAGCAGCATTTCTTACAGTACAATGGGAACAGTTACATTTACTAACAATTTAGTATATAATAAAACAATAGAGTTATAATTACGATTATAATGTTGATACATTTATTAAATGATTAGGTGTTGAATGTCTCGGCGCAGCTTAAGAAAACAAATACAATGCAACTGCCTTACGAATTTACCTTACATTTTATTCAGTTGTGCTGCGAAGGACGCCAATCTATATTAAAACCGGAAATATGTAAAAGCAAAAACAGTAATTAGACAAACAGATATTGAACAATTAGATTTCAAGCGATTTTTGCTCATAAATTTGGAAAACAAAGATGGCCAGCTCTGGTTTAGCTATGAGATGGAATGAACCAATTTGATTTTGTTCATCGTATGTGGACGATGTTAATACGCTGAAAATAATTAGGCTAAGAATTAATAAACAAAAACTAAACTTGACCCAAATATTGGGAGCTGAAGTTACAATAACAAACGCGTTTGAAACAAATATTGCCTTTATTCTACCGCTTGCAATTAAAAGGAAATGTGTACCCGTGGGCTACGCCCTACAGTTACTTTGAAAAACATAACACCCGACGCGCGCCGCTTGGGTTATATGTATAATGTCGGATGCAGCCGCAATGCTCTTAGGTTGAGACAGGTCGAAGGAATCCAAATTTTATAAGTAGAATTACACCAATCGCTATGTAATTCATATAACTAGGACTTCAATCTGCGGACCGCTACAATACCGACTTAATTAACTTATTTTTTTGAAGTTGCTGGTTAACTCTTGTTGTGAAATATAAACTGCACGTCTTACCTTATACCATAAATCAGCTCTACCATTTTAGCGTTAATATGTGGTAAATTTAAAATTGTGATTTGAACAGGTACACAGGAGTATTGTTGGTTGCAGAAATTTTGTATTATTTATAATTTATTTTTTGTTAGTAAATATGCAAACCAGATTGCTTAAGTTTCAACGTTATGAGTTTTAAAGGTTTAGACATGTTTTTTCTTGAAATTTATTAATGCAAGACTGAATACTGTACCTCTACTCACTATTTTCTTGAACCCCATTGCGGAAATATGATTCAATTAAAAAAGTTTTGTGTTATTGTGTGAAAACCATTTTACCAAACAAATTTTGGTTAAATAGTTTTATAAATCACAAATTAATTGATTGCGGGTAAGTGAACTAAACAAAGACACTAGTTTGGTTTTTCATGACAAGAGTTGAAAATACTCGGGGGTGCTCACTCAAATCACAAATGCTAACATTTGACAAGTTGAGCTGATGCAGACTCCAAACAATGTAATGTAAAGGTTAATAATTAATAAAATCAAATTAAAAAATATTTTAATAAGACATTTTTGAAACATAGAAAAAACTGAACAAAACTGATTTAGTTAAGTAAAATAAATTTAAAAATTAAATAAAAGAAACATTTTCAGCTCATAAATATGATAATATTGCGCGAATGCAAATTATTTAATTAGAAAAAAAAAGTATTCCTACGACCTGTAATTCTATTTATAAATATGTCAGCCACAGTGTCAAGATTTATCTCGTCGGCCAGTTCCCTATTTACGTTTACAATTGCATGGTCGTTCAATCTTCTTTGGGTCATATTATTTCTTAGGTACGTTTTTAAGCGCCTCAAAGCAGAAAAGGAACGCTCTGCTGCACATGTTGGAACAGGAATGGTCAAAACGATTTTAACCAATATTACAATTTACTTTCGGCTTAGACCGCGTCGTCATTTGGGAACTACGCCCAGCATAATCAGGTAAGGACCGACCTGTAGCTTGGCTGCCTTTACAAGCATTTGCTCTAGAAGTTTGAGCAATATTTGTTCGTAGGCCCTGCCTGCCTAAACATGGCCGTGTGCTTAGATTATTTAAACCTTGGGGCGGACAAGAATTTGATCTGAATGTATTTTGTTTGCCAGAACAATAATACTTAATAGGCTTATGTTTATTAGCTGTTTGTGAACCCATACAAACTAACGTTTCGCAAGACATTGCAGCTTGCATCTTCAGAGTGAATAAAACACTGAATTCAAATCCGAGAAGCGGAGGTATTTAAATCTCTTTGAGCCAGTCGAGCAGAACGACGGAGTTCCGGTTGGCTGTCACCGTTGGGCAAAGACGGATCCGGTGGAGCGTGATCGTGAGATCGATGATGCTTAGGAGTCCTTAGAGGATAAACTACTAGAGTCCAAGCATTTTATGTCATTTTATTCTTCGTTTCACTTTCATTCTTAGCACTGCTCATAGTGCCCCCTGTGGGCTGGGGGCATCCCCCAGCTGATGACGATGATATGTTAATGTTTGCATTCGACGAAGATGAATCTAATAAATCAACTTTCTTTTCTGCTACACGAATTACAAATTTGTCCATTTTAACTAATCCAAAGATGTATGTGTTAGCAACAATCAATGGACACTCGTCGCTCTTTCCCGTCCGCGTTCACTGTACGAATGCCGCTGCGGCGACGCGCACACATCCATTTCGCCCTGCGCAATCGAGTTCTGATTTCTCACAAACACTTAATTGCAATACTTCTTAAACGCTACTATATGTCACAATACTTCGCAATGTTTGTCGCTGTTGATTCGCACTCTATCACTTTTAGGAGTATTTTTTCTATTTAATTTTTATTTAAAAACTATTATTTTTTTTTAGTTTAATTTATTTAATTTTTTTTTAAATCTGGCTCAGGGATGCTCCGCACCCCTTAGAAATTTCTCAGAGGTGCTTGAGCCCCGGAGCACCCACGTAGTCGGCGCCTATGATGAGTTGACCAAAAATGTTAGTGATCACCCGGTACGTACTGTGTGGAAGCGAGATGGGCAATCTTAAAATATGTAGCCACGCAGTAAGTCATATCACAGGCGAAATATAATGAATGTTAATTAACATAAATGATCCAAGTTGTTAATAATACCAAATTTCGTTTTAAAGTCAGTTTTTAAAGATCTAGAAATATTCAAACGGAACCCAAAAAATTTCATTAACATTAAACTTAACTTTTCATTTCGCAAAATAATAACAATTAATTACTTGGTAATATCTTGCAAGTTGCTGACAAAATAAAGCGGTCCTCATTTTCATTAAATTACGGAGCTTTGCCGGATGGAAATTAATTAACACATTGCTTTCGGTTGATTTCTACAGTTTTTATTGCGAATTCTCTACTAGCTACCCGTGAAATTGTCACGATTAGGCAAATGACCCGTAAGCTTATTAAGACGGACGGTGTTGAAGGGTGAAGCTGATTTCGGAGTCGAAATTGGACTTTCTGTAATAAATTGTTAAATTTATTAGTTACTGCTGTGTACGAGATCATTTTTCGTTTACTGGTACGTTAGGTACATAAACAAATATCTTAGTTTCCGCACTTACAAGTAATTTTTTCAATGGTTTCATAAAATGTCCTGAATTATAATTCTGACAACAAATACTTCTCATTAACGGGTATTTGGTGGAACTGGGATGTATGCTAAACAAAACAGTTGAAGTAGATTTATTCTAAAAACTAAATTTAATGCATCGTTACATAGAATAGAATATGAAGCGTATAAGAGTACAGAACGAATTTGACTACTAGGCGGTTACCTACTAATATCTAATGTATCTCGAGTGCGACATGCATCACGAATTTCACATTATAAATCGTTTCATCATATTTCACATAACTTTCAAATACTAGTATGGCATTATGCATCAAATGTTCATATCGTACCAATTTTAGTGTAGATTCCATAACATGTCGCGTTTCTGATTAAAGAATTCCCAGAACGCAAGTTTCAAATACATCATACATGCTTCCTATGATGTTATATTAGTTAGGAATTTCTAGTATGCAGTTTGAATTTCAAATTTTTTTTTAATATTACTCCTCTTTGTTTACAATCTGTCCAATTGTTGGACAATAAGTAATTTGTATAGCTAGAATAGTATTAAATGTACTACAATGACTTGCAGGAATTGCTTCCAATGAAGACTTTCCTTTATCTTACTAAATATGTAATGGCTTTAGAGTAACTTAAACTATGTTTTATTCTATATACTTATAACTAATTGAATCTGTCCATTAGATCATTTGGCTTGAAACGTTTTAGACGTTGCACTTCACCAGTGTTTTCAAATAAATTTCTAGCTAGCACATTTGGATGCACTACAGTTTTAGCACTATAATTCTCACTGAATCTCTTGATTTCTTCTTTAACAGTTGGCATTTGCAGGTCTCTTGCAATTACGTGATTTGGCACATACCAGGGGGCATCAACCAATGTTCTCAAAACTTTGTTCTGAAATCGCTGTAAGATTTCAAGATTTGAATTACTGGCTGTGCCCCATAGTTGAATCCCGTATGTCCACACAGGCTTTAAAATAGTTTTGTACAATAGCAGTTTATTTTCAAGTGATAACTGTGATGTTCTGCCGATCATCCAATACATTTGTCGTAGTTTTATACCGAGTTGCTTTCTTTTTGTAAATATGTGCTTCCTCCATGTCAATCTTTTATCCATGTGCATTCCAAGATACTTTGTGTCATCTGCTTGTATCAGCTGGTTACCATTTAGTGTAACTGGAGGACAGGTGCCTCTTTTTAATGTAAACGTTACATGTACCGACTTAGATTCATTTGCCTTTATTTTCCATGTAGTTAACCAGGTTTGCAACTTATTTAAATGTTCTTGGAGGTGTTGTGATGCAGTAATTGGATCGGTATGTACTGCTAGAACTGCAGTATCGTCTGCGTACGTGGCTGTTGTAGTTTTGTTAGTCGTCGGGAGATCTGCGGTATATATGAGATATAGGATAGGTCCCAAAATGCTGCCTTGTGGTACTCCGGATCCGATTGGTACCAGGTCAGTGTATTCGTCTTGATGTTTAACTAGGAAAAACCTATGTGTTAGGTAGGAAGTAAGGACAATAACAAAGGCGTGTGGAAGGTTTTGTTTTAGTTTGAACAGAAGTCCTTCGTGCCAAACCTTATCAAAGGCTTGGCTAATGTCCAGAAATGCCGCCGTGCAATACTTTTGTTCTTCGAATGCCAGATTGATCACATTAACTAGTCGGTGTACTTGTTCGATCGTGTTATGTTGGTTTCTAAAACCGAATTGGTGATTAGGGATCAATTTGTTATCATCTAGAATTGGTTTCATTCTCTTCAAAAATATCTTTTCAAAAACTTTCGAAAGAACTGGTAACAAACTAATTGGACGATAAGACGCCGCTTCATTTGCATTTTTCCCAGGTTTTAACAACATAACTATTTGTGCGACTTTCCATTGACTGGGAAAATGTCCTATCCTCAGTATTGCGTTGAATATTTGCTGTATAGCTTTGTACGCTTTATTTGTGAGTTCCTGTAGCACTTTACCGGTTATTAAATCAAACCCTGGGGCTTTGCGGGGGTTAATATTTTGTTGTATTGTATCTTCAATTTCTAAGAGACTGAAGCTTTTAATTGGGAGATCCATTTGATATGGTGCATTAAGATATTCTCGTATCATTTGCTCTTGTTCCGGTTCATTTATGCTGTTTGGTTGAAAAACGGTGGCTAAGTGGTTTGCAAATGCTGCAGCTTTCTCTTCGTTACTCCGAGCCCATTTATCATTTTTATCTTTAATTGGTGGAACGTGTATCCTGGGCCTTTTCAGTTTCCTTGTGGCTTTCCACAGTGAGAAATCTGTTGCTTCTAGTGGTGATAGTTCACTGAGGTAGTCCTGGATTGCTTGATTTTTAATTTGTTTTAAAAGTTGTTTCAACTCCTTTGTTGCTTTGTTAAGTTTACTTTTGTCATATTCACTTCTTGTGGCTTGCCATTTTTTCCTAAGTTTTCTTTTCTCGGAAATTTTTTGTTTAATTATAATGGGACATATTTCCTTAATGGTGTAGCAGTTGTGGTCGGGTGTTGCTGTCCATGCTGCGTTCTGAATTGCTTTAGTTAACTCTGCTACTGCTATATCAACTTCTTCTGGAGTCTTCAACGGTATATTCAGGTTAATTGTCTGGTCTATTGTTGTTCTATATATTTCCCAGTTTGTTTTCTTGCTGTATAGTGTTGGTTGCTTTTGTCGTTCTAGGATGTATGAATACAGTGTGATTATTACAGGCGAATGGTCTGACGATAGATCGAAGCAAGATTCTACTTTGATTTGCTTCTCGTTAATTCCTTTTGTGACTCCAAAATCTAGTAAATCGGGTATTTTTTTCCTATCGGTCGGCCAATATGTAGGTTCTCTGGTCGATACTGCTGTTAAATTATTTGCCCTTAAAGCAGCGCATAACTGTCTGCCTTTTGTTGTTGTTGTCCTTGAACCCCAAACTTCATTTTTTGCGTTCCAATCTCCTCCGGTGATGAATTTATTTCCTAAAGTATTGAAATAGTGTTCGTAGTCTTCCTTTTTGTTATTGTACTTTGGTGGCCAGTATACTGCTGATATGTTTATATTTCCCATATGATCTTCTATTGCCACTGTTGTTGCTTGTAGATGTTCCGTGCTATAACTTTGTAGTTCATGGTGCTTTATTCCATCTCTTATTATAATTGCTGTACCCCCATGTGCATTGCCATCGGGATGTCTAGTGCTATATATTCTATATCTTGGTATTTGTAGGTGACTTTTGTGGGTGAAGTGCGTCTCTGACACTAACAATATATCTATTTTATTAATTTGTAAAAATTGTTTTACTTCTTGTGCATGTTGGCACAAGCCGTTGGCATTCCATATAGCAATTTTCAATAATTGAGCCATTAGGACATTTTACTAACTAGCGTTGAAATGAGGTTCATCATTGTACCCATTTGACTGATAAGCTCTTTCATCATATTTTTTAACTCAGTTAAATCGCTGTTCTGTTGGTTCGACGTGAATGGGTTTGTTTGATTAAAGTTATTTATTTGTTGCGGATCTTGTTGCATAGTCCGCGCGTAGGTTATGTTAGGTTGTACATATCGGGTTGTATTAGGTGTTGATTTACTTCTTAGTTGTGGGTATAATTTTTGTTGCAACTGCTTATGTACTATACATCCTTTATAATTTGCTGGATGATTTCCTTCACAGTTAACACATTGAACTTCTTTGTTTTTTATTTTTCTTTGGCAATCTGACGTTAAGTGTTGTCCTAAGCATTTCACGCAACGTGGGTTTTTATTGCAAAAATTTTTCGTGTGTCCATACTGTTGGCAACGCATGCATTGTGGTATATTGCGCCTTGTATGTGGTGCTTCAAATGTCACACATGTGTTCATCAGCAGTTTTATTTTATAAATTTCTTTGTTATTGTCTTTCTGTTTTAAGTCAACGAAAAACATAGGAAGACGTATATCTGTACCTGGTTTTTTGATGTTCCATACGTTTGTAACTTCATGTCCTAAATTTTGTATACTATTTTTAATTTCTTCTACATCTGTGGAGTAGTGAACATTTTTTAGTACCACTCGGAAACTTTTATCTTGTTTGGCTTTATATGTGTGGTATTCCGTGTTTTTGTCTTTTAACATATTTATAATATTAGTGTATGCTTGGCTATCTTTTGGTTCTATTTTAACTTGATTACTACTAAGTGCTTTAGTTTGATACTTTCCATCTGCTACTTTGTTTAATTCTTCGATTAACGGCTTAATATTTTCTACTCCAGCAATAAAAATCGGTGGTGACTTCGGAACTTTCTTTTGCTCTTCCGTACGTGTGTTTATATCCATTTCCTCCTGCTCACTAAGCAATCTGTATCTATTGTCACTTAGCCAGTATTTTGGTTCGCTTTGACTTGATTGACCTTCTTCATCTATCACCCGTTTTTTATGGTTTCTAACAGTAACAGTATGCCAGTCATTATTATTTGATGGAGGTAATGATGGGAAATCTTGTGTTGAATAATTAAATGATTGATTAGGTGTCTGAATGTTTGCCTGTTGTTGGCTATAAAATATAGGTTGTTGCTGTGATTGTTGTGTTATCATCGGTTGGGAGTAACACATGTTTGGAGCTGATATGTATTGTGGTTGCACATTTTGATTTTGATTAAACAAACTTGAATTTGTTTGCATATAATGCTGGTTATTGTAATAAGGGTTGTTGGCCATTTCGGCCGCACCCTGTAGTTATGTTTTTGTAACAAGTTATAATGTGAAATTGAGTTAGATATCAAAAATACTTAAAGGTTAAATTAAATAGATTGTCACTTTCCTGGTTATTTTCATAGATTGACCTGAGGTCAATCGTTTATCACTTCGCACTTGTAATCTCGCGTGCACAGAGCGCATTCACTCAACCTTGCTCCGCGAGAATCAAATAGGTACTCGAATTTCAAATATAATAACTAAATACCAGCGGAATTTGTGGGCTACGCCCCAAGTTTTTTTTCGTATGCTTCTCTAAAAATAAGAAATACGCTGCGTCGAGACGTTAAACGTGTACTGCGTTTAGTAGTAGTATATATTGCAATGCAATGCGTTACACGAGAGTGGTGGTAGCTCAGAGGTTAGGCGCTTATCCTCTAACGCTAAAGGTCTAGGGTTTGATTCCCCGCTGAACCATGCAACAATAAAAACCTATGCCGCAACCCGCCACTCACACTTCCCAATCCGGTGTAGGCAGCCGTGGGGCCTTAATGCCTGAAACCTTCTCTGATATTTAGTCGTTCGGATTCGACGTTAAACTGTAGGCCCCGTACTCTACCTTAGCGCTAAGGGAAAGTATGTGGCAGAGAAGAGTGCCGGTGCCCAGCAGTGAGACGTAAAAGCTAATTGCGAATGCGTTACAAGTATGTTTTCCGTTAATTCCTTCGTTTCCTGATATAACAAGGGCCCCTACATGACTGTAACGAAATACGAGCGGAATGTATTTAATTGTAAAATCTATTAGACTACTTACGCAAAAGCCTATTATGCTCAATACAGCGGGTATCTGTATCTACTGCATAGAACGAGAGATCTCTCTTCACATTCCGTCGCCGCCGGTTGAAAAAGTACTTCAGCAGTTCATATTAAGAAAGCATGCTAAATGATCTTTTTATTGACCGATGTCATATTTTTATATATTTTATCACTGTAAAAAATTATTTAAATTTTTGGTACTGTGTCTTATTAACCGGAAAACAGTGTTTAAGTGCGCCTCTGGTTTGTTTTGTAAGCGATTTAATGTTTCGATGTCCCCGAGCGTGTTTATATGACACATTAATTTATGACATTACTCTAACCTGCAAAATAGAAATAAACAAAGAAACTCGTTCGAATTATGAACTCCTAAATACTGTATTATTAAATATATTAGCGTTCTACACAGCCTAAATGAATAAAAGTTTACGTAAATTCGTAGTGCATTAGGGCGCGAGATACTATTTTCTAGCTCCTACAAACAAAATAAAATATTTGAATTTAAACGTGTTCATTTTTAAAAATTTCATTACAATAAATTGAGGATACAACAAACACCGCACCATTTTCCTATCGAAATTGTTTGGCCTGCAGAAGTTGATTCTCCTAAATTAAATGTAGAAAGCAGCCAAAGGAATTGCCGGCGTTTAAACGTCCTCATAATTATGTAAGGTCATTGTATGTGATGAACAGTCGATGTTTTGTGCATGAAGTATTAGCCTGTCGCGTTAGGCGTCTGCTGGGATTGCCATTCGAATAATGAATGAAAGGTCAGCACCGCGCGACGAAGTCAATCGAGCAGTCGAGAATAAGGTGAAAAGGCGCCGGATTTAATATTCCATTTTTATTGTTGGTAACTTTGGGACTATTTTTTTGTTTTTTTTTTCAATTCCCTACCCTGTATTAATAGATAGATAAGTTAATAGCTTTTATAAAATTGCTATTGTTGGTTTTTGTAGAAATAGATCTTTTGACACAGGTCATTTGTAAGGCCATCATTTTACCAATAAAAGCAAGATTTATATGCTATTGTCTATTGGTTTGCTAGCAAATTTGCTGTTCTTTTTGTATTATCACTGGGTTTGACGGAATTCGAAATAAAATAACATCACCTTCGTTTTGCATGTAATTGTATATTTTAAGTGCATATATCACCATCAATTCGTACTTATTGATTTTCTTCATTGTCAATTGTTCTATTATACATAAATTTTTAAATTTTACGAACTCATTGTGGATTTTTTAGAACTGTAACTGTGGAATATTTAGAAAGCGCAATATACAATTTGATTAGTAGCCTAAAAATTTTAAGTTTATTTCACAATTATTGTAAAGACAATCAAAGTGCTGAACACAGAATGTGGCATTCGGAAGGAATTGTGAAAAAATAGAAAATGTGAAGAAATCTCTTCAAAATGCACCACCAGATGCGGTTTATAAAAAGCCACACATTAAACAGATTTTTAACAATAAAGCGATTGACTTTCATATGATTAGTTTTACGTTGCTTTAAATCAAATCACTATAAAATAAACGTAGAAGAGGTATAAATTTGCGCTAGTAACAACTGTGACGTTAAAAGCTGGTTTTCCAAATACAAACACATTCTGACTGACAGGAGGCCAACATTTACACGAAATAATTCAGAAAAAAATCGTTTTACTTTCCTATACATTCAGTACAAGTGCATTGTATTGTTTCGGTAGGCATATAAAATATGCAGCTTTGTCTCAAAATAACGATTTTACTGTATTTAATAATACTGCAAAACTTTATTTAATATTTGTATGTATTTAAAATTATTGAAAAATAGCAGTTGCTTTTCTAAAGACATTCCGCTTTTTAAATATGACTACTAGTATGTCAAGAATTGCGTTGAATAGTAAATTAGAGTGTGTGCTATTTTCAACAAGTAAAGACCCCAAATTATTTTTGTAATTATTCATAATATGCAGTATACGATTTTTGAGAACTGCATTCATATATTTTGTTTTGGGCCATATTCATGAGAAATGTAATTATTTGACACCACTTTTATTTTACTTATTTTGCTCCTTAAACCGCTTATATGCGCTTATTTTAGCTTCTATACAGCTAGTTTGTGCTTTTTTAATAAATAACTTAACATTTTCACATTTTAGTTTCAAAAATCTAATGTTACAATATTCTACAAATCTCCTGCTAGACCAAACCAACATCGGGGAATCACCAAGTTCTGTATTCTATCGAAAGCCACCACAATAGTCTATCACGTTTATTTGTAAAAAGGTTAAAAACATTGTTCTGTTTTTTGTTAACGTCAGTAATGTGGAGCATTCCATTGTGTTGTGATGTTTTGTGGATAATTTAAATTTGAAATTATAAAATGCCTTAAGTGAAGGATAAATCCGTACTGGCAACTTGGCGTAAAGATTTTCCTGAATCGGTTATTGAAAATAACAAAATATGTTGCAGAAACTTCATGAAAACTGTAAGATACGCCTTTGTAATATTTTATATTTTTAAAAGCTGATTTAAAAAATTTGTGTCGTTTTCCCATAATATGCTTCAGTTAAATTTTTAATTAACAAAAACATGGTTTGAATGGCAAGGAAATTTATATCAAAGTGTATTTTTATTTGTTGTTAACTACATTTTTTTAGTTTTTATTTTGTATTGAAATATTTGTAACAATACCTTATTCTTATGCAAAACAAATAAAAATTTTGGGGTTGTTTTATTTTGCTTATTTTGTGATTTTTCATGCTTTTTTTTTGTAATATACCAAGCTTATTATAAGCTATTATTTTCAAAAAATTAGTGTTTATAAATCCGCGCTCTGTTTGTGTGGTTTGGAGTTTATTTCTGAAACAAGTACAAGTTATCTTGACAAAATTAAGCAACAACATTATTACATTACCTACTTGTTTTAAAGAAGCCGTTCCCACAATATCTACAACGTTTTTGTTTAAATCACTACTGTTGCAAGTTAGAGGGTTGTTTGTTTTAAATTTGAAGCTATTTCTAAGAGAAAAGTAAAATGTTTAGATGTGCTATTGAATCTGCTACGTAAGACATTTTTATGCTGTTTGATATTTACTACTGTTGTCTTCTTTTTTTGCATCATATTAAAGTATTAGAAGACAAAGAATCGATAACTTCACTATTTTATTTCAGCGTTTCTATAAAACCATTGTGAGATTTTAATCGGCAATGGAACTACTACTTAGAGAAGAAGAGCTACAACCATGTACTAATGACTAGAAAGAGTGATTGCTAACACACCTTTTATGTAACTTACGGTCTTTCAATTTCAGTCTAGAAAACTCTAAAACAAAGAAGCGTGAAAATAGGTTTAATAAATTCCGTGAAAAGCCCGCATAAGACATGTGCAAACATAAGAATAAGACACATAATGTCAACGGAGTTGGAATCAAAGGCTGTACTACATATTCAGCCCTCTGCTCCGCTGCTGGTAATGGATGAAGTACGTAAAGAGACAAGGAGTAAAACAAGGCCGGCTACTGTAGGATATTGGATACTGCAAGGTATACAGTATACCAAACTTTTGTTTGCCGACAAACGCTCATCATGGAGAACACCGAAAACCGCCTCCAAAATAACGTGAAAGTGTTCACAAGAGAGTTGCTTAAAATGACATGAAAATTTAATAAAAATAAAACCAAACATTCTTATTTTGTTGCAGAAATATAGTACACAGAATAAGAATGCGAAATGATGACAAAACAGGTGCAAGTATTTAATTACTTATAGGCTCATCCATTTGAAACAGGAAAGATGTACAAACAAACTAATAAGAGCGTTAGACAAGTTTGCACAAACGATTGTCCACGTTAACAGGTTGTTCAGTTTGACAAAGATTTAAAAAGTAATTTTAGTTGACCATTTCATATTCTGTTTCAAAAACTGTTTACTTTGCCATCTACCGTTTAAAATAGGTAAGATAAGGTTTTTTTAAGTTCTGTTTGCGTGTGTATTTACAGTATTTGTCTGTTTGTTGAACAAATCGTATTCCTTGCCGCCTGGTTTGCCGTCTCGTTGCCCATTATGCTCGAGTGAGATGACCTCCATATCATCGCAACTTACTGCGGTCCTGCGACGTATTTTTGTGCACAGAAATTAGGCTGCTAGAGGGTTGTTACTAAACCTTTATCGTTCAAAAACGTAACCTTCAAAAAAAAAATAATCGAAAAATTTACGTAGTTCTTCTCAGTATTTCAACGACGATCTTAGCTAATATTTATCACAGTCGGGGTAAGCGCATTATAAACTAACAAAATTTAATGGCCCAACATGCCAAGGAAACGATGACTTTATCTTTTGATTTTATAAAAGTTTTTTGCATTTCAATATGCATATGATGTTGTTGGCTGTTTACCTTAACTATAATATTCTTGTTTCATTCAAATGATGTGAGACTCTGAGAAACTTTTTCAAGATGTTTCAAAACAACAAATATTCATTAATTTTATTAAACCAACTTTATTTTGTTGAGCACAGAGCCGGAAGCAAACAAAACCTGGCAGGTTAACAGGTCTTTTTAACGGATATTACGACAAGAGTTGGTAGACCGAGATAACACTTGGTCTTGGAATAGCCCTAAATAGGACAGAATATTAATGTATCAACATTTAAATTCTAAATGAATATGTCGGTAGCTCGATATATGTGGAAAAATTGATTACTAGCTTGTGAATTTATTTTCAGAGCTTACCCATAGGTATATTGGCATTCAATCTAATGGGTTTTTTTTCAAGAAAGCATGATATTTTCCATATCTTCATTTAGAAATAAACTCGGTCTTTGATTTTTGAATGTTAATACGGACTATCAGTGATTCCTCAATAGTTCAAGTTTTTATTAAATGCAACACCGTCGGCGAAGCTTAAATTTTCGGTTTGAATAAAATTGAAAGTTTCGACGGGTTCTCTGTAATTATTACAAACGATCTTTGATTTCTCCAATGTTAAAGTTAGCAAGAAGACCCGATCAGAAGCGTTAGTTAACTCTTAGAAGTTTTAATTGTGAAATTTGGATCTTTCTGACCGTAGAGCGCGTTTTAAGAGAAAATTACTTAAAGATGGAACTACTTCCTGTTTTGGGATGTGCGCTTCGTTGTAAAAATAATTGAGGGGAAGGTGGACAAGCAGAAAGGAAGATTATCTTTAGTAATAATTACATACATAAGACCTTTTTTTATAGTATTTAATACGGTAGTGTCAACTCGGCCTGCTTCGGGGGTCAGAGTACTGTGGGGTGATACCACGGTTAATCTCACGTCATCTTCAGTTTTAGATGCGTCCGCATACAAAAATAGAGATTTAGGTTAATGTTTGCGTATGCATCTAATGTGAGGTCTTATTCTTATTTAAAAACAGTCAAACTTGAGAAGTTTTAAAAGTTTACTATTGTAATCAGTAGTTGGGGTATTCCATCGGAGATATTTCGAGTTACAGGAGGTGTAGATGTTTGGAAATGGGAATGAATATATTTACGAAGTGCATGTATTTTTTCATACAGAAGCTAAGGTCTATAGAACAGTGTTTACTCATCATTCCCATTCGAAAAAAAAATGTGGAAGTGAAGTTTCTTAGCATAGTAATATGAAAAAGAGGCATATGATTATAAACCAAGTACCTACAGAGAAAGAGAACGGAAGAGTATGTGCAGAAGGCGTAACTAAGATAGGTGGGACACCTACACAGACAACCAGAAAATACATTTACTAAAAAAAACCTATAAAACGAAAGATAAAGCTCAAAGCGACATCTGAACAAAACATGGGTAAGAGGGATGAGAAAAGTATGAAAACAGGTGTAAAATAAAGTAAGAAGAGTAACGAAGGGCCATAAGCAGTGGTAAATACTTCTACAAACCAATTTCACACTTAGACGACGAACGCTTTAAACGAAGCAATTTAGTAAGGATTTTACTACATTTAATTTAAGGGTTCTTGGTTAAAATAGTTGCCAAAAAATGTAAAATATAAAAGTCGCGCTGAATAAATACAATATATCATATTATGCGTAGACACTATCTATATACGACGTCACTGATTACAAAACTCTTCCTTAACTAAATACACAGCTTCTACTTTTACCTTGTTTTCAGTATAGTTAATAGTGATTCAGGTTGTTCTGAAATTATTAAAGAAATATATTAGAAAAAAGCACTAATTTATTTTATAATATTATTATTATCATAATATATTCTATCTATATACTAATTCAGGCTGTCTCAACGTTTTGTTACAACAGACTCCTACTACTACAACACAAATCTTTACGAGTCTACTTACTAAGGCGCCTAGTCTTATGAATTGCTATATATCGGACTAATGCAGTTTCCGACACAAATAAAAAATTACGTTTACACTGTACGTTTGTATTACTGGAGTGCAATCCACTGCTTGCTCTCAATACAAAAGAAATAATAATCTTTAAGTAATATAAAAGTACCTGCCTACTTAATACGCTCGAATGGCTTTTCCACATTCGAATTCCAGTTTTTAAGCCGACTTTGCCAAAAGTCGAGTTTGGCTCTTAAGGTTTTTGTGCTATTAAACTTTTTTTAGTTTGGTTACTCTGCCAGACTCCTAAATTGTAAAAAAAATTAAAACTTTTTTGCACCACACGGGAATAAAATCCATCCAAGAGATGCTAACGTTTACAAATAGGAACAACCTAACACGCGTTTCGTTTTTATCAGGACTTCCCAGTTAGGTATAGTTTCTATTTGTAAATTCAACCACTTAAGTCGTGCCAACAATAACGGTGATTTAAGGTGACCCCAGAGAAAAAAATGTAGAGAATTTAAGTCTGGAGACCTCCTCGCATTTAGCACCATTTCCTCCACTTGTGGAGTTCTAACTATGCGAGGGTGTCCGTTATCAGCCGTATGTTTTTTAAAACTTCCCGTTTCACTCAGACGTTGGTGAAGACGGGCAAATATCGAATAATGCGGGATTACACGGTTCGGGTATCGTTCTTCATAAAGACGTCTAGCTGCACGTGAATTGCCATTGGCAAGAGCGTAAATATAATGCATAACGCACATCTCAGCATTTGTGTAATTTATTTTAAAGAACAGAAGCTGGCAATAAACTTTTCACGCTACCGGCAATGTAAGTAGGCCTTAGATCCATAGCTACAGGGATCGGAAATGGCTGATAACATTCGTGTACTAGTTACCCTTGACGACGGAACTTAATAGTGTCACTTACATTCCTGGGAAAATAATGTTGATTTTAACTGTTCGTTGATATGGTAACAAGCACAGACAGCTTAGAATAATGGGGCTTTTAAAAAATAATTCCGATGACAGCTGTCAAAACGAACTTTTAAAAATATGATTAAATTTCTACCTGCAGGGCTACTTAAATTGCCGGTAGCGTGAAAAATTTAATAAGTAACACGGAATGTATCGACTAATAACTTTCTCAGTCATCCCACTCAGATCACAGGTATATACTCCTGGAAATCGTCAATGACGATAAAACATTGGAGATGTACAGAAACCCACGGAAAACCAACTGGCTGAGTTACAGGAGCGAACTGGGCAATAACATCAAGCAGGTTATGCAAAGTCTGAGAAATCCTTATGAAAGTGAGGTAGCCTCAGAACAGGTACAAGAGGCAATAATAACCTCTTATCATGAAAGCTGCCCTCAAGCAAGGCGAACCACCAGCAGAACAGTAAACTGGTGGAATGATAACCTTGCTCAGTTAAGGCAGAAAACTAGGAAATTATACAATAAAGCGAAAAAAACGAATGAGTGGTTGGAATATTCCAAAACACTCACCGAATACAATCGGGAACTAAGAAAAGCCAAAAGAGATTCATGGAGGAAGTTCTGTGAAGATGTAGAATCTACATCTGAAGGAGCAAGACTCTACAAACTCATGGCAAAGGACCCGATAAATCCACTGGGGACACTTATAAAACCCACAGGGGAATATACGAACAATGGTAAGGAAACACTGGAGGTCCTACTCCAAGTGCACTTTCCAGGTTCGATGAACGTAAACCTTGAGCCTATCAATGACCAGCAAAACCTAGAACAACTCTATCGTAGAGCATCTAGGGACAGCTGGCGGAGAGCCAATAGGGTAATAACGTATTATAGGGTCATCTGGGCAATTAACTCATTTGAGGCCTATAAATCTCCTGGTCCAGACGGGATATTCCCTGCTCTGTTACAGCAGGGCAAACAAGACCTAGCACCATTTTTATGTAAAATATATAGAGCCAGCTTGGCACTAGGGTATGTGCCAAAAGCATGGAACCAAGTTAGGGTCGTCTTTATACCAAAACCTGGGCGGAACTCATACGCCCAGGCAAAGGCATATAGACCTATATCCCTATCATCGTTTGTGTTTAAAGCAATGGAGAAACTGCTTGAAAAGCATCTTAGGAAAACCTGTCTAATAGAAAGGCCACTACACCCTAATCAGCATGCATACCAAGCAGGAAAATCGTGCGAAAGCGCATTACATCAGCTAACTTCAAAAATAGAGACAGCACTGACCAACCAAGAAATAGCATTAACTGTATTTCTTGACATAGAGGGTGCATTTGATAACACCTCATTTGAATCAATGATACTAGCTGCTAGTAACCGTGGAGTTGAAGACACCCTATGCAGGTGGATGAAAGCCATGTTACAAGGCAGACAGATTCAGACGACATTGGCAGGTGAGACAGCACAGGTGTCTGTGGCCAGAGGATTCCCTCAAGGCGGAGTCCTATCTCCCCTGCTCTGGAACTTGGTCGTAGACGAACTACTAGTCTCACTGAACAAATCTGGCTACTACACACAGGGGTATGCGGATGATATCGTCATACTCATAGTGGGGAAATATGCCAATACAGTATCAGAGCTCATGCAAAGAGCTCTAAAAACTGTTGAAGGGTGGTGTATAAAGGAAAACCTAAGGGTAAATCCTAAAAAACAACACTAGTCCCCTTCACTAACAAAAGAAAGCTGGATGGGCTACGGCTGCCAACTCTCTTTAACCAAGTAGTACAGATGAGAGGAGAGGTCAAATATTTGGGCGCGTTCCTAGACACCAAGTTGACCTGGAATCAACATCTAGACAACATAACCAACAAATGTAAAACGGCATTAATGATGTGCCGGAGAACAGTTGGAAAAACCTGGGGATTAAAGCCACACATGGTGCACTGGTTATACATTGCAGTGGTAAGACCCATGATAACCTACGGCTGCCTGGTTTGGTGGCCAAAGGTCAAACAAAAGCAGGCAATTGCAAAACTCACAAAAATTCAGAGGCTAGCATGTCTATGCATAACAGGAGCAATGAAAAGCTCACCCACGGCAGCCATGGAAATAATGCTAAACCTACCCCCCCCCCCTCGACATTTTCATCAGGGGAGAGGCCAGGATGGCAGCATACGGGCTGACATGTAACATGAACTGGAAAACCCAGAATAACCTTGGGCACACCAGAATCACAAATGATATCGCAAACCCTCTTTTAAACACGGGTAGCGACACTGATTCCAAAAATTTCATACGACAAGCCATTTGAAATCCAGATGGACTGGGATCAATGGCGTCGTAGGGAAGAACAGAATCTGTCAAGAGGGCTGATCTGGTACACAGATGGATCTAAGCGATAACGGGTCAGGTGCTGGAATACACGGCGAAACCCCAAGGCACAGCATGCATGTCTCACTGGGGCAAAACACCACGGTATTCCAAGCGGAGATATTCGCTCTGGGAACCTGTGTCTGTGAGAATTTGAGAAGGCAAACCAAAGGCAAACCTATCCACATACTCACTGACAGTCAGGCAGCCCTAAAGGCATTAGCATCAAAGCAGATAAGATCCAAGCTAGTCTCGGAATGCCTGCAAAACCTGAAACCCTGGCAAAATACAACCAAGTAACACTGGTGTGGGTGCCAGGTCATAAGGGCATAGCAGGCAATGAAAAAGCAGACCAACTAGCGAGGAAAGGATCTGAGGCAACCTTTATTGGTCCTGAACCAGTACTAGGTATCACAAAGGCGACAGCACGTGGGGTAATAACTGAGTGGATCAAACAACAACACCAGCAATATTGGAACCACGTGCAAGGACAAAGACACAGTAAACTGATGATGGGAAGACCA